>CM067351.1:9446270-9601270 GCA_034190875.2 Urechis unicinctus
CTATAGAACTCTGTGACGATAGGCATAATGGGCTAAAAATGACAATTCATCAGATTATTTATGGTTTTCGTGAAATGAAGGTTTACATAGTGCACGAACAACACCTATCCCCTTAAACGGCACAATTTAGCGCCGATGTTTACAGCGACATATTTATGAACAGAAACTGGAAACTAGATGGATGGTACCACGGCGAAAGTGCCTAGACGCTAGTAGATATATCAGAACTTTTGCTGTAGAAAAAATATCCCATGCCAGGTAAGTTAAAGACTGTGCCAACATTCTTTTGGCAAAAAACTTCATGATGTCATTTCCCAAGTATTCAACTTCAAGCTTTTCAACAGTATACTCAAATATATGATATGCGCTTTCTGGTAATGCTACCAAAATAGAAAGCAGAGCAGTTATTCGGCCAAGACCTATAAATTCTTCAATCAGACTGGTATCTGCAATAAAACGGTTCTGTGAAAAGCTAGTGTTCTGAGCAGAATAACACAATCTTTTGAGCCTGAGCTGGCAAAAGTGTCGTTTTCTAAGAGTTGCATACAACAGGCAAATAACAATAATAAGCCCTGGTAATAGGGCACTGAAAGTCTCGTCGATAATGGGCCAGATGTAATAACGGAACTGTTCGTTATAAAATCCTCCATGTTCAACGTACGAACACGTCTCAACGCCTTCCCATCGACCCGCTTGTACGACCAGCCCACTTGTCCAGAATACATGGGCATTGACCAGAAAAACGGCCAGAATTATGACGAGAAGTGAATTTTTTCACCCGCTCACTGGTAAATATTCTGTGAAAGCGATCAGTGAATCTGAGCATCACTGTAATGTCAATCATTACCAATGTGATAAGCCACATTCGCAGATGCCGCAGCATGCCAAGAAACAAGGATGCGAGCTGACATGCCACTTCCGAACTGTTTCGAATCGTGACAGATAGATTGGTTCCCCAAACAAATGCTATCCAGTCGTTTCCCATTTTGGTGTAGAGATGCAGAGTATCTGTAACTGCTAGCATGACGAGTATGAGGCCAGACCAGAGCTGGTACTGTCGCCAGCGAGGCATCACTCCAATAATGATCAGATTGCCGACAGTTCCCAACGTGAGCAGGATCGGTGGGATGTAGGTAGATATATTCGCGATTATAATGAACTCTATCGGCTCTTTATATTCCACATATTGTGAAAACACGGCGCTGTTAGTATCACCAATGGCAGTAATATTCTCCATGTCACGTTCAGCTTTATCGCTTGGCAAAAATGACAATGCTTCCTTGAATAAATTCCTAACGCTGTCACACAAGAAAGATCAATAACCTTTAATTTGTTTAAAATCGGTTGTAGATGGCTCCAAGGAACTGAAAATTCTTGATAAATATTTTGTAAACATACCTGTAGAACGCTTGCCGAAGGCGCATACGTCATACCTGTCAGATATCCAAACCCCTGTATGTACAAGGCTTCCTATGTATACCACATATTTGGATCGCTGTTTGGCTTCTAGTAGCGCCAGGTTCTGCGTGAAGTGCGTCGACTGTGTAAATAGTGTACGTTGTGGCAGCTGGGCCACATTTGCACCATTAACGAGGGATCAGATATATTTTATTGCGCCATGTGTTGCCATCACGATGATTGTAGCTGTCACTAGGCTTTTTAGATCAGGCTACACTCCATCCGTGCGGACCGCCCAGTTAGCTCTTCACTCATACACATATACTGTATATGTTATTTCAAAGCTTATGCCATGGACGACAGAGTTCGTAAAAATTTTGATATGCTTAAGGTCGTCCACTATAGGCACGTGTAGTTGCAGGGTTGTCCGAAACGTTCCCATTTAAGACATTGGGTTAACTCATGGTTGCACATGTGGAAGACACCAGTTACTAAAGCGCGACAAAACAGTCCCAGTTCCTACCGATAGCCCCATTTAATGCGCAAATACCATCACTAATTATCATGTGTGCCAGACAAAGTGTGACGTTAAAGATAAATGCAACAGTATGAATCGGTGCACAGTATCCTCAGTTTTAAATTTATATGCGATTTGTTACCCCAAACACGTTGCAGAGTCATTATGCATAGTGTTGCATGGTCATTCAGCCATCGGCAGTATTGTTGATGTTTGATTACTGGGCAGTACATGTGAGGACCCTACACATGTATGGACATCATGAACGAAAATAATGAAAAACAGAGTGATTTGCTGTGTGTTGAAGATAATCCTGGTTGTCGATAATATTTACAGTGAGAATACAGGGTACAATTTTTTCGCCTAAGTTTCAGAGAACGCTCTCTATCAATATGTTTCTACACCAATTATAGGCGTGGATATTCTTGGCTTTATTACTTTGACTAAAGATGACGCAGAGTAATGTCCAACTGGGGATCATTGACCATTCACGCGTACAATTCGAAATTATTCCAAATGCAACCTAAACATCACCTATCGAACAGGTCCCCAATGACCGTAGGGGAGAATTAAGTGATCTAAGAGAGTCAGTTAGTAAAGGTAATTGGGGTAATATGTTGGTACAACAACAAGTACTTAAACAGAAATTGTTGTAGATGACTCGGCAATTTAAGGCAGAGAGTGGTGATAAATGAAGTACAATAAGATTGGGCAAGCGTTATTGTCAGTGTTCTTCATGGGTGGGTTCTAAAATGTCAAATATAACCCTGGAGTGTTAGCCTAAGACAAGATCTTGCTTACAAGAAAGCCTGGACAGCACTTTCGACTAGGTAAACAATGACAAAGATGTTGAATACAGAATGGAGAGCAGCAGTTGTACAAACAAACTCATTTCTCAGGATGATCATACAAACAATCAGTAGTCGCTATTCAGGAAAGCAATAGGTATTAAGGTGCGCTTCAAAGCTTGTTACCAGAAAATAAGGACTGCAATCTCACAAAATGATCCTGACCGAGCTGAAAAGCTATGCATATATTTTAGGCGATTGGAATGCAACCATTGGCAGATAACCTATAGACCAAAGAGTCCTTTTGCCCATCACTGTTGGTAAGGGGCCATGATTGTCAATCATTTTGTAAATCATTGACAAACGGATGTCCTGGACCTGCGTAACTATCGTCTTAGTAGAAGTCGTATGGTAGCTCCAGAATAAAAGTTTTTATGAACTGACATTAAGTAATCTTTAATGCACCAATCAGCTGGTCACTATCAGTTTATTTGCAGTAATGGCATGGGATAAAACCCACCCACTAACTAAGGGCATGATTCCAGTACCGTAGCCCTTGAATATGTCATGACAGTGATGGCTTATCCCAGTTATAGATTCTTTGATCACATAAATGCCCCGACATCACAGTTCCTAAAGGTTGGCAACTTAACCAAAGCTAGGACATATAGACCAACATAAAAGAGCTCCTTGTACTCTATCTACAATATATATATATATATATATGTCTTGAGGGTTTCTACACGAATAAAAGATATTCATATACTGAATGCGAATAGCAAAGCATTCCACTGGGAGACGTTGGAGTGATGTGCATTGCTGTTTCAGGTCATCAATATATACGTCAAATGAATGCAAGGATATTGAGTCAATATGCGTATATATAAGTCGAATATTTTCAGCTCATCGCGCAACTTATGCTGCGATCTATGGCTTCCAGTACATTATCTAAAACAATTCTTCAATTATCAAACGGTCCAGAAGCAGTGCATTAACAGACTTGTTCGTGTAAAGGCTGTAAAACATATTGGGTTTGCCGACCACAATGGAATGAGCGAATTATCTACTACCCTTTGATTTCAAATGTTCATTTCCCTGACCAGTACGTCGTTGAATTGCGTGGCTTGTGAAGGCTTAGTAGCTAGGTTGTATTACAGAACGAAAAAGATTACACTTATTCTTAGACATATCAATTCACTTCATGTCTTAATGCAATTGCCCCATATTGCTAAGTTACGCATAGAAGCGAATCACAGATAGTGTTGCTGACTGCCACAAGTAATACTAGTAATAACCGTTATGAAACAATAACAATGCTTGCATGTTGAGTATGTCTTGTTGCAACGAGCTGCTGCTTCTACAATTGTCATTCTGACAAAAACACTATCTGTACACAACAGATTCTGTATTACTATAGTAATTAAGGCCCTTGTTTTATTCATGATGTATCTTGTTGGCTCCATCTCTTACAGACATGGCTACACAGATAGGATACAGCATAGCACCGTGACTAATACCGCCAAGTTATGTCGCCATCAGTAGTTTCATTGCACATAAGATGTGTTAAAAACTACAGGGTAATCATGAGAACGTGCCGTTATTATATGTGGTAAGCTGGGATGCCTTTTTTTCTTCCACATCAGACCGCATTTCACGGTTTGGATGCCACCTGTGCATTCGTAGTTAAAAGTAATATTATACATAGAACAAAGCCAAATGCTATCGTCCATTGTTGTCTTATATGTGCCTTCCTCTCGTCTAATATTCCACGCCCGTGACGGATGGAGAACTATATTTATAGAGTTGGTCAATCATTATGAACTGTAATGATCACAAACGCTGTTGGCGGTGGTGCTTGTTTATCATGGGGTGATCATTCGTAGCCTCAGACCTGTTAGAGCTTTATCGCAATCTATTACCAGAAAGTTTTATAAAGATGTATCGAAAGGATGCAAAAATGCGATCACGCTAAATGTTGTCGTCTGTGTATTACTTTTATCGAATACTAAACATGACATGCATTGTCGGGTGATGTGTTTCATCGTTCGGTAAGGAATATCATAATTCTACAGGTTTGTTTTTGCTTTGATGCTGGACACATCTTTTTGGTACCAAGTGAAAGCGTTTACAATATATATATTGGTAGTGGTGTAGATGTTTATAACTGTAGCTATATGGTCATACACAGTCTGACAATGCCTCATCTGTCTTCATTTGTGTTTTATTACATGTTGGTTTATGACACTTAGCATTAATGTCATTTCTAATCAATTTTCAATGCTTGGTTGCATAAGCTCGTTCGTTACTCTGAGGCACTGTACCCGTATCTACCGAAAAACATCCCATGCACCGTAGAATCAAGAGGTGCATTTGATGTGGCAATGAAACGCATTCACAGGCCTGTTCATTTTTGAGACTTATCTTCATGAGATTGAATATGTGTCTGGATGATTCTTATGGTTCTTCTATCTCCAGTCGACAACATGTATGTAGTTTCTACAGCATCACCTTGCAAAGAATAAAAGATAATACTTTGCGGCTACGTCAGTGTCGTGAATGATATGAAAGTTGCTTCGGCTGTGTGCTTACTAAGATAGATGTAAATAATAAAAATAAAATACATATGAACTATTGCCGAGACCCATTAGGCTAATGTGGTGTGTTGATTGTCACCCCGTTCAACTGATAGCAGCTTGTACAATAATTGATAACCGCCTATTCGAGATGCATTTGATCTCTAGAGAGGCTGTGTATGGCAGGTTACGCTATTTTAAATGATGAATCGCAGTTAGAATTCTTCCATGATATATGCAGCCACATAAAGTCTGCTTCTGTATTAATTACAGCCATGTTTCGCAATAATATAATGCAAGCATCATTATATTTAGTCACAATTGCCAATTGTTGAATTATTTCTGACAAATTAATTGCATTGAAAGAAATAAAAGTGACGAAAGTTATCAGGCAAAGATACGACGTGAAATTCAAGCAACAGCGCCTCTGGCATGCGAACACTCCTTAACAACGAGGAACCAAGGTGGTTTTACTGCAGGACCTGCTCTCTGCTGGGTGAATAAACAATAAACTGACCCTGCGTTATTTTTTATTTAAGTTACTCATGAAATGACCGTCAGCTTAAGTGTTGGAATTGAAATATGGCATGTATATTTCATGAGTAAACTTCATACCTAGACTGGCTCCCTCATGGATAATTTCCCTTGTATATATCTCCATAAATTATCCGCCGATAATTATGTCGATAATTTATTATATTTCTTACCACTACCTTTAGATCTCTGACAGAGATAACTGGAAAGGCAATCAAATAAGACAAGATTGAAAATTCAACTGAATATCCCCATTATTCGTCAGGGCCGTCTTTGTCATTATTATCTCTCATTGTCGGGACAATCAGGGCATGATGGTGTAGTGTGCCTGTGTGTGCTTTAGCAAATGAAGCATATCAAGATAATATGATAATTTGATTGGTCGCCATCATCCTTCGATTGCTTCGACTTGTAGTGATGACAGCGGCCACTCTGATGTATTGGCGACATCACCGGGCTTACTCACTTCTCGATCACTGCCGTTCAAGCGATTACGTAATTGATGACACGTGGGTAATAGCCTATATTTCCAACGTAGAATTAATCGCTGACGCAACACCAAATACCGCGTAAATCATTATGTTTATTTAACTGACCTGTGGTCAACTTTAAAGAGTTTGATTTCCACAAGTTGCAATGCATGTCTACAATCAAATGACTCGTTTTTATCCCGTCCCATTCAGTAAGTCCACTTAAGATATGTTTCATGTATTAGGAAGTATGAATCATACATCCACAAAGCGTGGTCTATTCAACCCGTCCGCGTATGGCTGGCGCATGGACGGAAACATTGATTGACGCTCAAGGTAATTTTGTGATTACTTTTGTGCAATGTTTACATTTGTTTCAGTAAGTTAGTGAAACTGGGTTGAAGTGGCTGAATCAGACTTATTTGGAACCCATACCTTAAACTGACATCGCATCCCAGTGTCATTTGTTATCATAAATGTTAACTTGAGAGAGTCAACGTGATGCAACATTGGTGTAACAACAGGCGTCGATAATGGAGCCACAAACTTAACGGCTTAGCAATCAGTGTTGTTGGGCCCTTTATCTGAGTCCAGCCTAGGACAAGTGAGCCTATGGTAGTAAATGCCTCTTCACAGTAGTCAGTATTATTGTGGTAATGTTGCTGTATTATATATAATCATCTAGGCTAAATAACATATTCAGAGTGCGTAAGATTCCCCCATTGAATTACGGGTGAACTAATTGATTCAAGAAGATTTACAATTAAGGCGACCCAAATCCTTATGGTGTTTGGTAGCCTGGGCACAAAGACCGTTTGCACCAGTAGTCAACCACCATAAGAGCGTAAGTAGCATCGGGGAAGCCGAGAAGCTTGGGACTAAATCAGCTAAAACAGAGGTACGGTCCAATCAGTCCAACCGATCGATGGATGTAGTGAATGGTATCACTTACCAGCACTAGGAATGCTATATTATATAAGATCGTATATTAACCAATGATGATTTGAAATCTTCCCAATGAGATCCAATAGTTGCCGGGATAATCTGTAGCGCTTGTTACGGTGACTGTATATTTGAGACATGACAGTCCAGCCGGTGTGAGCCTATGTCTGCACTCTGTGGTACATCTACAGCAACATTTAGTACATGCAATTTGTCGTGTTCTCTGCTAAGTGCGGGGGCGGTCTCTGTTAGCAATATGCTTCCAGAATATTTATTACCGTGTCAAGGTGTGAACTGCATACAAAGTATCAACTCCTCCCTTGAGCGCATCGTGGTCACCTGATGAGAGTAGATAAACCATACAAGAATAGCGCGTTTCAGTACTCATGCTACAAAAAGCACCAACAAAGTGGCAGGAGGAGCGGTAAGCACGATTCATTAATGATGATTCGAGTATTAGCATCAGGATAGTTACGGATATTATGAACAATCGCATATTTGTCGCAACTGCAACAACTCAGCAACTGCAAAACTTATATGCTCTGTCACTGTGCTGTACGCGTGCGTTGGGTTGACCGGTCTGTGGGCAATGGAGACGCATATTGATTTATTTTATTGGATATTTCAGCCCGGTTGGTGAATGGCTGCTGCTCCCAGACATGCAACCGATTCGAGATGCATTTGATCTCTAGATAAGCTGTATTGGGCAGTCGAATGATGAATAACGGTTCTGTATAATGCTTCTTCCATATTAATTACAGCCATGTTTCGTGATAATTGCTGACTACTTCTACGGTGATGTCAACTTAATCAATTACAAGGGAAAATATTGATGACGACAATTGTCTGACAACAATTCAAAGCGTTTACCATACTTAAGTGGAAGGCATCAGGTTGGGTGGTATTGCCTCATAAGGACCAAGGTAGCTCTTCAACCTGTCCTGCTCTGTCCTTAAAAATAAAACTGACCTTGCTGTATTTTACTATTTTTACAATGAATTCGCGAAATGACCCTAGCTGTAGTGTTGGCATTGAAATAAGATATTTCATGCGTCGACTCTCCCGCATGGAAATTTGAATATTCCTTCACTATTCCCAGCTTATTTAATTAATTGATTAATCAGATTGCATGCATGTTTTATAGTTTAGGTGGTTTCTAATGTTTTCACATCAACAACAAGCGTCCATGAGTTGTCAAATTGCTCTAATATCTTGATTAATGTGTCCTTATACATAATTGATATCATCGTAACCAAAGAACATTTGCCTCATCCATTTGATAGTCGGATAATTAACTGATCCCTGCTGTTGTCAAGTTACAAAAAGCACAATCGGATCAGTATGCGAGTCGCGCGGTACCTGCCATGCACGGACTCTGGCGTGGTTTATTTTGCCGAAAAGACCATCGGTTCTTGATATCTGCGGCGAATGTCAGGCGCTATATTGTGACGACAATTATGTAATGTTTGTATCGGCTTCAGTGAAGCAATAAGTGGTCAATAACAATTATGTGGTGTTCTATGGGGAAATGGGAATAAAGTTGCCCAATTAAACCTTATAGGTATCCCTGCACTAAAACCTGATCTCGCAGCCATTTTCCATTTTGCACAATGAATGAGCGGTTCGTGTCATTGCCCCTTAGAGGGAATTCTTTTTTCCCTCATTGCTGTAATCCGACTCCATGTCTGCATCCTCTCTTATGTAATCGCTTCAATCGGTTCCTCGTGATTGTATATCTCGTCATGCCTTATCACACGGCGACGACTATTGTGGTCCGAGTATTACTTACAGACAATTAATGCAGAAGAAATAGCGCATTACCTTTGCGCCAATTAAATGTTATGGAAAATAAAATACGGACATATCTCATGAAGGAGCACAACTACAGATTTGCTAGGTCTGCATATTTCTGCAATAGTCTGTGCAATGCATATTTAAAGTACAACATTTAGGAAGACATTTTGCTTTAACATCATTCGCTACGGCGTGCTGATCATTTACTTTTGGTGAATTTTATACCCACCACTTTTCATTTATATCCAATCTACCGGCTATGAACAAATATGGGACATGTCTCCAGCTTGTTGTCGTTTGTCAGAGCCAAGTCCCGCATTGCACCCTTGATAAAGCTCTGCTTAAGTTTTCCTATCGCCCGTAGAGTAATCATCAGAGAGCACCCCAATATGCGACACATGACGAGGTGCCGATCGTACGCATCAGTGGCAGCTATCATACGTTATAGGCTACTATACACCACTTATCAATTATATTTGACGGCCCTGAGGGCATGAATTAATTTTCTAAACAAATGGTCGTCCAGTATATAAGCTTTTCCATTCGGAACTTACGTTTTTAAAGTCCATATTTTCAAATTACAATGTCTACAATGAAGGTGATTTAACAACTTCAGTGGTCTCGTACTCCATTAAAGTTGCCACAAAGAACACACAAGTTTATTTGACTATACAAACCTTTGTGACTGAACTAATGCCTGATAATCGTAATAGACTACAATTATTGTGTTTTACTTCTTTTTTCATCCCTTCCATCAACTATTCATTTATCCCACCATTGCACCATTACACAATTCATTATGACTTACCAGTGACCATCTTTCATACATTCACATAGCGACCATAATCCCATCACAGACAGTGGGCTCAAATCCTCGCCATTTCACTTTAATATACTGCGTTTTGGGTGATTAAATTGCTTGTATCGGAATGCAATAGATCCCGAATACAAACATTTATATAGATTTACCTCATAACAACTAATATATATTAGGTTTTGTGAATGCATGTTACATGTGATTATGTATATTTTCATCACATCCAGTATAGATACAGATATTGATTGTATCTTGAACAGGAAACACAAATGGCCCATTGAATATGCATTCAAACAAAGAAATGCCTTTCAAGCGCGAAATCAGTAGACTTGTTTTGTGTGGCGACTTCTATGTTTATATAATCAAGCTCGATTTTAAACGAGCGTTAGCGCAGCCAAGCTACATGGTATCAACAAACCCGCGACATTTTTTCCTTGGTTGATTCTCTCCTGGTTTCTTTCCAAAGATCTTAAGTCTCTTCTAGAGGATTCTTATTCACCAGGCTTCTATCATGACGTTTACCACTATTGTCTTTCATGTTGTGATTTAAAATTACGTTCGAGGTGACTTTGGAACGTGGCTACCAAGACGATGTAGGTATTGATGACGCCAAACTCACCGATGGAGACTGCGCTTCTTATGTGATAATTCGTGAGATACAACGATGGCGCCCTGGAGTGAGCAGACGAAAGCAACCTCTCCCAGAAGAGTAATCTATGTATAACGTACACTGGACTTTCTCGTCATTAAAGTTGATCCTTTATCATTGTGTCTCCCTGTACTGACCCTCCTCGTAAAGTTTGTTGTTGTTCTTTCTCCTAGTACAGGACACATTGCTATGCTGACTTTGCGTGCTAATGGTATTGTGTCGAATGCGCAAGAACTCTTTACAGTGTATCATGCCACAATTCTCGTGCATGAAAACCATCAAGCTCATAAAAGTACAATATTCGTCGTTGCAGAAGGCACACAAGACCTCAATGGATCGATGTTTGTCCAAGCCCTTAAAGAACTATATGCCTTCCCGACGAATTCTCCCAAGCCCGCAAAAGTTCAAACCCAAACCACCTTAACAAATGCTGTTCCCCACTGACCTCGCACCAAGCCACACGCACACATACACAACCCAAACAAACGGCGATGCCAGGGGCTCAGTGTGTTCTGATTCAGAACTGGGTGTTTTAGACGTTATTTGTCTTGATTCGTTACACAGTTTCAAAGACTTCCAATATCACAACATAAACCACGGATACAAGCAAAGACATGTTGTATAAAAAATTGCATATCTGTTATAAGACTTCTCATATGACAACATAAAACACGAATGCAAGCAAAGATGAGATGTATCAAACAATTGCATATCATGTGATGGTCGAATCAACCTAATATCTATACAAAGATGATGGAAGCAATAAAATCTTGTTTGAGTAATGGGTAAGTTGATATGTATTTCCCAACTGTTGCATACATTCGTTATTTGTGCGAGAAAATAGGGTACAGTACATTTGCGAGTGGAGGGTGTGAGTAGAAAGTGTTCTCAGTCGGTGCAGCACATAACACACAATAGCTGATAGCTCTTTAGCTGATTCGCCTCAGTGGATAGTTACTAATGCATTGGTCCAAATACCTGCGGATGCACGTCACTTACCATTGGGGTTAGTCTATGATAACTCCACCATCTCGAGCATGAAGATAAAGCGATATTGCATGTCGAACGTAGGTCAATTGAAGAAGTAGATTTGATATGTTACTGCACGGCATTATCCGTAAACGGTTTCATATAGAATCGTGTGCTCCTGTGCCATATTTCACATTCGTTCAGGAAGACAGGCACCTCGGCGAATACGACGATAATACTTCAGCACTGAACTTGTCGAAGCCATCCTCATTTCTGTCTGAAATATTGTACAACAGTCTAACAGCGCCGTACAACTATGTTAGGCCGCCTACATCGTGATGTCTTGATCAATTAGTGGCATCAGGCACTCGATCAAGTAATACAGTTTGAATGACGTCATCATCCAATACTACGTGTACGTCATGCAGAGATGACATGTGACTCACATCGCCTTGACCCGATAAGCTCGACCTGCTGTCAATGCTGTGTAGTCGATTAGCAACATAGTGCCGTTGGAGCTTGTTGAACATGGACCGCGCGCGACGGAGACAACAGCATGGGATAAGCCGAAACGCATCACGACGAAAGTGTGCCGAGGTCAACAGGTACACCAAACATTTGCTGGCAGAAAATATATCCCACGACAGGAAGCAGATAGATTGTGCCAGAGATCTCTGTGCATGGTAATGCATGATATCATCTCCCAACTGATGAATATTTCGTGCGTCGAGTATGAACTCAAACATATTGTAAGCACTTTCTGGTAACGCTAAAATGAGGGACATGACACCATGACTCCCACCATTCTCGTGAATTCCTCCGTCAACTTGGGGTTGATTATCATTCTGTTATCAGAAATAGTATTGGTCGTCATTGGAAGACATATCTTACTGAAAATGCTCTTGCAATAGTGGCGCTTACATAATACCTCATAGAAATAACAACTTAAGATGATTAAACCGGGCAGAATTGTGCTGACAGCTTCGTTGCCAATCGGCCAGACATACTGCCGAAAGTTATCATTTTCGAATCCGCTATGTTGCAGAAATGAACATACTTTAGAGGATTCTCTGCGGTCCAATGGGATGACGAGACTGCGTGTCCAGAACACGTGGGCATTGACGAGAAAGACAAACAACAGCAGAACGAGAAGTGAATTGTAGATTCGCTCCCAGTTGAAAATCTTATGAATGCGATGAGGGATGCAGCGCATGACAGTAGCGTCGATTACAGCCAGAGTGACCAGCCACATGCTGAAATGTCTCAACGCACCGAGGAACAAGGGCGAGAGCTGACATGCCACTTCAGAACTGTTCCGAATAACCGCAGACATGTTGACACCCCAGACGAATGCGATCCAGTTGTTACCCATCTTGCCGTAGAGAAGAAGCACATCTACAGCGGCCAGTAATACCAGAAGGACGCACGACCAGAGCTGGTATCGTCTCCAGTTGAGCAGAACTACGATGATAAGTAGGTTACCCAGAGTACCTAGCGCGAGAAGAAATGGAGGAACATAGGTGTCCATTGCCGTTGAAATGGTGATCTCCATAGGCTCTTCGAAATTGTACTCATAGAAGTAGGTGTCATCGTAATTGTCGACATTGTCAATATCCGGCGAGTCCATGGCAGCGTCGGCGTCAATTGTCGATGGGTAGCTACGCGCGCGATCTGCCAACACCTGTTGATAACAAAATAGGGCATTATTTGATGATAATGATGATGATGGAGATGATAATGATGATGATGATGATGATAATGAAGAAAATTTGTAAGTTCCGACATGTACGTGCCCCAATACCTTAGTTTTGAGTTCATATAGAACTAGACAAATATGAAACCTCGACCCTTCATATACTGGTCAATGGACAATGCGGGTGCAGCGTCAACGACATTGTGTCATCGAAGCAACCGTAAACAGGCCAGCATCACGCGCTTTAACATTGTGAATGTTAACGATAGGGGATATTGCGGACGTGACCCCTGATGATTGATTAGGATGGCTCGCAGGTTTGGCACAACCCAGCTGCGGTCTGTTGACATCACACTCAATGAAGACAAATTACAACGAACCAAAAACTAGTAAGAGTAAGTAATCAAACGTCAGGATCGTTCAAGTAGTATACATATATGCTGTTCTGGACCAACAAGCGAAGCATTCGAACCCTTAACCTGTTGAATATAAGGCGAATGTCTTACAACAACAACACGGGGCCTCATGTATAGTTATGGGTGGTTCATTTTAGTACACATACACCCGGGGGGGTTAAGGGGATATTCCTATTGCGTTGCGCATTGCATGGTACTTTCGACCTACATAAAAGTCTCACAGAACAATATTGCCATCTCCACCTGGGACCTCGATGGCGGCTAAAAGGCTCAACATCGTTGACCAGTTAAATAGACCCTACAAAAAGAACCCAGCAGAAGCTGAAAGGTACGTTGATCGATTACATGAATCAATTATACTGCTAGGGAGGGGCTAGGAAGCTGTCAAGACGGAAGAGTCCAACAGTTACCTCGTAGGTAGATTCAAACCAAATTAACATGGACACAAAAAGCGATGGATGATTGGTAGGTGAATGATGGTACTGATTTGGCTCTACCTCCGCGTCCCTCAGTTTCGTGAAGGCAACGACGCCTTCTACGCGACTGTAGTATATGTTTAATCCTTATGACAGAACTTCCCTAGTACATTCCGGCATATCAATTAATTAAAAGCAAGCGCGCATGCTGTTATAAGGCAGATATGGCTCTGAGATATATTGACATAGAGAAAACACCAATTGAAAAACAACACCATTGTGTGGGATCTTTGCGTCACAGCTCAAACAAGCGCTGTATGGAGTTAATCATTATTGAACGGGGAGATCCAGGGACTTATTTATACTTTGCGGCATACGTGACATCAATCGAGGCAATACAGGGGGTCCGGGATACCCTTTACAGACACAACATACATATGTAATACCTACATAGCACATGATGATTTGATAGGAGCAGGGTTAGCTGATGAAGAACAGCAGGAGTTAGGGACATCCTTAGTAGTCTGTTTACTGCCTGACTTTGCAATTCACTGACAGTGCCTACATGGAGCCTTGCATGGACTCGTTCCAAGTACATAATTATCTTCTCATCTCGAATCTTGGATAACAGCTGTTCATGGAGGAATTGTCTTTTGGTGAGCAAGAGCTTCCTCAGTATATGCATGAAACTGCTTATGGGCGCCAGAAGAATTCTCTGAGCGGGTTTGTACTGAATCACGGAATGGCCCATTAAATGACAAACTCTGTCGTTTAGATGCTCAAAACAAGGGACTGTGAATTCCTCATTTTTAGCCAGGGTGCATTCTACGAGATATTTATCAGCTTTGAGTCTTGGGCTAAAGAACTATCTGGCACACGGCTCACTGTGATAGAAATGCGTATTTTTGGGATGGAATGTCACGGAATATGCTGGATTGTTTGGATTTGTTTTGAGCTTCAATGCGTATTGGATCGCAAGCTGTTCCCGTACTATGAAGCCGCACGTGCCATTGGTTTTTGCAGGAACATCAACATTAATATTGATCATCTGAAAGTCACTTCTTCTGATGGTGCGTAATGCCTCCTTCAGGTGGGTATTTTTTTGTATATGAGTGAAGGACATACAGAGAGTGATTTCTAGGTCCTGATTACGCTTCCTACGTTGATCAATGGGGAAACTATGCTCCTGCAGAAACGCACTGACCGCACCTCGGGTTATCTATGTGCAGGCCTACGGTCTATAATCTATACCGTGAACAGGTACAACTTGGAACAAATTGAGTACATCGCATGGCAGTCCGAGCAGCCGTTTGTGTAAATAAATGCTCACAATCATACCCTTTGATGCAGGGCGGCTTATTCAAATGGCTGACGTGTTGTACATATTCTTTGCAATGGAAGTCTGATACGACAGAAGAACTTGTCAATAGTTGTCCCCATAGCATGTTGTCATTAGCAAAGGGTAGAATATCTCCCGTTTAAATGCCTATTCGTTTATAACAAGAACAACACATTAATCACTTGTCACATGGACAAATTATCTTATGAGAAATCCGTGCAGAACTCGGGATCAGTGTTATGGAAGATTTAGCCAGACCACATTGGTTGAGGTACCTTGTTGTAATGATACTGATTGTCAGTATTTTAGCTAAGAAATCCTAGAAATGGTTCTGCCCCACAAATAGTTAGTACATATGTGATATTGTGACAGCACACTGAATGTCTGATTAGCTATATAGACGAAAATTATAATTTGTGAAAAAAGGCGTTTAAGTCTCTACAACCCAGCCATAACCCAGGCCAGTAAGCGTAAGATGGGGGTATATATTATGTTTGACGATTGGGTATGCTGTGGTTATCAGATAATGCTATTTGCTTATTGCGATGTACACATATATGGTTCCTACATATTGCATTTAGCTAGTGAGGAAACAACGAAGTCCAATCATTCATTATGCACACGATTTATTTTTGTTTTTTCCCCAGAGATACATGGCAATCACGCAATAACAGGAAATACAAGAAAACATATGGCAACTAATGACGAACGTCAATTTACATCCTTTGCAAATGAATTTGAGCCTTTGGTATTGATAAAATGTTGTTGCTTTAATCTCAGGCTGCTTCAGAGCATTACAATAACCATTGCGTCTTGCAGCTCTGTTTACAAATGAATACACTAACGTTTTGATTCAGCTTGTACATATCTACTTTGAGATGTCGTTCAGGCTGTTCATTCCCCTGAAACGATTCTGGCGTTTGCAACTGACTCAATGTAATTCTACTCTTTCAACATCATCAACATTCTCGAAATGGCACCATCTTGCATCCACGTGGCCCTCACTTGACACAGCCATTGTATCTGGGTTATTGTAAAGTTTTGCAACATTAGCACAGAATCGGCGCCGAATTCGGTCAAAGGGTCGTAATCCGGATACGCAGCAAATAGAAAGAAGAAGGAAACTATCCTGGCTGAAACGACTTGAAGCTATTAGGTACACGATAAATTTACAGGCGGTTGCCATGTCCCACGCCCGAAAACAGAAGGATCTTGCCAGCGCTATTTGAGCATGGAACTTTATCATATCATCGCCCAAGTAATCCACATTTAATCTTTCCAGAATAAATTCGAATATATTATAAGCGCTTTCAGGTATTGCTAACACAATGGACACAATCGAAACGACACGCACCATTCCTACAAAATTTTCCATCAACTTGGTGTCTGCTAAAAGATAATTATCTGAAATTGATTTGATGCTATGATTGCGTGAAACCCCTCGGCAAATACCACGCTTCCTGAGGAAGTCATACAAAAAGCATCCAAGAATTATCGTAGTCGGGAAGACAATAAAGAAAGTATCGTTCAAAATCGGCCACACGTAATGCCGGAAGCGATCGTTATAAAATCCTCCATCCAAAAATGAGCAAATTTTGGCGGCGGCTTTTTGAAATATATAGCGGATGAACGAGACCGCGTGTCCAGAATACATGAGCATTGACCAAGAAGATGAGAAGAAATACGCCGAGCAACGAGTTGAGGGCGCGTTCTGCAGTAAATACCCTGTGAGCACGATGTGGAATGCTGAGCATGACTGTGACGTCGGCAACTGCCAGTGAAACAAGCCACATTCCAAGATGCCTCAATGAGCTAAGAACAAACGCTGAGAGCTGACACGCAACCTCCGAGCTGTTTCTTATGTTGATGGAGAGGTTAACGCCCCAGACGAAATCAATCCAGTCATTCCCCATTTTCATGAAAAGGAGAAGTAAATCTGTAACTGCAAGACAAGCTAGTATGGTGCCAGACCAAAGTAGGTATCGTCTCCAGTAGAGCATGACAATGATGATAAGAAGGTTGCCGAAGGTCCCTAAAGCGAGAAGTATATAGGCGGTAAGTAAGTATGTGTCAATATAGGCTGCCATCATCATTTCAGCCGGCTCATCGTCAACAATATGCATATTTTCATCACCCCATTCTGCACTATATTCTATATCCTCATCGATGCCGTCAGAGTCAATCGATGCTTGGTATCCCATCGCCAGACTTTCTGTTGAGCCGAGTCAATGACCAGAAAGCGCTTGGGGAATTGTAATGATGCCTGGACATACACTTCTACGTCGTATCGTCAAATACCCTTCTATGTGTCTCTATGCAGCATCATAGAAGGATACGGTCGAATAAACCCGTCGTGATGAACTATTTCAGGCGACATACGCAATTCGTATACACATGCTGGTATATTGTCGCAGGTGCGCATGGCTGCCGCTCGGTATAGGTAATAAAGCTGACATTCTCCGCACACACCTGCTCTCACCCGCGCTGTGTACATTGTATATTCCATGGCGATAGACTTCAGCAAGTACCAGAGAAAATAGCATTGCATTGAATCAAGATCAGGTGGCTTGAAATATTTCTCTCCCAGCTGTGATGTGCAGTACCTGGTGTAATTATCGTTAAACTAAATGACCATTAGCACCATGCGTAATGGCGATGCTTTGCATTCTTCTCACACTGTATAGACGTGTGAGGAAGTACAACCTGGCTCTTCGCCAGGTTCCGCGCTGTTAACGTAGGTCGATGATGTTGGAAACTGTGTTAGAATCATGCGTCGCTGACAGCCGGTCGACTCTCGAGGGGCATTGTGATGTGATAGGCTTTTCGAAATATTAGAAGTGACCAGACTGCATGCAATAAGAGCTCCCTAATGTACATCACCGATGTTGTCGAGAACACCTGCGGGAGTCATTAGCATTTAGAAATGAACTCAAATGCCATTTGTGTGATTGACACAACTTACTTCTATGCAGAAAACATGTTTTCAAGAACATTAATCTATGAGAATATCAACTCATCTGAATATTCATGTCTTGCTTTTGAGTTCACCTATTGGTCAATCAATGAGGGAAAAGAGGCTAGGTTTGTCTGGAAATAAGTCAAACAGACCGGGGATATTCACATACTCAGTTTCATCTACGATAGTGTACTAAAAATTGAAATAATGCAGCAACCATGGGTTTTTAACTGTCAGTTTTTGTCATATAAACCTCGTTGCGTCGACAAAAACTGATATAATGAGTATTAATGTCAAAATGATATAATGAGTTAATCGTTGAGATCGCCAGAGATCCATACTCTTCTTCCGGGTGAACTGGTGAGTAGTTGTTGTAGTGATCATACATTGGGCTAAATGTATCAACAATAGCAGGACAGGGGTTTTTTTTTTTTCATTGTTTTATCACTCTGTCCTTCCAGCAATGCATTTAATGTAATTTTCGTCCAGGAATAGATACCTCATGCATCGCTGGAGGCGTTATATTGACTATTTATGACGACACGCGTCACAGCATGATGATATACAAATGCTTTGTTTTCATTCACTAACGAACACTGCCATCATTTTGCCAATGATACAAACATTTAAACATGGATAATTGTCATATAGTGACACATATATTCTGAATCATGCCAAATACTTCTAACTAAGCGCAGAATTGATTGACTTCTCAAAAATTATCAAAGTCATAAACCGACTCACTTTGTAAATATCGCCTTGATTTGGACGATTGCCTTCCAGCAATTCCTTTAGCCTAATGGCTATGTAAGCCTGTTTAATTTATTCTGACACTAATGCCTTTATCGGCATTATGTGAATGATGCCATCACACCTAGATCCAAAAGCTGAGTGAAGCTGATATGTTTTATAGTTTTCGTATGGGCTCACAAATCATCAATAGCCACATACATAAACGGATCACTATATATATCGCCTTGATATGGATATATATATATATATATATATCAGCCTAATGGCTATGTATATATATTATGATATATATGCCACTATGCCTATATATATTATGTATATGATGCCATCACACCTAGCCCCAATATATGAAGCTGATATATTTATATATATATATATATATAGAATATATATATATATATAATAAATCAATCAGATCAATTCTACTGAGGCCATGACGGTCTTTTTTAGACACTCGACGTACATTCAAGTCGACCGCCGCGCATTCAGCGTGAGAGTTTTGTCAAATATAGGTGGACACCAAGTCATGATACACAGTCACAGAAAGGCAATGTAAATTACCACACAGCCATGTTACATAATTGAAGTTTACTTTTGCAAATCGCTCGGCGACGGGGGAAGTATGAGAGATAAATATACGTCACTATCTTAGTGTGAATGCGATATTGATTGCAAGGCACAATGCAGAATTAAATATGCCGACATGTTTGGGACAATATGCATCTCTTATATATGAGACTATATACCTGATATAAATACGAAGTTAAGTCCTTACAGTAGAGGTCAAAAACACAAATTTTCGGTGTAGTTTACAACATAAGTCACATCTCTGGGTCTAATTGATCTACGAATATATACTGAATAATATCTATCGTTGCATTATTTCTTGACAGGCGTAATTTTTCGATTTTCGCCCTAAAATGCAACGTGGAGTACCTAAATATGTTTGTTGTAGTCACACAAGTGTTTTGATAAAGGTAAACATTTATACCTCTGCATGGGATGAAGATAATAAGTGACATATCTGCTTTCAGTTTCAAAGGAAAACAAAATAGCGTCATTTCAGATGATACTCATAACCCTGTACACGATGTGAGTAAGCATCCCCGAAAGAAATGCAATCAACAGTCTATGAGAAAATGATTGCGACAAATTCAGAAAAGCCAATCTGATGGATATCTTGTAGCAAGAGATGCTAGCTTATTCATTGCCTCGGTCAAGACACATTATGAATATGTTTTTTCACGTTTGGTTTGTCTTGTATAAAGATAGCTATGTAATGGTATCGCAGTGGGCTCCTGCCAATGTTGACAAATATTTCAGCAAATACAGTCCGCACAAAATATTGCAGAGACAATGTTGATGTTGTACATGCGATGTAAATGCGATGATCACGCCTTTTGTATATATGAGTATTCGCAGCATTCACCATTTATATACTCGGCATGCTATTATTACTTATTCTGCATGTACTTCAGCTTTATATGTTACTCAAGTTGTTTGCAGGAATTTTTATTCATGAGTCTATCCTTTAGCCCCTTATCATATTGAATGAGTGTTCTCAGGGCGTCAGGAAGTCAGATACTTTGCTTCGACTGTCATGCACAAATGTTACTATTATTATATTATGATGTGAGAAATTAATATCGCATTCGCTCTCAACTCAGTTGTGCCGTATTAGTTGCAGTTGTTACAAAACCAACATAAACATATGCACACACACGTAATGCTCAAGACAGTGACCTCACGATAACTACACATCAGAGAATATGTCCAAGAGTCAATCAATGTCCCTATTCTCAATTAAAATTCATTGGCCTGGATATCGTCTTCTCTGAGCGGTATTTAGATGACATTTCTATCTTGTTAAAAAATAATTCGCCTTAATTCGTGGTAAAATGCTGTACATAATTACCTGGTGTCGATACGACTCAAGGAAAAGCATAATTGTTGCACCGCTTGGTTTGTTACAATGTCACTGGTCGTTATGATACAACCACAGCACCACATTACAGATGCATAATACATTTGTGATATCATAATATTAAACAATTTAATGCAACAGTTCTTCAGCTTGACCTATAATAGATTTGCCCTACCAAAAGTTTGACCAACCTAATGGATAAATCTTTCAGCTTAATTTCCAACTTAAGTTTAAGGGCCTTTGAGCAGGGTTATTTGCTGGAAACTGGCGCTATACAAATGCCATATACGTTATGTTATATGTTATGTGCAAAAGCAATATTATACCTCAGCGACACTGCCCAGTTATTTCGAATGTGAATTAGCAATTAGCCCTTGGAAAACGGAAATTGCCACAGTTTGAATTGGTCTCTGTAGACAACATGAATTTGCAAAACTGAAGCATTCTATGCAAATACTCAATGCTGATTGATGTCTGCAGCGACTTTAAATTAAATATATGTCGCAATGAACTGAATATATGAGCATTTGAAATATACTAAGAAGACATTTATAGTGCTGCGTCTCTTATCAAAGCATTATTAGAATGTAGCGGGCCAGTGCATAATGCAAAGCAGTTTGTCGGGGGCTATCAAATCACTACTTGGCCGTAGGTGATACTATTGTGATAGAGGCAATTTGATGTTGTCTTAGTAGTAATATGAATGTTCCTCATAACATATCCATTACCTACGTTCAGTTCTCCACAAACAATAGTTAATCACACCATTTGGTTGATCGATCTAGTGGTCCCGTTATATTTGTGGAGAAACTACACTTATGGACTGTTGAGTTCCTTGAGATATCTCAGCACGCACGTATCGTGTTGTTACAGTAAAAGGTTGCGTTAGCTAGCAGGCATTAAAATGAACTACATAGTGTAAGGCTCTCTCCTCGATCTACCAGATAACTTGTCTGTGAAATTTTCTCTTCATTTAAAAATAATTACAGTCCTATATTTTACTCAGACTATATATATAGATATTATCGAGAACATTTTTATCGCTTATCATGTACAACTAGCAATGATTGTTTTCATCGAATGTTGTTGAAATTGAAATACTCGAGGATGCTTCCCTATGTCTTCCATGACGTGTTACCATATCGTAGAATATGCTCAACTTTGTATCTTGTTTGCCCAGATGATGCTCGAAAATATTTAGGAAAAAAGCGTCTCCTCCAAACAGGCCAGGTAATGTGATAGGCTTTCTGAAATATAAGACGTCACCAGACTGTCTGCGTTAGCAGCATCTAAATGTATATCAATGATGTGGTGAGTACACCTGTGGGAGTCATTAGCATTCAGACGTCTATTTACTAGGTATTCTTTATTAAAAGATATGCAATCTATCAAACAAAATCAATATCTATCACATATTACCACTGAACATGCACTAAATAAAATAGAGACCAGTTTCGTTATATCGAACATCAAGAGGCGCTTGATCCATAGCATGCATCTGGTGGCTAAAAGTTAATTCATAGGTAGAGTACATTGAACCGGAATGTTGGCTTTGTCTGCTGCGAATCATATAACGACGGGGATATTCATGGATTGTCTGCTGCATAGCGAATGATCCAGCATTACTTTTTGAAGTCGTTCATGAGTACGGATAGGTGTACTAGTGATGTATTTCAGACCAATACAAAAACCCTCCTACACAACTAACAATCAATTATCTTGTGCACAGAATGCAGACACCGCACGCTATAAAATAGCACTGTAGCCCGGTTTGGAGAGGAATATTTTGTTTAATCGAACTCTGTCAACGTAGAAATGTCTCAGACAGGCCGCTAGATATATTAAGGATGGGATGCACCTCTTAGATGTATGTCACATCGGGTTATTCTTCAAAACCTGCCACTCATTGAATGTACGAATACACATTGATATGACGATTTATCTGGTTGTGTACAGCGCTTTGCTCGAGGTAGCTTTGTATATTGGATATTTATGCATTCTGGTTAATCGCAACGCTTAATATGACATTTAATGTAACTATTCAAAGCACGTTGTATGCGAATAACCAAATGAAAGTGGCGTATGAATAGTTCTGTTTGCTAAGAGTTAGAGGAGTTTTTCACTTTACAATATCTATATTCATGTGAAAGAACGACAAGTAACATCATAACGCAATGGTAGCTGCGAATGGTTATTAAACACATTATTCCATTACGCATGACAAACGGTCCAACTGTCAAAATGTAGTACTTTCCTTCAGACCAGCTAATATCCATCGGTGCACAAGAGAATGTCGTATGTACAGTTTTTGTAGCTCTAAGATGTGTAATGTGTTACTTCTGCGTTAATGAATAATGTATTAAAATGTGCAAATTGCCGAGAATCTTTCCTTCCTTTCTTTCTTCTTAGGATTGATATCAAAATAGTATCACTGCAAACATATTTTTCAATGCGCTGATATCCTTCAATAACCACTTTCTCCATCGATATGAATGGAATAATCTTGAAGCAACGCAGGAGTTCTGGTGGATGCAAATAACTGCATATCTGCATTTTAGTAAGAAAATACCTGCGCATTCTTATCAATTTGGTCCGCCTATGACGTATAAGATGCTAAGGTAAAACTCAGTTTACAAATAAATGGCTAAATGGGGCAGGTGGTTAGTATGGCTATCACTCTATGTAAGGCAACCCCTTTCGTCTTTAGCCTTGGTAATTATATCTCTATACCCACTACATCGATCCCTGCTATAAGGTAACAGGTGCAGATAAAGTGACCGTGTGTCATGTTATGATAATAGACATTGACCCTTTGTAGCCAGTAAGAGTGTAGGGGGTATTGCAGCTATATTGATAGCTATCTTGATGCTCTCTGATACCGATTGGCCAGTCAGCATACGTTCCAGGCACTTCTACGTTGTATGTATACCCCCTAAGCTTAAATGTATCAATACATTTGCGTATGGCAATATTTTTCCGATTTTCTATTTTTGTAATGTGTACCTGTGTGACTGTATTTCAGGTGGACGATGGATATATCTGCCAGACGGATTGTCGAAGGTAAATTATATATCTTTACATCATATTATCATGCAAAAAGGTTTTCCCACGCTATATTTGAAAAGTGTTTGTCATCGCCTCTGATGCATTCCACTAAAAAAATGGCAACATAAGAAGGCGGCAATGTTTAAAGGCGTCATGGCGACTAATGTGATGCAATATGTAGATGTACAATTAACAATATTAATGTGCTTAATATACCACGTTGCACATGTGCTATTAAGATAGCACCCATTCCTCCCCCAACTACACTAATAGATATTCGGTAGCCAATTCACTAAGCTCGTGAACGCAATAGATTCTATTACACAGTATACGCGCCAAATTTTAAATAATATGAGAGAAAATCCTTGGCATCCGTAGCTGATTAACATATGTAAATTTCTAACTCTACAAATATTTTGCGGAATGCTTTATATGTACGCAAATGTTTATTTGTTTGGAACGAGAAGTAGTTAAACAAATTTAACATTGAGAATGAAATTGCAACAGACAGTCAAACTATTGGCAATAACTTTAATAACCATTATGTTAATATCGTTAATAACTCCTACAAGATGCTGTAGATGGCTTGGGATAGTTGAGCAGCAACCACGTAGTATGCGAACCACGCAAACACACAAATAACTCGATGATTAGACAAGGATTAGAAAACCCCAAAGCTCATCAGTCTTGACTAAATGACGATTCATCTTCAGAATAAAAGTGAACTAAACAAACTCTGGCCTTTCGTTCAGTCGAAAAGCTCTAATTAAAGAGCTGGATCAGTTTTGTAAAATCCAAGTGGAGTGTGACGCTTCTCATCAACTATTTGGAATTGGACATTCATGTTGGCAATTTATTTTCCATCTTCGCGGGATAACGTTCCAAAAAGCATTGTTACCCTTACGGGTGACACATTTAATATAAATGTGAGTTATCATAAGGTGTTTATCATCAGAAAGCATGCATTGAGCTATTGCAATATGAATATGGAACGTACTACCTCGTGCACAAAAGCATCGACTTGTACCCTAGACATAGCTTTCATTGGTATTTCGCAGATACCCGCATCACTATTAAACAAACAATCTATTTAGTACTATGGCCATGAGGAATGATGATCTCTATTTATTGATGGTCGTGATACAAGTAATTCAGTGTTTTCGATATTTCTCCACGCGACACTGGTCTATCCTCTATTACTACTGGAAACGTCCATCGTACATATTAATCGTCGCAATTCACCCATCGTGAAGTCATTACGAAATATCAGAAATTCAGTACCGCACAGGTTTGCAACCAATCATTGAGCTCATTAAGCCTACTACAGCTAGATGTATGATCAATGATTTTGTGGCAATAAGTCCGAAACAAAACATGAAGATGCCCATTTTAAGACTGGCCTTTAGAAGGACCGTCTGCAAGCAACGGTTGTTAGATGACATTTAAAACATTTCAGAAAGACGATTGGTGACACATAACTTTCATGCATAAAACAAAAGCCAATGGTTAATATGTATCTCACTGATTACTTTTCCATAATTTCAACATTTGGATGCTTCACGCAATTTGGAACCAGATTAGTTCAAATGAGTAACAGCATGCAAATGTGGCAGGATAGCTTGATCTACGTAAAGATACCTGATCATGGCGCATGATAGCTTGATCTACCTGCAGTTTTCTGATCATTGCGCATGATAGCTTATTTACCTGCAGGTTCCTGATCATGGCGCATGATAGCTTGATCTACATTCTGATACTTGATCATGGTGCATGAGTAGTCTGATCTACCTTCTGGTACCTGATCATGGCGCATGATAGCTTGATCTACTCGAAGGTACCTCATTCATTGTACAGAACTGCAGGCAAAATTGATTTGAGCTACACAACTGGTGTCTAATCGCGAAAGGTGAACTGGATGAATTTATTGGTACGCATATTCAACAATAATGATAAAATGTTAAGATTGGATTTTGCACCCGTCTACTTTTAATTCCTTTTGCAACTATGCGTCACATGATTGTTATCTGTTTTCTTCTTCTGTGTTTTGTACGACGTATATGATATAATTAATACATTCACCTCCCCTAGAAGAGTTTATGTATAGTTCGTGCAGTATTTATCGAATAGTGTATGCTTACAGCTCCTAACCAATTACCAAAATCAGTTTAGTTGAACATTTTTCCTTTCTAATCAGACGCATCTTCTGACGAAGTCGATTATCCTGATTGGTCAAAGCGACTACCCCCCCTCGTGATTAGATGCTATACGTTATGATGATCAGCTTCTCCACGAAGAGATAGCGCCGCTATTCACACATGATGTCAACTGGATTGAGAGAGCCCTCTACATGCTCTATTGTAACCGTTCGCCATGCGGAAAAACACACCAGCGCACTTTTAACCACCGTTTAATTGCCTATTGTTCAAAAGCCATGCATCTCTTGCCAGATGCTGCTACCTCTATTTTTATTGCAACAACATACTTTGAGTTGATCCTAGACATAACAAAATGACGCTTACTAGCTCATTAACGATGCGTTTGGCTCCTGCGAATAGCTGACAGTGTCCGCAAAATTATGTAAACAGTGTGAAAAAGGACACAGTGAGGGCACTGGCCTTATGAGGCTGCTTGCACTTGAAAGGAAGAGTTGGAATTCGGTATTCATATGTCTTAAGTAAAATTATATTCACGAAACTGCATTGACACACGGAGGTTTTGAGATTCAGTTCATTGATTTTGCTTTGCTTGGATGAGACATTAGAAATCAGCTATGGGGAAAAACACACTATCGCATGCACAAACGAAACAATATAACTCGTTAGCTGTTCCTATCGCCTAACGTTGACAAAATGCAGTATCGCTGTCAGATTTGAGCGACTTTATCTAACTTAATGAATGGCTGAGTTGCCTTTAAAGTAATCCTTTTGTATCACTGCAACACATCATATATAATTCATACACATAACGGTATGAAGCAGTTTTTGAAACACGCAACGTGCCTCAATGACGTGATGTCATTTCATGTCCTTCCTGCTCAAACAGACTCCATAAACATGCTACAAATGAAGTGGGATTTAACGAACGTGACCAGGCCATGGTGTCCCGTACATCATAGTGTTGACTTTTCCTCGCTCACATTGAATAGGCAATCTTTTGATGATTCTGCGCTTTTCTCCAAGCGCTGCTTTATACACAAAGGTGTGGAAACAGTACCCTTAGAGATTTTACATACACGAAGAAATCATCAATGTGTACAAAATACCACAATTATAAGTGTTGATTATTTGAAAAGATTGCAAATGAGTTGCGGCGTTGATGCACATAACATGACCGTGTAGAAAAAGAGGACTGTGCTCAAGCAAAAAGAATGACAATCTCGAGACAATTGCTTAAATAACCAATTTTTTTACTGTATTCTTAACCGCATATCTTGCATTGTAAATAAAGTATCAACTGGGCATTTGCCGTAAAATTGCTTCGCAAGCAGAGCTGATATCACTGTTAACATCTCCGATATAAGTTGATTACAAACCAGGCTTCGCTTAAGAAGTGGCGTTATGCATTAATGAGTGTTCGACGGAGAGTAAAATTTACCCGTGCTGACATAGGAGGAATAATGAGACACTAAGTGATATTTCCAGTGAACACTAGTCCACATTAGGGCATTGTAGCAATGCTATTGTCATATCTTGCTGTTCAGTTTCTAAATCTTATTCGTTATAGGAATATTTCCAGAATATTTTTGCAAAATCATATATCATTGCCTTCTTTTAATACACACCATACTCCTAAGCAACAAGCCTCAAATACGCAAAGGATGACGAAAGGATACTGTGCTGTCATGCTGCAATTCACGGGGAAATCCGAACTACAATTCAGAGCGACCATATGGGTATATAAAGTATCAATAATGAATGAACAATGGCATGTGTCAATGATCTTCCTTATATCTGCCAGTTCGCCATCAGTTTAACAATGACCCTCATGACTGTCAATGACCTCAAATGCTGGACGTGCTTAGCTTGATGAATATAACTTGATCCATTTACAGTAGCAAATTGACAAATCTATTCTTTTCCGCAATAAAATACGAAAGCTGATACAAACCCCCTTAGCTGAAGTATACATAATACATCTTTACTGTCCGTATTATCTTGCAATTACAGTTCGCGTTACAAGTACCAGTAAATAGGGTAATAACGACATGCATATTAGGTTACGAGGTGTGACACCGTGACGTTCTTTGTCCTGGTTCACCATCATTCGCGTCAGTCCATAAAGGCATGCTATTTTATTGCAGTACTCAAGTCAATAACGCTTAACATCATACAAATGGGTACGATCATACCCAGGCGCTTTCGTTTACCGCTATACTGCATCGGCACGGGTTGACAGTGCTAATGGCTTACCATACAAGTCGACAGACTGAGTGCGTGAATATTGTGCTCGAAGTTTGGATCATTATCTCTGTACGCGCATATTTGAACGACGTGTTACGTATTCGTCGTTGAAATAAATGCTTCTGCTTGGAAGTCTGCAACAGCGTACGGCAAGGATAACATCAATCTAATTTCTGTCAGGGAATCAAGTGTGGTCATGCTGAGAAGGAAATTACTGCACAACATCATTTTTGTGATTCTAGATACACTTACAAGGAATGATGATCGTGCCTGTCGGTGTGTAACTAGAATTGTTGATGACATATCTTGATATGCATTTAAGTACAATGTTGGATATTATTTAAAAATATAAAAAGTGTTCACTGCCGGTTATCACGAACCATTCCCTTTCCCGGATCAGAAGCTCCTGTGAAGCGCTGTATATAAACCTGACCTAGCTGACAAATCGCTCTCAGTGTGGCATTGATAGTGCTACATTAAACTGTAAACGTAACGATTTTTTTTTTCTTGTATTATTTGTATTATGTATTTATCACGAGTAACACAGTGACAACCTGAAATAATGATAAAGGCTAGATTGGTATACAAAGATATTGACGACTGTAACTAAACGTAGAAATTGATATGTTATTAACAAGCCTACTCTAGTGAAGAATCTACCCCTGCATAACCGCTGGCTAGTCGTTTCCATATATCGATACATATGTCGCCTTGGACCATGATCGTGCAACATGGTAAATGAATGCATGAATTGTTTGACCATCGAACGAGGCATAACATTGGTAAACATTCAAATAAGAAAGATCTTTAATTGCCAAATGTCTTATTCATTTATAGTCTAATTGTTAGATGTGTCGAACAATGATATCCTCATGCAGTACATTTTTGAGACAGTATGTGCCTGTATGTGCCTTTATGTGCCAGTATGTGCCTGTATGTGCCTGTAGGTGCCAGTATGTCCATATTCTCCTCATTAGGGCTGCACTTAGCTACTTTGTCCATGTCTATAACATAAATCTGCTGCTGTGCACGGCATCTTTCAAAGTCGTGATACTTGAATCTAAATGTCGCGCCGCCGACACCAGACATCTATTATTTGAATATGCAACACGATGTCACTCGAATTCATACCATAACAAGGACTTGCTACATAATCAACAGGTCGTCTCCAAAAATCTGACGGTTGCCATTCATAAGCATGACACATTTGCTCCAATAACATATATTTAAAGCCGACCTCGAAAACCCATTATGCTTAAGATATAAGATTGAATCAGACATGGAGTTATCTTGTATCTACTATACGCATAGTTAGGACACCTCGTATGGATATGTGAATGGCATCTCATGAATATAAGGCGTGATGGTGGGACGTATTTGTTCATCATTAGATTGACCGGGATCGATATGTCCGGGGCTATATCGCACATGATACATGTTTTAGAAAAAAGCGCGTTTGAGTCCATGACACGTACAATTACATTGTAACTGATGAGGATTCACAACTCAAAACGTGTGAGGGTTGTAAAAGCCCCATTATTTGTTCCTGCACAATCATGCAATATCTTACTTGGGCGATATTGCTCCATGATTCGCAAACAGAGCTCTTCAAAATGCCAACATCTAATTGACTGCGCGGGTATGACCCACTAAAGTACAATATATTACCTAGACATATAACACATATCCAAGTATTGAGCTTACAACTGCGTGTGGTGGTATCGAACAGTTCATGGTTAAGAGTAAAGCAATATTCAATGCCCGACAGTTTTTTTACCTTGCCCCTTTTCTTCCATGGCTGCTTTGTCATAACCTTCAAACGGCTATTGTGGTTCTGCTTCACTGTCATCTGAGTAGAAGTGCCATAACAGCTCAAGAAAGAGGCTAAGTGGAATGATATATATCTATTTTTGCAATGTAACAGAGCAATTAATTATTGTTGGTTCGTTGCCTGTGATGTCCTCTAGTGATAGCTGGATGTATTGAGGACCAGCGACATGGTAGATTATTCGTTTTGTGAACACCTACCTTTCTTATATACACAACGCTAACACGTGTGCAGTTAACGAAAATTGATACTCAGTTGATATGAAACCGGTGGTAATAAATTTTTGATAGGAGTGATGCATTGACCAAAATGGTCGGAATCGGTGAATTTACTGCTAACCAAGTCATGCATTGACTTACAACAACAAAAGAAAGATAAAATGATATTAAAACGTAACGATTAACAATGCAGTAATCTCAAACTTACATGTACTAAGTTTAACTCTACTAGAAGCAAGATAACAAAACTAATCACAAAGCAAAGTCCTTCTGGGAGACCACATGGATGGGATATTTCATACGTGCGTACAATTCGCTATTGGGAATTATAAAAGAAGAGAGTTGCATTGCATCGTTTAATGTAACATACTTGGCGATACATGTAATTACTGGTGAACTGAAACTTTTACGTACATGTGTCATAATCAGTGCATTAGGAGCCGGGTGTAAAGTTAGAGACATGGGTCGTTAAGAACTAATTCGACCAGCTTTTTCAGCGGCTTAATCAGTCGAAGTTTATCAATAGCAGCATGTCTAAGCCAAGTTTGATACAGCGTTTCATCATGATTTTCTGATTATACTCTTAAAGTAATAATAAACAACACTAAAATGCTATCATTTTAGATCAGAGTATTTGTAGGTCAATTTAGTGGTGATTTGAGGATGATATTTGAGATATAGCACTACAACTGTTGTGAGCTTAGTTCTCGATACTATGGGTTTTTCACAGCAAGATGGTAGGCATGGCATTTCCCGCGTTTGTTCTTGAGCAAGGCTGACAGGTTGTTGCCTCCATAGGCAGTATTCATTTATAGTATGTATCAACCTATCAGGTGTTGACCACCGCTAATTCGAGCCATCAGCGCATCATGACCACATTCAAGTAGGCAAAGCAATCAAATAGAACCGGATCTGAAAAGGATGGTGGGATCGGTGTGGTGCACTTTAGTCTTTAGTCATTCGATAACCTAATGGGGTCAGTATACGATTACTCAACAGTGAGCAAACTGGCAAAACGGGTAACCCTCTGTGAGGTTATCACTTACATAGCATGTACGGGGGAGATGCGCACAATATGAATTAGCTGTCTGATCATTGTAGCTGTCATTTTCAAGCCCACCGATCAATGTAGCAACAAATTGCAAAACATCATCGGATTGCTGGTTAATTATTTTGGTGTTAAAGCAGGATATTTAAATTCTTAACTCAAGTGAGCTGCGACGTGAAGACAGAATGAAAGCCGTTATATTAAACATCCGTCAGTCTACATAATTGCCATTCCTTTAATGCCACGTGCGCGGTCGGCTTCGTTAAATTAAACGTTAAGGCACCCGTAATGTAAATTGTATTTTGTACAATAATGACCGATGATATAAATGGGGTAACCATGCATTAGTGCAGAAGTGATTCTCTCTTGCAATACTCTTATTACTTGAAGGAAAATTCAATATCCCGTTATGGATTAGCAAGTCACAACACTGCTATATTTAGAGAGACGTGTTCTAATATTTAAAAATATAAATTTTATGGGTCATTCCTTTGATTCCTGTGATATCACAATGCTGTGCTGGGCGATATACTGTGACAAACATAGATGATAATACAGCATAAATATAAATAAATATAAATGTATTTATACTACCGAATTAAGTGGCAATCGTATGTCATTGAATCATTAATTAATGATTATATATGCGTTCTTAATCTCCATAATGGAGTTGATTTAAGCGGAATATACAATGTGGCCGGCCAAACGGCAAACTTAAAAATTCGTATGGTATATTCATACACGCAGATAAACTGTAACTGACAATAAATCATGTTTGCAAAGACATCAAATGAATGCTGGTTCTATTAATTATGCCATTACAAACGTTTATAACACTTGGGTATTAATAATAGCGCGTGCCAGGTGGTTACAAGTAGTGGTCCTGAGTGGTTCGATCAAATATACTAGGTCGCGTTTTGGTCACAAACTAAAATCCTCACATATTACCAATGAATTCCGACTGCACTGGTTGCAGCCAAACTGTATGGCCGCATTGTCGATATATTCTACGAAGAAGCAACAGTAGCAGTTGCATTCTATTTCAGAACATAGCCCACCACGAAAAGCATGCAGAATCAACCGTAGATACTGAGAAATACAGCGGAAATAATTGCACTGCTGCTAAGGTTTCATTTAGCAAGTTTAAAACAGTCGTTATGACAGCAAGCAGTAACATTTGCAAACTCACCTGGGGAAAGCATTGTAAATGCATGCCGTGAGTTTTACTCCTTGGACGAGGTTATAAAAGCAAAGGAACTGTTGTGGAGAGTGGGCGATGAACAGGTTCTGCCCGCTCTTATTAGACGCAGAGACACTGGTAACTCGAATGAAATCGTCAAGGTTAGTCAAGATATAGTGTCGGGAATCATGAAGCTCGATTCCGCGAAAAAAAACTTCCCTTGTTTGCGGTCGACTCAATAACACTGGATCGCATCCCAAAGGCATCACCCGCTGAGGTGCACCCAATAAGTGTATGCGAAAGGTTGAATAAATTGGAATTGAGACTGAACGCTATGAATGACTTAGAACAAAGGTTGGATCAGAGAGAGAATAACCCTGTTAGTTCTCCACAAAGCTATGCGGCGGCAGCAGCGGTATCTCCAAATGCCACAGCTTCCCGGCACAACAACCTGTGAAATCACAACGCGCGAGGTACATCAGCCCAAGACTGGACAGAAGAAAAGCAATGACAACACATCAGCAACAAAGAAACAAAGTAGTCATGATGATGAAGGTTACCAGTATCCATCCTCAGAGGTGAAGAAAGCGAGGAGGCGTCTAGCAAGTCGACTGACAATCACAAGCACAACACGAGGCAAGTCAGAACTTTTTAAAGGTGCTCCAGAACCTAGTCGCGACATATTTATATACCGAGTCGCCAAGGGAACTGATATAAATCACATCAAGGATTTCATCGAGGAGAATCAAGTCACTGTCAGATCAATCGACAAGATCTCCAGTACTGAGTCTAAATTCGACAATTTCAAGGCTGAAATTAAAGCATCTCAGCTAGATACTGCACTATCAGCAGATTACTGGCCCGAAGGTGTTTGTGTCCGGAGATTTTTCAAGTCTAAGCAAGTAAGCAACGAAGACAAAAGTTCGCGTTAATGTTCTTGACCACATTTTGTTATTTGTTTTATTCATACATAAATGGCTACCACTAACAAATTAACGCTGGCGTCTTTCAATTGTAAAGGACATGCTAGCGATCGTATAGCTTATATCAATTCATTGCTGCGAAATTGTAATATATTGTTACTCCAAGAACACTGGTGTTTACAAGAAAACCTTTGCTTATTAGAAAATCAATTGGATGATGTAACTGTGATTGGCGTATCAGGGGTCAATGAGGGACAATTACTAATCGGGCGACCATATGGTGGTTGTGCCATTGTTTTTAAAGAGTCGCTTGGTTGTGCAATAGAGCCACTGACGTCTGATTGTAATAGACTTAGTGCTTGCGTGATAACAGTACCTAACCACGCTAAAATGCTTCTTATCACTGTATACATGCCGTGCGACTCAAACTGTACAATTAAGGTAGAATTGTATCGAGATGTGTTGAACGCGATAAGGTCGTTAATTGCGCTTAATAATGGTGTTGAATATGTTGTCATTGGTGGTGATTTTAATACTGACCTAAGCAGAGATAACTCAAGACACACTACGCTGCTTAAGACATTTTGTGAGGTCGAAAGTATGAAGTTTGGATTATTTAGCTCATGTTCAACTGTGAATTATACTTATGAAAATTCATTTTCGTTTGTTACGTCTTGTATTGACCACTTTATTGTTTCGGATAATATGTTCCACTGCATTACCGATTATCATTGCTTACATGAAGGTCATAACCTGTCAGACCACAGTCCAATAATTTTAGAGCTTGACATTCCTGTTGAATTTGTGCCCATGCAGGGCAAAGTATTGCATACTTTGCCTTCTTGGAAATGTGCTAATGCATCTAACATTGAGGCGTTCAAAGGTCAACTCAATGATTTACTTGCTGATATAGAGTTGCCATACGAAGCACTGCAATGTAATGACGCGCACTGTACTGACCATACCGACGCAATTATTTATTATCACGAAGCAATCCTTAATGCATGTATATTAGCGGCACAAAAGGCTATTCCTTCTGTAAGACGAAAGTCAAAGACAGGCTGGAAAACCCTAGTCAATCCTTATAAGGAGCAGTCAATATTTTGGCATCATTTATGGATTGATAGCAGAAGGCCAAGTGTGGGCTGGGTGAAGGAGATAATGATTAAGACCAAATGCGAATATAAAAGAATTTCGAGATGGGTTGTCAGTAATCAGGACAAGTTGTCGGTAGAACGCATGGCGGAAGCTTTAACAACCGATAGAAGCCGTGATTTCTGGTCTGAGGTTAAGAAAAGAAGTGGTAAGTCACGTGTTGTGCCAGCAGTTGTAGATAATGTGAGAGGTGAGACTGGTATTCGTGAATTATTCTCTACCAAATACAAAGAATTGTTTAATAGTGTGTCATATAATGTAGATGAATATGAGCGATTAAGAGTGGTCCTTTATATGTATTTCAACCAATCGTTGTTAGTTAAATGGGGCTCTAATGTGTCTGAGGCATTCCAATGCAGTAAAGGCATAAAGCAGGGCGGGGTGTTATCGCCGATTCTTTTCTGTATTTATATCGATGAGCTGCTTAATCGTCTTGAACGTAGTAATGTTGGTTGTCATGTCGGTCATCAGTTTATGGGTGCATTTGGATATGCTGACGACTTAACACTCCTTGCTCCCTCAGTCACTGCTGCCGAGCTTATGATTTCAATATGCGAAGAATACGCACAAGAATACGATGTAATGTTCAATAGTGAAAAAAGTATGCTGCTGTGCTACAATATTCCACAATGTAATACCAATCTCGAATTACGGCTGAATGGAGCTATTTTACAAAAGTACTCTAAGGTTGTTCATCTAGGCATTTATATTGGTTATGAAAACAACGAAGCGATTATCGAAAAAGCTGTAGGAGAATTGTTTTATCGTACTAACATTTTGATGTCCAGATTCGGCTTTTGCCGCACCGACGTTCGCACTAGGCTTTTTGATACCTTTTGTACAAGCTTCTATGGTAGTCCTTTATGGAAATTGGATTTAAAGTCACTTGAAAAAATAAGTGTTGCTTGGCGAAAGTGTGTAAGGAGAGTTCTTAAGCTTAATAGAAGAACGAGGTCTCGTTTTTTACCGCTGCTTGTAGGCAGACCTGATATACGCACTCAGTTATTTTTACGCTTTGTTAATTTTTGGGTTAAATGCACCGTTAGTAACAACCCAAAAGTTCGACTTGCTACTATGTTCACTAATGTAAGCTCATCTGTCGTATCGAATAATGTAAGATCATGTCTGTCATTACTAAATTTAGACTACCAACAACTAAGATTAATTAATGAAGGTAACCTTAATGTACGCGAATCGCTTTTAAATATTAATGAAGTAACAGCAGAAGACAGGGCGACAATATGCGCTTTGCAAGAATTGGGTCAGCAGCTCGAAGGCAGTTTGTTAACTTCTTTAACACTGCTAGAGGCAGATGAGCTTCTTGTGTTCCTATGTACAAACTGATTGGTACTCATGTATTTTTTATTTTTTGTTGCTTAATTAACATATCTTTTTGTAAACTATGATTTGCGAATAAATGATATAATATAATATAATATAATAATAAATAGATGCTGATGCTGACCTAAAGTAGAGATACATCTAAACGTTTCCGATATAACCGTAATAGTTTGTACCCAACTTGCCATCATTGTATTACCTGTGCATCTTTGCAAATCATGTGCCTTTGTCAAATTAGGTCTACGTTTAGGTGGTGGGTAATGACGATAGAAGAAAGCGAATTTAAAGATTGTCAGGATACTTATATGCGCCGGTAACTGAAGTTAAGTACAAGTATTGGGCTGCTCGAGTGCATTATGTATTGGGTATCAGTACACCATGTGGATTACTAGTATTTGTGTGCGTATCCGTACACCCCAAACGTGCATCAACACATGGCATTGTTACCAGAAACAATTAACCAGAAGTCACAATAAAGGCAGTCATTATGGGGGTCAGTGGGGGCAAAAAATATTTTTTTTCTTCATAATAACTCTCATTCGATGCTGCTCCAATCTTAAGGTACCGGGCGAAACAGGACTGCTGTATATCGTCCATCCAACAAGAAATTCCCAAACAATCTTTCTCATCAGAAACACATCTACAACGACTGCCATCCTAAGTTTGAACATGATGACAATAAATTAGAGCTTTCACAGAATTGTTGATCTCTGACCAATATGTGTATCCATCAACCTTTGAATGTTATATCACAATGACGTTATAATGTGCACAATCTGCTGCAGCATCGATCAAAAGAAATATTCCACATTAAAGGGGCCACGCGTAATCATATTATCTTTGCCTTCTTTTCAACACACATAACAATCCCTCACAACATGTTGCAAATACGCAAAGGATGAAGAAAGGGTAATGACATATGCCCGTCACTCTGCAACAAATATATGAAGCAAAGCAAATTATATATATATATATATATATATATATATATATATATATATATATATGTATATATATATATATATATATATATATATAGATATATATATATAGATATATATATATATATATATATATATATATATATATATATATATATATATATATATATATATATATATATATCTAAATCTATATATATATATATATATATATATGTATATATCTGTATATATATATATATATAATATATATATACTTATATATATATATATATATGTATATCCCCATATCATTATGTTAACCGCATTATCGGCGCCGGTTACCAGTGATTAGGGCTTAGCACATGCACCGATAGAGTGCGCCCTCGTAATAAGTTTTGAGCTCTTTACTGTGTAAATACGAAATTCACAACTACGTATCCGCGTCAGTGGACTAGTAAATTAGAGAGCAGCTCTGCCAGAGTATTTTCAGTTTTTTCACCACTCCTATTGAATCACTGAGCCAAGTCAGACATTTGTGCCAATAAATTTGATAGAAGGTTACAATGCGAAATCCATTACCTGTTTGATGTAATCATCGTCATGCTTAGTGCGTTTGTAGAGCATGTATGAATATATCGGCGGTAATTTTGATCAATATCTCTGAATACGCAAATTTGAACGACGTTGACATACTGTTTTACAACTTATGTACCTTTGGGATTCAACAACCGGTTAATACCAATTTGGTAACATTGCAAAAAACGTGCCTGGATTAGTGCAGCAATGATAAAGATCAATGATAACTTCAAAACTCTTCATGCTTCATTGTTACAGCAAATTTCTCCCATTGGACTTCAAAACAGAATCTGTGTAATGTTCTTAGACACTTGTTTGTCAAGGCGTGGGCTGGGAAGCCTCTGTATGGTTATCTATTTGAGATTAGCAGCACTATTTGTAATAATGTGCTTAGGCTGGTAATTATGGACCATATTATAAAGAAGTCTGATCGTTGATTTATTGTTCTGTTTTATTTCTTTTGCCAAATACATAGAAATATTTCTGACTTATTCGTCGCTGTAATAATGTTTTCTGCTAGGTTTAAATGCTAATATTGATCAACATAGCAGCTGCTGTTAAGTTATTGATGGCAAATATCCATTTCTGTGGCCAACAAGTGAAATCATTATATGTCGGGGAATCAGGGGAACTCATGCTGAGAAGGACAAATTGTATCCACAGTAATAATTATTAGAAAGTCGCAGATATCGATATTCGAGCCGAATCATCGATCGGATATCTTTATATGCATTTAAGTAAAGGGTAGGATGTTTTGAATTCATAGTAACACAATCGATTCCAGTCATCTCGGTAATGAGAAACAGCTCCCTTCTCGGATATGATGCTTCAGGAGAAGGCTGTAAATAACCCTGACCGACACTGTCAACTAGCTCGCAGTGGGAAATCGACACGGTATCATTGAGCAGTAAGCGTAAGAAATGTTTTATTTTTTTTTTTACTTGTAGTTTGTATTCAATACGGGGAGTAATACATCGACAACATAACAAAAGACTAGACTGGTGTACATAGGTATTATTGACTCTAACTAAATTAAATGGATATTTATACGTTTTCAACCAAACAATTCTATTGAAGAATCCCCTCACTCGTACGAGCTATACTTCTAAATATATCAATAAATACGTCGTTTTGGACATGCGGTACAATATAAAAGACAAATAAATGAACGCATGAAGAGTGTGTCGATAGAACAAGACATGCAATTGGTAAACATTCAAATTAGAAAAATTAGTCTTAAAGGTCGTTAATTGCCAAATGTCTTATTCATTCATTGTTTAACTCAATCATTACCAAGCGGGTGATGACATTCTGTTCCGCCCTAATTCTGGCCGCAGATTCCGCGGCATACTACGAAGCAAGGATTCGAGTGAATTCCAAACTGTTCGAATCGTGGCAGATAGATTGATTGGTTCCCCAAACAAATGCTATCCAGTCATTTCCCATTTTTGTGTAGAGATGCAGAGTATCTGCAACTGCAAGCACGACGAGTATGTACTCTCGCCAGCGAGGCATCACTTCTATTATGATCCGATTACCAACATGAGGAGGACCGCTTTCACAGAATATCTACCAGTGAACGGGTGAAACATTCACTTCTCGCCCTAATTCAGGGCCGTTTTTTCTGGTCAATGCCCATGTATTCTGGACAAATGGGCTGGTCGTACAAGCGGGTCGATGGGGAGGCGCGAGACGTTTTTCGTACGTTGAATATGGAGGATTTTATAACGAACAGTTCCGTTATTATATCTGGCCCATTATCGACGAGACTTTCAGTGCACCTTTACCAGGGCTTATTTATTGTTCCCCAAACAAATGCTATCCAGTCATTTCCCATTATGGTGTAGAGAGATGCAGAGTATCTGCAACTGCCAGCATGAAGAGGAACGACGGCATGTAGGTAGATATATTCGCGATTATAATTAACTCCATCGGTTCTTTCATATTCCACATATTGTGAAAACACTGCGCTGTTAGTATCACCAATGGCAGTAATATTTGCCATGGCGCGTTAAGCTTTATCGCTTGGCAAAGATGACGATGCTTCCTTGAATACATTTCAAACGCTGCCACACAGATATATCATAAACCTTTTAAACTTGTTTGAAGTCGGTTGCAGATGGCAATCCAAGGAGCTGACACTTCGTAATGAATATTTTGTAAACATACCTGTAGAACGCTTGCCGAAGGCGCATACGTCGTACCTGTCAGATATCCAAGCCCGGGTATGTACAAGGCTTCCTATGTATGTCATATTTTCGGATCGCAGTTTGGCTTCTAGTAGCGCCAGGTTCTGCGTGAAGTGCGTCGACTGTGTAAATAGTGTACCTTGTGGCAGCTGGGCCACATTTAAACCATTAACGAGGGATCAGATATATTTTATTGCGCCATGCGAATATAACATTTAGAAACCCTCGAGACGCATAGAGATATCAGATATTTCACGGGGTCAATATGTCCTAGCTTTGGTTAAGTTGCCCACCTTTAGGAACTGTGGTGTCGAGGCATTTATGTGATCAAAGAATATATAACCGGGATTAGCCATCAATGTCATGACGTATGCGCCTTCGGCAAGATTTCTACAGGTATGTTTACAAACTATTTATTGCGAAGTGTCACTCCTTGGATTGCCATCTACAGCCGACTTCAAACAAGTTAAAATATATAACCGGGATAAGCCATCGCTGTCATGAAATTACTCGACGGTACCGGTGCTGGTATCAGGCCCTTAGTTAGTGGGTGGGTTTTGTCCTATACAAACTCTGTTGTCATGGCATCACTGAAAATGTACTGAGAGTGATCAGCTGATTGGTATATCAAAGACTTACTTTATGTCAGTTCATAAAGACTTTTTTCAGGAGCTACCATACGGACTTCTACTACTAAGACGACCGATGCGCAGGGACAGGATATCCGTTAGTCAATGATTTACAAACAGATTTACAACGACGGCCCCTTATAAACGGTGATGGGCAAAATGGTCTAAAGGTGAACTGCCAATTGTTATGTACCAATAGGACATATAGACCCCATGAAATATCTGATATCCCTATGCGTCTCGAGGGTTTCTAAATGTACAATTGATATTGATATACTGACTGCGAATAGCGAAGCATTCCATTGGGAGACGTTGGAGTGATATGTATTGCTGTTTCAGTTCATCCATATATACGTCCAATGAATGCATGTATATTGAGTCAATATGCATATATATAAGTCGAATAGTTTCTACTCATCGCATAACTTTGCTGCAATCCATGGCTTCCAGTACATTATCTAAAACAAATCTCCAATGATCAAGCGGCCCAGAGGCAGTGAATTAACAAATGACGTGTTCGTGTAAAGGCTGTGAAACATATTGGGTTTGCCGACCACAATGGAATGAGCGAATTATCTACCACCCTTTGATTACAAATTTATATCTCCCTGACCAGTGCGTCGTTGAATAGCGTGGCTTGTGATTGCTTAGAAGCCGGATTGTATTACAGAACTAAAAAGAACACCAGGTTACATATTACACTTATTCTTAGACATATTAATTCAGTTCATGACTATAGGAAATTGCCCCATATTGCTAAGTTACACATAGTTGCGATTCACCGATAGTGTTGCTGACTGCCACAAGTAATAATAACCATAACCGTTATGAAACAATAACAATGAGTACGTCTTAAGTAGCTGTTGTGTCTACAATTATCATACAGACAAATACACTGTATCTGTACACAGCAGATTCTGTATTACTATTGAAACTAAGGCCCTACGTACCTTGTTGGCTCCATCTCTTATAGACATGGCTACACGGATAGGATACAGCATAGCTCCGTGACTAAGACCGCTAATAAAGATATATTTATGTCGCCGCTAGTAGCTTTAATGCATATAAGCTGTGCTCAAAATTGCAGACTAATTATTAGAGCGTTCGCTTATTATATGTGATAAGCTGTGATGCCTTCATTTCTTCCACATAAAACAGCATTCAAAATTTCATGGTTTGGATGCCGTCTGTGCATTCGTAGTTAGAAGTAATATTACACATAGGACAAAGCCAAATGCTAACGTTTATTATTGCCATATATGTGCCTCCTTCTCGTCTGATATTCCACGCCCGTGACAGATAGAGAACTAATTTATGGGGATGGTCAATCATTATGAACATGTAATGATCACAAACGCTGTTGGCAGTGGTGCTTGTTTATCACTGGTTATTAAACATAGATTCAGACCTGTTATTGCATTATCGCAATCTATTGACATAAAATGTTATAAATATATAACCAAAGGATGCATAAATGCCATCACGCTAAATGTTGCCGTCTGAGTATTACTTTTATCGAATACTAGACATGACATGCTTTGTCGGGTGATATGTTTTATATCGTTAGTAATGAATACCATAATTCTATAGGGTTGTTTCGCTTTGATGCTGGACACATCTTGTCGGTACCAAGTGCAAGGGTTAGCAATATGTATAGGCAGTGGTGTAAATGTTTATAACTATAGCTATATAGTCATACACAGTCTGACAATGTCTCATCTGTCTTCATTTGTGTTTTATTACATGTTAACACTTAATTAGTATGAATGTCATTTCGGATCAATCATCAAAGCTAGCAGCATGAGCTCGTTCGTTACTCTGAGGCACTGTACCCGTATCTACGGACAACATTCCATGCAATATAGAAGCAAGAGGTGCATTTGATGTGGCACAGAGGCCTGCTTAGTTTTGAGATTTATCTTCATGAGATCGAATATGTGTCGGGATGATTCTAATGGTTCTTGTATTTCCAGTCGAGAATATGTATGTAGTTTCTACAGCATCACATTCCAAAGAATAAAAGATAATACTTTGCTGCAACGTCAGTGTCGTGAATGATATGAAAGTTGCTTTTGCTGTGTGGTTAATAAGATATATGTAAATAGTAATAAAATACATACAAACTGTTTCCGAAACCCATGAGGCCAATGTGGCGTGTTGATTATCATCTGTTCTACTAATAGCAGCTTGTGCAATATTTGATTATCGCTTATTCGGGACGCATTTGATCTCTAGAGAAGCCGTATATGGCAGGTTACACTATGTTAAATAATGAATCACAGTTCGAATTCTTCCATGATATATGCAGCCACATAAAGTCTGCTTCTGTATCATTTACAAGATACGACGTGAAATTCAAGAAACAGCGCCTCTGGCGTGAGCACACTGCTTTAGAACGAGGAACCAAGGTGGTTTTTCTGCAGGAACTGCTCTCTGCTGGGTGATTAAACAATAAACTGACCCTGCGTTATTTTTTATTTACGTTACTCTAGAAATGACCTTCAGCTTAAGTGTTGGAATTGAAATATGGCATATATATTTATGTAGTAACCTTCATACCTAGACTGGCTCCCACATGGATAATTTCCCTTGAATATATCTCCATAAATTAACCGCCAATACAGATATTATATAATGCTTTATAGGCTGATATAAACATCTCATTTGAAATGTTACTGTGGGCTGCATACAGTGTAATAATGCAATTTCGGGAAACCCTAAACCTGCAGTACTTGTGCATATGTTGGAACCGATTGAGGCACAGCTTATCAGTCGATAATATTTAATATTTCTTACCATCACCTTTCGATCTCTGACAGAGATAACTGCAAAGGCAATCAAATAGGACTAGATTGAAAATTCAACTGCATATCCCCGTTAGTCGTCAGGGTTGACTTGGCTATAACTATTTCTCATCGACGGGACAATCAGGTCATGGTGGTGTACTGTGTCTGCGTGTGCGTTAGCAAATAAAACATGTCAAGATAATATGATGATTTGATTGGTCGCCGTCCTCATTCGATTGCTTCGACTTGTAGTGATGACAGCAGCCACTCTGCAGTATTGGCAACATCACAAGGCCTACTCACTTTTTGATTTGATTGGATCTCGATCGCTGCCGTTCAAGCTATTGCGTAATTGATGACTCGTGGGTAATAGCCTATATTTCCAACGTAGAACTAATCGTTAACTGACCTGTGGTCAACTTTAAAGAGTTTGATATCCACAAGTTGCAATGCATGTCTACCATTAAATGACTTGCTTTTACTCTGTCCTATTCAGCCAGTCCACTTAAGATATGTTTCATGTAACAGAAAGTTGGCGTCATATGTACGACCACCGCCAACCCATATAATGATTGATGATCAAGCAATGAATACACTAGATTGCATGTTCGATCGATTTGCTGAATGGCAAAACTGAGGAAACTTCGTTCAGTGATACAGAAAAGTATCTAATCTCTTTTAAGGGCGCCTCAATCTATACGCGTAGCACGCAGAGTTATTGGGCCCTTTATCTTTGTCCAGCCTAGCACTGGTGAGCCTATGGTATTGAATGCCTCTTCACCGTGATCGATGGATGTAGTGAATGGTATCACTTACCAGCACATAAATGCTATATTATTATTAGAGCGTTGTCATATTGCGAGGCCATATTAACGAATGTTGATTTGAAATCTCCTCAATGAGATCCAATGGTTGCCGGGATAATCTGTAGCGCTTGTTACGGTGATTGTATATTTGAGACATGACAGTCCCGCCGGTGTGAGCATATGTCTACACACTGTGGTACATCTACAGCAACATGTTGTTCATTGAATTTGTCGTGTTCCCTACTGAGAGCAGTTGTTATCTCTATTAGCAATATGCTTCTAGAATATATATTACCCTGTCAAGAGATGAACTGCATACAAAGTACAGCTAGTTTATCAACTCCTGCCTACTCATGGTAAACACTTTTGGTAAGTTAGTCAATATGCTACGAAAAGCATCAACCAACTGGCAGGAGGACTGGTAATCACGAATCATTAATCAAGATCTGAGTAATATAATCAGGATAATTACGGATGTTATGAACAATCGCATATTTGTCGCAACGAAAAGCATTTATAGTAGACCATTTTTGTCCTCAACCTTTGATATTTTCCGAACCGGTTTAAGGCCACTATCCCGAGTGGGTCTTTACTGTTGTATTGGGTTATTTTTGCCCTCGACATTAAGGCTTACCTCAGACAGCTACCGTCCTGCATAAATGCAGCACAAGCGTCTATATGCTTTTACAAACCGTACGTATCACACTACACCAAAATATGTACGCTACACCCGATGCATCCGAGATGCAAAAGTCCCTCAGCAACTGCAAAACTTATATACACTGCCACTGTGCTGTACGCGTGCGTTAGAGTTGACCGGTCTGTGGGCAAGGGAGGCGCACTTTGTTTTATTTTATTAGATATTTTAGACCGGTTGGTGAATGGCTGCTGCTCCCAGACTTGCAACCGATTCAAGATGCATTCGATCTCTCGATAAGCTGTATTGGGCAGGTTACACAATTTTGAATGATGATGATTAACGATTCTATATAAGGCTACTTTCATATTAATTACAGCCATGTTTCGTGATAATTGCTGACTACTTGTACGTGATGTCAACTAAATCAATTACAAGGGAAAATATTGATGACGACAATTGTCTGACAACAATTCAACGCATTTACCATACTTAAGTGGAAGGTATCAGGTTGGGTGGAATTGCCTCATATGGACCAAGGTAGCTCCTCAACCTGTCCTGCTTTGTCCTTAAAAATAAAACTGACTTTGTTGTATTTTACTATTTTCACAATGAATTCCCGAAATGACCCTAGCTGTAGTGTTGGCATTGAAATAAGATATTTCATGCGTTCACTATTCCCAGCTCATTTAATTAATTGATTAATCAGATTGCATGCATTTTTTATAGTTTAGGTGGTTTCTACCTGTAGCAAATGTCAGGTGCTATATTGTAACTACAATTATGCAATGTTTGCCTGCACCAACCTGATCTCGCAGCCGTTTGGCATGATGAATGAGCGGTTCGTGTCATTGCCCCTTAGAGGGAATTCGTTTTCCCCCTCATTGCTGGAATCCGACTCCTTGTCTGCATCCTCTCTTATGTAATCGCTTCAATCGTTTCCTCGTGATTGTCTATCTCGTCATGCCTAAGCACACGGCGACGACTATTGTGGACCGAGTATTACTTACAGACAATTAATGCAGAAGAAATAGCGCCGTACCTGTGCGCCAATTAAACGTTATGGAAAATAAAATACGGACATATCTCATGGAGGAGCACATCTACAGATTTGCTAGGTCTGCATATTTCTGCAATAGTCTGTGCAATGCATATTTAAAGTACAACATTTAGGAAGGCATTTTGCTTTAACATCATAAACATCATTCGCTGCGGCGTCCTGATCATTTACTTTTGGTGAATTTTATACCCACCACTTTTCATTTATATCCAATCTACCGGCTGTGAACTAATACGGGACATGTCTCCAGCTTTTTTTCGTTTGTCCGAGTCAAGTAACCGCATTGCAACCTTGATAAAGCTCTGCTTAAGTTTTCCTATCGCCCGTAGAGTAATCATTGTTGATGATTAAGTGTAAGAGAGCACCCCAATATGCGACACACGACAAGGTACCGATCGTACGCATCAGTGGCAGTTATCATACGTTATAGGCTACAATACACCACTTCGCAATTATAATTGACGGCTCTGAGGGCATGAATTAATTTTCTACACAAATGGTCGACCAGTATATAAGCTTTTCATTTCGGAACTTACGTTTTTAATGTCCATATTTTCAAATTACATTGTCTACAATGAAGGTGATTTAACAACTTCAGTGGTCTCGTACTCTATTAAAGGTGCCACAAAGAACACACGTTCACTTGACTATACCAACCTTTGTGACTGAACTAATGCCTGATAATCGTAATAGACTATTATTATTGTGTTTTACTTCTGGTTTCATCCCTTCCATCAACCATTCATTTATTCCACCATTGCACCATTGCACAATTCATTGTGACTAGTCAGTGACTATCTTTCATACATTCACATAGCGACCATAATCCCATCACAGACAGTGGGCTCAAATCCTCGCCTTCACATTTTTCTGAAATGCATTTCAATTTAATATACTGCGTTTTGGGTGATTCAATTGCTTGTATCGGAATGCAATAGATACCGAAACCAAACATTTATATAGATTTACCTCATAACAACAGTAATATATATATATCAGGTTTTGTGAATGCATGTTAAATGTAATTATGTATATTTTCATCACATCCAGTATAGATACAGATATTGATTGTAAGATGAGCAGGATAGACAAATGGCTCATTGAATATGCATTCAAACAAAGAAATGCCTTTCAAGCGCGAAATCAGTAGACTTGTTTTGTGTGGCGACTTCTATGTTTATATAATCAAGCTCAATTTTAAACGCGCATTAGTGCTGCCAAGCGGAATGTTATCAACAAACCCGCGCCATTTTTTCGTTGGTTTATTCTCTCCTGGTTTCTCTAACCAAAGACCTTAAGTCTCTTCTAGAGGATTCTTATTCACCAGGCTTCTATAATGACGGTTACCGCTATTGTCTTTCATGTTGTGATTTAAAATTACGTTCGAGGTGACTTTGGAACGTGGCTACCAAGACGATGTAGGCATTGATGACGCTAGACTCACTGACGGAGACTGCGCTTCTTAGGTGATAATTTGGGCGATACAACGATGGTGGCCTGGAGTGAGCAGGCGAAAACGAAACTCTCTCAGAAGAGTAATCTATGTATAACGTACACTGGTCTTTCTCGTCATTAACGTTGATCCTTTATCATTGTGTCTCCCTGTACTGACCCTCCTCGTAGAGTTTGTTGTTGTTCTTTCTCCTGATAGCTCTTTAGCTGATTCGCCTCAGTGGATAGTTACTTATGCATTGGACCCAATACTTGCGGATGCACGTCACTTACCATTGGGGTTAGTCTATGATAACTCCACCATCTCCAGCATGAAAATAAAGCGATATATTGCATGTCGAACGTAGGTCAATTGAAGAAGTAGATTTGATATGTTACTGCACGGCATTATCCGTAAGCGGTTTCATATAGAATCGTGTGCTCCTGCGCCATATTTCACATTCGTTCAGGAAGACAGGCACCTCGGCGAATACGACGATAATACTTCAGCACTGAACTCGTAGAAGCCATCCTCATTTCCGTCTGAAATATTGTACAACAGTCTAACAGCGCCGTACAACTATGTTAGGCCGCCTACATCGCGATGTCTTGATCAATTAGTGGCATCAGGCAGACGATTCGTTGATAGGCTCAGACACTCGATCAAGTAATACAGTTTGAATGACGTCATCATCCAATACTAGTTGTACGTCATGAAGAGATGACATGTGACTCACGTCGCCTTGACCCGATAGGCTCGACCTGCTGTCAGTGCTGTGTAGTCGATTAGCAACATTGTGCCGTTGGAGCTTGTTGAACATGGACCGCGCGGGACGGAGACAACAGCATGGGATAAGCCGAAACGCATCACGACGAAAGTGTGCCGAGGTCAACAGGTACACCAAACATTTGCTGGCAGAGAATATATCCCACGACAGGAAGCAGATAGATTGTGCCAGAGATCTCTGTGCATGGTAATGCATGATATCATCTCCCAGCTGATGAATATTTCGTGCGTCGAGTATGAACTCAAACATATTGTAAGCACTTTCTGGTAACGCTAAAATGAGGGACATGACACCGACGACACCCACCATTCTCGTGAATTCCTCCGTCAACTTGGGGTTGATTATCATTCTGTTATCAGAAATAGTATTGGTCGTCATTGGAAGACATATCTTACTGAAAATGCTCTTGCAATAGTTGCGCTTACATAATACCTCATAGAAATAACAACTTAAGATGATTAAACCGTCAGAATTGTGCTGACAGCTTCGTTGCCAATCGGCCAGACATACTGCCGAAAGTTATCATTTTCGAATCCGCTATGTTGCAGAAATGAACATACTTTAGAGGATTCTCTGCGGTCCAATGGGATGACGAGACTGCTTGTCCAGAACACGTGGGCATTGACGAGAAAGACAAACAACAGCAGAACGAGAAGTGAATTGTAGATTCGCTCCCAGTTGAAAATCTTATGAATGCGATGAGGGATGCAGCGCATGACAGTAGCGTCGATTACAGCCATAGTTACCAGCCACATGCTAAAATGTCTCAACGCACCGCGGAACATGGGCGAGAGCTGACATGCCACTTAAGAACTGTTCCGAATAACCGCCGACATGTTGACACCCCAGACGAATGCGATCCAGTTGTTACCCATCTTGCCGTAGAGAAGAAGCACATCTACAATGGCCAGTAATACCAGAAGGACGCACGGCCAGAGCTGGCATCGTCTCCAGTTGAGCAGAACTACGATGGTAAGTAGGTTACCCAGAGTACCTAGCGCGAGAAGAAATGGAGGAACATAGGTGTCCATTGCCGTTGAAATGGTGATCTCCATAGGCTCTTCGAAATTGTACTCATAGAAGTAGGTGTCATCGTAATTGTCGACATTGTCAATATCCGGCGAGTCCATGGCAGCGTCGGCGTCAATTGTCGATGGGTAGCTACGCGCGCGATCTGCCAACACCTGTTGAACACAAAATAGGGCATTATTTGATGATAATGATGATGAAGAAGATGTTGATTACTATGATGATGATTACTATGTTGATGATGATGATTACTATGATGATGACGATGAAGATGACGATGATGATTATGATGACGATGATTATGATGACGATGACTATGATGTCGATGATGATGTTAATGAAGACAATGTTTTTGTTACCGACATGTACGTGCCCCAATACCTTCGTTTTGCGTTCATATAGAGCTAGACAAATATAAAACCTCAACCCTTCATAACCAGGTCAATGGACAATGCGGCTGGAGCGTCAACGACATTGTGTCATCGAAGCAACTGTAAACAGGCCAGCATCACGTGCTTTAACATTGTGAATGTTAACGATAGGGTATATTGCGGACGTGACCCCTGATGATTGATTAGGATGGCTCGCAGGTTTGGCACAACCCAGCTGCTGTCAGTTGACATCACACTCAATGAAGACAAATTACAACGAACCAGAAACTAGGAAGAGTAAGTAATCAAACGTCAGGATCGTTCAAGTAGTATACCAAAATGCGGTTCTGGACCAACAAGCGAAGCATTCGAACCCTTAACCTGTTGAATATAAGACGAACGTGTTACAACAACACGGGGCCTCATGTAAATTATGGGTGGTTCATTTTAGTACACATACACCAACGGGGGGTGAAGGGATATTCCTATTGCGTTGCGCATTGCATGGCACTTCCGACCCACGTTTAAGTCTCACAGAACAATATTGTCACCTCCTCTTGGGACCTCGATGGCTGCTAAAAGGCTCAACTTCCTTAACCTTTTCAATAGACCCTACAAAAATGAACCCAGCAGTAGTTGATAGTAGGTACGTTGATCGATTACTAGAATCAATTATACTGCTTATGAGGAGCTAGGAAGCTGTCAAGACGGAAGAGTCCAACAGTTACCTTGTAGGTAGATTCAATCCAAATTCAAACGTCGACAAAATAAGCGATGGATGATTGGTTGGTAAATTATGGTACTGCTTCGACACTATCTTGGCTTCCGAGAGTTTCTTGAAGGCAACGATGCTTTCTACGCGACTGTAGTATATGTTTAATCCTCATGGTGGAACTTCCCTAGTACATTCCGGCAATTTAAAGCGAGCGTGCATGCTGTTATAAGGCAGATATGGCTCTGAGATATATTGACACAGAGAAAACACCAGTTGAAAAACAACACCATTGTGTGGTCTCTTTGCGTCACAGCGCAAACAAGCGCTGTACTGAGTTAGTCATTATTGAACGAGGAGATCCAGGGACTTATTTATACTTTGCGACCTATGTGACATCAATCCAGGCAATACAGGGGGTCCGGGATACCCATTACAGACGCAGCATACAAAAGAGAGCACTTTCAGGACAGTTTATAGACAAGTGCGCACACATTCCAATCCCCCCCCCCCTTCGCACCCCCACACCAAATATTTTACCACCAAGAATTGTGTAGAAAACGGCAGGGCTTATTTAAATGTCTGACGCGTTGCACATGTTCTTTGCAATTGCATTCAGATACGACAGAGGGACTTGTCTATAGTTTTTCACCACAGCAATAAACCCGTCTTTCTTTTCGAAATATTAGAAGTGACCAGACTGCATGGAATTAGAGCTACCTAATGTACATCACCGATGTGTCGAGGACACAACTTACTTCTATGCAGAAAACTTGTTTTCAAGGACATTATTCTATGAGAATATCACCTCATCTGAATATTCATGTCTTGCTTTTGAGTTCACCCATTGGTCAATCAATGAGTGCAAAGAGGCTCGGTTTTTCTGGAAATAAGTCAAACAGACCGGGAATATTCACGTACTGCCTCTCGTATAGAATTTACATTCAAGGACTATATTATATGCATTTAAAACCATATGTCCCGATAACCATTCGTTCAGGGCCAGTCCGAAAAAACTAGCATTGTATGATGCTCAACGTGGTATTGATATGTATCACAATACATTCGCTGAGTTTCATCTACGAGCGTGTAGGAATCGACATAATACTAACCGTGTTTTTAACTGTCAGTTTTTTCGATATAAACTTCGTTGCGTCGAAAAAAACTGACATAATGAGTTAATGATATAATGAGTTAATCGTTGAGATTGCCAGGAGCCATACTTTTCTTCCGGGTGAACTAGTGAGTAGTTGTTGTGGTGATCATACATTGGGCTCATGTATCATCAATTGCAGGACAGGGTTTTTGTTCATTCATTCATCACTCGGTCCTCCCAGCAAAGCATTTAATGGAATGTTTGTCTAGGGATAGATACCTCATGCATCGCCGGAGGCGCTATATTAACTATTCATGACGACACGCGTCACAGCCTCTTGATATACAAAAGCTTTTTTCATTCGCTATCAAACACTGCCATCATTTTGCCAATGATACAAACATTTAACCATGGATAATTGTCATATAGCAACACATATATTCTGATCATGACAAAAACGTCCAACTATGCGCCAAATTGATTGACTTCTCGTAAATTATCCAAGTCATAAACGGACTCACTTTGTTAATATCGCCTTGATTTGGACGATTGCCTTCCAGCAATTCATTTAGCCTAATGGCTATGTAAGCCTGCTAGATTTATTCTGCCAATTATGCCTTCATAGCTTTATGTGAATGATGCCATCACACTTAGCTACGAATAGCCCCAAAACTGAGTTAAGCTGACATGTCTTATAGTTTTTGTATGACAAAAACATTTCTATATATATATATAATAAATCAATCAGATCAATTTGGGCATGTAGGTTTTTTTTAGACACTCGATGTAAATTCAAGTCGACCGCTGCGCATTCAGCGGGAGAGTTGTTCAAATATAAGGTCGACACCAAGTTAAATACACAGTCACAGAATGGTAATGTAAATTACCACGCAGCCGATGTGTAACATTACACTCATGTTACGTAATTGAAGTTTTTTTTTGCAAATCACGCTGCGACGGGGGGGGGGGGGGGGGAGTGAGGGAAATATGAGACATAAATATTCGTCACTTGCTTAGTGCGAATGCGATATCGATTGCAGCGCACAGTGCAGAATTAAACGTAGCGACATGCTTGGGACGATATACATCGTTTATATATGGGACAATATGCATCTTAGTATTTGTTGAAGCTAAGATGGCCTATCTTACATATCAAATTAGTGTATTAGAAGCTATATTTGTCTATGCATTTTTACAAATGACCGTATTGTTCCATTAAGAATGTTTGACATTCTGCGGTAATGCTTGATATGTACATGTTCTGCTTGTCTGCGTAGCATGTTAATATCGTACGTGATCATGAGCCTGCACACAAAAAACTAAAAACTGATTGCATCAACAACGTAGGGTACTTCAATTCGATGTAAATATTTCACGTGACAATGTGGAACTCAATAGACCTTATAAAGTTCAGCAAACCTTTATTCGATGTGCATTTGTGTTAGCAAAGTGCGTTTTACATAATACGAGGGTCTTATCAAATTTAAAACCTAGTTGATCGAACCTAATCCGGGGGTTCAAGACAATTCATAGATTAATCACTACAATACAACACATTTTGCAAAACCACTTTTGTAGAAGCCATTGAACATTGTGTTTGCAATTGCAATCTGCCCTGTCAATGACATTAGGTGCCATTGATTATTGCAAACCCTGTTGTAAGCACCCCCCCCCCCCCCAACCACTGTTGGGATCGGATGGCTCAGTATCAGAGCTTCGTCTGTGCCTTTTTGGCCGTGTATAACACGTATGTCATCAGACGGATTGACAGCCACCTAGCCCTGCACACAATCTAATAGATGTTCAGTTGGTGACAACATTTGTAGTTTATCGTTGTGATTGTCAATAGTTGTCATGCAGCTATGTAACATTTATCATGCCCCTTAGTGCCCCTTAGTGCGTCTTGATGTCAGTGTATGTATGTGATGCAAATATAAATACTTGTGTATCTTGTCAACAAGTGCCATGGCATGGCACACTTAAGAGTGTCTGAGTCGTAAGAAGCACTGTTTTATAGGTGTAGGATTAAGATATGTGTGTTCGGTGAGGCGCATGCAGGCATTTGGTGAAATGTTTTGATGTGTGACGGGAATAGACGATTAATGATTCATATATTTTGCATAACACCGTCACTAAATAGATACCTTTGTAACTAAGCTAATTGTTAATATAATGCCCATAACAGACGTGTCATAGTTTGTACAGTTTTGTGCCATTGTAGTTTATGAGCGATTTCACATATGCATATATAACACTTACTATAAAAGCCCTGGAAGCCGTGGTATTTGCTCATATGTACTCGTTTAAAAGTGCGTTCTAATTATACATTTGTCTGAGAACTTATCGTCGTACAAACCTCAAATGTACAGCCATTTGCGCTTGTAAAACAGCTTCATTTTGACATGCGCCTAACTTCAGCGCCAGCATATCGCGTTATATGTCACAACACATTTTGTCGCTATATGACAAAAGCAATGGCATTGTTAAGCAACAGATCTAAATGGGCAAGAGAATGCATAATTGATATACTCACTGTATTCCAGGTTTAACTAAGCATGAATGGGATATCTTGTGAATCTGCCAGATTTGGAATACTGCCGCATGGGAATGCAAGTGACATATTTGTTAGCTAACCAAAGCCCACCAAGTGACATACAACTTCCCTGTAGTAGTAGTTTTAATATCCCCTATGACAGGAATTGAATGTAGTTTTACGAACATGTACCGTACACTGATTGGCATATATCTACGACCAGCAGGTTGTATTTACATATCTCTCTAACTAATGCCTCAAAGTTTGTTTTGGATGGTTGCCATCTGATATAAATACGAAGGTAAGTCCCTACAGTAGAGGTCAAAGCCACACATGTACGGTACAGTTTACAACATAAGTCACATCTCTGGGTTTAATTGATCTACGAATATATACTGAATAATATTTATCGTTGCATTATTTTGTTACAGGTGTAATTTGTAGATTATCGCCCTAAAGTACATTGTGGAGTAGCTATATATTTTTGTCGTAGTCACACAAGTGTTTTGATAAAGGTAAACATTTATTCCTCTACATGAGGTAGAGATAATCTACGGCATAGCTGCTTTCAATCTCATGGGAAAACAAAATAGCGTCATTTCAGATGATACTCATTCAACGTAACCCTGGACACGATGTGAGTAAGCAGCCCCGAATCAAATGCAATCAACAGTCAATAATGCTTGCGGCAAATTTAGGATAGGCAACCTGATGGATACCTGGTAGCATGAGATGATAGCTTATTTATAGCCTCAGTCAAGACACATTTTCGTAAGTGACAATGTCAATAATTCCAACCGAATATGATTTAGTCTGTTGGTAGAGCGTGATATAAAAAATCTCACAAGAATTGTTGTTTTGTGTTGTGTACTTAAACATTAATTGTAATATGTAATGTTATGTATTTGACTAGACAGTGTCTGAATTACTTTGGTTTTGTTTTCCAGAATTGAATAGCTATTGGCCATGCCATTTTGAAAACGGTGTGCTTCTGAAAGCCTTCATTCACAATGAGGATGTTTGGAATCTGGAAACCTGAAATAAAAATTTCCAAGTGGTGTCAAAGAAAAACTGTTGGATTTGGTTGGAAAAAAAAGTATCTGTCCATTACACAAAAACTGCTCCTACGTTCTGTCAATCATGCATTGACAAAGCGGATGAAATCTATCCAGACTTGAACATTCCTTCAGCCTTAGTGGTGAGATGAGTCGGTTCAGCCGCCTTCCAACCCGCTAAAAGTTGGTTTCAACTCTCTCAATGAAGAAGCTATTCCTGAGAGGGGTGTACCAGGTCTCGCCTGAACAATAAACCCATCTTTTATTGTTCTCGTCTATATACTCAACCAGAATATTCCCCTCACACCACTGAAAAGTTCATAAGACTGTGTGTATATTATCCCCTTCCTCTCAGTACCATCAGATATGTATGCAATAGGTATTTTACCTGTGTGGTGTTTCCACTTTAGATCTCTGAAAGTTTAAATAATTGTTTTCAATATATTCCATTCCAAACAACCGAGACACTGAGAGAATATTTTATTCTGGATTCCATTTTCATGAAAACATAGGTTGGGGCGCATTTTGTGCAGAGTCGAATTTGTAAACGTTATCGCATAAGTCCTTATCTTTGCTCCTTGGAAGGGAAGAGGCTGCCCCAATTAAATCCCGCACAGATAAGGTCAGGTAACCAGCGCTTCTTTGTCTTTCGTAATTAGATTTCAACGACATCACATCGATTTGCTTTCTGTTCCAAACCCCTCGCCCCTTTCCGTTTTCAATGCCATCCCACCTTTTGTAAATGCTTTCCTCTAGTTTTGTCATTCAACACTCGCTGTTGTAATATGTATGTCTGCACATGTAAAGGTATATCAATTAATCCTATCTGAGTCATGACCTATTAAAGTAGCTTTATCCTGCGCTGTTTAACCTGTCCTAGATCTCACTTATTGCATCAACATCATACATATACATTTAGCTGTCAAACAGTCATAACGTTACTATACTTGTTATCATTATCTGCCTCATTGTAATACCGGTATTTGATTTGTAGTGTACCTGCACTCAGTGATTACTCGGTATCCTATTATGTAATACCGAATATTGTACGTATGTGATTTTGAACACAATTTGCTACTTGAGAATTATTTCTAAAATAAAATTAACTCAAACATTGCTGTTCCTCCACTCCTTCACAAAATATGGATCTGCATGTTATATTGTTAAAGGCATATGATTTGGCCGATAGAAACTCAATTATTAGCAGGATGTGGGATAAATACCATCATGAAGTTTACAGATGAGGAATATTCTTATGACCACTGTCCACAGTGCTATGGAAGTAATTGTAATAAAGCATAGTAAATTTCAATACAACCTGATCAGTGATTTTGCAAACAATCCATTCCATATCTGGTAAACCTTAAGACAATGTTCATTACATATGTAATGATGCTCGTTTCCATCTGTAAAGCCTTAAATAATAACCTAACATCCAATTAAAATAAGAACAAATTTTAGAAAACTCAAACAGAACAGGCCAACAAAAGTATGAAAACTTACTGTTGTGGTATTTTGGGGGGCATTCTGTTCAATATCAAACACCTGGCTGATTTGTTATTCATTTTTAAACCCAACTGAACACGTATATATCTCTCAATCAGACCCGGGTGGACATCAAGCGAAATTTCAAACAATCATGGTACGGCGTACTTCGATTGGAGTATAAAAATATCAGGTGTGCAAATGGATTGACATGGGGTGGGATGTTATCATCCATAAGTCACAAATATGCCATACAATGGTCACTAAACTATATTTCATATAATCTAGACAAACTATGCTCCGCAAAAAGTAAGTTCTTTACTTTGCCAAACTGATTCAAAAATGATTCTTGCCTCATCAATCATCGGGAAAGACACGCGATGGCCGCTGTATTAAATTTTGAAAACGCGTAGAAAAGCCTTATCGTACACTTGCAACGCTAAATATGGTCCCAAATCGAGGATGTGACAACTAAGGGGGTTTCCAGGATTTTACTCAACCAAATCTCAGTAAATGATGTCACAATTTGCAGAACAGTTGAGAAAATTAATGTTTATGTATGCATACTTCAAACCAAGTACGGTATGCCGTACTGGGAACGAAGTACGTACTTTGTTTGAGGTACGTACTTCCTTCTGCGGTCGTCTTTGGCCTGATTATTTAGGTAACAATAATCCCACCAAAGTAAGCAAATGACTATGAAATATCTACAGCCAAGCAATCGTCACTAGACTCTAGATCATAATCATGATCATGTCGATACAACGGGCTTGCGGCAAATTGTGGACGCATGGTTCACTGGGCAATGACGGCACTGACGGGTTACACAGTGGTGAGATGAATCAGACTAAGGCTGCTACAACAGCATATGCTTCTACATTACAGCCATGCACGGTATGTTGTTGGGTAATAACAATTGAATAAAACAAGATTGCCAAATTAAATCCCCGAAGGTGTCGGCCATTAGTAAGCAACAGTGTACGCAAAGCAATGCTTGAATACGTGTATCGGACAAATCACCCAGGACAGAATTGTTACCTATCTAGCTCTTTTAAATGTTGTTGTTCAGTTCAATTGTGAAACTTTGAAAGAAGCTATTCATCATTAATGGTGGCAGTAAAATCTGACATGTTCCATTTGCAAATAGGTCATATACCTGTGTGCCTTGTTAGCTTCCACGTAGAAAATATATCTAGTGAATCAATGCAGATTTAACATCATATACGTCACCGTGAACACCTGGTGACGTATAATAGCCTATATCATAATCACAGCCGCTAAGACTCTACTACACTCAATAAGCCATACTTCGTATCAATTCGTTATGTATGATATCCTCCGTCATTTTGTCATGTTAAAGGAATAGTATTGTTGTTTTAGTGCGCCTACTGTGGTGCTACATTTTGTTTTATGTACTTGTATGCTGACATAGTTATTTGCGAATTCATTTGTGCTATTATCAGTTTTGCTATGATGAATAACGCTGGTCGTTATCAGAAGGAATATTAAGTAGAAAATGACTCACATTCGCGACGCTTACTTAAAACCTCATAGAGCAGGTACCGTCTCCACCCGAGCATGACCACGTTGATACCAGCAATAAGTTACTATTGCAGCTGAAACAATGAACTGAGTAGGCTCATGACAATCGTATCCAAACGAGTTTATATAATCGTCACATGTGTTGACATCTTCAACATTTTGGGACTCACTACCAGCTTCGGCGTCAATTCTACATAGGTAGCTACGAGGTTGATCTCCTATCACATTGAGCACAAAATGAAGCATTTGTATGATTGTGCTGGCGGAATAACGACTTTTAGCCCCGTAAACGCAATATTTACTTTATATGAACCCAAGCTATTCATGCCGTATAAACAAATAGTGGGCCTAATCCTTCATGAACTGGGAAACGGGCAATGCGGGTTTATGTTATGTGAATAATAGGGATAATGTGGTAGCAATCCATGATGTTTCATTGTTTACCCAGTTGCTTAAATGGCCAACATGATTGTCCATATCTGCTGATATAACAATCACTGACGTCATAATACTATGAACCTTAATAATGATGAGTTGGTTAATTAACGTTCGGGACCATGCTTCATCCTAACTTGCCACACAACGTCACTATATGAATCAATGTGAACAATCCACCCCACGACCAGTGATTGCGATTTCAAGCGTCTGAGGATATGAACGGCTTATGGTCTATAACATAAGAATAGTCACAAGGAATAGCCTCTAGTAAAGACTGGTTTCTATCGTTTGGTGCCATTAAAAAGTTTTGGGGAGAATCTGGCAATTCACGGAGTTCAATGTCAATGGGCTTCGTGAAGGAACGATACAAAAGACCTTATGTTAGATATCTTAAAAACTCTAGATCCGTTATGTTGAGAATGGATCCAATTCACATTGGTCAAAGCGTTAACCACAATGAATAATATGCATGGCAACTCAGCATTTTAGCCAGATGAACATTTATATAATGTACAACTAGCAGTGATTGTTTTCATCGAATGTTGTTGAAATTGAAACACACGAGGACGCTCTGCATGTTTCCTTATGTCTTCCATAAGTAATATCATAACGCAATGGTAGCTGCGAATGGTTATCAAACGCATTATTCCATTACGCATGTCAAACGGTCCAACTGTCAGAATGTAGAACTTTCCCACCGACCAGCTAATATCCACCGTTGCACAAGAGAATGTCGTATGTACAGTTTTTGTAGCTCTGAGATGTGTAATGTGTTACTTCAGCGTTAATGGTTAATCTATTAAACGTGCAAATTGCCGACAATCTTTACTTTCCTTTCTTTCTACTTTAAATTAATATCGAAATAGTATCTCTGCAAACATATTTTCAATGCGATGATATCCCTCAATATCCTATTTCTCCATCAATATATTTGCTCACTATATTCCGAACCGTTGATCTTTTAGGGGAAAAATAAACTGGTGAATTCTAATGAACTTACTCTTATGAATTTAGTCCGCTTATGATGTATAAGCTGACTCCATCTGTAAGGGTAGCTTAGAAAAGGAGCTCAAGTAAACCTTGGTTTGCGATTACATGGCTTAAAAGGGGAAAGTGGTTCTTACGGTCTATCAATCTATGTAAGGCAACACCTTTCGTCTTTAGCCTTGTTAAGTATATCAGTTTACCCGCTACGTCGATCCCTGCTATAAGTAACAGGTGCAGATAAAGAGCTCATGTATTATTTTACGAGAATAGACAGTGAGATTAGACCATGAAACAACGTTTCAGGCTCATCTACGTTGTATATAAACCATCTAAGCGTAAGTGTATCAATATATTTGCGTGTAGCAATATTCTTCCGATTTTTTTAATGTATACCTGAATATTGCCATGGTTAGTTTGAGTCATAACAATAGTTTCCTGTGTTACAGTATTTCAGGTGGGTGATAGATATATCTGCCAAAGGGATTGCTGAACGTAAAGGATGATTTTCCAAGCTATATTTGAGATGCATTCCACTAAGGATTGGGCAACATAAGATTACGGCCTTTAAATGCCACATGGCAACTAATGTGATGCGAACTGTCTGTATATACATACAGTTAACAATATAAATGTGCTTAATGTACCATGTTGCACGTGTGTTAATAAAATAGAACGAATTCTTCCCCCAACCGACTACACTAAGAGACATTCTGTAGCATTTGGCTTAATACATTAGCGTTCAAGCGACGTGCTTTTAACATTTCGTTTAATCCGTTGCTCTTGGACCCGTTGTTTATTCGTTGATTGTCCAAGCGAAAACCATTTTTAACCTGTACGTGATTGTATGTTTCCAAGGCGACCCGGAAAGAGCTTAATCTTGATAGACCTAACGTTCTTTTGTCTAGTTATTTCATCCTAATGTATTGGCATATGGTAGCTCTTTAACATAACTGCGCGGCATTTCCAAGCATAACTAATATCGTTAAGCCAATTATCGGCAAAATTTTGAATTAAGCAATATTCATTAAGACTGCAGCTTGAAACACAGATCGATAGGATAACTGTTCATAGTTTCGTCCATGTTGACGCACCAGTTACATATTGATCACCATTGATTGCTTCGCAGCACCATTTGTTTGATATAACACTGAGCAATGGTCCATATATCTCTTGCATAGCCCCCCAGGGACGATGTCAACCTACCAAGACAATAGTCGTTATTTCTGACATCGTCGCCATCTGCAATTGGGTGTCATTCACGGTAGTCAAAACTCATTGCAGTTACTTTTTACATTGGAAATGCCCATGTGTTTTTGTTAACCGTGTTTTTCTACCCTGTTGGGGATATTGTTAACCTCACCACGCAATCAACCGTAGTGTATCTTTAAAGAAGCACCCTAAGCTTGACAGTGTCAGGTCAATCGGGTCGTATTGCAATGACGTTGTAACTATACATGCTCTGGATATTGTCATTGATATGATATTTCCAATATTTGTTACGGATTGTTTGACTACCGTCGCCAGCTGGTTGATATACATTTGGTATATTGCCATGGTGTTTTTTCGCTAATCTACAGAATAACGATACAGCTATTCCTTTTATAGCTTGGTGAAATTGCTCTGTGAGCATCGGTCTTGCTAATCTTATCACATGATGTTATTAACCAGATGAAATGTGATTTTCATGGTTTTCCACCAGGTTTAATTTTTAACCGCATAATTAAAGAATATTTATTTGTATAAGTACTTTCTGCAATGTGAATAAATAAGTAATCACAGAGAGACTGCAACAGACACACCTGCTCGAGTTGATAAGACAAGTAGACTGTCGTATATACACGACTAACATATAAGCAACGTACATAACCTATGGCTGAACTAAACTTCCATGCTACATTAACCATGACCACACGGCGACGAGACCGCCGAATGCACATGACTTCCCACTCTTTTGATGGTTCAAGAATAAAACCAATATTTGTACGCCGCATCTGCCGCTGGCCGAATCACTAAGCTCGTGAATGCAATACATCCTATAACACAGTATGCGCGCCAGATTTTGAATAACATGAATAAAAATTCTTGGCATCTGTAGCTGTTTGATATAGGTAAATTTATAACTGTAAAAGTATTTGGCGGAATGCTCTATATATATATATGCAGGCGTTCACTCGTTTGGAATTAGAAGGATTCAAATACATTTATCGTTGAGAATGCAATTGCAACAGACAGTCAAACTATTGGCAATAAATTTAATAACCATAATGCTAATATCGTTTATAACTGTTACATGATGCTGCAGAAGGCATGGGAATGTTGAAGAGCAGCCACGTAGTATGCTAACCACACGCACACAAATTATACTGAAAATGTTTAAAAGACCCCCAAAGTTCATCACTCTTGACTAAATGACGATTCATCTACAGCATAAAAGTAAACTAAACAAAATTGGGCTTTTTGTTCAGTCGCAAAGCTGTAATTAAAGAGCTGGACCAGTTTTGTAAAATCCAAGTGGAGTGTGACGCTGCTCATCAACCATTTGGAGTTGGACATTCATGTTTCCAATGTATTTTCCATCTTCGCTGGATTACTTTGGAGCTAGCATTCAGGTTGTTTTACGACGAATTAGTGTAACCTTATGGGTTACTCATTTCATATAAATGTGAGTTATTACATGTTTGCTTTACCATCAGAATATTGCAAAGCCTTCGGTTACCTACACATTGCAATATTAACATGAAACGCACTGCCCCGTGCACAAAAGCCTCGACTTATACCCCGAACATAGCTTCCATTGGCATTTCACAGATACCCGCATCACTATTGAGTAAGTAACGTAAAATAGTACTAAAGCCATGAGGAATAATGAGCTCATTTAGGCTACTACAGCTAGATGTATGATCAATGATTATTTGGTAATAAGTCCGAAAAAAATGTGAAGATGACCCCTGTGAAGACTGGTCCTTAGAAGAACCTTCTGTAATGACATTAAAAATATTCTAGAAACTTTCAGGCATTAAACAAAAGCCAATGATTAATATTTACCTCATTGATTACTTTTCCATAATTTCCACATTTGCAATTTGGAGCCAGATTAGTGCAAATGAGTAATAGCATGCAAATGTGGCAGGATAGCTAGATCTACCTACAGGTACCTGATCATGGCGCATGATAGCTTGATCTACCTACGGGTCAAGTTTCATAAGTTTTGACACATTACAACTCTACAGAGTCGTGCGTTTTTTAAGGAACAATGTGGAAATCTCTGGCTCATGATGAAAACCTATCGGCCACGTCAAGACTTGTAAGACTTATTATAGTGTCTTCAATGTTGGTGACTACTTTGGCTTGATTGTAGAGTAGCGTCTAATATTGAAAAGTGGACCCTTTAATACCCATTTGGCTTCTTTTATTTATACGTGTAGCCTAGTTTCCAGTCAGTCACGATAATTACATCAGTGTTTCGATTAGGTGATGCCTTTACATTTAACAGATCCTTAAATCAGACCTTTGTTGCCGTGTGGATGTAGCGTATGTAAAGCAATGTCTGTTCTTATGCTCTCGATAAGTAATATAACTTGAGTGAATCGATATCTTGCAGCATCAACTTAAACAAGACCTAATACCTCGTTTGAAAGTCAAGATGAGGGAATAACAGCACAAAAAACATATGTTGAGAACACCTATGTCACCTATGACAGAACGCTCTTAAAACTTTAATTCTTGAATTATTAGATCGTACAAGGTAATGATAAAGCGTAATAGGGGGGGGGATTAATGTCAATAGGTTAAGTACGATGAAACCAGCTTTGGAACAACCTTCCTGACCAGACGTGTTTCCCGTTACTGTAAGACTTATTCGACGGTGAAAACCAAGTAAGTAATCACGGAGAGCCTGAAGCTTACTATGACAGGCTGCCCGACGACCTCTTATACGGGTCAACAGTCCCTACCAGGCGGCAAAGCCATAGTATGATATTTTGGTGCATGTTGGCTCAGCCCCCAAAAGTAACAGGATATAAAAGGGAGGGAGCACACGCTAACAGGGGAGATCACCGACCATATTTAAGTATCATCCTTTTCGTCCACGTTTATTTAATAAAGTTATCCTGTATTAAGAAGAATAAAAATATATTTCATCCTTTTCGGCCCTACAACGTCGTTTGTGTCTTTAATTCATCACGTCTTCAAAGTCGACATAGCCAAGCTAGACAGCTCATTAACGATGTTTGAGTGGCTCATGCGACTAGCTGACAGTGTGGCACTAAATTATGCGGTCACAAACGTTTGTGCGAGATGAGGACAGTCTGTGGGCTCTGGAGCTTATGAGGCTGCTTGCACATGAAAGGAAGAGTTGTGCTACGTTATTCATATGTCTTAAGTATAATTATGCGTCATGAAAAAGGAAATGGTTGATTCATGAGGGTGATGAGATATGGTTTTTTGATTTTGCTTTGCAGCGAATAACAAAAGTACCAGCCATGAGGAAAAACGCACCATCGCACAAACGAAACAATATAACGCATTAGCTGTTCCTAGTGCCTAGCTTTGACAAAATGCAGTATCGCTGTCAGACTTAAGCGACTTGATTCAACTTTAAAGTAATTATTTTGCACCACTGCAGCCTCTCACAAACACAGACCATCCATAATTTACGCAAAGCAGTATGAAGCAGTTTTGAAACACACCACGTGCCCCAATGAAGCTATGTCGTTTCATGTCCTTCCTGCTCATCCCAACGCTATAAACATGCTACATATTAAGTGGGACATAGCGAACGCGAACAAGCCATAGTATCCCGAACGTTCATAGTGTCGGACATTTCCTGCTCACATGGAATACATTTCAACTCAACAAAACGCACTATTGGGATAATCACGCATTAACAGACCTATTTAGTATTTGTATTTGTTTGTCAAACTTGGATTCGAGGTTGTAGATGTCTCGGAGACTAAATTATTTGTGCTGGTTTGGGAGAAAGCAGCATTAGTACTTATTTATGTCTCTACATTACTGTCAATTTTTGTAGGCTGATACAATATGAAGATAAAACAGAATCACATACTTAGAGGAGGAAAAGTGATGAAATAATATATTTTAAGCAACAGTCTTTTCGCTAATCAGCACAGTGCTATTTTTCCACATTACGGCTTTCTTCAATTGCTGCCTTAAACACAAAGGTATGGAAACAGTACCCTCAGGGATTTAACAATATTGGCCATTTCATCTCTTCTGAGTAACGGTTCTTGCCTCTCGATATGAAGTTAAAGCTCTCGTGAGGATGTCAATGTTGCCATCAAGGCTCGAAGCGAGTCTACTTTGGCATACATATTTTGTTCGAAGTAAGAACAGCAATAATTGTGTCAATTATGACATTTTAATTGGCACTTGGCAAAACTTCTAAAGTGCGAACGACAGTTTTTTTTATGAACCACAAATATTCAATAGGCGTTGCTTGTAACATAATGTATATTACAGCCGTCATTAGCGTTTAATGATTGTGGGTGTGTCTGCTACAATTGCTAGCCCCGTAGTGGAATGCAACCCATTAACATGGGCCCTGATGCTGTAAACATCAATGTGTTGAAGTGGCATAGGCTGAAAATATTTGCGTCGTTTGATGATTCTCACGCGTTTAACTGGCATCTTTGGATAAACGTATCGTGGTAAAAATTATGCACATATTGAGCACATATTAGATCAGCAACATAAACAGCGAATGGATCTACGTGAAGAAATCATCAGCTGTAAAAAATACCACAATCATAACGTTGGTTATTTGAAAAGATTGCAAATGAGTTGCGGCTTTGATGCACATAACATGGCCATGTAAAATAGAGAACTGTGTTCAAGCCAAATGCATGATAATCGAGACAAATCACTAAGTAGGCAACTATTTTACTGTATTCTTAATCGCATATTGTGCATTGTCAAATGAAGTATCAATTGGGCATTTGCCTTACGATTGCTTTACACCAGAGCTGATATCACTGCGAATATCTCCGATATCAGTTAATTAAAAACCAGGCTTCTTTTAAGAGATGCATTAATGAGTGATCGACTAAGAGGAAAATTCACCCTAGCTGACATAGGAGGAATAATGAGGCAATAAATGAGATTCCAAGAGAACACTTTGCCAGATTAGGGCATTGTAGCTATGTTATTGTCATATCTTGCTGTTCAGTTTCTAAATCAATATTGTATTCGTTATAGGAAAAATTGTCAGAATATTTACTATGCTACGCGAAATCATATTATCATTGTCTTCTTTTTAACTCACACCATACTCCTCAGCAACAAGCCTCAAATACGCAAAGGATGATGAAATGATACTGTGCTGTCACACTGCAACCAAATATGTGTAATTCGGGGGTAGTCCGAGCTACAATGAGAGCGACCATATGGTGTATATCAAGTGTCTATAATGAATGCGAAATGCCCTGTGTCAATGACCGTCCTTATATCTGCCATCAGTTTAACGATGCCCCTCATGACTGTCAATAACCACATATGTTGGGTGTGCCTAGGTTGATGAATATAACTTGATCCATTTACAGTAGCTTATTGACATATATATTCTTGTCCGCGCTAAAATACGAAGGTTGATATAATTCCCGCAGTTATCAGTTTCATAAATAACCGTCGCTACTGGAAACAGGGGGCAGTTTGATGACTCTTCATATTTACTATCTTGCAATTACCGTTCGCGTACAAGTAAACACGGTAGTAACGACATGCATATTAGGTTACGAGGCCGTGACCTCGCGACGTTCCTTGTCATGGTTCACCATCACTCACGTCAGCCCCATAAAGGCATGCTATTTTATTGCAGTTCTCAAATCAATAACGTTTAACATCATAAAAATGGGAACTATCATCCCCAGGCGCGTTCGTGTACCGCTAGATCGGCACCGGTTGGCAGTGCGTAAGGCTTACCATACAAGCTGACTGACTTAGTGCGTGAATATTGTGCTCGAAATTTGGATCATTGACTCGGAACGCGCAAATGTGAACGACGTGTGGCGTATTCGTCGTTGATAATTGTTTCTGCTTGGATTTAATGCTTCTACCGAACAACGCAGTAGCTATTGATTCCGTTAGCAACAGCGTAAGGTATTGATAACATTAATCTAATATCTGTGCCAACAGGGTAAAACATTCCATGTCAGGAAATCAAGTGTGGTCATGCTGAGAAGGAAATTACTCCACAACATCATGATTGTGATTCTAGATACATTTAAACGGAAAGATTGTCGTACTTGCCGATCTGTAACTCTTGATATGCATTACAATGTAAGATCTTACTTTAAAATATAAAAAGTGATCACTGTCGGTTATCAAGACCCACTCCCTTCCCGGATCAGATGCTTCTGTGAAGGGCTGTATATAAACCTGCCCGAGCTGACAAATCGCTCCAGTGGGACATCGATAGTGCTACATTGAACTGTAAACGTTACGCTTTATTTTCTTGCATTATGTATTTATCACGAGTAACACAGCGACCACCTAAAATAATAAAAAAAAGGGTAGACTGGTGTACAACGATATTGACGACCGTAAGTAAGCGTGGAAATCAATATATTTTAACATGCCAACTTGTGTTAAGAATCTACCCCTGCATAACAGCTGGCTAGTCGTCTCCATATATGAATACATATGTCGTTTTGGACCATAATCGTGCAACATGGTAAATGAATCGAACAAGAGATACCATTGGTAAACATTAAGTAAGAAAGATCGTTAATTGCTTAATGTCTTATTTATTTATTGTTTAATTGTTATATGTGTCCAACCTATTTACACTGAAGATGCGATCCATAATTCAAAATATGAAAATGTTGGATTTGTAAGCGAACAATGATATCCTCATGCAGTAACTTTATGTGCCCGTTTGTGCCTGTAGGTGTCTGTATGTCCATATTCTCCTCATTACGGCTGCACTTAGCCACTTTGTCCTTGTTTATAACAGAAATCTTCTGCTGTGCACGGCATCTTTCAAAGTTGTGATACTTGAAATTAATGCCGCGCCGTAGACACCAGACATCTTTTATTTGAATATGCAACTAATATTCATATCCCTACAGGGCGTGCTACAAAACCAACAGGTCGTCACCAAAAAACTGATGGTCGCCATTCATTTGTTCTATTAAAGGTTCAAAACAATGAACGCGTACAACCAACACTGTTTATTTAATGCCGATCTCGTATACCCACAATGCATAAGATATAAGACTGAACCAGACAACAACATATCCTGTATCTACTATATGCATATTTAGGCCACCCATATGAATATATGCATGGCATCTCAAGAATATAAGGCGTGACGGTGGGACGTATTTTTAAATCATTAGATTGACCCGGGATCGATATGTCAGGCGCTATATCGCATATGATACATGTTTTGGGAAAACAAAAACGCTTTTGAGTCACAGGCACGTTCAATCAAATTGTTACTTGACACAAATCAAAACGTACGACGATTGTGAAAGCCCTATCAATTGTTCCTGCTTAGATGATATTGCTCGACGATTTTCAATGCGAATTAACTAGAGATGTGCCCGTAGACAATGCCTATTTGGTCACAGAGACTTAATGTCATAATGCAGATGGACCGTCAGTAGTTCTACAATGAACCCGACAAACTAATTACACTAATGGTCAACCTTTGAGAGCTGAGTCTGCAGTCTACACTAGTTTGTCATGCACAGCACGCAAGAGAAAAACTAATTGGGGCACTTAGCTGTCATGCATTAAGCATAAGCCGATAATGAACGTACCACACGTTACTTTACCTCCCCATTGTTTTCCAGTTTGGTTGCTTGTAGCGGACGCAAATTAGTAAGGTTAACTGCAGAATGGCAAGCGCGTTGCAATAGTGTAAGTTGAACCACCAAAGGTAGCAGGAATGATATGATGGAGTATACATATATCCGAATATGATCCATTTGAGATCGTTGTTTCGGTCACAATTGATTTGGGCGATATTACGTTTTGGATAAAGGTGTAAGTTGCAATGAAATGTAGTAGTAATGTTCATACAATTATAGCGAACCTAATCATGACGGATGCTATTTGTTTTATCTGCTAAACAGTTATGATACGCGATCTTCTATTATTGAAGCATCTTATGCCAAAAGTTACAATAGCAGTACTATTTTAAAGAGAGAATTTCTCTCTAAGCTAGTCATAAATCCAGACATGAGCGATTACCGGGAAAGGATTAACGCTCTATATATACTTCATTACTACTACAAATATACCAGCGTCGGCAAAGTTTTGGATTCCAATAGACCGTCGGGGATAACTGTCCATCTAAAAGACAGACACCTTAGATATCATATCACTCTAGACGTATTCACAAGTGACCGTCATATTGACAATGACTTGCAATGTTTATAAGGTAAAGATATGGGATATGGAGCTCTAAGTACCATATGGCTTCGACATTTATGTTATGGGAGTTAATTTGGGTGCATAATCGTTGAACGTTTACGGGAATAAATGGGTAATAGACAGAATATGAAGACAATAATGCGATTGTAGAGCCTGCTACATGCACACTGAAGAGGTGTATCTTATCCGCAGTGGTTCTATCCTGTAAGATGCCATTTCAATGCATTGAAGGAAAATTGTTTGTGAAGCAATTTATATCAATGTAAATATCAATCTTACACCAAGTCGCAACTCGTTCTGATGTGCAATAAAGCGAGTTTTGCGGTAATGAAATTAAAAATATAAATCAAATATTTTAATTGTTCAATTAAATATATCCAACACACATGATTGAACATTATTTCGCCAATTTGGACCGAAGTATAGATGGTTGTATGGAAGATAATGAGGTTTGCTTGTTATATCAACGAATGGTCAGTTGTTAAAATTTTATTTCGCTGTGATATTCAAAATCCAAAGAAATAACGCATGAAAGATTATTTTTGTACATTACTAATACAAGACTATCACATTCGAATGGTCAAACAAAAATATTTTCAAATATTTTGGACGAAGATGTGCGTTGACTTTATGTGGACATAATGGTATATCCTTTCGTGGACCCGAGTCTACGCAAGATTGGCGGTTTGTCCACTGAAGGTCGCGTTCGTGCTAATATATATATATATATATATATATATATATATATATATATATATATATATATATATATATATATATATATATATATATATATATATATATATATATATATATTATGTGATATCACGGATGCAAAACATTATACATCTGCCTTGTACAGCTTTCAGTTAATATCTTCATTCAAAACTTATTTTAGAAGATTATAAAAATCCTAGGCCAAAATGGTTGTACCAAAATAGTCATGATAGTTTTGTCATGCAAAAAACCAACCATTTTGGAACTTTTTTATAAAACCAACCATTTTGGCCTTTTTATATAACCAACCATTTTGACCATTTTACATATCTACCCATATTGGCGATTAGAATAAAAAAAAGAGCCGACCAGCCCTTTTGCCTTCCGATATTACCAACATTTATTATCCCAACCAACCTACTACTGACAGACCATCGTTTATACAACCTTGGGTTACAAAGCTTAGTCAATGAAAAAGCTTAGGTCAATGAAACCATAAACGACTTAAATTAATTCCTACACACAAGCTTGCACAAAGTATTGCGCGTTTTTAGGTCTTTCGGGAACCGAAAGAAACTTTTTTCGATTTCTCATTGTTTAAACATAATTCGAACTGTACATTCACAATATTCAACGAGCCATGAAGAAAAAAAAGTGAAGCTAAATTATCGGCGCGATTCCACGAAATGCTGACGCAATATCTTGCTCCGAAAAGTTCCGAACCTTGCCGAGCGGCAGGTGTACCGGTCGAACGGAGAAAATATTCATTAAAGTCACCTATTTTAAGGAAGGGAGTTCTTCAACGTACCCGTTATTAATTTGGTTACAAGTTTATACTTAGGTACTGCGAGTTTTAACAAGAATTAGTGATACCTAACATTCTGAAGATTGTCGTCTCTAATATTGGAGCACGGACGATTCCAAGTCAAAAATGCACGTAGGTCATATATTTTAACCTATTTATATTCTGATTCATGGATAATTAAACTGCCATCATTGAAGTAATTGCTGTAACTATTATACATTTCGATTGCTCTGGGCAGATTAATGTTATTTAACCACTCTGAACACTGTAATCTGTCTGTCAACGATATCGGACAACATCCCTCGTCCCTTGAATCGGGAGAGTCCAAACAGCTGTCACTATTTATCTCCGTGCGACATGGCGACAGTTTTGCCGCACATGGCCAAAGTTGCAAAATCCGCCTAAATTTGGTGCAACAAAACAACAAGGTGTAATCTTAAATCAGTTCCAATTAAATGAAAGAAGTGTTTATATATAGTAAATGAAAGGCAAATAAGATATGGTAATTTGAGAGAAAATGACTTTCGACTGAAGCTATTTGGGTGTTTCCCAAATCGGTCGCGTTGACAGGCTTCTGTGAAGTTCTGATCAGCTAGCTAGCTATACACTGAATGACACGGACCAGTGGAGGCAGCATCACATAGCGTTATGAAACCATTCCTCGCTCTTATATTGTATGGTTCAATAATTTATTTTCGTATTGTTAAATATTAACTGCAATAATGCAAACCAGCCGAGAAGTTTAGGCAACAGGACACTAAGTATGTACATGTCATATAATGATGTGTCCAATTGCATATGTTCATGCAGCTATTTACAATTTGCTTCATCGAGTGTCAAACTGACCTCCAATTGATTAATTGTGCATTCTTTATTACATGTTTTATCTGTTCATGAAAGAGCATCATTGTCTTGCCTTACATTATATTTATTTTGAGAATTAAACTGAATCCCATCTTTTAGTGTGAACGATATAAATCCCCTCAGCACACCATGATTAAAACATGGATTAAACAATCTTTAAGCTTTAAATATATCACCTTTATTCAGTTTGCCACATAATAACATGTAGTTACAAAATGAAAAAAAAAACCAGCAGCATCTGCAGGCAATGTGCTGAAGGATTTCTTAAGGTCAGGAGTAGGCAGAGGATGAATTTAATTTGTTGATGATTAAACTTTGATTGCTGTTCACTTGCCTATCTAGGGTCACTTAAATTCTACAAAAAATGTATCCACAATAAAGGCATTCAGAGTTGATTCAGCTGAATAAATTGACTTAATGGACTGAATGTATTGACCTCATAAGGGTTAACAATATAAGGAAATCAATTATCAGGATATCATTATCAAGCAAAGCATATCTACAGATAAATTTGAACATGATCAGCAGGAACTTTGACAACAGCATCTTATGTTGCACTATCAGTAATAAACTTTCAATAGGGCCAGTCTTGGTGGGTTTCCATTAGGACACAATTAGTGAATCCATACAAAAGCTTGTCCATATGATTCAGCTAAAGATGATTCTCCTGCTGTGCCCCAGCTATAGTTGCACATTCTGTTACACACACAAAGTTAACTTGTCAAACTGCCAATCGGTCTTATATCATAAGAACTAAAGGAAGTCTATGTAAAACATTACACAACATTAATTCTTACCAACCTGATAAGGTTGAATATCAATACAACATGTCACATGAATCAATCTCTTGTAATTAAGTAAAGGAAGTAAAAACTAATCCGTGTGGCAGAAACTGAATCTACATTTGAATATAAACTAATAGAATATTGGTAAAACACATCGTAAGCCTGATATTATCAATATGCACTGCAATTATATAACCAATAACAAACCGCCCACCCATCAATAATTAATGTTACCTTCATTCATTGACCACTGATGGCAACTTTAACATTCTCTTTCTGGGTATCCAGATAACAGGCATTGACTAGTGACCACCAGGAAGGTTGCTATGGAGCTTAGCATTGATAAATATACTAGAATTCAATGCTTGACTGCTCCCCTGGGTTGGCTATGGTGCACTTCCTTCTGTCACTTAATAAAATGTTGTCTCATCCACATAAGCCAGCTCTCTTCACCCTTAACCCGAGGTCACATTTACAATTGTACACATCTGAAAATCAGTATATAGTGAATATGAGGATATACATATCTGATGTTCATCTGGAGTTGATTATGTGACAAAGCCAGATGTTCAGAATAAGTCTACAGCCCAGAGAGCTTAGTTCAGTCATCAGTAACAGGGCTGGAACTTAACTAAAATGGCCACCCGTCCTGACCTGTCCTGGTGACCATTTTACATGTTAACTGGCCTCAAGAAATACTACCCCTCCACACAAAAATGATGCCATGTTAGGAGAACCCCAGGTCGGTGACATACTGGGCTGGTGACAAGAACCCCAGGTCAGTGTAACGACTGGCTGGTAATAAAAAGAACCCCAGGTCTGTGTCATGCTGGGCTGGTGATGAGGAGGTGATATGAATTGCAGATAAATACAGAGCAGATTAAGTGTACAACAATGAGACACTATACACAGGTGCATACATCATAACTGCAAGACCATCAATCAGGACCAGGTGGAGCTTAACAGTCATACTGGGTAAACAGAACTTCTGATAAAAAACTTCTACATTAACAGATTGTTGAAGCCATACTCACACACAACAAATATAGATAATACTCATTGTTTCGGTCATTTTGGTCATTCTGATGGTTTTGTCTTTTTAAGCCCCAGTGATTGATATATCTCAACGGAATATGATAAACAAGAGAAGCCAAAACATTGATAAAGCCACAACATTGATGAAGCCACAACATTGACAAAGTCACGAAATTGGTGAAGCCACAGTATTGGTGAAGCCACAGTATTGGTGAAGCCACAGTATTGGTGAAGCCACAATATTGGTGAAGCCAGTATTGTTGAAAGCCACAATTGGTGAAGCCACAATATTGATGAAGTTTTAATATTGCTGAAGCCACAATATTGGTGAAGTCACAACACAGCTAAAGCCACAACATTGGTGAAGCCACTGGTAATGCCAAAATATTGGTAAAGCCACAACACTGGTGACGCGACAACATTGGTGAAGCCAAAATTTGGATGAAGGGATAACATTGATGAAGCTACAACATTGGTGAAGCCAAAATATTGATGAAGCCACAACACTGGTGAAGCCACAAAATTGGTGAAGTCACAATATTGATGAAGCCACAATATTGGTGAAACCACAACACTGGTGAAGCCACAACATTAGTGAAGCCAAAATATTGATGAAGCCACATTATTGGAAAAGGAACAGTATTGATGAAGCCACAATACTGATGAAGTCAAAATATTGATGAAGCCAAAGAATGGGTGAAGCCACAATATTGATGAAGTCAAAATATTGATGCAGCCACAACATTGGTAACTCCTCAACACTTGTGAAGCCAAATATTGATGAAGCCACAGTATTGGAGAAGCCACAGTATAGGTAAAGGCCACAATATTGATGAAGCCACAGTATTAGTGAAGCCACAACATTGGTTAAGCCACAATATTGATGTCACAATATTGATGAAGCCACAATATCATTGAATCCACAACACTGGTGTGGCCACAACAATGTTGAAGCTAAAATATTGTTGAAGACACAACATTGCTTAAAAAACAAAACACTGGTAGAGCTACAACTTTGGTGATGCCACATTATTTGTGAAGCCACAATATTGGTAAAGCCACAATATTGGTAAAGCCACAACACTTGTGAAGCCACAACATTGGTGAAGCCAAAATATTTATGGAGACACAACACTGGTGAAACCACAGTATTGGTGAAGCCACAACACTGGTGAAGCCACAGTATTTGTGAAGCCTCAATATTGGTAAGGCCACAACACTGGTGAAGCCACAACATTGGTGAAGCCAAAATATTGATGAAGCTACAGTATTGGAGAAGCCACAGAATTGGTAAAGCCACAACATATTGATGAAGCCACAATATTGGTGAAGCCAAAGTATTAGTGAAGCAACAATATTGGTGAAGCCAAAGTATTGGTGAAGCCACAACATTGGTGAAGCCACAGTATTGGTGAAGCAATATTGGTACAACATGGTGAAGCCACAATATTGATGAAGCCAAAACAATATCATTGAATCCACAGAAGCCACTGAAGCCACAATATTGGTGAAGCCGCAACAATGTTGAAGCCACAACACTGGTGAAGCCACAACACTGTTGAAGCCAAGAAATTGATGAAGCCACAGTATTAATGAAGCCACGACATTGGTGAAGCCAAAGTATTGGTGAAGCCACAATATTGATGTCACAATATTGATGAAGCCACAATATCATTTAATCCATAACACTGGTGAGGCCACAACAATGTTGAAGCTAAAATGTTATGAAGCCATAGCATTGGCGATGCCACAGTATTTGTAAAGCAACAATATTGGTAAAGCCACAGTATTGGTGAAGTCACAATATTGATGAAGCCACAATATCATTAAATCCACAACACTGATGAAGCCGCAACAATGTTGAAGCCGAAATATTAATGAAGCCACAGTATTGGTGAAGCAACAACATTAGTGAAAACACAACACTGGTGAAGCAACATTGGTGATGCCACAGTATTTGCGAAGCCACAATAATGGTAAAGCCACAACACTGGTGAAGCCACAACATTGGTGAAGCCAAAATATTGATGAAGCCACAGTATTGGTGAAGCCACAACATTGGTGAAAATACAACACTGGTGAAGCCACAACATTGGTGATGCCGCAGTATTTGTGAAGCATCAATATTGGTAAAGCCACAACACTGGTGAAGCCACAACACTGGTGAAGCCAAAATATTGATGAAGCCACAGAATAGGTGAAGCCACAACATTGGTGAAAACACTACACTAGTGAAGCCACAACATTGGTGATGCCACAGTATTAGTGAAGCCTCAATATTGGTAAAGCCACAACACTGGTTAAGTCACAACATTGGTGAAACTACAATATTGATGAAGCCACAATATTATTGAAGCCACAGTATTTGTGAAGCCACAATATGTGTGAAGCCACAATATTGTAAAGCCACAAAACTGATGAAACCACAATATTGATGAAGTTGTGAATTTACCATTAACATAAAATTTGTTTTCATGGTGGTTAAGCACATGGACCTTAATATTGCACATGCAACTCATTATGTAGAATAGTGAGGAGGTCATGTGGCTTCATCTACATTACTGTCAGTAATGTAGATGAAGCCACATGGCCTCCTCACTATTCTTATCTTTAACTATTCATTTATATCAAATCACCAAATGTCAGGAAATGAAAAGACTAAAGAATATTTCTCTTCACTTAGCAAGAGCCTAGTGGCCCTACAGCAAGGCAGGCTCCATTTGATATGAGGAGGTGTCTTGCAGAGATAGATGAGCATAATTGAGATGTTTGGACAGCTGATACTGTTGCCCATCTTGAAAAAATAAATTTCCTAAATTGGGCAGATTAACCAACACAGAGGATATTAATCTCCAATATGATTCAATTGAGATACTGGGTCCATAATATTAAACCCAGAACAGGAGGTAAAGCAGTTAATCACTACCAGATTGTGAGTGCTGCTGAGCAAAATGTCATCACAAACACCTAGTCAATCTCACTGCCTAACAATAAAGACAGAAGACCTATGGCTATTGAACTCTGCTGCTTTTGACAGCATTTAATCATAGCTTTAATAATATATCTTTGTATTCAATGACACACCAGGGCTGAATAATAACTCCCAAACCCACTTGTCTAGCAACAATAGTCAATCCCCAAGTATGCAAAAAGTTTTAGCATTTAAGCCTTATTATTTAAGTTATTAAGAAATGATTCACCCTAACACCCATGAGCTAATAATAACTTAGCTACATTTTCCTGGAACAAGCAATTTTAATTTGCTTTTATTTAGCAAGTCAGAGGTCAAGAGCCATAAAGCTATGAGTTAAAGTTTGCAAAATTTGGTCAATGTGAGGTTGCAAGCTTGCATTATAAGAAAACGTGCCATCAAGAATTATTCCCCATTGAGTAAATCACTCAGGCACAAAAGGTCATGCAGCGCTGATATTTACTTTGTAAGTGATCATCAATATAAGAGTGGTTCATGTTTAATTTGAGACAGGTATTCCCTATTTGGTTAACATAGCTAAGAAATATTTTTTCAATAATGTCACAATCATATATATGAGTGACTTGCATTATTAAGAAAATGTGACACCAAATGTTTACAAAGCAGACAGATTGACAGGGCAAAACTGCACTGTGTCATGTGTGATTTGGGATTTCAGATATGCTTAGTACCCCTATCAACACTAGGTCAGATGCACAGCTTTTAAGACTAACTGACAGATGACCATGGCATTTATAGCTTATACATGACATATTCAAATGATGTGATTGTACTATTGAACATTGAACATTTGACAACAATTTTACTACCAATATTGATGTGGCAGATACCCTGACAAAAGAGGCTCTGGACTTCAAAAACTCACCTAGGTTCTAATTATTTGGCAAGCTACTGTTGAACTTGGCTGGCAGCTAAAACTAGCACAGTTTGTTTTGGATAGCTATTATTGAGATACAGATAGGATCATTCTCCTGACTTATTGATAACAAAAGTTGTGACTATCATATAACACATAATCAAACTTATAGGAATGTAATAAAGAATTCATGTTTTAGTGTATTACAATGATACATAATATTAGCAGATCATGCTATTTCCAAGTCCAATAAAAGTACTTTAGAAGGTAGGTTAAAGGTCACATTACTGATGCAAGTAAGTATATTATTCAAGAATGTTGAAAGCAAATTATCAATCTTCAACCTTTGAAAAAACATTGCAAGAGTAACCCCACCCCACTATCGCACTACCACCAGAGTAGTTATAACTTATATGGTGTACTATGACACTAGGCTAGGGGTGGCTAGTGTCATAGTCCACCATACAAAATTGTTAGTTACAGGGCATAAAGTCTGAAGTCTGTTTGGGTTATTGTGATACCGGAGCGGATTAGGCAATGTTTACATCTATGATCTGACAGATGAACGTTAGGAAATACATTTAAAAAAAAAATCATTGGTAACGTTCATTGTTACATGAATGATATTCAATCTATAAACGTTAGAATCATACTGACCGAGCGAGAATCATATGGAAACAGTGCGTGTAAAATTGTCATGGCTGACCGATCGTTATGTTTATGTCCGCTCGTGTACCGGAAATTCCACGAGGTATGGCAGGCTGGAATAGTTACAATCCCAAAATATACCTTCAGATTGAGCCCGCGGGTGCGTTAGTGGGAACATTTGGATTTTACGACACGAGCAAACTGATAACACAGAACAATCTTTTTAATTAATCACTTGATAAAAACAGTCCGTTGATACGATATGCTTTCATTGATTACTCGAAACTTTACACATCATAGATCGAAAAAAACCGGTATTTCATTTCAGTGAGATTCTCAAAACATTTTAAATGCTGATCTGTGTCTCGAATTCCCAGCTTAAGTACTACATATGTTCTTATTTATCTAAATTAAACATTATCAGACGGATATGTACTGAGAAAAAGACACCAAAAATAAGTTGACAAAGACTTACAACCACGGATTTCCCAGTAAAATCGCCATTTTTTTTTATATCCGTCCATAAAGATATTTGAGCGTGTTCCGCCCGTTATTCTTTAATCTGCTGATTTATATATTCATTCAAAATTTGTATGTTTTTCATTTCAAGCGATAATTTATAACAAAGAATTGTTCATTGAAGTTAAAAAAAGTCACACAAATCATGAATATAAGTTTTGGAGCAAATATACATCGAACAAAGCCATATAATGACCGATTATTCAACATGGCCAAAATGGTCGTTTTGGCCAAAATGTAAATTCAGGCAAATGCATTTAACGCCAAAAAAAAGTGGATAGTTATCCCGAATAATAAGATTCCAACCTTAGGAGTAGAAGCTAATAAAGTTACGATTTTGTGGGGAAGCGCCGCTGTGTAAGCCTATGGGATGACGCTGACTATTTTGGCCCCATGATCATCGGCCAAAATGTAAGTATGGGCCAAGATGGTTGGTGAATTGTACCAAAATGGTCGGACTTGTATAAATATATATATATATATATATATATATATATATATATATATATATATATATATATATATATATATATATATATATATATATATATATATATATATATATATGGACATTTGGCAAAAAAACAACCATTTTCGGACATTGGTGGCGACGAAAATACATATATGGTCAATATGATGATTATTTCTTGTTTTCTGTTGGTCTGTCAGTAACATGTTTCGGTTTCGTAAACTTATCTTGGTTTTTCATTGTTTTATTAAACATATCTTTTGTATACCAAAATGGGTGTTCCAAAATAGTTCGGGTATTAGAGACAAGTAAAAAACCAACTATTTTGGAACATAGCAAAAAAACAACTATTTTGGGACATAACAAAAAAAAAAATTATTTTGGGACATAACCAAAATCCAACCATTTTGGTACATCACAAAAAACCTACTATTTTAGTACATAACAGAAACCCAAACGCTTAACGACTTTTACTGATGACGAGCAGTTCTCCTTGTCATTGAAGGCCCGGAAGTAAAGGGCCGTCTCGTCTGCATTGAATATGTCCTGGTTACTGTAGTCGGCGGGAATTTCAGGAAATTTGTCTTGGAGCCAGTGGCAGGCGGACGGGTTATCGGCGTCTTGTTTTTCACCTTGCTGCTTTTTGAAGGCTACGTTGAACAGTGACTTCAAGCGCCACAGCCAACCAGATGATGCTTTGAAACTCGGCACCCTCTTCATTTCCGCTAGCTGGAGAGCCTTTGATTGAATTTCTGTTCAGGACAGTCGTGCGCCTTGGGCCCACTTCTGTTTGAACCACGTAAACAGTGCCTCATCCAGTTCGTCGTCTCCACCCGCTCTCTTTCGTTTTCGGCTTTCGTATTGGCCGGCTCCTTGTTGCTCCAAGATGTCATTCCTGTTCTTTACTAAGTGCGATAATATGGCGGATGTGGAAAATTCCAATTTCATGGCGATTGTAGCTTGGCTTTGGCGACTTCTTTTTAGTTCTTTCAGGATCTCTACTTTCTTCTGTAGGCTGAGGTCTTTTCTTCGAGGCATTGTGACAGTTTCTTTGGCAGTTTGATGATGAATGATGACACTTCTGCCTTTTAAACCACCCGACTTGACACTTGATCATGGAGTCAAGGCGTCAATGTGAACTCGCTGGGCTCCGCAACCACCGGAAACGGGAATTGGGCACGCTGACAGTGCACAATCGTAATCTCAAATCGTAAATCACGCTTGTTAGTCAGCCGCCAGCATCCCCTAGATGATTTAACTACCTCATCAACTTCATTTAACTCGGGTGAGGTCGGGTGATCAGAGATCGTTAAGTAATCAGGATTAAGCCGTTACAGTCGATGGTATTTAAAATCGATCGATGGCAACGCGTCCCTTTTAAGAGGCGATTCGTCTTGAATTTCCCGATTAACCGAGTGAAATAGCATTGCTTGGAATGGTTTCCCGGTCTGCGTCCCCATCATCGAGGAATCCCAATTGGCGAGGTCCCGTTTAACGAGGTGGCACTGTAGACGATTTATAAAAATCCCTGTGGCTCCCACTCTTCAGCTCGATATGGTTGTTTGTTTGTCCATGGAGGCGTCTCCGTTGTTCATCATAACGCTTGATCATCCAATGAAGCTCACAGACAGGCATGCTTGTTTTGCTCTAGTTCATAGAAATATACGCTAATAACTTAATGATAATCGTACTACCGCTATGTAATCTCTATTATTTCTGATTATATCATCTGTTGTAGTACTAAATTCATAGTTCTCCCTAGGGAACAGATTTCACATGGCCATAATTTGTTTAAAAGGGGTTGGATTTGAAATGCAGGTAACATATTAATATCACAGCTATCGAACAAGTAAGGCCACTGGTAAACACAATTTTAACACCGAGGCCATGGGTAAATATAGTTTAAAAATCGTTTTTTACTGTCAAAAGCTATGATGAAATATAATTACATCATTAACTGAGTAAACTGGGCATGTGTTATATTGTCTATAAACTATAAAGTGATTAAAAAGGTCACTTGTATGACAATTATGCATGTTTATTGACATTTTAAGCATAATTAAGAGTTTGTGGCACATCTATTTGGAACCAGCACTACTTATTACAATTATGCATAGTTAATGACATTTCAAGCATAATTAAGAGGTGGTACAAGGGCTATGGATCGTGCGCTGCTCATTCAAATTATTCAAAATAGGGAAAGTCCCATTGGCAGCTTTGACTTACGAACTTCTTTCTTCCCTGAAACAATCAACATGTACACATATTAAGCAAATTACTTGGCACCACTAATCCAGAAATAACAGTTCTATTATTCAACCAGAACTGGAGGCAAGAAATGTGTGGTTCAGACTGATGGGTCATCACGCACGTGCATTGATATATTGTTATCATATTTCGCTATTAGTTTCTAGTTATAGCAGACTTGTAATGACTTTCATAATATAGCACAGACCTTTATACTATACTTTTGACTATACTGGCCGCGGCCATTGTTGTAATTAGGGATTAGCAGGGTAATTTTACGCAGCGATCCACCGCAAAACCGCAAGGCGTGGGAATAGGGTTTTGGTGGCGGGATTCAAGCACTCGGAGCTGCAGGCGGTTCGCGGGATGCGAGTTTCGGCGGAATTCAGGTCGGGGAGGAGTGGAAAGGTTTATCGCGTTTGCGATCTAAGCCTGCCCCCATTCCTCGGCGGGTCACGGGCCTGGAGTTGAACTTAGGGTCTCCTGGCCTGGCGGGTGTCGACGCGGTCTCGCCTTCCTCCCAGTCAGGGGATCTCTGGGCTTGCGGCGGCGCTTTGCTTCATGGGGTCGGAGATTTCCGGGCTACTACCGCCATGACGTGCCTTGGGATGCCTGTTCCATGAGAACTATGCGGTCCCCAAGGAGACGGTTGCCGCTCACACCTCCGTCAGTGCCATTTGTCGGGAGTGTGAGAGGTAACCCGGATCTCCGATATACTGAGCATCCCGAGATGCGGCGCACCAAACCCTCTTGCGGCACCCTCAAACCCTCCGCGAAGCAATAGACCTGGTAACGGTTACCAATAACAGTACCAGGCATGCTTCGGTAAGCAGTCCCGGAGGCGGGGAAGGGAAGAGGAAGGGGTACCCCCTAGGGTTTCAGCGGTCACTGGCCCTAGTGAATCCAGCGAAGTAGAGAACCTCGGCGCATGATGAACCAATTGCAGCGCGAGGTTCTGACCCTGACTAGGGCCTTTCAAAAGTTAAAAGACCCAGGGGCACCCAAGGTTATCTTAAGCCCCCCCCCCCCCCCTCACTACAAGTCACCCAAAAGGGAAGTTGGGCCCTGTTTTCGTTGTGGAAAACAGGGGCACTTCAAAAGGGAATGCTCAATGGCCCGGGGGGAGGGAATCCCAGAACTCCCCAGGGCACCAAATCGGGAAACGCCCATGGACATAACTTATCTATGTTTCAGCATTACTATTAGTATAATTAACACTGGTATATTTAATATTCCTTAGTATCTCTTAGTAACTTAAACATATGTACACTAATATGCAAAGGAAAATTAGAGACAGTAAAGAGTTTTGAGAATATTTAAGAGTGAAATGTTTATCAATGGGGATCATTGTTTACAGAAATGTTGGCGGAACAGCATCCAGCACAAGTTGTGCAATTCCAGAAAACGAATCGGTATGGATTTGGGAGAGGCGCAGGCACACAAGCGACCTAAAAAGAAGCCATCCCTAGATTCCTGCATTTAGGCTTCAAAGAGGACTTGGGGCCTCCAAAACTACCTTCCCCAGCAGCCTGAAAGTGAAGACGGTTCTACCATCGTGGCCCACAGGAAGTGGCTCCAGAAAGAGTTTGCAAAGGAGAGAGGGGCTGTTGACAAAACCTAGGTAGCTGAGAAGATGCTCCTTACTATGTCTTTGTGACGTCGTCAGATTGTGCAAGACGGAATGCCAGTGCCTCAAAGCACTGAGCAACACCCATGGTTGCAGGGAAGAGCAGGGGTGAGATATTATACATGGGCCAGATTATGATACAAGCATATGTGATTTTGAATAGTATCATAGTGTTTGAAGTCCATATTTTATTAACTTATTTCCCATTGTAGAATTGCACTGAATCATTAATTAATTAATGACTGTTGAGGCTTTGTCGGTTGCAGCTGTATGCAGAATTCACTAGACTGGGGCCTAAGGCAGAGAGTGGCGACATTGGCAAGCTCCTTCTGTCAGGCCTCCAACGCTATGTGAGGGGCATTATGGAACTTCTTAGGCGGAACAAAAATCTGCCCTTCAGACTGAATGAGATGATGTCGAGAATGAACCTGTTGAGGGACCAAGTAGAGAGAGCAGGTAAAGAAGAATCCCAGTTTGCCATATTCAACATCTACCAACCAAATAACTGCTGCATATTGTGCTTCAGGTTTTTGGTAGCTACAATAGTGTCGCTTTCTTACTATTTATTAGTTATTTTTACGTTGGTTCGATCATATACTAAACTTGATGTTGCTGTACAACATGGCTTCCAATATCTTCCCCATTTCGTCTGTGTCATTGCTATCCCCCAGCGGCCCATGCAGCTATAGTTATCACCGGTCTGCCTCTACTTTTCAAAGAAAAATCCTTTATTTTTGAAGGCACACTCGAGGTAATTGTCAGTTAATATTTCATCATGTATTATTATCAAACTAAATAATGACTAGGTAAACAAGGATGGTGATTGTAACAATGTCTCTTGTTAATAATAACATTCTTTCATTCAGGCAGGATTTGTGGACCTTGTGCTATTTCTAATGAGTGCTATGGCTAAACAATAAGTCTACTATGTGTTTTAGAATGTTGCACGACACCAGCATAAACAGTCTGCCTCCTCTGCTGCTGTATGCTTGCCATTGATGATGAGGTTAAAGACCCTATTGATGCCAAACTCCTATCCATCACGGCTAGCATTAACCAGGCTATGCATTCATGTGATTGAATGAAAAAAAATGTTCTTGTTTTGCATACAATTTTGTCTGACTTGTTTATACAAGATGCAAACTTATAAGCAGTAGGACTTATTTGGTAAAATAAATTTGTATTCGTTCAGGGTGTATGAGGTATTTTAAGCTCGACCTTCAAACATAGTCAAACTGACCTTCAAACATAGTCAAACTGACCTTCAATCATAGTCAAACTGACCAAATCTTCTAGTCGGTCTGACTAAGTATAATAGTCATTACTACTTACCCTGTAGTCAATGTGACTAATAAGATAGTCATAGTGACCAATGGATTAGTCGTTTTGACTACTCTTTACTTGACTAGGTAGATTAGTCATTTTGACTAATCAATATTTGACTAATGGCTTTAGTCAAATTGACTAACACATTAGTCGTTTGGTGGACAGTCAATATGACTAGTTAAGTTAATCTGGTTGACTAGATTGCATTAAGAGTGCAGGGGTCGGGCCAAGGGGCAGGTCGCCGATCCCCTCAACATTAGTGCCTCCGGTTTGTGGGGCTGTAGGGGGGTGTTGTGGTGTTGTGGCTGGGGTAAGGTTCTGGTGGGTAAGGGGCCTAGAATAGGGGTTCATGGCGACCTGTGTAGTGCTGCCGATGCACCAATGCCACCTCGAGTAACTCCCCAGAATGTCAGCACTGCAGGTGTAGGTAGTGCGGCACGAAAGGGAAAACGGCAAAAGGTGGCTCATCTGGCGGCACAAAAATGTCCATCCTACCTCGAATACCCCCTCTTACCCAAGTTGAAGAAGCAGACTCGGCTCCTCAATCCATTAGGTCACCACAATCGAGACCATTGGCCAGCTAAAGGGGACCTCATGATGCACAACGGGTTGGGGGACCGGTGACAGAGTTGGCCAGTAGTACTGTGACCGATCAGGTGCCCAATGAAAGCATATAGGTGTGCCAACTCCTATCCGCGTCTCAGTTTACCCTGCCTGTGCAGATCGGTGATATGACTGTAGATGCCGTAGTCGATACCGCTGCAGAAGCCACGATTATGTCTGACCGTGTTTTCCGCCAGCTTAGCACACAGCCGCGAGAGGTCAGGGATGTCAGGCTACTGACTGCTGGTAGAGGCATGGCTATGGCCGGGTTAGCTGTGGGACCGGTGGAGTTGAACGTGGGCGCTGTAAATCAAGTGTTACTCTGATTTCAGGATGGCAACTTGTAATGAGAGTGGTATTGTGGCCAGGGCAATGAACGAGGGTCTTATACCTGCAGTCCATGGTGGAGCAATTGATGATGTGCCCAGAACAACAGGGGCACAGCGGGTTGAAGCATTAATCCACCAGGTGACTAAAGCGAAAGCGAGAAAAGACCAGCAGTGATTGCGGTTGGCAGCTAAGACAGCGCTGTCCCTGCAGCTCCAGGGCCGGGAGTGGATACACTACAATGTATTCCCTATCGGCCTGCCTAGCCTTCCAAGCTCCGTTGCCAGCCGGACCAAGCAAGGACTACAGGCTTGCTCTAGACCCGTCCTTGCCGCAAGTTTCGGTTAACGAGGGCGCCATTGACCCTGAGCCGACGTTGCAGGCGTCCACAGGGCGGCCTGTAGCTAGTTCAGGGAGGGGCATGGGCCGCAGCCACCCTGACTCAGCAGGGCCAGCCTTAGTGCCCATGTTTGGAGCATCTGGAGAAAGGTCACCCCCTGCTATGGGTGGCACTAGAGCAGAGGCTTCAACGTCGTCAATCGAGCTGGAACATACAGAGGAATGCTCAGATTCCGAACCTGTATCCATCCTGGGTCAATTGTTAGGTAGGGGGGGGGGTGGTGATTTCAATCTTCCAGGTTCCCCCCTTAGTAACCCTACCCCTGCCACTGGTATGGGGCCTTCATGTCCTCCACGTAGACGGGTGGAATGTATCGAAGTCTTAGGTGTCGCTGATGCTTTGGCTGGTTCTGATGTAAGGCCCCCTTCCAAAGATAAGACCAAGCGGGCTGGTGGGAGAACCCGAAGTGCAAGGCAGGTAAAGGCTCGTGGTCGAAAACAGCCGGCCGCGCAGGCAACTGCAGTGCCAGTGCAGACAATCACGTTGCCTGTCAAGCGGCAAACGGGGGTTGCAGGGTCATCCAAGCCGAGGGAGGCACATAAGCCTATGACCATCGGCAACGACCCTTACCCCCAATCAACAGCCAACTCACGACCCCTGGTGGTGCAGGGTGAGTCCCAGGGGGCTGTAGGCGAGACGCCCCGAGGGGACATGGACGGCCACAAGGGGAAGTCCACACCTAGATGTCCCATTCCTGGGTGTGGGGATTCGTCCGGGTCTCCGAAGACGCATGTCCCGGAGGTTTTCAATGAAGGCCTGGACCCCATGGATGTGACAAGGCAGCGATTGTATGTCCTCCATGTAATCGCCAACTACCTGCTGGGGCCGGGCCAAGACTTCAAAAACTTGGTCCGTCTCGCAGTGGGGTTAGGTGGTTTTGGATGCCATAGCCTGAGGGAACCCACGGGATTATTGAAGGAGGCAATGCGGGAGTTCTGTCGGGTCCACGAGGATCCGGTTCCTCATAGCTTCTGTCTAAGGCCCCCAAATTCGCCCGCGGTCCTCCTCCACTGACAACCTCTGATGGCTCTGTTGTCTCAGCTCGGGCCCCGTGAGAGGGAGCTCGTCTGGGACTTGGGCCGCCGGCCTGCACAGTGTGGTAGGATCGAGGGGAGAGGGGCGGGGCAGAAGTCTGCTAAACCGGAACCTCAGCTATCCGTGGCCTTCGATTCCCACTTCCACATGGACAAGGCCCTGACTTCCCTGGGCCTTTCACGGAATTCCGGGCCAGGTAAGTTGTTCATGGCTGCCAAACCCCAGTCTGCCTTCGCTGTCGTGGTTGGGGGTGCTGTGGCCAACTATTGCGACCCTGCCACTTACCCCAGTGTCGATGAAATCATCGACCTGGGGCAGCAAAAAGAGAGGGTCGCGATTGGTCTCCACCCCAAGCACGCAGCGAAGTGCACATCGGACCAAATGCAGGTGATGTCCAGCTTTCTCAAACGGTCGTAAGTTGTCGGCCTTGGGGAGGTTGGCATAGACCATTCAGTCCCCCCCTGCTGAATGGGGGACACAGCAACATGCCCTACACCACGTGCTATCCCTCCTGGAGCCCCGGCATGTGCTGGTTTTGCACATCCGGGGAATGAAGGGAGATGACGGCACAGAGGCATATTGCTGTGTCCTGTATCAGCTGCTTGGACAAGTGCCCCGAGAGCAGCGGATTCACCTCCACTGTTTCTCGGGATTCTGGGGATAATCTATTCGAAGAGTTATTCGGCAAAATCGACAACTTTTATGGAGATATATTAAAAGAACAAAATGTATCATTGCATCGTTTGTTGTCAGTGGTCATTTACATGAGACTACCAAACGGCAAAACATCCAAACGAGATCGGCGCCGCGTTTGTCCTCAATCAATCGTGGTATCGGTCCGAATGACAACATAAGTTTCATGAATATTTTAGTGTAAAACCGTCAATACATGTCCGATGGTAATACAAATTGGGTCACATGTCCGTCGGATCCCCAAATTTCAAACAAATAGTGTTGCAGATTTGAGTTTAAATTTCAAGTGTGCAATTTGATTGAATGATTTTGTGTCCAGACTTCGCAGGTGGGACATAGTGTTAATACAAGTCAATATTCATTTTGCAGGTCTGACAGATAAGTCATCATGTCGTATGGGAAAGAATGATAACTTATTATTTCATTTATCAGTAACAGTGTTCCCCATTCCCCAGGTTTTATTGCCTGAAGTCTACACTAGAACATTTGACGTTTTCTGCAGTTGTAAGCATATTAAATGTGGTTCACATTATTATGATAACAATGTATGAGCTAGGTCAACATTTTTATTTATTTCAGCTTCGTGCTTTGTGTGAGGGGTTTATTAGCTTGCGTATGGTAGCCAGCACGCGTTGCAGGTAAATCCTACCGCCATGAACGACGTGCGTAGCCCATTGGAGTTTGCCGGCGAAGCTTTGCAACCGCTTTAGAGAGGCGGGCGTTTTGTGCGAAATTGCTGCAGAAGTTGTTTGAAGGCCTGTGCCTTGTCGAGCGGGAGGCTAAGGGTGCAGTCGGAGGTGTCGATTGAATGCCATTTCTCGTAGTATTTGTTTCTCTACCTCGGGATGTGCTGCAAGGGCGGATTTGTAGTTATTGGTGTTTACCTGGTGATGGGGCATGTCATTAATAATAGGGAATCAGAAGCTTTTATAATGATTTCCCGTATAATACTTCATTCAATAACCCCTGGTCCATCCATGGAACTCACGTAGTCTACATATGCGGTCTTATTCTCAATGACCCCGCCTTGTTTACTTTCTGTATGGTCATGTGACCAAAAATCAAGTGCGAGCGTAAAAGTCAAGTGTTACAGTATACATTATTCACACAGTAATACTCTGTTGGACATTTCATATAATAACTTGATATAAAAAAACTCGATCGAAGCTAAACAAATTCACTCTTTGACCTAGCCATGATAACCTGGCTCGAACTTTGACCCTAGATGAACGACAGATCGGCGAAATATAGAGCGAACAACTAGCATACCAAAGTCAAGTTACATAAAATTGCCAATTGTAAAAAAATACTTATTTTATCACAGGATTGTTCCCATAAACAAATACATTCTGACATGGACGGAAAAGAAGAAGCTGCATTGTCGGTCGTAAAATAATATACTATCTCTATTACTGTGGTTTCCCTTCTGTATACCAAATCTGCGTTTTACCCCTACCCCTACCGTGGCCGAATTTATATCCATGACCTAATTCCTTTGACGGAACGACCGCTATCAGCTGATCGACAATTTAGGCGTCAGCAGCATTCGTTTCAATACTGTTGCCAGTGTTGGATGGTTGAAAAGCAAATTGTTGTTTGACAGACTTGTTTGGCTATTATAGCTAAGACTGTTCGGTGATATGTAAATGCAAAGAGAACTTGACTATGAAACATCAACCTAATAATTTTACCGATTAATGGTTGCCCTTCACTCCCTTCACTAGGCTTTGCCTTCAGCCATGAAGATAGATATGGTGTTATATGGACATTATGGTCAGACATCACCGTAATGTGTATGGTACTGCGCTGTTTGGCAAGTTGTGATTGAAGAGACTAATGTTGCAGCACCATTGATGGTTTTAACTGGCCTGCATGATTTGCATGGTAGCTTTTATAAATTTATCAACACATATCAGTGGCTGCTTATACTGTCACTTGGTGTTTCATAAACTTAACTATTGCCAATTATCTTAATATGATAGACCTCAACGGTCAACGGGTCCTCAGATTGCAATTATAAACTATACTTGGGGGTAGTCATATATCTGATGTTGGATCTAAATTGTAAAGAGGTTATCTGATGTTATGACCAAATATCAATTACAATTTGAATTCACAACATCACATACATATTGGGCTGTTGCCTATCCAAGCAATGGCTAATGTAATGGTCTATCAAAATAGGGAATAAGTTGATGATGCAAATACAGACTTGAAAGTGTCAGATATCACCAGAGGGTCACCTAATACAAATAACACCAGTCATTAAATAAACAGCCTCTGAATTGCATAACCATTTAATTGCATAATAAATGAGCATCTGTGCTATAAACACCATGACTATGATTATTACGTAATTTGACAGTAGATAATATTGAATGTTCTCAGCTGAACAGCTGATGTGGCCTCACATAAGTTTCCTGGCATTGAATTATGTGATCTGACCTTTGAAAGGTATCCTATAAGTTAGTGTGGAAACATTTTACGAGGTGTTATATTGTGAAAATAAATAACCAGCATCTGTATACTGGGTCTCTATTTTCTAACTACTTTGCTCTCCAAGCTTCCATTCCTATTTAGTTCTCTAATAAAGATGCAGATTGAAATGCATCATCATTTATATAGAGCTCTGTTAAAGTTTGGGCCCATGTACTGTGAATATGGAAGAAATTCTATTCTGAACCAACCAGATATGTATATTTCCAAAAATCTACCCATATATGTTTCATTAATATAGGTATTAGCTTGGGAACCTATCAGAGAACACTGCCTGAATTGGCCATAACTAGAGTGGGCGTGTACTTGGCACAAATGGATTGCCTTGACACAGTCGGTTTGTTTGCTTGTATGATGAAGCATTTTTTAATTTTGTACCAAAACCATACCAACATTTTTGAAACATGGTCTGATTTTCATCAAATGATCAATTAAATGGTTCTGAAAACTCACATAATATGCAGGTCACATAATTATGAACAAATGTGAAGCAATGGCAGAAATATACAGTGATACAAACATTGTTTCTCATTTTTTACATCTGAATTAATGCATAGTCTGTAATGTGTCAATTATATTCATTTTGCAATGCATATTGTAAAATGTATGTGCTTTTGTTTATTAGATACTGAACCAACAGCCCAAGCAAGTACCAGTTATGCCACAAGTCTGCCTAGAACAACTAGCCCTGTAGACCCCAGACTTAACGATGCCAACAAAAACAACTTGATTTCTAGTGACTCGGAGTCAGATCAGGATGTCTGGAGCAGAACATGCATCAAAGATACAAGTGAGTATTTTTCATTTCTCTGTGGTCTGTTAACTAGTGACAAGGTATTAACCAAAGAAAGACTTCTTTGCATTATAAATAAATTCTAGTTGAGTGACCTTCATATTTAAAGACACTACCCACTGCATGGTCTATAAGGGCCTGTGCTATATTATGAAAGTCATTACAAGTCTGCTATAACTAGAAACTAATAGCGAAATATGATAACAATATATCAATGCACGTGCAGACTGCTTCTAAATCTAATGGGATACAAGGCAGACCCAAGCTCTACAACTTGCCTTCAGAAGTTACATTCAGATCCCCAGTCTAAGGAAACTACTCCCAGGTATGGTATATACACTTCAGAATATATTGTATTAATCAGGATAAATTTGACAGAAAGATCATTCCTAGTATCTCTTTTATGGTAGATGTCATATATGATAGACAATTGTTGCACAATTGTGGTGTAGGCTGAATTGTTATTTAAGCTTGTAGATTAGCCATGCACTGCCATGTAATGTTTCATGAATAAGTAACTTTATCTGATGTTTTATCAGTAAGTTACATCTTCTATTCTCAGCATTACACTGCAGACAGATTATAACAAATGTTGTAGCTACACTGACTAAATGTACAATCTGTGTAGCTCTAAAATAATCTCTCTTATTGTTCTGTGCATCTATCTGAAGATGTCCTGGTCAATCTAAAACCTGCTGAGGTGCTGCAATCTTGTGTTCAACAGCAATTTAGTCTGTAAAACATTTATGGTCACCATCATATACAGAATGCATGTGACACTATTCATTTGACACTACCCTCACACACAACCTCACTTTGACACCTGGAGTTGTTCTACACCATTCAATCAGACAAACGGTAGGTTATAGCAGTACCAGCAAGGAACAATACCTAACATTCTGTGGGATGACCCATCAATCTGAACCACACATCATTTGGTTGAATAACAGAACTGTTATCTCTGGATTAGTGGTGCCAAGTAATTTGCTTAATATGTGTACATGTTGATTGTTTCAGGGAAGAAAGAAGTTCTTAAGTCACAGCTGCCAATGGGACGTTCACTACTTGGAAAAAAATATGAATGAGCATCTCAAGTTTCAATGGGCCTTGTACCACCTCTTAATTATGCTTGAAATGCCATTAACTATGCATAATTGTAATGAGCAGTGCTGGTTCCAAATGGATGTGCCACAAACTCTTAATGATGATTGAAATGTCAATAAACATGCATAATTGTCATACAAGTGACCTTTTTAATCACTATATAGTTTATAGACAATATTACACATGCCCAGTTAATGGTGCAATAATATTTCATCATAGCTTTTGACAGTAAAAAACGATTTTTAAACTGTTTACCCATGGCCTCAATGTTAAAATTATGTTTACATGTTCCATAGCTGTGATATTAATGTTGTGTTACCTGCATTTCAAATCCAACCCCTTTCAAACAAATTATGGCCATATGAAACCTGTTCCATATATATAATATATATATATGTATATATGTATATTTGTAAATCGAGATATATTAATATATATGTATGTATATATATTCATATATCTATTCACACGTATATATCTATGAGCTTGTATACAACAGATATGTTAAAGATTACATACCTGCATATGAATGTAAATATATTTTAATTAAACGTATGTATACTCTTTTTCATGTATATGAATATAGATATGCATATATATATACATATATATCCAGTAAAAAGAGTTATGTATAAGACAAATATATCTCATTTTTTGATCTAATTTGATATATTGAAATTTGTTCGTATAGATATTATTTGGCTTTGTCAATAATACCCCTATAAATATGCATATATGTATGTCTATATATATATTTGCTTAAACACATATATAATTATACAAATATATATATATATATATAATATATATATATATATACATTTGTTCGCATATACGTAATATAAATGTATATATATTTAGGTATCTATATAGCATATATGCATATATTCATGGATATATCTGACGATACATATATTAAATATTTATGTGTTTACATATATAAATATATATATATATATACATCTGTCAATGTTTATATGTGATATATATTTATATTGATTTATATACATGCATATATATATATATATATATATATATTAGATGTATAAATATATATATATAAATATATATATATATATACAATTTGTGTATATATATATATATTATACAATATATTTTTTGATATGTATATGTTTAAATATGTACGTAGTAATGTCCATATATCTGTAAACATTTATAACTAAAGTAAATATATATATATATATATATATATATATATATATATATATATATATATATATATATATATATATATATATATATATAACACTAATAATCATACAATAATCAATTTGTATGCTCACGCAAATGTGTATGCATGTGTATATATGCATAAACGTAAATTGAAAAAAAAGTACAAGAAATGCATGTGTATATACATATATTTATGTTAATATAATCCCAACTATATTCATACATATATATATATTCATATAAAAATCAATCAAATGCATGCGTGATATAATATATTAATATTATATATATATATATATATATATATATATATATATATATATATATATATATATATATTAATATATATATATATATTTATATATCTATTTGCATGAGCTTGCATACAACATATATGTTAAAGTTAACGTACCTACATATGAATGTATATATATTTGATTTAAACGTATGTATACTCTTTAATATGTATATATGTATATATATATATATATATATCAAGTAAAAATAGTTATGTATAAGACAACTATATCTCCATTTATTATTTAAATAGATATATTTAAATTTATTCGTATAGATATTATGAATTGGCTTCGTCAATAATACCGCTATAAATATGCAGATATATATGTCTATATATATTTGTTTACACACATATATATTTATATTAAGCGTAGAAATGATATATATATGCTTATTATATTTAATATATCTGAATATTGATGTTTATATATGAACATATACATATTCATTTTATCCATACATATATATACTCATATATATGTTATGTTTAATTATATATTTTATATATATATATATATGCACTAAGAAGGGCAATGATAGTCCATGAAAATCAGAAGCGCCCTGATAATTCACTTTTATTGCTTAGTTTTGTGCATGGACTATTGAGACTCAACTTTAATTGTTGGTGCTGATGAAATAGCTTGAAGCAGCTTGTTGGCCGCCCGATAGTTTGTGGCGGCCACCTGATCATTAAACTGATTCGCACCATGTTCACGTGCCACCAATAGGCTACCGTAGATTAGTGATGTATGGTTCTCTAGGGTTTAGCAAAGTGGCATGTTACCCGATGTTGGAGGATGAATACTACGAGGGCTAACAAAGCAACATATGCTTCTGTATAAAATAAAACCATATTTCACGCATCAATATAGATTGAGACTATATATATATATAATATATATATATATATATATATATATATATATATATATATATATATATATATATATATATATATATATATATATATATATATATATATATATATATATATATATATATATATATATATATATATATATATATATATGTATATATGTATTTATTATATATATATATACATATATATATATTTACATAGGCATATATATAATTTATTTCATAATATATATATATATATATATATATATATATATATATATATATATATATATATATATATATATATATATATATATATATATATGTGTGTGTATATATATATATATGCTACCAATTTCGTTGTATCATTGATTAATGTTTATATAAGCGATGCGTACTGCTCATGCGTTCTTATCACGCCATATTGGAGTTGATTTAAGCAGAATATATACAATGTGCCCTTCGGCAAACTTGAAAATCCCGTTCGTATGGTATATTCGTACAAGCTTAACTGTTAATAGGGACAATAAATCAAATTTGTAAAGACATCAAAGGAATGCTGGTTTTATTAATTATGCAATTGCAAACGTTTATAACTCATTGGTATTAATAATAGCGCGTGCCAGATGGATGAAAGTAGTGGTCCGTAGTGGTTCGATCAAATATATTCTGTCGCGTTTTGGTCACAAACTAAAATCTTTGCACATCAGCAATAAATTCCGACTGCACTGGTTGCAGCCAAACTGTATGGCCGCATTTTCGTTGTATTCTATGAAGAAGCAAAAGTAGCAGTTGAATTCCATTTCAGAATATAGCCCAGAACTAAAAGTAGCCAGAATCAACCGTAGATACTGAGAAATAAGAGGACATTTTTGGCATTATACATGTTTGTACACAAGCAAGAGACACCGTTTTGTATTAGACATTTAAGTCCATTAAAGGAAAGACCAAAAGATGCAATAGCTTACGGCTTCTAAGAACGGAATGAGGTAACGCCTTTTAGATACTACAGAGAGTCGAAAGAACTTCCGTTTATATCAAGGAGCGCGGCGAAAAGTAATGGCATATATATTCTTTATGTTGATGGTTAATGGCTCTGTCTTCAGAAACCATATTTAAAAACACATGAAAAGGTTTTTGCAATAAAGAATAAATGTAGCATGACAGAGGTCGTACTTTTGTTAAACCACTGAAATAATTGCACTGCTGCTAAGGTTTCATTGAGCAAGTATGAAGCAGTCGTTATGACAGCAAGCAGTAACATTTGCAAATAGGTGCTAATATACCTGACCTAAAATAGAGATACATCTATACGTTTCCGATATAAGCCGTAATAGTTTGTAGCCAATTGGCCATCATTGTATTACCTGTGCATCTTTGTGAATCATTTGTCTTTGTCAAATTGGGTCTACGTTTTTGTGGCTGTTGTAAAGACGATAGAAGATAGCGAATTTAAAGATGGTCAGGATACTTATATGGCCGGTAACTGAAGTTATGTACAAGTAGTGGGCTACGCGTGTGCAGTATGTATTGGGTAACAGCACATTTTACGGATAACTAGTATTTGTTTACTTACCCGTACGCCCCAAACGTACATCAACACATGACATTGCTACCAGAAACAATTAACCAGACGTCACAATAAAGGCAATGATCAGAGCCATTATGGGGTCAGTGGGGGCAAGTAAGGAATCAAACTTGTGTTATTACATAAATTCATCGCTATCAAACTATAGGAGAACGCAATAAACGTTCTATGGTCACATCAGATTTGCATGTTGATATGATCGTGAGAATTGTGCTGCCATCGCCCGGCATTGATGGAGCCAGGTCGGAGAGGGTGGACGGACAATAGTAGCGTAATTTCGCAGAATTGTTAATCTCTGACCAATATGTGTATCCATCAAACTTTGAAAATCTTATATCGCAATGACGTTGTAATGTGCACATTCTGCTGCAGCATCGATCAAAAGATAAACTTCTGCAGTGCTGACATTGTCAGCCCGTTTTGTCGGCGTTGTTTTAATATTCCACATGCAATGCTTATGGCGGTATTGTTAGGGTTGATAGATTCTGTATGATGTTGTCCTATACGAGTCATTATACACCAAGTTGTCTTCATTTCTTCGTTTGCTACCAGGTTTTGAGTATTGGTTGGCGGCGAAGGAATAACACATTGCATTAAAAACATCGTAAGCAGTATTGTACTTCATCCACTACATCTACCACTTAGCCACGCACCCCTCCAAGTCGCCGCATACATCAATTTACAATCAATGAATTCAAGGCAAGTATATACTTGCTATACGTTTTGGCTAATGCGACTTATTGATTGGTCGCTTGTTGTTCACTGCGTCGACCCGTACAACCAATGGCAGCCTTAAGTGTCATGAAGGAAGCGGACTTGCAGCATTTGATCGTTGTAGAGGCTGTATATGGCAGGTTACAATATGTGGAATGATGTCTTCTCCATTCTATATGCTACTACATAAGGCCGCCACTGGTCGTGTGTAGACTGTTCACTTAAGAAATGTGTTAAGTTATAAGAAGTATGTGTCATTTGCAATTCCCCAGGTTAACAGTTCATTGGCTGATCATCACAAAACCAAGTAGATCATATTGCAAGCTTATTTTGTAGTTTATAGAGGTACACCCTCAATAAGCGTCCATGATTTGTGCATTTTGCTATTATATGTGGATAAATGTACAGATATATAGAATTTACATTATCGTTGCCAGCAAATATATCCTTATCAAACTGATTGTCAGACAATTAACTGATCCTTGCGTTTGTCAGGTTACAAATAACACAAGCAAATCTGCATGCGAATAGCGCAGCACCTGTCATGCTCGGGCTCTCGCAAAGCGTGGATTATTCTGCCAAAATGGCCATCGCGGCGTGATATATGTACCAAATGAGTAAATTGTTCCTGATGTCAGGCGTGTTGATACAAACATTCATAGTTACAATATAATGATTTCTATGGTGCAATGTTTTATGAGAGTAGGCTTATTACATTATGCGGTATGCTGTTTTGTTATAGGAATAACGTTGCTTGATTATACTTAATCGGTACACCTCCCATAACCTGATCTCGCAGTCATTAGTTCATGATGAATGAGCGGTCCACGTTCTTGCTCCTCAAAGGAGAATCTGTTTTCGCATATAATCGCTGTTTTCCGACTTGGCTGTTTATGTGCCTTCTCTTATATACCCGCGTCCATCTTTTTCTCTTGCTAACCACCTGTCTCTTACCTCGTTACGCGGTGCCGACTTGTTGATCTGCTGTGGAATATAACAGCCTAGTAACACAGCATTAATAGCGCATTTCCTGCCCGAAAGTTAAGTATGATAAAAGCTCAAACCTGGACATATCAAATGAAATGTATTTGCATTATTTGACAGCCCCGAGAGACAAAATTCAATAGAAGAATAGGATTTTTCTAGGGGTCTTATCAAACAATAATGCCTGCATTTGCACTTCTCATAATCGCCGAGGGAAGATAACGCAGTAGCAATTAACGTAACAAAATATGATTAGACTAATGAGTTCGATGTTGTCTGTCGATAATTATAAATGATGCTATCAAGGACAGTATTGTGGCACATGGAGAAGCGAATGGGGATTTTCCTGCGGTGCACAAGTTGCTCGGTGCTGCATATGATCAATCAATGAAGTCGGTTAATGAAAAGGCTTTTGATGAAGATTTTCATGTCAGTATTATCTCAATGATGACGCAAGAAATATATACGCCAGCAGCATTGAGTGTACTAATATGGTTGAAAAGGGAGATCTATCTGAGTGGATCCGGCGCATTATTCGTGGTTGAGCTGCACATTGTTTATGTGTGCATCCTGCGTAATGGCAATGTTTCTGCTTCAAACACTGCCTCGGAGTATTCTCAAAACAGATATTGCTGTTTAGTTTCCAAAGCATAAAATTCCAATGAATAAACGATTGTGCTTTGGGGCCCTGTCACTGGCGTGACTAAGATATATGTATATAATAATATAATAAATCTATACCACTGCCGAAACCCGAAAGGCTCATGCAACTTGTTGATTGCTTGCTCCTTGTTCACTGCGTCGACCCGTATCACCAACAGCAGCCTTAAAAGATGTAGCAAGCATGCGGACTTGCAGCATTTGATCTCTGTAGAGGCTGCCTCTTCTTTAATGATTCAAGGCAATGAGACCACGGTGCCGAAATGACTGCGCATTGCACGTGTCTAGCATTGAGCAGCGGTCACACCATTTAGGGCGCACAATAAACATTAGCATAGTAAATTTCATCAACTCTAGCAATTACGCAACCATGTTAACATAGAATAAAAGCACCGTTGAACTACTCAGGCTCCTAAGAAATATCTCGGAGGCGGACGGTTATTCTTACATCACCTTAGGCTTCCTCTGAATCTCGGTCTGCAGAAATGTTAAATGCACAGACATCGTAACGTACATGAATGTCAACTCCTTACTTCTGCCTAACACTGGCAGGCGCATCAACTGGCGGACGCAGTGACATAATGTATATAAATGGCTAAATTGTAGGATGCCAGATAGGATCCGTTTCTGCTCTATACCTGTCTGGCTCAAGTCAAAATGTTTCACAAGGTTTGTTCTTTCATTGATCACAAGGATAATTATTGTCGCAGATATCGATATTCGAGCCGAATCGGCGATCGGATATCTTGAAATGCATTTAGGTAAATGGTAGGATGTGTTTAATTCATAGAACCACAATCGATAAGAGTTATCTCTGGTAATGAGATAAAGCTCCCTTTCTCGGATATGATGCTTCAGGAGAGGGTTGTATATAACCCTGACCGAGCTGTCAAACATCTCTCAGTGGGATCTCGAGACGACTTCATTGAAAAGTAAGCGTAAGAAATATTGTTTTTGCGTAACTTTTATCTTGTATTTAACACGGGAAGTAATACAGTGACAACCTAAAATGATAAAAAAGACTAGACTGATGTACATAGATATTATTGGCTCGAACTAAACTTAACAAAACAACTCAATTGTAGAAAACACTCCATCATAAGAGCTAGTCTTCTAAATATATCAATAAATACGTTGCTTTTAGACTTGCGGTGCAGTATAAAAGACGAGTAAATGAATGCAAGAAGAGTGTGTCGTCAGAACAAGACATGCAATTGGTAAAAAACATTCCAATTAGGAAGATCTTTAATTGCCAATTGTCTTATTCATTCCTTGTGTAATTGTCGTATCAACCTATACACATTTTCAACGCAGCTCGACACACGCAAACAGAACAATATATAAATAAATATTTATATTTACATATATATATATATATATATATATATATATATATATATATATATATACCTATAAAATGCTGGGGCGATAGGCATCATAGATATATATATATGATATATATATATAAACATATACATATATATATATATATATATATATATATATATATATATATATATATATATATATATATATATATATATATATATATATATATATATATACGTATATATATATATATATATATATATATATATATATATATATATATATATATATATATATATATATATATATATATATAATATATATATATATATATCTATCTCGATATTTAAACAAACATATATCACATATATGCGTATATATATACATGTTATGCCTTAGATTGATAGTGCTGCTGCTGATTCCGGGTTTCAAGATATACCTATAAAAATGTGTGGCGATAGGCATGCTGGGCCTAAAAAGGGAAAAGTGACAGCTACGAGGGATCAGATATATTTTATTGCGCCATGTGTTGCCATCACGATGACTGTTGTAAGTTTGCTTTCACGAAGTGAACTCGTAGCTGTCACTTTTCCCTTTTGAGATCAGGCTACACTCCATCCGCGCAGACCGCGCAGCTAGCTCGTCACTCATACACATATACTGTATATGACGTAATTTCCATGCTTATACCATGGGCGACACAGTTCGTAAAAATTTTGTTATGCTTTTAATAAGTAAGGTCGTCCACTATAGGCACGTGTAGTTGCAGGGTTTTCCAAAACGTTCCCATTTAAGACATTGGGTTAACTCATGCTTGTACTTGTGGAAGACACCAGTTACTAAAGCACGACAAAAAAGTCCCTAACATTCCTGATCATACACAGTACCTATCGATCGCCCCATTCAATGCGCAACTACCATCACTTATTGTCATGTGTGCCAGACAAAGTGTGATATCAAAGACAAATACAGCAGTATGAATCGGTGCAAAGTATACTCAGTTTTAAATTTATATGCGATTTGTTACCCCAAACACATTAAGCATAGTGTCGCATGGTCATTCAGCAATCGGCAGTATTGTTGATGTTTGATTACTGCGCAGTAAATGTGAGCACCCTACACACGTATGGACATCAAGGACTCACGAAAATAATGACAAACAGAATGATTTGCTGTTTGTTGCAGATAAGACTGGTTGTCGATGATATTTACACTCAGTGGGTCTACAGGGTACAATTTTTTTTCGCCTAAGTTTCAGAGAACGCTCTCTATCAATATGTTTCTACACCAATTATAGGTGTGGATATTCTTGGCTTTATTACTTTGACTAAAGATGACACAGAGTAATGTCCAACTGGGGATCATTGACCATGCACGCGTACAATTCAAATTATTCCAAATGCAACCTAAACATCACCTATCGAACAGGTCCCCAATGACCGTAGGGGAGAATTAAGTGATCTAAGAGAGTCAGTTAGTAAAGTTAATTGGGGTAATATGTTGGTACATCAACAAGTACTTAAACAGAAATTGTTGTAGATGACTCGGCAATTTAAGGCAGAGAGTGGTGATAAATGAAGTACAATAAGACTGGGCAAGCGTTATTGTCAGTGTTCTTCATGGGTGGGTTCTAAAATGTCAAATATAACCCTGGAGTGTTAGCCTGAGACAAGATCTTGCTTACAAGAAAGCCTGGACAGCACATTCGACTAGGTAAACAATGGCAAAGATGTTGAATGCAGAATGGAGCGCAGCAGTTGTACAGACAAACTCATTTCTCAGGATGATCATACAAACAATCAGTAGTCGCTATACAGATAAGCAATAGGTATTTACGAGTTCTTCAAAGCTTGTTATCAGAAAATAAGAACAAAGATTGCACTTGTTAGGACTGTAATATCATAAAATGTTTCCTGACGGAGCTGAAAAGCTATGCGTATATTGTAGGCGATTGGTATGTAACCATTGGCAGATAATCTATAGACCAAAGAGTCCTTTTGCCCATCACTGTTGGTAAGGGGCCATCATTGTCAATCTTTTTGTAAATCATTGACAAACGGATATCCTGGACTATAGTCTTAGTAGATGTCGTATGGTAGCTTCAGAATAAAAGTTTTTATGAACTGACATCAAGTAAGACTTTAATGTACCAATCAGCTGGTCACTATCAGTTTATTTGCAGTAATGTCATGACAACAGAGTTTTTATGGGACAAAACCCACTCACTCACTGAGGGCCTGATTCCAGTACCGTAGCCCTTGAATAATGATGTCATGACAGTGATGGCTTATCCCAGTTATAGATTTTTTGATCACATAAATGCCCCGACATCGCAGTTCCTACAGGTGGGCAACTTAACCAAAGCTAGGACATATAGACCAACATAAAATAACTCTTTGTACTCTATCTAATATACCTATGCGTCTCGAGGGTTTCTACACGAATAAAAGATATTCATATACTGAATGCGAATAGCGAAGCATTCCACTGGGAGACGTTGGAGTGATGTGTATTGCTGTTTCAGGTCATCAATATATACGTCAAATGAATGCAAGGATATTGAGTCAATATGCGTATATATAAGTCAAATATTTTCAGCTCATCGCGCAACTTATGTTGCGATCCATGGCTTGCAGTACATTATCTACAACAATTCTTCAATGATCAAACGGTCCAGAAGCAGTGAATTAACTGACTGGTTCGTTTAAAGGCTGTACAACGTATTGGGTTTGTCGACCACAATGAAATGAGCGAATTATCTACTTTGATTTCAAATGTTTATCTCCCTGACCAGTGCGTCGTTGAATTGCGTGGCTTGTTATAGCTTAGTAGCAAGGTTGTATTACAGTACGAAAAAGAACACCAAGCTACAGATCACACTTATTCTTAGACATATCAATTCACTTCATGACTTTAGGCAATTGCCCCACATTGCTAAGTTACACATAGAAGCGAATCACTGATAGTGTTGCTGACTGCCACAAGCTATACAAACAATAACCGTTATGAAACAATAACAATGCTTGCATGTGGAGTATGTCTTGATGTAACGAGCTGCTGCTTCTACAATTGTCATTCTGACAAATACACTGTATCTGTACACAGCAGATTCTGTATTACTATTGTAATTAAGGCCCTTGTTTTATTCTTTATGTATCTTGTTGGCTCCATCTCTTACAGACATGGCTACACGGATAGGATACAGCATAGCACCATGACTAATACCGCCAATAAAGGTATATTTATGTCGCCATCAGTAGTTTCATTGCATATTAGATGTGTTAAAAAATACAGGGTAATCATGAGAGCGTTCCGTTATTATATGTGGTCAGCTGGGATGCCTTCTTTTCTTCCACATCAAACCGTATTTAAAATTTCACGGTTTTGATGCCGCCTGTGCATTCGTAGTTAAAGGTAATATTATGCATAGCACAAAGCCAAATGCTATCGTCCAATGTTGTCCTATATGTGCCTTCTTCTCGTCTGATATTCCACGCCCGTGACAGATGGAGAACTATATTTATAGGGTTGGTCAATCATTATGATGCGATGGTGCTTGCTTATCATGGGGTGATCATTCATAGCCTCAGACCTGTTATTGCTTTATCGCAATCGATTACCAGAAAGTGTTATAAAGATGTAACTGAAGGATGCAAAAATGCCATCACGCTAAATGACGATGGCGCCCTGGAGTGCACAGACGAAAGCGACCTCTCCCAGAAGAGTAATCTATGTATAACGTACACTGGACTTTCTCGTCATTTAAGTTGATCCTTTATCATTGTGTCTCCCTGTACTGACCCTCCTCGTAGAGTTTGTTGTTGTTCTTTCTCCTAATACAGGACACATTGCTATGCTGACTTTGCATGCTAATGGTAATGTGTCGAATGCGCAAGAACTCTTTACAGTGTATCATGCCACAATTCTCGTGCACGAAAACCATCAAGCTCATAAAAGTACAATATTCGTCGTTGCCGAAGGCACACAAGACCTCAATGGATCGATGTTTGTCCAAGCCCTTAAAGAACTATATGCCTTCCCGACGAATTCTCCCAAGCCCGCAAAAGTTCAAACCCAAACCACCTTAACAAATGCTGTTCCCCACTGACCTCGCACCAAGCCTCACGCACACATACACAACCCAAACAAACGGCGATGCCAGGGGCTATGTGTGTTCTGATTCAGAACTGGGTGTTTTAGACGTTATTTGTCTTGATTCGTTACACAGTTTCAAAGACTCCCAATATCACAACATAAAACACGGATACAAGCAAAGAAATGTTGTATAAAAAATTGCATATCTGTTATAAGACTTCTCATATGACAACATAAAACACGGATGCAAGCAAAGATGAGATGTATCAAACAATTGCATATCATGTGATGCTCGAATCAACCTAATATCTATACAAAGATGATGGAAGCAATTAAATCTTGTTGGGGTAATGGTTTTGAAGCTGATATGTATTTCCCAACTGTTGCATACACTCGTTATCTGTGCGACAAAATAGGGTACAGCAGATTTGTGAGTGGAGGTGCGAGTAGAAAGTGTTCTCAGTCGGTGCAGCGCGTAACACACAATAGCTGATAGCTCTTTAGCTGATTCGCCTCAGTGGATAGTTAAAAATGCATTGGACCCAATACCTGCGGATGCACGTCACTTACCATTGGGTTAGTCTATGATAACTCCACCATCTCCAGCATGAAGATAAAGCGATATTGCATGTCGAACGTAGGTCAATTGAAGAAGTAGATTTGATATGTTACTGCATGGCATTATCCGTAAACGGTTTCATATAGAATCGTGTGCTCCTGCGCCATATTTCACATTCGTTCAGGAAGACAGGCACCTCGGCCAATAGGACGATAATACTTTAGCACTGAACTCGTAGAAGCCATCCTCATTTCCGTCTGAAATATTGTACAACAGTCTAACAACGCCGTACAACTATGTTAGGCCGCCTACATCGTGATGTCTTGATCAATTAGTGGCATCAGGCAGACGATTCGTTGATAGGCTCAGACACTCGATCAAGTAATACAGTTTGAATGACGTCATCATCCAATACTAGTTGTACGTCATGCAGAGATGACATGTGACTCACATCGCCTTGACCCGATAAGCTCGACCTGCTGTCAGTGCTGTGTAGTCGATTAGCAACATAGTGCCGTTGGAGCTTGTTGAACATGGACCGCGCGCGACGGAGACAACAGCATGGGATAAGCCGAAACGCATCACGACGAAAGTGTGCCGAGGTCAACAGGTACACCAAACATTTGCTGGCAGAAAATATATCCCACGACAGGAAGCAGATGGATTGTGCCAGAGATCTTTGTGCATGGTAATGCATGATATCATCTCCCAACTGGTGAATATTTCGTGCGTCGAGTATGAACTCAAACATATTGTAAGCACTTTCTGGTAACGCTAAAATGAGGGACATGACACCGATGACTCGCACCATTCTCGTGAATTCCTCCGTCAACTTGGGGTTGATTATCATTCTGTTATCAGAAATAGTATTGGTCGTCATTGGAAGACATATCTTAGTGAAAATGCTCTTGCAATAGTTGCGCTTACATAATACCTCATAGAAATAACAACTTAAGATGATTAAACCGGGCAGAATTGTGCTGACAGCTTCGTTGCCAATTGGCCAGACATACTGCCGAAAGTTATCATTTCCAAATCCGCTATGTTGCAGAAATGAACATACTTTAGAGGATTCTCTGCGGTCGAATGGGATGACGAGACTGCGTGTCCAGAACACGTGGGCATTGACGAGAAAGACAAACAACAGCAGAACGAGAAGTGAATTGTAGATTCGCTCCCAGTTAAAAATCTTATGAATGCGATGAGGGATGCAGCGCATGACAGTAGCGTCGATTACAGCCAGAGTGACTAGCCACATGCTGAAATGTCTCAACGCACCGAGGAACAAGGGCGAGAGCTGACATGCCACTTCAGAACTGTTTCGAATAACCGCCGACATGTTGACACCCCAGACGAATGCAATCCAGTTGTTACCCATCTTGCCGTAGAGAAGAAGCACATCTACAGCGGCCAGTAATACCAGAAGGACGCACGACCAGAGCTGGTATCGTCTCCAGTTGAGCAGAACTACGATGATAAGTAGGTTACCCAGAGTACCTAGCGCGAGAAGAAATGGAGGAACATAGGTGTCCATTGCCGTTGAAATGGTGATCTCCATAGGCTCTTCGAAATTATACTCATAGAAGTAGGTGTCATCGTAATTGTCGACATTGTCAATATCCGGCGAGTCCATGGCAGCGTCGGCGTCCATTGTCGATGGGTAGCTACGCGCGCGATCTGCCAACACCTGTTGAACACAAAAAAGGGCATTATTGATGATGATGATGATGACTGAGGATGGAGATGATAATGATGATGATGATAATGAAGAAAATTTGTGTGTAAGTACCGACATGTACGTGCCCCAATACCTTAGTTTTTAGTTCATATAGAACTAGACAAATATGAAACCTCGACCCTTCATATACTGGTCAATGGACAATGCGGGTGCAGCGTCAACGACATTGTGTCATTGAAGCAACCGTAAACAGGCCAGCATCACGCGCTTTAACATTGTGAATGTTAACGATAGGGGATATTGCGGACGTGACCCCTGATGATTGATTAGGATGGCTCGCAGGTTTGGCACAACCCAGCTGCGGTCTGTTGACATCACACTCAATGAAGACAAATTACAACGAACCAAAAACTAGGAAGAGTAAGTAATCAAACGTCAGGATCGTTCAAGTAGTATACATAAATGCTGTTCTGGACCAACAAGCGAAGCATTCGAACCCTTAACCTGTTGAATATAAGGCGAACGTCTTACAACAACAACACGGGGCCTCATGTAAGTTATGGGTGGTTCATTTTAGTACACATACACCAGCGGGGGGGTAAGGGGATATTCCTATTGCGTTGCGCATTGCATGGTACTTTCGACCTACATAAAATTCTCACAGAACAATATTGCCATCTCCACCTGGGACCTCGATGGCGGCTAAAAGGCTCAACATCGTTGACCAGTTCAATATACCCTACAAAAAGAACCCAGCAGAAGCTGAAAGGTGCGTTGATCGATTACATGAATCAATTATACTGCTAGGAGGGGCTAGGAAGCTGTCAAGACGGAAGAGTCCAACAGTTACCTCGTAGGTAGATTTCAAACCAAATTAACATGGACACAAAAAGCGATGGATGATTGGTAGGTGAATGATGGTACTGATTTGACTCTACCTCCGCGTCCCTCAGTTTCGTGAAGTCAACGACGCCTTCTACGCGACTGTAGTATATGTTTAATCCTTATGACAGAACTTCCCTAGTACATCCCGCCATATCAATTAATTAAAAGCAAGCGCGCATGCTGTTATAAGGCAGATATGGCTCTGAGATATATTGACATAGAGAAAACACCAATTGAAAAACAACACCATTGTGTGGGATCTTTGCGTCGCAGCTCAAACAAGCGTTGTTTGGAGTTAATCATTATTGAACGAGGAGATCCAGGGACTTATTAATACTTTGCGGCATACGTGACATCAATCGAGGCAATACAGGGGGTCCGGGATACCCTTTACAGACACAACATACATATGTAATACCTACATAGCACATGATGATTTGATAGGAGCAGGGTTAGCTGATGAAGAACAGCAGGAGTTAGGGACATCCTTAGTAGTCTGTTTACTGCCTGACTTTGCAATTCACTGACAGTGCCTACATGGAGCCTTGCATGGACTCGTTCCAAGTACATAATTATCTTCTCATCTTGAATCTTGGATATCAGCTGTTCATGGAGGAATTGTCTTTTGGTGAGCAAGAGCTTCCTCAGTATATGCATGAAACTGCTAATGGGCGCCAGAAGAACTCTCTGAGCGGGTTTGTACTGAATCACGGAATGGCCCAATAAATGACAAACTGTCGTTTAGATGCTCAAAACAAGGGACTGTGAATTCCTCATTTTTAGCCAGGGTGCATTCTACGAGATATTTATCAGCTTTGAGTCTTGGGCTAAAGAACTTTCTGGCACACGGCTCACTGTGATAGAAATGCGTATTTTGGGATGGAATGTCACGGAATATGCTGGATTGTTTGGATTTGTTTTGAGCTTCAATGCGTATTGGATCGCAAGCTGTTCCCGTACTATGAAGCCGCACGTGCCATTGGTTTTTGCAGGAACATCAACATTAATATTGATCATCTGAAAGTCACTTCTTCTGATGGTGCGTTCATGCCTCCTTCAGGTGGGTATTTTGTATATGAGTGAAGGACATACAGAGAGTGATTTCTAGGTCCTGATTACGCTTCCTACGTTGATCAACGGGGAAACTATGCTCCTGCAGAAACGCACTGACCGCACCTCGGGTTATCTATGTGCAGGCCTACGGTCTATAATCTATACCGTGAACAGGTACAACTTGGAACAAATTGAGTACATCGCATGGCAGTCCGAGCAGCCGTTTGTGTAAATAAATGCTCACAATCATACCCTTTGATGCAGGGCGGCTTATTCAAATGGCTGACGTGTTGTACATATTCTTTGCAATGGAAGTCTGATACGACAGAAGAACTTGTCAATAGTTGTCCCCATAGCATGTTGTCATTAGCAAAGGGTAGAATATCTCCCGTTTAAATGCCTATTCGTTTATAATAAGAACAACACATTAATCACTTGTCACATGGACAAATTATCTTATGTGAAATCCGTGCAGAACTCGGGATCAGTGTTATGGAAGGTTTAGCCAGACCACATAGGTTGAAGTACCTTGTTGTAATGATACTGATTGTCAGTATTTTAGCTAAGAAATCCTAGAAATGGTTCTGCCCCACAAATAGTTAGTACATATGTGATATTGTGACAGCACACTGAATGTCTGATTAGCTATATAGACGGAAATAATAATTTGTGAAAACAGGCGTTTAAGTCTCTACAACCCAGCCATAACCCAGGCCAGTAAGCGTAAGATGGGGGTATATATTATGTTTGACGATTGGGTTATCAGATAATGCTTTTTGCTTATTGCGATGTACACATATATGGTTCCTACATATTGCATTTAGCTAGTGAGGAAACAACGAAGTCCAATCATTCATTATGCACCCGATTTATTTTTGTTTTTTCCCCAGAGATACATGGCAATCAAGCAATAACAGAAATACAAGAAAACATATGGCAACTAATGACGAATGCCAATTTACATCCTATGCAAATGAATTTGAGCCTTTGGTATTGATAAAATGTTGTTGCTTTAATCTCAGGCTGCTTCAGAGCATTACAATAACCATTGCGTCTTGCAGCTCTGTTTACAAATGAATACACTAACGTTTTGATTCAACTTGTACATATCTACTTTGAGATGCCGATCAGGCTGTTCATTCCCCTGAAACGGTTCTGGCGTTTGCAACTGACTCAATGTAAATCTACTCTTTCAACATCATCAACATTCTCCAAATGACACCACCTTGCATCCACGTGGCCCTCACTTGACACAGCCATTGTATCTGGGTTATTGTAAAGATTTGCAACATTAGCACAGAATCGGCGCCGAATTCGGTCAAAGGGTCGTAATCCGGATACGCAGCAAATAGAAAGGAGAAGAAAACTATCCTGGCAGAAACGACTTGAAGCTATTAGATACACGATAAATTTACAGACGTTGCCATGTCCCACGCCAGAAAACTGAAGGATCTTGCCAGCGCTATTTGAGCATGGAACTTTATCATATCATCGCCCAAGTAATCCACATTTAATCTTTCCAGAATAAATTCGAATATATTATAAGCGCTTTCAGGTATTGCTAACACAATGGACACAATCGAAACGACACGCACCATTCCTACAAAATTTTCCATCAACTTGGTGTCTGCTAAACGATAGTTATCTGAAATTGATTTGATGCTATGATTGCGTGAAACCCTTAGGCAAATACCACACTTCCTGAGGAAGTCATATAAAAAGCATCCAAGAATTATTGTAGTCGGGAAGACAATAAAGAAAGTATCGTTCAAAATTGGCCACACGTAATTACAAAATCCTCCATCCAAAAATGAGCAAATTTTGGCGGCTTCTTTTGAAATATATAGCGGGTGAACGAGACAGCGTGTCCAGAATACATGAGCTTTGACCAAGAAGATGAGAAGAAATACGCCGAGCAACGAGTTGAGGGCGCGTTCTGCAGTAAATACCCTGTGAGCACGATGTGGAATGCTGAGCATGACTGTGACGTCGACAACTGCCAGTGAAACAAGCCACATTCCAAGATGCCTCAATGAGCTAAGAACAAACGCTGAGAGCTGACACGCTACCTCCGAGCTGTTTCTTATGTTGATGGAGAGGTTAACGCCCCAGACGAAATCAATCCATCATCCAGTCATTCCCATTTTCATGAAAGGAGAAGTAAATCTGTAACTGCAAGACAAGCTAGTATGGTGCCAGACCAAAGTAGGTATCGTCTCCAGTAGAGCATGACAATGATGATAAGAAGGTTGCCAAAGGTCCCTAAAGCGAGAAGTATAGGCGGTAAGTATTTGTCAATATAGGCCGCCATCATCATTTCAGCCGGCTCATCGTCAACAATATGCATATTTTCATCACCCCATTCTGCACTATATTCTATATCCTCATCCATGCCGTCAGAGTCAATCGATGCTTGGTATCCAATCGCCAGACTTTCTGTTGAGCCGAGTCAATGACCAGAAAGCGCTTGGGGAATTGTAATGATACCTTGACATACACTTTTACGTCGTATCGTCAAATACCCTACTATGCGTCTCTATGCAGCATCACAGAAGCATACAGTCGAATAAACTCGTGATGAACTATTTCAGTGGACATATGCAATTCGTATACGCATGCTGGTATATTGTCACAGGTGCGCACGGCTGCCGTAATATTAGGTAATAAAGCTGACATTCTCCGCGAGCACCTGCTCTTACCCGCGCTGTGTACATTGAATATTTCATAACGATAGACTTCAGCAAGTACCAGAGAAAATAGCATTGGATTGAATCAAACTCAGATGGCTTGAACTATTTCTCTCCCAGCTGTGGTGTGCAGTACCTGGTGTAGTTATCGTTAAACTAAATTATCATTAGCACCATGCGTAATGGCGATGCTTTGCATCCTTCTCACAGTGTATAGATGTGTGAGGATGTATAACCTGGCTCTTCGCCATCTTCCGCGTTGGTCGATGATGTTGGAAACTGTGTTAGAGTCAAGCGTCGCTGACAGCCGGTCGACTCTCGAAGGGCATTGTGATGTGATAGGCTTTTCGAAATATTAGAAGTGACCAGACTGCATGCAATAAGAGCTCCCTAATGTACATCACCGATATGTGGAGAACACCTACGGGAGTCATTAGCATTTATAAATGAGCTCAAATGCCATTAGCAGAAATCATGTTTACAAGAACATTATTCTATGAGAATATCACCTCATCTGAATATTCATGTCTTGCTTTTGAGTTCACCTGCTAGTCAATCAATGAGGGCAAAGAGGATAGGTTTATCTGGAAATAAGTCAAACAAACTGGGGATATTCACATACTGCCTCTCGTATATAATTTCACCCGAGGCCATTCCGAAACACTAGCATAGTATGATGTTCATCTGTTATTGATTTTTATCACAATACATTCGCTGAGTTACATCTACGATAGTGTAGAAATCGCAGCAATGCCAACCATGCTTTTAACTGTCAGTTTTTGTCAATATAAACCCGACAAAAACTGATATAATGAGTTAATGGTAAAATGAGTTAATCGTTGAGATTGCCAGGATCCATACTCTTCTTCCGGGTGAACTGGTGAGTAGTTGTTGTGGTGATCATACATTGGGCTCACGTATCATCAATAGCAGGACAGGACATAAACGGACTCACTTTGTTAATATCGCCTTGATTTGGACGTTTGCCTTCCAGCAATTCCTTTAGCCTAATGGCTATGTAAGCCTGTTTGATTTATTCTGCCACTAATGCCTTAATAGCATTATGTGAATGATGCCATCACACCTAGCCCCAAAACTTATTGAAGCTGATATGTTTTATAGTTTTCGTATGCCAAAGAACATTTCTAAATATATATAATAAATCAATCAGATCAATTCCACTGAGGTCATATAGGTCTTTTTTAGACACTCGACGTACATTCAAGTCGACCGCTTCGCATTCAGCGTTAGAGTTGGTCAAATATAAGGTGGACACCAAGCCATGATACAGAGTCACAGAAAGGCAATGTAAATTACCACGCAGCCAATTTGTAATATTACACCCTTGTTACATAATTGAAGTTTACTTTTGCAAATCGCTCGGCGACGGGGGAAGTATGAGAGATAAATATACGTCACTATCTTAGTGTGAATGCGATATTGATTGCAAGGCACAATGCAGAATAAAATATGCCGACATGCTTGGGGCAATATGCATCTCTTATATATGAGACTATATACCTGATATAAATACGAAGATAAGTCCTTACAGTAGAGGCCAAAGACACAAATTTTCGGTATAGTTTACAACATAAGTCACACCTCAGGGTCTAATTGATCTACGAATATATACTGAATAATATTTATTGTTGCATTATTTTTTGACAGGCGTAATTTGTTGATTATCACCCTAAAGTACATTGTGGAGTAGCTGTATATGTTCGTTGTAGTCACACAAGTGTTTGGATAAAGGTACACATTTATACCTCTGCATGAGGTGAAGATAGTAAGTGAACTATCTGCTTTCAGTTTCAAAGGAAAACAAAATAGCGTCATATCAGATGATACTCATAACCCTTAACACGATGTTAGTAAGTATCCCTGAAAGAAATGCAATCAACAGTCTATGAGAAAATGATTGCGACAAATTCAGAAAAGCCAATCTGATAGATACCTTGTAGCGCTAGCTTATTCATTGCCTCGGTCAAGACACATTATGAATATGTTCTTTAACGTTTGGTTTGGTCTTGTATAAAGATAGCTTTGTAAATGTATCGCAGTGGGCTCCTGCCAATGTTGGCAAATATTTCAGCAAATACAGTCTGCACAAAATATTCCACAGACAATGTTGATGTTGTACATGCGATGTAAATGCGATGATCATGCCAATTGGATATATCAGTACTCGCAACATTCACCATTTATATACTTGGCATGCTATTATTACTTATTCTGCCTGTACTTTAGCTTTATATGTTACTCAAGTTGTATCCGGAAATCTTTTATCACGAGTCTATCCCTTATCTAGGCCCTTATCATATTGAATGAGTGTTCTCAGGGCGTCAGGAAGTCAGCTACTTTGCTTCGACTGCCATGCAAAAATGATACTATTATTATATTATGATGTGAGAAATCAATATCGCATTCGCTCTCAACTCAGTTGTGCCGTATTAGTTGGAGTTGTTACATAACTTACATAAACATATGCACACACACGTAATGCTCAAGACAGTGACCTCACGATAACTACACATCAGAGAATATGTCCAAGAGTCTATTAATTTCCCTATTCCCATTTAAAACGCATTGGCCTAGATATCGTATTCCCTGAGCGGTATTTAGATGACATCTCTATCTTGTTAAAAATAATTCGCCTGAATTCGTGGTTAAATGCTGTACATAATTACCTGGTGTCGATACGACTCAAGAAAAAAGCACATTTGCTGCTCCGCTTGGTTTGTTACAATGTCACTGGTCGTTATGATACAACCACAGCACCACATTTCAGATGCCTAATACATTTAGGATATCATGATATTAAACTATTTAATGCAACAGTTCTTCAGCTTGACCTATAATGGATTTGCCATACATAAAGTTTGACTAACCTAATGGATAATTCTTCCCGCTTAATTTCCAACTTAAGCTTAAGGGCATTTGAGCAGGATTATTTGCTGGAAACTGTCACTATACAAATGCCATATATTTTATGTTATATGTTATGTGCAAAAGCAATATTATACCTCAGCGACACTGCTCAGTTATTTCGAATATGAATTAGCACAGTAGACGCACACGGGCCCTAGGCGATAGTCTCAAAATGCACTTAGAAAACGGATTGCCACAGTTACAATAACTAAATATCGTGCCTAGTTTTATTCTGCATGTAAGGAATTTAACAAGTTTGACAAAATGAACTTCAGTCATTGGTGATTTTTCTCAGGCGACATTACCCAATTTTGTTGTGATTACTTTGTGTAGGTTAGATTATCAGCTAAGGGTTGTGAACCTATTGCGGTCGTTGAGTTCCTTGAGATATCTCAGCACGCACGTATCGTGTTGTAACAGTAAAAGTTTGCGTTAGCTAGCAGACATTAAAATAAACTGCATAGTGTAAGGTTCTCTCCTCGATCCACCAGATAACTTGTCTGTGCAATTGTCTCTTCATTTTAAAATAATTATAGTCATATATTTTACTCAGTCTATATATATAGATATCATCGAGGTATACTCAATATAGTTCGTTGATTTCACGACTTTCATATGGTGTGCTAACACGTCCTGTCCTCTGTTCTTGATCAGATCGAATACAACATGCCCTATCGGGATGAGGAATCATAAGGGACGGATGGCTTGCTATATTGGGTGGATATAGAGTAGTCATTCCTCTCAATAATTCTTTATAAAATTCTGCTACGAGTTAATAGAGTGAAATCAGAGGATTGTGCTATTATCCCTATCGTGGTATAAAGTGTCCCAATACGACAATATTACTGCTTTCATCTCCACATTGTTCTAGCGGACATGGTCATTTTTGCAAATGCTATTTCAGCACGTTAGCGTTTTATGGGCAGTTTATACACCTACATAGCCTGCATGTTTTCTGAAAAATGTATCCAGGCCTAATTGTTTTTAATCACTCAAAAGCATCGACATCAATGAGATCCTGAGGAAAGTACGGTGACCAGCAGCGTCGTTAAGGTTCTATGCAGAGGCGCTGCAGACTTGACACCTTTTTGTTTTGCAATGCAACGTGTCACATGCTTTATAGTTAAACAATGAAAACATTTTTCAGTACCAACCAATGTGGAAGTAAGAGCATACGAATGGATAGTATTATGTCTGGTTGTTATGTCTACAGTTGACTCGAAAAACGATAGAAGAATTCCAGGAATATTACGGTGATAGTGGACTATGAACAGCGCATATTGTAGAAGAAAAACAACCCCTCATGCGAGAATGTAGCTTACGAACATCGGCAACATTCAAGATATGGATATTTGCTGAATTACTTCGATCAGCAAGTAGCATTCTAAAGAATATGGTCGTATAAGATGTTCAAGTTGACATGTTTTAGAGATGTTGGGCTTCAAATCCATATTTATAAGATTATGAGCTAGGTAATATAATGGCAACCTTTGTGCTGCGAGGTCACGGTAGGCCCTACACGAGAGGTCAAGGTCAATTCTGTCGAGCTTGGTTTTGTCGACTTTGAAGACGTGATGAATTGAAGACACAAACGACGTTGTAGGGCCGAAAAGGATGAAATATCTTTTTATTCTTCTTAATACAGGATAACTTCTTTAGCAAAGTAAACGTGGCCGAAAAGGATGATACTTAAATATGGTCGGTGATCTCTCTATTTATGAGCGTGTCCTCCCCCCTTATATACCTGTGACTTTCGGGCTGTCCCCATCAGTGAGTGCTATTGGCTAAGAGGCTTTTTAGCCGGATCACAAATGAGGTCCCCCATCAAAACTTACGGGTACCGGCGAGCCTTAAAATGACAATTCGGGGATGTAGATGGACACAACATATGTGCATAGATATAGGATATATATTAATCTTCTTAGCACCTAATCTCCGAAGGTCAAGGTGGTAAAGTTTCTTTCTCATTATTTACGTAACAATAACCAAACCAAAGTAAGCCAATGACTATGTGATATCTCAGTTCAAATTTTCAAAGCACTATCCATCAAAAATATATATTGCCATGTTGGGAACAAAAAAGTGAAGGGAGGTTACCCATTTACATCATGATCTCATTAATGCAAGCTGATGAAACAAATGTAAAATGCCGTAGAGGGTTTGCGAGATCAGGATGATACTGCTCTTAAGTAAAAAGATCAAGGAGTACTGAAAGCGTGATTTACATTATGATAACTAATCATAGAGCAGGTAGCTGTTTACTTAAGTGTTTTCAGTAGACCATTACCAGGACCCATAGAGCCGCTTTTCTTCATTAATTACCCCCGCAAAGAGGTATCTGGTTATATAGTATGGCACTGGAAAAGTGAAGTACTATGCAGTTGACTGTGCACTACAGATAGAAGGTTGTAAATTAAAATTGATTGCTTGATCATTATTTATTCTTAGAGGCCATTTCTATAGCCATCGTAAGGAACAGGTGCATCAGCTCATATTTCCTGCTTTTGAGGGTGCGAGATCTGGCAATATTTGATCATGTTGATACAGCGGGCTTGCGCAGATTGTCGACGCATGGTTCACTGGGCAATGACGGCACTGACGGGTTACACAGTGGTGAGATGAATCAGACTAAGGCTGCTACAACAGCATATGCTTCTACATTACAGCCATGCACTGTATGTTGTTGGGTAATAACAATTGAAAAAAAATAGATTACAAAATAAAATCCCAGAAGGTGTCGACCATTAGTAAGCAAAAGTGTACGCGAAACAACGCTTGTATACGTGTATCGGACGAATCACCCTGGACAGTATTGTCACCTATCTAGCTCTTTAAATGTTGTTGTTCAGTTCAGTTGTGAAACTTTGAAAGATGCTATTCATCATTAATGCTGGCGGTGAAATCTGACATGTTCCATTCGCGAATAGTTCATATACCTGCGTGCCTTGTTAGCTTCCACATATAAAATATGTGAATCAATGCAGATTCAGCATCATATATGTCATTGTAAACCCTTGGTGACGTATATAATATCATCTATCATAATCACAGCCTCTAAGACTTAACTACACTCAATAAGCCATATCGTATCAATTCGTTATGTCTGATATCCTACGTCATTATGTCAAGTTAAATGAATAGTATTATTGTTTTAGTGCGCCTACTGTGTTGCTACATTTTGTTTTATGAAATTGTATCCTGACATAGTTATTTGCGAACTCATTTGTGCTATTATCAGTTTTGATATGATGAATATGGAATCTATCCAAAAAAATCAATATCCACTACATATAACCGCTGAACATGCACGCTTGAAATATAAATCAAATAGACACCAGTTTTGTTTTATCGAACATCAAGAGGCGCTTGAAATCGATAGAGTACAATGATCTGGAATGCTGGCTTTGTCTGTTGCGAATCATATAACGACGGGGATATTCATGGATTGTCTGCTGTATTGCGAATGATCCAGCCAGTTTATGAGTCAATTTGTGAATGGCATTACGAATGCGTTACTTGTTCAAGTCGTTTATGAGTACAGATAGCTGTCCTAATGATGTATTTCAGACCAATACAAAAACCTCCTACACAACTTACAATCAATTATCTTGTGCACAGAATGCAGACACCGCACGCTATAAAAATGGCACTGTTGCCCGGTTTGGAGAGGAACATTTTGTTTAATCGAACTCTGTCAACGTAGAAATGTCTCATGCAGGCCGCTAGATATATTAAGGATGAAATGCACCTCTTAGATGTATGTCACATCGGGTTGTTCTTTAACACCTGCCACTCATTGAGTGTACGAATATAGATAGATCTGTTTATTTTTCTGGTTGTGTACAGCGCTTCGCTCGTGGTAGCGTTGTACATTGGCGATGTATGCATTGTGGTTAATCGCATCGCTTAATATGACATTTAATGTAACTATGCAAAGCACGTTGTATGCGAATAGCCAAATGAAAGTAGCGTATGAACAGTTCCGTTTGTTAGTAGTCAGAGTAGGTTTTCCACTTTACGATATCTTTATTCATGTGAAAGCACGACAAGTAACATCATAACGCAATGGTAGCTGCGAATGGTTACAAATGCATTATTCCATTACGCATGTCAAACGGTCCAACGGTCAAATTGTAGTACTTTCCCTCAGACCAGCTAATATCCATCGGTGCACAAGAGAATGTCGTATGTCCATTTTTTCTAGCTCTAAGATGTGTAATGTGTTACTGCAGCGTTAATGAAGAATGTATTAAAATGTGCAAATTGCCGAGAATCTTTCCTTCCTTTCTTTCTACTTAGGATTAATATCAAAATTGTATCACTGCAAACATATTTTTCAATGCGCTGATATCCTTTAATATCCACTTTCTCCATCGATATAATTGCTAAATAAATATTCTAAACGGTAAATCTCTTCGGGTAACAATAAACGTCGTAGTTAGTGGAAAACAATATGGTAAATTCCGGTAAATTCTGCTTTACATGATCACCTCTCAGAGTTTTTCCTGCTGTGTTTCATACCCTATATGAATGGAATAATCTTGAAGCAACGCAGGGGTTCTGGTGGAAGCAAATAACTGCATTTTATTAAGAAAATACCGGCGCATTCTTATCAATTTGGTCCGCCTATGGCGTATAAGCTGACTCCATCTGTAAGTGTAGCTTAGAAAAGAAGCTGAGGTAAACCTTAGTTTGCAAATAAATGGCTAAATGGGGCAGGTGGTTCGTATGGTCAATCACTCTGTGTAAGGCAACCCCTTTCGTCTTTAGCCTCGGTAAGTATATATCTATACCCACTACGTCGATCCCTGCTATAAGGTAACAGGTGCAGATAAAGTGACCGTGTGTCATGTTATGATAATAGACATTGACACTTTGTAGCCAGTAAGAGTGTAGGAGGTATTGCAGCTATATTGATAGCTATCTTGATTCTCTCTGATACCGATTGGCCAGTCAGCATACGTTCCAGGCACTTCTACGTTGTATCTTTACCCCTAAGCATAAATGTGTCAATACATTTGCGTATGGCAATATTTTTCCGATTTTCTATTTTTGTAATGTGTACCTGTGTGACTGTATTTCAGGTGGGCGATGGATGTATCTGCCAGACGGATTGTCGAACGTAAATTATATCTTTACATCATATTATCATGCAAAGATGTTTTCCCACGCTATATTTGAAAAGTGTTCGTCTGATGCATTCTACTAAAGAACAATTAACAATATAAATATGCTTAATATACCACGTTGCACATGTGCTATTAAATAGCACCCATTCCTCCCCAACCAACTACACTAAGAGATATTCTGTAGCATTTGATTGAAATGGACAATACTTTAGCGTCTAAGAGACGTGCTTTTAATATTTGATTGAATCCGTTGCTCTAGGACCAGTTGCCTTTTCGTTGATTGCCCAATGTTTATGCGCAAGAGAATCTCGGTCAACCATGAACATGGTAATTAGACCATACAGCAATGAATATCATCTATCGTTGGTTGTATTAGTTGGCTGCATCCGACGGTAGCGAATATGTGACTGACTAAGATAGCTTCTGAACTGCATATTGGGTGTTTTCTGAAAACACAGTAGGTCACTTTAACAATTGTATGAAGAAAGTGTCAAGGCTATGAAGTGCTATATTCCTACTTTGTATAGCATTTAAGCAGCCAAACCTGTAATTATATCTGGTTGCAGTTTGCTTTACTATTAATATTATGAGTCTAACACAAACATCGATAGAATATAGTTTGTCCGTATATGTATTAACTGGCAGTTGTCGATACAATCGTACCTCTCATGGCAATACAACTACAGCCATCACTTTGCATAAATTACTGCAATGACATATAAGGGAGTAAACCAATTAAAATAAGTCCCAAAAATTGTGGTTATGGATATCTATCTGATCCGTTCTAAATAAACATGCTTAATATGCTGAGCTAGAATACAAACTAAGATTGAATATACAAACGCATGAGCTTTGGGATTATGGCAGCCACAAGACAGCATATTGGATTACATGAGAACCAGGTCACCATTCATCATCTTGATTGCATATTACACATAATTTATCAGCCACACAGTTTAATGTTCTAGATAATAATTGTATACGTTGGTGGAAAGGTAATCAGGTTGAGTAAGAAGCACGGTCAGTTCCAATAAATTGTAGATGACATGAACTGATGCAATGCGCAAGTAATTCAACTTTTGTTGTTAAAGTAACTTAGCTATTTTTTTATTTCCAATATTTGTTACGGATTGTTTGACAACCGTCGCTAGCTATTTGATATACATTTGGTATATTGCCGCGGTATTTACTATCTTATCTACAGAATTACGATACAGCTATTCCTTTGATTGCTTAGTGAAATTGCTCTGTGAACATCGGTGCTGCTAATCATATAATATGATGATATTAACCAGATAAAATGTGATCTTCAGGATTTCCTATGGGGTTTAATTTCCAACCGCATGATTGAAGCATATCAATTTGTATAAGTACTTCCTGCAATGAGAATAAATTTGTCATCACAGACAGACTGCAACAGACACACCTGCTCGAGTCGATAAACAAGTAGACGGTGGTATATATACGACCATGACCATGACCACATGGCGACGAGACCGCAGAATGCATATGACTTCCCACTCTTTTGATGGTTCAAGCATAAAACCAATTTGTGCTAGCCGCATCTGCCGCTCGCCAATTCACTAAGCTCCTGAACGCAATAAATTCTATTACACAGTATATGCGCCAGATTTTAAATAATATGAAAGAAAATCCTTGGCAGCTGTAGCTGATTAACATATGTGAATTTCTAACTGTACAAATATTTTGCGGAATGCTTTATATGTACGCAAATGTTTATTTGTTTGGAACGAGAAGTAGTTAAACAAATTTAACATTGAGAATGAAATTGCAACAGAGAGTCAAACTATTGGCAATAACTTTAATAACCATTATGTTAATATCGCTAATAACTACTACAAGATGCTGTAGATGGCTTAGGAATGTTGATCAGCAACCGAGTAGTATGCGAACCACGCACACATACAAATAACTCGATGATTAGACAAGGATTAGAAGACCCTAAAGCTCATCAGTCTTGACTAAAGACGATTCATTCCAGAATAAAAGTAAACTAAACAAACTCTGGCTTTTCGTTCAGTCGAAAAGCTCTAATTAAACAGCTGGATCAGTTATGTAAAATCCAAGTGGAGTGTGACGCTTCTCATCAACCATTTGGAATTGGAGATTCACCTTGCCAATTTATTTTCCGTCTTCGCTGGATTATTCTCCATAAAGCATCGTTATTAACGACAAAGTAGCTAGCATTCAGGTTGTATTACGACGAATTAGTTACCCTTACCGGTGACTCATTTCATATAAATGTGAGTTATCACATGGTGTTTACCATCAGAAAGCCTGCATTTAGCTATTGCAATATGAACATGGAACGTACTACCTCGTGCACAAAAGCATCGACTTGTACCGTAGACATAGCTTTCATTGGCATTTCGCAGATACCCGCATCACTATTAAACAAACAATCTATTTAGTACTATGGCCATGAGGAATGATGATCTCTATTTATTGATGGTCGTGATACAAGTAATTCAGTGTTTTCGATATTTCTCCACGCGACACTGGTCTATCCTCTATTACTACTGGAAACGTCCATCGTACATATTAATCGTCGCAATTCACCCTTCGTGCAGTCATTAGGATATATCAGAAATTCAGTACCGCACAGGTTTGCAACTAATCATTGAGCTCATTAAGGCGACTACAGCTAGATGTATGATCAATGTATTGTGTCCGAAACAAAACATGAAGATGCCCATATTAAGACTGGCCTTTAGAAGGACCGTCTGCAAGCAACGGTTATTACATGACATTCAAAATATTCCAGAAAGACGGTTGTTGACACAAAACTTTCATGCATAAAACAGGAGCCAATGGTTAATATGATTACTTTTCCATAATTTCAACATTTGGATGCCGCACGCAATTTGGAACCAAATTAGTTCATATGAGTAACAACATGCAAATGTGGCAGGATAGCTTGATCTACCTAAAGATACCTGATTACGGCGCATGATAGCTTGATCTACCTGCAGTTTTCCGATCATTCCGCATGATGGCTTGATTTACCTGCAGGTTCCTGATCATGGCGCATGATAGCTTGATCTACCTTCTGATACTTGATCATGGCGCATGATAGTCTGAACTACCTTCTTGTACCTTATCATGGCGCATGATAGCTTGATCTACCCGCAGGTACCTGATCATTGTACAGAACTGCAGGCTAATTGGTTTATGCTACACAACTGGTGTCTAATCGTGAAAGGGGAACTGGAATGAATTTATTGGTACGCATGCTAGTTAAAACGATATTCAACAATCTGTCAAATGTTTAGATTAGATTTTGCACTCGTCTACTTTTAATTCCTTTTGCAACTAAGCGTCACATGATTGTTATCTGTTAACTTCTACTGTGTTTTTATTCGACGTATATGATATAATTAATACATTGCACCTCCCTTTAGAAGAGCTTATTATAGTTCGTGCAGTAATGATCGAATAGTGTATGCTTACATTGATTAAACAATTACCAAAATCAGTTTAGTTGAACGTCTTCCTTTCTAATCAGACACATCATCCGACGAAGTCGATTATCCTAATTGGTCAAAGCGACTACACCACCTCGTGATTAGATGTTATACGTTATGATGATCAGCTTCTCCACGAAGAGATAGCGCCGCTGTTCACACATGATGTCAACTGGAGGCTTGAGAGAGCCCTCTGCATGCTCTATGGTAACCGTACGACTGTTGTTGAATAACACATTTGTCAATGTAGTTTTGAGGGAATGAAATCCGAGTTATTAAGTTTAACCACCGTTTAAATGCCTATTGTTCAAAAGCCATGCATTCCTTGCCAGATGTTACCTCTATTTCTATTGCAACAACATACTTTGAGTCGATCCTCAAAAACCTTACTAGCTCATTGACGATGCGTGAGTGCTCCGGCGAATAGCTGACAGTGTGGCACTAAATTATGTATGTTTGTGTGAAATGAGGACACAGTGAGGGCACTTGCGCTTATGAGGCTGCTTGCACATGAAAGGAAGAGTTGTGGTTCGGTATACATATGTCTTATAATGCGTCACGAAACTGGTTGACACACAGCAGTATTAATCGTTAGATTATAAACTCACTTTTAAAATTACATGCAATTAGTTACCCAAAACACATTGTACAGTCAGCGTACTGGGCAATTCCTTCGAATCCGCCAGGGGGCCGTGAAGACCTTACCAATGCATAAACATCATGCCCTCTCTGGCAAACTGAATGATAGCTGTTTTCTGCAGATTAGCAATGCGTGACTGTCGGTGATATTAACTGACAGAACCTTTATGTGGGTCAACAGGGTTTATATCATTTTCAAAGTAGTTCAAGAGACCTTTCTACATCAATATGTATGTGAAAAAACTAAGGGTGGAAATGCCGCCTGCTTGTCTGATAATACACGCCCGTGATATATGGAGAACAACATTTAAATGGTGGGTCATGACTCCAAGGTCATTCATTAAGAACTTACATTAAGTGCTTGCTTATCGTGACCAGTCATTGTCTCAGCCTTATTGGTGTTTAATCTCAGTCTGCTACCAGTAAGTGTAATTAAGATGAACACAACGGATGCCTAATTACCATCACGCTCAATGATGCCGTTCGACTATTACTTTCGTCGAATACAAAACCTGACATTCAGTATCTGGTGATGTGTTTTTTATCGTCGTCTATGGACGTCTTATTTCCACATGGTAGTTTCGCAGTGGCTAAAAAAAACATATATTCTGTTCCAAATGAAAGCATTTTAAATATATATAGGTAGTAGTGTAGGTGTTGGTAGCTGTAGTTATTTGGTCATAATCAGTCTAGCATTGCCTCATCTGTCTTCATTTGTCTTTAACGTACACTTAAACATTTGCATTTGATGAGACAATGGAACGCATTCACAGACCTGTAAATTGAAGGTATATATTCTCATGAAATAGAATTTGCGCCGGGATGATTCTAATGGTTCTTATTGTCACTGGGTATTTGAGACATGACCGTCCCTCTGGTGTCAGCAAATCGCTACACACTGTGGTAAATATAGAGCAAAATATAGGACATGGAATTTGTCGTGTTCTCTTCTGCGTAGCGTTCAAAAGCAAGGCACAAGCAGAATGGAAAGAAAAGGTAAGCTTTCATCAGATCACGAATTGGTTTAACTAACGCACATGGGTGTCTTTAACGCCTTATAACAATACATACAACAAATGAATATACTGTGCATTCATTGTAACAGCGGCGTTGTTTCAGTCTCAAATTAGCCCATCAAATTAGCACATCATTTAGGAGCCGATATTTTCTAAAGCATATCAAAAGAGACGATAGCATATGGCTTTACTCTCCTTGCAATTGCTCTGGTAATAGAGCAGGTGCTTTAAGTTTTCAAGGTGTTGTGTAAATAATCAGTTGGTCGCTTCACTGGGCATAATTATTGCAACAAAATACTTTAATGGTGAGGACTTTCATGTGTCAGGTTGTCATATGTATGGGGTTGGTTTTCCGCACTAGCCAGGTGTCGTCGGATTCGTCTGTTGTTATTTTTGTCATATGTTCGGGGAGCTAGTTGGTTTTTTCCCCGCACTAGTTTCCAGAGTGGGTGTCGTCGGATTCAAAATTGGTAGCTGTCCAGATACAACGCGTCATACTTTCTTTGCAAGGAGAGCTAGTCTCGTTTTTGCCCAGCTCTCATTGTCTTTGTCTACACCATGTCTATCGTGTTTCCAGAGTGGGCTGAGCTCTCTTTGTCTTTGTCTACACCATGTCTATCGTGTTTCCAGAGTGGGCTGAGCGCTCTTTGTCTCTTTTATGCGCTCTTTGTCTTTGTCTACACCATGTTATCTCCTCTAGTGTTCACCTCTTTGTTATGTCTAGAAGCGGGTTATTCAATAAAAACTGAATACAAATAAAGTCTCGATAAGTAAGATGTATTGCCTCTGGTACAGTCTCCGTCTCTTACTGGCAAGGTTCTCCACTCATGCTCACAATGTCCGACCCTTTATCCCCAGTTTGATACTCCGCCACTCACCCGAACCACTCATGGACACGGCCGGTCACATGGTTGGAGTGTTAACGAGCGATTCGTTCAGAGGGCAGGGGGGCGTCAAGTGATAAGCGGGCCATGCCCATTATAATTGGATTGTAGACACCCGGTATTAGTGTCAATTCGAATTAATTGTGAGGGATCGAAATGTTGATGTTACAATAGGGTAGATAAAAAGGATAGGATTTGTAAAGATTGTATACGGTTCCAAAGAGGCCAAAGGTTTGACTAAGTTTCGTTTGGAATTAGGGCCTGGATATGGCAATGTTGAAAATACCGACACAGCACATGTCCCTCTGCTATCTGCAAATACACCATCTGCATTGTCTATCAATTGGGGTCCTCAGCTGCACACTTGATACTCTCTTGACTCCCACTGACTTTGATAATGCGTCAAATGAGTAAGGTTACGCCCTCTTTTGCCCCCCTATTTGAGTGGTCAGAATAGTAAAAAGACCCTTCATACTGTGTCACTCGTCTAAATGGAAATAGATATATCTGTACTTGTACGGTTTGTATTTCTCTGTCAGGCCCTGTCACTTTAAACTATGCCATTCTACCAGAAACTGAGATGAACTGACCAGGGCGAGTCTGTGAGAGCGTGTAACATCTCAATAATGCCACAAATAATGATTGTGTCCAAAATAACTGATTGACTAGTATCACATGTTGAGGTAAGAGGTCATTTTTTAGCAGACTAGTCAATATATAATGCAAATCGCTGGAGGTAGTGCTCGAGTTGTTCATCCGCTGCGAAACATTCATTAACTCGTGAAGGTATTAGGCACGGCGGAGGAACGCACGTGCATTCACTTCAGCCCCAACATGTTTCTGCCTCTACGTATTCTCACTACAGATCATGTTTGTAGTTTCAACAGCATCAAATTCCGATTAATAAACGATAGCGCTTTGGGGCCAGGTCACTGGCGTAATAGGCATGAGATATGTTTTGGTTTTGACCAAGTTAATCAATAATTGGCTGATCATCACGAAACCAAGTAAACAGATTGCAAGCTTTTTTTGTAGTTTTAGGGGTACTTACGTCTTCACACCCACGACAAGCGTCCCTGATTTTTTCATATTGCTATTATATGTGGATCAAGGTACACATATATAGAATTTACATCATCGTTGCCAGCAAGGCTATCTTTATCAAATTGATAGTCGGCAAATTAACTTATCCATGCGTTTGTCAGGTTACAAATAACACAAGCAAATCTGCATGCGAATAGCGCGGTACATGTCATGCTAGGACTCTTGCAAAGCGTGGTTTATTTTGCCCAAACGGCCATCGCAGCGTGATATCCGTACCAACTGAGTGTTCACGATGTAAGGCGTGTTGTTGAAAACGTTCATAAGTACAATATGAGGATTACAAGGTTAGTATTGTGGCACATGGAAAAGCGGGCGGGGATTTTTCCTGCAGTGCATAAGTTCAATCAATGAAATGGGTTAATGTATAAAGCTTTTGCTGAGGCTTTTCCTGTAAGCATTATCTCAATGATGACGCAAGAATACTCTAGCGCTTTATGTCTGCAGCATTGAGTGTACTAATATGGGATTTATGTGATTTTTGTTCAGCACATTATTCGTGGTTGATCTGACATTATTTATGTATGCATCCTGCGTAATGGTAATGATTATTATGTCAGCTATGACATTCGCTGTAGCGATACAAATCACGTTTTATATAAATAGTCACAAGAATAAATTATTGGAATTGTTCCAATAATGTATAATGTATAAATAACACCATTACATGGATTTGATAGACACCGAGCGCATATGGTAAGCATCGTGCAAGCAAATTGGATGGATACAATAAGTTGAATGCGTTTTCATTTCATCCCTTCTAGTCGTTCATGGCTTGACACCTAAATAATGACAAACCAAGCCAAAATCATTCGGTAACCGGTATGTATTTCTAGATTTACCTTTAAATCGGAACCTTAAGCTCGTCAGTGTCATGTATATCGGGTTGTAATGACGCTGTAACTGTACATTCTCTGAATATTGTTTTTGCAATGATATTTTTACGTATTTGGAAACGGCTTAATCTTGTTAGACTTAACGCTCAACGGCCTAGTCGTAGTTCACATCCATGATAATCACCCAGATAGACAATAGCATATTTAGGTCAGAGCTAAGCAATTCATCATAACATATTGACATCCGCTAGCTCTCTAACACAACTGTGGCAGAACTCCCAAATCATAAATATTTTCATTTGGGCCAGCTGTTCAGGGACAATGTCAACCCACCAAGACGATACATTTTAATGCAGGACTCTTCGTCAACCGCTTTTGGGTGTCCTTCTGTGTTGCCAAAATTTCTTAACAGCGGAAATGAATAGCTCACCATAAAATCAGCCTCGGTTTACTTTTAAATCGGAACCTTTGTCAGCGTCATGTCAATCGGATAGTGATGACGCTGTAACTGTACATTCTCTCACTGGATATTGTTTTTGCAATGATAACTCACGTGATTGATTATACGAACAGTGTTCCACTGCAATGAGCAACGAATTATCTCTAAGCTTGAACGCCATACCCAAACAAACGGGCCGACACAATTGCTATTTGGTCAGGACTATAGTTTAGATGGCCATCCTATGCTACAGTATGTTTGCTAGATTTGGTATGTCACCGATATAAATCATTGGCATATGTAAAAAAATAGTAAATATAAGATAAGCGTAAGCCAATAGAGTCAAGATCTGGATCACTTGGGTAAACTCACCAGGTTAGATATTTCCACTGGTTATAAATGGTTGAATTAAATATATATTAACACCCAAAACACCTACAAATACTTAATCATTGTACGAACACGTCATAGCTCGAACAGTATATATTGATCAGTGTATAACGTGTATCGATAAAGCAATTACCGAATAGAATTTAATTGTACATCTTCCTTTCACATAGAACAACTAAACATCACCTGATTGTTCAGTGTCACATTGATTATACACAGTAATCTTCTGCTTGCTCTTCATAGCATCAGCAGAAGCCAGGGCATTGAATGGTATGCTTAAATCAATCCACCAGCATGAATATCGCCAACATAGCATTCATGTCTTTTGTGGATCGTGACAAGAACTCGTCCATGTAGACACAATATAAAGAGTAATTATATAGATACCATAGCAGGGTTTTTCAAAGAGAATCAGCACGCAACTGAACTCTGTACATTTGTTGTGCATATGTGTGCTCAAACAACTTCAGACTGATAAGGCAATTATCGCGCTCTGGTAGTGAACCAAACTGATGAAGCGCCTTGGAAGCCGGTGTTTTGTGTTAACGAAACGCTTTTAGCACATTTAAAAGTCACATTATAAAACAGTTAGACACTACTATTATGAAATTGGTTATCTATCAGAAGCCGTCCTTTTTTTTGCATTAACTTAGTTGATTCTTGTTTAACTCGTTAACTATCGCACAAAAGAACCATTAAAAGCCGACACATTATTGTACAATCATTTGCATTTACCTTTAAGAACAAATTTCAAAGTCTCTATGTACACCTGAAGAACACTCGATATCTTGTCGTTAGGGGATCAATTTCGTTCATATATTTTGTTCACACAATTATGGCAGGTCACCCAAAATACGGACCTAAAAGATGCACATCTGTATACGGGTCATGGGTCATGTAAGGAATGCTGACGAGCAGCTTAATTGTCTGAGACCCATCCACCTGTAGTCAAAGACTGTCTAGTTGCATAAGTCTTTTGTAATTAGGGGTCTTGGGTTCCCATAGACACAATGAGTAAGTCTTTGGAGATTATCTCTGGCTCCTAGTGAAAACCATGAACTTTTGCGTCCTATCGGCCGCGTCATGACCCGTCATGATGTCTACAATGTTGGTATCCGATTTGGCTTAATTGTAGAGGAGCGTCATATAATGACAAGTTGACGGACATCATTTCCCCGGCACCCTAATATACTCCTTGTTCGATCTCTTCTAATCTGCCTATCCTAACTCTAGGGGAGTTGTCCATTATACGTCAGAGTCAGGTCAGCTGTGATCCTCCCAATGATGTTTCGATCAGGTGATGCCTTAACTCCTTAAATGAGACCCTCATTGCCTTATGCATGTAGCACATTTAAAAAAACATCACTTATTGGTTCTCACTAGGTAACGCAACTTGAATGAACCAATTTCCTGCAGAATAATCTAACACCGGCTTAATCAGGTGTGTTCGAAAGGCACAAATTTGCTCGACTAATGGCCAACACAGTTCATATGCTGAGAAAAAACTATACCACTAATCATATATAACGTAATAGACAATGATAAAGCGTAATCGGGATGATTGATGTCAATAGGTTAGGTAGGATGAAACCAACTTCACTGAACAAACTTGTTTGCCGTTACCGTATGACGTAAGTAATCATTGGGAGCTTGTAGTTTACTATTGCGGGCTGCGCGGGAATCTATTATGCGAGTCAATAGCTCATACCAGTAGAAAATCCGTAGTATCAGGGTATTTAGGTGCATCCTGAAGAAATCGATTCGACTGATTGGTCGAAGCGACCACAACCCAGACTGCTTTGATGTTATACTTTATGATGAACAGCTTCTCTCCAATTTACGGTCACAAATGATGACGAATTGAGGCACGAGAGAGCCCTCTTCAATGTAAATTTTCAATATGGGCACTGGAGATTATAAGGATGGGTCCGAATCTTCAGGAACGGATTTACTCCATTATTCATATCTTTCAAATGTAATAATATGTGATGAAAAATGTGTTGATTGAAACCGCGAGTTGGTGTGATTTAGTCTTTTGATTTTGCTTTGCACATGGGAGTATTTTGACATATTTTGAATGGTTGTCAAATCGACGAAGGTGGTTTTACAGGCATTTTTCAAAAGACAAACGAGGCCTTAAACTTGAATAATATATATATCATAGGGTGCATTGTTCTATGTTATATGATTTGCGCGAGAACTATCACGGATACCCAAACATGATTGTATAATAACGTTTCTTTTGATGTTCGTTACATTGCGAGGTTTCCGTATTTCGTCTAGCGAGCTCGTGTGGTATTATTATTATGGTGAACGCATAAATAAAGGCGCACTTGCCAACGGAAATGCTCTCTTCGTTTAAGACATCAAACAGAACACAAATAATATGGATTGTATTTTATGTTAATTCAATGGAAACCATTGAAGCTGCTATGTTTTGATTTAGTACTTCGTTAGCAATTGAATTGAACTATTTTGTCGTGATCAGCGCGAAACGTATACGTATTGGTGTGATAATTTGTCGATCTTGAGCCGGTAACAATGGCGTGGTATATATGGTTATGTTCAGTTAGTTTTGGGTGAAAAAGGCTTGTACTGGATATTTAGTGCACACGCAAAAAGGCTACATAGATATTAGTGTCTGACAGCTGCAGTGGGTACCTTAATGTGAGTAGAGGGAACCCTGTCCCACATTAGAGGCGTGGAGCAGCTGATTAGAAGATACAATCAAGGACGGCTCGTTGATCTTTGGAACAGAGCTGGAGAGGTATTACCGTATGCCATTATACTGTATCATCCATCACAAAGCCAGGAACTCTGCTTATACATGTATTGTCAACTCTGTAGTGGAATTAATATTCACATACATCACAGACTATGACAGAGTAATGAGAGTTGTTAGAGCCTCGGCTTGAATTCGAAATCAATGCGAGTGCTGGGTATTTAGAATGAAGTTTGACAAAGACAATGCCAGGGCGTTGTTTATAAAGTGTTGCAGGGTATGCTGCATATTGGCTAATTAAATCCCATCTCCCTTCCATTGCGTCATTTAATTAATCTCGTGAGCACCTACAGTACCAAATATAAGGACTCAGTGTGCGCTCGTAAAGAACCACATGTCGCTGTAAGGCCAAGGACAAGTTTGCCGTCAGTTGGGCTATGATGTAACGTCCATGATGTTTTAATAGTTCATGATAACTCTCGTGAGAAATAACAAACTTTTGAAGCACTTACAGAAGTATATGTACAAATATTCTAAAATCATCATTAGTAGGCTTAGGGAGCTATCAGTTGAAGGCATTCGTTGCGCTGCTGTTCAATATTGTCTGCCTTCTACAGATAAGACAGCATCACACACTTTGAACAGGTGGAACAAAATGACGATTTTGAATAGTTATTGCAACTATTGCGTTACAGACTAAGCCGTGCAAAATGTACCCACAGGGATTGGTGCTTTAAAGGCCGTTTCGGCTCTTATGTGAAATGGGGTTTTTCACCACATATGAAGCGGAAACATCGACTATAATAAAAAATGTTGAAAACACGTCAAGAAGAAAGTCTACATCAGCATAGATAGTTTGTTTGAAGTATGAGCAACATGATTTATATCGCACATTAATGTGTCAGTAATGAGGATTGAATTAATACTTCTGCAAAACATCCAAATGAAGGACAAATCATAATACAGAACCATTATGGAGATTCACGGCACAATTGCAAGAAATGTAAAATTACAAAGAATCATTGTTTCGTTTCCGGACTTTAAGTCTGATGTCTCTTCTTTAATGATTCAAGACAATGAGCCCACGGTGCCGAAATGAATTGAGCATTGCATTGAAGCTAACGATTTCGTCCTGTCTATCATTAAGCAGTGGTGACACCATTTAGGGCGCACAATAAACATTAGTGTAGTAAATTTCATCAACTCTAGTAATTACTCAACCATGTTAATGTAGAATAAAAGCACCGTTGAACTGCTCCTGCTCCTAAGAGATACCTGGGAGACTGACGGTTATCCTTACATCACCTTAGGCTTTCTCTGAATATTGGTCTGCAGCAATGTTAAATGCACAGACATCGTGACGTGCATGAATGACAACTCCTAACTTCTGCCTAACACTGGCAGGCGCATCATCTAGCAGACACATTGACATAATGTATATAAATGGCCAAATTGTAGGGGATGCCCAGGATCTGTTTCTGCTCTATACCTGTCCTGTCAAGCTCAAGTCATAATGTTTCACCAGATTTGTTCCTTCATTGATCACAAGGATAATTATAGAAGGTCGCAGATATCGATATTCGAGCCGAATCGTCGATCGGTTATTTTGATATGCGTTTAAGTAAAGAGTAGGATGTTTTTAATTCATAGTATCACAATCGGTTCCAGTCATCACGGTGATGAGGAACAGCTCCCTTCTCGCATATGATGCTTCGGGAGAGGGCTGTTAATAACCCTGACCGAGCTGTCAACCAGCTCTCAGTGGGATATCGACACGGTATCATTAAGCAGTAAGCATAAGAAATGGGTTTTTTTTTGCGTTACTTGTAGTTTGTATTCAATACGGGGAGTAATACAGTGACAACCTAACAAAAAACTAGGCTGGTGTACATTGGTATTATTGACTCTAACTAAATTAAATAGATATTTATACGTTTTCAACCAAACAACTCTATTGAAGAATCCACTCACTCGTACGAGCTAGACTTCTAAATATATCAATGAATACGTCGTTTTGGACATGGGGTAAAATATAAAAGACACTAAATGAACGCATGAATAGTTTGTCAATAGAACAAGACGTGCAATTGGTAAACATTCAAATTATAAAGGTCGTTAATTGACAAATGTCTTATTAGTTCATTGTTTAATTGTCTAATCAACCTATACACATTTTCAATACAGTTCGACACTTGCAATCATATATATATATATATATATATATATATATATATATATATATATATATATATATATATATATATATATATATATATATATATATATATATATATATATATATATATATATATATATATATATATATATATATATATATATATATATATATATATATATATATATATATATATATATATATATATATATATATATATATATATATATATATATATATATATATATATATATATATATATATATATATATATATATATATATATTGCGTGGTTTATTTTGCCGAAAAGGCCATCGGTTCTTGATACCTGTAGCAAATGTCAGGCGCTATATTGTAACTATAATATTGCAATGTTTGCCTGCACCAACCTGATCTCGCAGCTGTTTTGCATGATGAATGAGCGGTTCGTGTCATTGCCCCTTAGAGGGAATTCGTTTCTCCCTCATTGCTGAAATCCGACTCCATATCTGCATCCTCTATTATGTAATCGCTTTAATCGTTTCCTCGTGATTGTCGATCTCGTCATGCCTTATCACACAGCGAAGACTATTGTGGACCAAGTATTACTTACAGACAATTAATGCAGAAGAAATAGCACGTTACCTTTGCGACAATTAAATGTTATGGAAAATAAAATCCGGACATAACTCATGGAGGAGCGCATCTACAGATTTGCTATGTCTGCATATTTCTGCAATAGTCTATGCAATGCATAATTAAAGTACACACAGTTTAGGAAGGCATTTTGCTTAGACATCATTCGCTGCGGCGTGCTGATCATTTACTTTTGGTGAGTTTTATACCCACCACTTCTCATATATGTATATATATATAATCTAACGGCTGTGAACTAATACAGGACATGTCTCCAGCTTGTTTTTGTTTGTCAGAGTCAAGTAACGCATTGCAACCTTGATAAAGTTCTGCTCAAGTTTTTCAATCGCCCGTAGAGTAATCATCGTGGATGATTAAGTGTCAGAGAGCAGCCCAATATGCGACACACGACGATCGTATGCATCAGTGACAGTTATCATACGTTATAGGCTACAATACACCACTTCGCAATTATAATTGACGGCCCTGAGGGCACGAATTAATTTTCTAAACCAATGGTCGTCCTGTATATAAGCTTTTCATTTCGGAACTTACGTTGTTAATGTCCATGTTTTCCAATTACATTGTCTACAATGACGATGATTTAACAACATCAATGGTCTCATACTCCATTAAAGTTGCCGCAAAGAACACACAAGTTTACGTGACTAAACCAACCTTTGTGACTGAACTAGCGCCTGATAATCGACTACAATTATTGCACCATTGCACAATTGATTGTGGCTAGTCGCTGACCATCTTTTATACATTCACATAGTGACCATAATCCCATCACAGACAGCTGGCTCAAATCCTCGCCTTCACATTTTTCTGAAATGCATTTCTCTTTAATATACTGCATTTTGGGTGATTCAATTGCTTGTATCGGAATGCAATAGATCCCGAAACCAAACATTTATATAGATTTACCTCATAACAACAGTAATATATATATTAGGTTTTGTGAATGCATGTTAGATGTAATTATGTATATTTTCACACCCAGTATAGATACAGATGTTGATGGTAACTTGAACAGGAAACACAAATGGCCCATTGAATATGCATTCAAACAACGAAATGCTGTTCAAGCGCGAAATCAGTAGACTTGTTTTGTGTGGCGGCTTCTATGTTTATATAATCAAGCTCGATTTTAAACGAGCGTTAACGCTGCCAAGCTACATGGTATCAACAAACCCGCGCCATTTTTTCCTTGGTTTATTCTCTCCTGGTTTCTTTCCAAAGACCTTAAGTATCTTCTAGAGGATTCTTATTCACTAGGCTTCTATCATGACGTTTACCGCTATTGTCTTTCATGTTGTGATTTAAAATTACGTTCGAGGTGACTTTGGTACGTGGCTACCAAGGCGATGTAGGCATTGATGACGCCAGACTCACTGACGGAGACTGCGCTTCTTAGGTGATAATTCGGGCGATACAACGATGGCGCCCTGGAGTGCGCAGACGAAAGCGACCTCTCCAAGAAGAGTAATCTATGCATAACTAACACTGGACTTTCTCGTCATTAAAGTTGATCCTTTATCATTGTGTCTCCCTATACTGACCCTCCTCGTAGAGTTTGTTGTTGTTCTTTCTCCTAATACAGGACACATTGCTATGCTGACTTTGCGTGCTAATGTAATGTCAATGTAATGTGTCGAATGCGCAAGAATACAGTGTACCATGCTACAATTCTCGTGGATGAAAACCATCAACTTTATAAGAGTACAATATTCGTCGTTGCCGAAGTCACACAAGACCTCAATGGATCGGTGTTTGTCCAAGCCCTTAAAGAACTACATGCCTTCCTGACGAATCCTTCCAAGCCAGCAAAAGTTCAAACACTAAGCACCTTAACAAATGCTGTTCCCCACTGACCTCGCACCAAGCCTCCTCACGCACACATACACAACCCAAACAAACGGACGATGCCAGGGGCTTTGTGTGTTCTGATTCAGAACTCGGTGTTTTAGACGTTATTTGCCTTGATTCGTTACACAGTTTCAAAGACTTCCACTATCACAACATAAAACACGGATACAAGCAAAGAAATGATGTATAAAAATTTAAAAATCTGTTTTAAGGCTTCTCATATGACAACATAAAACACGGATGCAAGCAAAGATGAGTTGTATCAAAAAATTGCATATCATGTGATGCTCGAATCAACCTAATATCTATACAAAGATGATGGAAGCAATTTAAGCTTGTTGGGGCAAATGGTTTTGAAGCTGATATGTATTATCCAATTGTTGCATACACTTGTTATTTTTGCGACAAAATAGGGTACAGCAGATTTGGGAGTGGAGGGTGCGAGTAGAAAGTGTTCTCAGTCGGTGCAGCGCGTAACACACAATAGCTGATAGCTCTTTAGCTGATTCGCCTCAGTGGGTAGTTACTAATGCATCGGACCCAATACCTGCGGATGCACGTCACTTACCATTGGGGTTAGTCTATGATAACTCCACCATCTCCAGCATGAAGATAAAGCGATATTGCATGTCGAACGTAGGTCATTGAAGAATAGGTTTGATATGTTACTGCACGGCATTATCCGTAAACGGTTTCATATAGAATCGTGTGCTCCTGTGCCATATTTCACATTCGTTCAGGAAGACAGGCACCTCGGCCAATAGGACGATAATACTTCAGCACTGAACTCGTAGAAGCCATCCTCATTTCCGTCTGAAATATTGTACAACAGTCTAACAGTGCCGTCGACTATGTAAGGCCGCCTACACATCGTGATGTCTTGATCAAATTATGGCATCAGGCTGACGATTCGGTGATAGGCTCAGACACTCGATGAAGTAATACAGTTTGAATGACGTCATCATCCAATACTAGTTGTACGTCATGCAGAGATGACGTGTGACTCACATCGCCTTGACTCGATAAGCTCGACCTGCTGTCAGTGCTGTGTAGTCGATTAGCAACATAGTGCCGTTGGAGCTTGTTGAACATGGACCGCGCGCGACGGAGACAACAGCATGGGATAAGCCGAAACGCATCACGACGAAAGTGTGCCGAGGTAAAAACAGGTACACCAAACATTTGCTGGCAGAAAATATATCCCACGACAGGAAGCTGATGGATTGTGCCAGAGATCTCTGTGCATGGAAACGCATGATATCATCTCCCAAGTGATGAATATTTCGTACATCGAGTATGAACTCAAACATATTGTAAGCACTTTCTGGTAACGCTAAAATGAGGGCCATGACACCAATGACTCCCACCATTCTCGTGAATTCCTCCGTCAACTTGGGGTTGATTATCATTCTGTTATCAGAAATAGTATTGGTCGTCATTGGAAGACATATCTTACTGAAAATGCTCTTGCAATAGTGGCGCTTAGATAATACCTCATAGAAATAACAACTTAAGATGATTAAACCGGGCAGAATTGTGCTGACAGCTTCGTTGCCAATCGGCCAGACATACTGCCGAAAGTTATCATTTCCAAATCCGCTATGTTGCAGAAATGAACATACTTTAGAGGATTCTCTGCGGTCGAATGGGATGACGAGACTGCGTGTCCAGAACACGTGGGCATTGACGAGAAAGACAAACAACGTATCAGAACGTCCTCCAGAATGCCTCTTCAAAGGTTGATTATGAATTTGGAATGGGCCTGTACATGGCTCCGTCTGATATGAGCCTCGACATTGGAAACGTTGCTGGGTACAACAATCAGGGAACCATCGCGACTGAGGAGCAGCACATCGGCAGCAATGCTGATGTCAACTTGGTTTCAGTGGTTCCAGATAGAGGAAGCTTTGACCCTCCTCCAGATACAGATATGGAACTCTCCCCTCTCCAGGGCCGGCCCCTATGGCCGAGACCGGTCAACGTGGGGTGCACAAGGATGAGAAAACCGCTCTAATTGTAGGCCGAATCGCTATAGGCTTAGCTGTGCTTTGGTTTGCTACGTAGTAAGTCACGTAGTATCAGAAGGATAACTCCCCCCACCGCCACAGCTGCGGCTCATACATGTTCTGCCATCCAACCAGCCAACTTTGCAGCTGACTTAAGCAGCCATGATACGATGGAGCCAATAATTCCTGGAAGGGCAGCTGCTGCCTTACCGCCTAGGCCCATGAGGACTTTTGCGTTGGTGCCGGGGTTGGACTAGTGCTCCCTCCGCCTGTCAAAGCAACTACCAGGGTCGAGATTGCCAATCCAATCGCAGTGAGGATGGAGGCGATTGTTATGCCCTGCTCCCGGAACAGGGTGCGCACACGCCCAGCTAGCGTTGTGTCCTCGTTCAGAAGTCTGTTGATCGTTTCCCTGTTGCGGTTAATTTGGGTTCACAGACGTTCGGGGTTTACAGAGGCCGCCTCAACATGGACCCGCCGCAGGTCCTGCAGCTCGGCAAGCTCATTTGCTTGGAATTTCCATGCTCCCCTTTCACCCCTCTCTTCCTCCTCCAGGTTTGCCATTTTAGCTTCCCGTCGGGCTATATCCCTTTCTATCTCAACTGTATCCCAAACAATATGGAGAAATATATTTCCCTGTCGCTTGGACAGTTGCGGTTCATTGATAGTGCACAGTTTCTCCTGACCTCGCTTGACAAGCTGGTGTCTGCTAACAACCCAGAGGCCTTTGCTGTGACGGCGGAATATGAGCCAGATGAAACGAAGCGGCGGTTACTACTGCGTAAGGAAGTGTATCCTTATGAGTTCATGGACAGCTGGGATAAGTTTGATGCTCAACTGCAGCCCATCCCTGAGTTCTACAGCAAGCTCTCTGAGCAGGGTATATCTGCTGCAGATTATGAACATGCCCAGAAACGCTGGAACGCATTCGGTTGTAAAAGACCTTGACTTACGCACTGATGTACCGCTCCTGGCCGATGTGTTTGAACCATTCCGGAAAACCTGTCTTAAGCAATACGGGTTGGATCCGGCCCACTACTACACCAGCCCTGGCTTGTCGTGGGATGCGCTTCTTAAGAGCACAGGAACTCGAGCTTCGCACCTCATTATTGAGAAGGGGCTGCGCGGTGGGATAAGCATGGTATCACATCGCCACGCTAAAGCTAACAACACATATGTGGAGGGCTTTGAGCAAGATAGACCAGTGAGCTATATCCAGTACCTCGATGCCAACAATCTGTATGGGTGGGCGATGAGCCAAGCCCTACCTACTTCGGGTATTGAGTGGGTGGAACGGCCTGAGAACCTAGAGATCCAGGACCATCCCGATGATGCTGAAACGAGTTATATACTTGAGGTTGACTTGGAGTATCCTGCTGCGCTTTATGACGAGCACAACGATTACCCCCTAGCGCCCGAGCGGCTTTTTGAGCAAAACGAATGGTCGCCAGACTACCAGAAGGATCTCCTAGGTGCATTGGGGAGCACCGGAAATGGAGTTGAGAAGCTGCTGCCCAACCTGCGGAACAGGGAAAAGTATGTGGTACACTACAGGAACCTCAAGCTGTATCTGTCTTTGGGGATGAGACTTACCAAGATTCATCGTGCACTTGTCTCTGACCAAAGTCCCTGGATGGAGCCTCACATTAGGATGAATACAGATCTGCGTAAGGTGGCCACCAGCGACTTTGAGAAGGACCTGTATAAGCTGATGAATAACTCTGTGTTTGGCAAGACTATGGAGAACCTCTGGAGGCGAGTCGACGTTAAGATTGTGCGCTCATCGGAAAAGAGAAAATATGGAGGCCCTTGGCCAGCCCCGCCTATGCTCGACAAAAAGTGTTTGACCATGATCTGGCTGCCCTGCATATGCACAAGACCCGTTTAGTCTTAAACCGCCCGGTATATGTGGGTATGTGCATTCTAGATCTTTTAAAGCACTTGATGTATGACTTTTATTATAATACCATGAAGCCCAGATACGGCAACAACCTTGGCTTACTGTACACAGACACGGACTCGCTGCTTCTCGAGATCTGTACATCTGACGTTTATGCTGATATGAGGCAGGATGGGCATCTCTTTGACACTAGTAACTTTGGCCCTTCTCATGTCCTGCACAGTGACAAAAACAAAAAGGTTCTGGGTAAGATGAAGGATGGGTGCGCTGGCGTGCCCATCAAGGAGTACGTTGGTTTGCGCCCTAAGATGTACTCTATCCTGATGTCTGATGAGGGCGAGATAAAAAGAGCTAAGGATGTGAAGAAGGTGGTGGTAAAGAAGCATCTACGCCACGCTCATTATATAGAGTCTCTCTTTACAAAGAAACAGTTCCGCCATGGGATGAACATGCTTCGTAGTGAGGGTCATAAGTTCTATGGGCTGCACGTCAACAAGGTGTCTCTCTTACCCCCTTTGACTCAAAGCGGTGGATAGCTGCTAACGGCGTAGACACCCTGGTTTATGGGAACACTAGTTTACCAATTAACTAGCCCCTCGGCCCGGTTTGGGGGTCGGGTCCGAGGCACCCTTAGGGTAAATATCTTGAGCACGATCTTGGCGACCTTTCGGCCTTCATTGGTATTAGCGCAGCGAGGTCCGGGTGAGCAAAATCTTGTATAAGCTGCCAAGGGGTCAGTAGTATACATGGGAGAGGTTGTGTCCCAGAACCGCTAGCATGTATACTTCTAGTGTGGGGATTGAATTTTCACACTCAATATATTTGATGAGACATGGCAGTATCAAATAAATTCAGACAGCCGCCTGCCAAGTGGACATGTGTAACGAATATTGTGTTGTAGTGTGTGTAGTGGCAAGACCATTAGCATGCCTATCCATAGAGGCAAGACGATTAGTTCGTTGTAGATAAGCCTTTATCTGGAACAACTCACATAAGGGTTAGATTATACTGGCGCTAGCGATAATCGAAGATGCATAACGGGAAACCATAAAAACTTGATAAACACCTGTCGAAAAATGTGGTAAAAATATTTACAGATTTTATGCTACAGTTACCAAATTGTGCCATTAACATATTCGTTCTCGACGCAAGATCACCACATGCAGCATCAATGTGGTATTTTTCTGAATTGTGAAAAGAAGTTCTATCACAGCCATGGATCCCTTTGAAATATGTTGAATATAACATAATTTGAACAGTAAAAACGAACAGCGTAATGTAACAATGGATGCGATTGTGTTAAAACTCTATTGTATAATAAAACAAATGGCGCAAATGAATGGCTACATGACTGCTCATTATACATGTCTAATGTATAACCTTTCATCATTCCAATAATCATTTAGTGTCAACATCATATTAGTATATGTAACAGATGCCTGGTGAACGAAATACATCCAAACGGGTAACACCTATGCTATCAAGCTGACGTAAGCATGACAGCTATAACCACCAGAGCAGCATTGGTCACGGCTGTGGGCAAGGTCGGTGCCGCGCAAGCTCCGCTGTCACTGGATTCTGTATAGCCATCCAGGAGCTCCAATGCATCGCAGTCAGCTGGCAACGATTGTGACATAATAGGACCTGTGTATTGGCGCATTATGTTAGCGTACACAACCATCGAATCTTTTCCACATTCTTCACGTATTTTTTCTACGGAGCATTTGATGGAAGATTTCGTGTCGCTGTGTAACAAAAAGCACACTGGTCGTTTTGACATTTTGCATCCTGTCGTTAGTGTTGACAACAATAATATAATACTCTATTGTATAATCATGTACACAGCAGCGCATGACTCCAAATGCTAGAGCTATCAGTGACATGCTTCCATCCCGCTGTAAATAGTTTGACTTCATCAACATCTTCACGACATTATTCAGAAAAATGAAACCAAACGGGTTTACCTGCAAATATTTTTGGGCTCCGTTGTGTTGCCAAAACCGTCAATACATTTCTGGACCTCTTCAAATACATCCTTGTCATTGTTGCATTTCCCTAGCGCGACCACGCCTGCATTACACAAACAGGCAATGTGCAAATCATAGCATAAAGTTTAACCGCATCATCACACATTGTACTTCACGTTATCATGCAGTTGGTACAGGCAGCAGATATTTCCGCTCTTGGGAAGATAACAATGATTACCACACCGTGGCGCATTTACTACATAGGACCGTCATATTTACGACACATTGCCGCAGTATCTACATCAAACGGCCGCAGTGTTTATAACATTGTCAAGCTGTGTTTACGCATTCCCAAGCCACAGGCTCTTCCTGCGGCATAACTATGTTTTACACTTTTGTTAGCAAATTACGCTCCCTGTAATTTCCATTAAAAGCAACACCTTACCAGCTCTGTTGCCCGCAGCACAGATGTATTGGTGGTAACCAGTGAATGCATCGAATGCTGAATTCTTGCAAGCTACTGAAAATGGCTCAAAACATGCTGTGGCTTTCTCAGCGGCACTGTACAACTCAATTATTGCACCAATCAAATACAATGCAAAAATATGCCATGAAGTGAAGCTATCCTTTCTTCGTGTAAAAATAAAAAGCAATTTGTCTTAGGTGAATCTTATAGTTCAATATTACATGCCTTGCCGAGGCAGGGCTTTATGTAATCACTAATACCTGCAGAAACTCGCCAGGAGTTTAGATGTCCGAAAAAATAGTGATGAAGACAAGTTGAGGTAAGTATTTGTAACCGGTGATAAACACCGTTGTTCTTCTTGGTTGCACATTTCCCAGTGACCTTCACATTACACCAAAGCCGACCGCGTTTCAGAGGTACAGTCACAATTTTGGCTACCATTCTTTTATCGATAATGTCTCATCAAAGATTTATGTTATATCACCTGTTGTTGGTCTAGTTTTCATGTCACAGATAACAATGCTCGGTAGATGGGCGCGTATGCTGAGCACCAGAGCGGCGCTGTAAGGGTCCACCAAGTCCTCAGCACATCCAATTACAACATTCTTTGAGCACGCTTCAAGAGGATCCAAAAGGCTGAACACAATTCCATACGAAATCAACAATAAATAAATTATAGTACATTCCATTGTATAGAGTTTTTACCGGAAGTCGAATATATCACGGATCTCATATGCTATGCTCAATACCGGAAGTCAACGATGTCAAGGACTTCATATGCTTTATACAATACAGAATGACAAGTTTATCAGGGATCTCATTTGTAGAGTAAATTAAGATCATAATCTCCTTACAAGCATGCGTCAGTGCTGGAGAGGTCTTGGAAAAATGTCCGAACGCAGCTGTCCATGGCGGTGGTGACAGCAGGGCTGGTGAGGCAGTCCTTATTGAGTGAAAAACCTGTAACACAATCCAATATCGATAAGAGGAACGAACACCTCTGTAAGGTAGCTTACTGGATAATAAATGGTCCATTGGGACGCAGCTCCAAGAACGAGGCTCAAAGATAATGAACCGTCCATTGGGACGCAGCTCCAAGAACGCGACTCAAAGATAATGAATCGTCCATTGGGACGCAGCTCCAAGAACGCGGCTCAATGATAATGAACGGTCCACTTTAAGGAAGCACCAGTGTTTGTAAATTATTATTAGTAACCATTGGCCCGTTCATGGTATCCGAACCGATGGCTGCACATATTTTTGTATACAAGTGATTCGTCCTTTTTAGTACATTCCCAGTTACAAGGACATCTAACAAGTGATGCGAAATATCTTCCCTTGTACAAATTGGACCAACCATCTATTATGAAGTGTTTATCAATTGGCAATATGACCTCCAAATAAAGGCGTCTTTACAAACCCTCATTTTTGAACGCTGGTTGATAATTGAACGGCATAATAAGTAGCACAATCATAACGTTTCCAAGAAGCCGGGTCGACTCACTCATTGAGTTTGCCGGCGTGCATATATCTGAGATCATCGAGTCTGTTTTTTGCTGTTCAGACACGAACGTTTCGTCGTCACAGCGGCCAACGACAGGTTCAGCACATACAATAGCTGCTCTGCTGATACTGACAACACAAATTACAATGATAAATACAGATAAAGCCACACTGTCGTCACCCAACACAAGCTACAATGATGAACACAGATAAAAACCACACTGATGTCACTCAACACAAGTCACAATCAAAAACAGAGATAAGATCACTCTACAAAAGCATCAATGATGAACGCGCATAAAGCCGCCCTGACAAAACAAGATACACTAATCATTGCAAACGAAGGAAGCATAATTGAAACAACTCAATTAGGCAAATACGTACTCGCAAAAGTTGCCGAAGATTTCCGGTGAGGTGGTGTTGAGGGACCGTAAGCCGGCGAAGCAGTCTAAGATGGCGCCCTCGTCACACGTCTGCTGACTCACCACAGCGTGACCTGATGATTAACGGCCATTCAGAATGTTAATGACAGTACATGAACAACAACCAATGTAGCAGGTCCCTCATTGGCGCTCTTTGTTAATATGTTGTTAATTGAGAACACAAACAAAACCCGGATTTCCTATTGTTAAAACAATATTGTTATTCGACACAATGATTTACCTGATACCAAACCAAGAAGAATTAGGAATTTCATCCTGAAGATGTCTTAATACAATATAACTTCCAATACCAGAGTGATTACTGTACTACAATCAGGAATCTCGGCCTTATATAGAGTAACAGGTCCGTTTGAATCATTTCTTAACCGGATCTGACATTTCATGGAATGAAACAACAATTATATTGCATAGCTGAAGAGCGTGTTTATCAACTGCTCAGGCTAAGTGTTTGTCCGGTAAATAACTTTTATGCCTCCTAAGTGTTCGCCCTAAACCCGCACCTGTTGACTACAGTAACAGAAGAGTGACACCCCATTGTGGACTAGTACTCTGCGGCCAGGTGACCCGTCACATACGCCAGCCCCGCTCAGGCCATGTGCCGAGGTGGTATATGAGTCAGAACTAGTGGCCCAACAGGATTTGCTACTGCACGGCGCGGAGACGGAAGTAGATGTTTTAAACGCCTCGTTGTTCAATGGGGTAAGATTGAGCTTGTGTAGTACCTTACCGAGAAAGCTGTGCTGTTGCTTGAACCAACGGGATAAGGAGATCCCGAGGCTTTTCGGTCGTTAATCATCACCACCATCATCATCAAAATCATTGATATCACCACCATCATCATCAAAATCATTGATATCACCACCATCATCATCAAAATCATTGATATCACCACCATCATCATCATCAAAATCATTGATATCACCACACATCATCATCAAAATCATTGATATTACCACCATCATCATCAAAATCATTGATATTACCACACATCATCAAAATCATTGATATCACCACCATCATCATCAAAATCATTGATATCATCACACATCATCATCAAAATCATTGATATCACCACCATCATCATCAAAATCATTGATATCACCACCATCATCATCAAAATCATTGATATCACCACCATCATCATCAAAATCATTGATATCACCACCATCATCATCAAAATCATTGATATCACCCCATCATCATCAAAATCATTGATATCACCACCATCATCATCAAAATCATTGATAACATCACCACCATCATCATCAAAATCATTGATATTACCACACATCATCATCAAAATCATTGATATCACCACCATCATCATCATCAAAATCATTGATATCACCACACATCATCATCAAAATCATTGATATCACCACCATCATCATCAAAATCATTGATATCACCATACATCATCATCAAAATCATTGATATTACCACCATCATCATCAAAATCATTGATATCACCACCATCATCATCAAAATCATTGATATCACCACCATCATCATTAAAATCATTGATATCACCACCATCATCAAAATTATTGATATCACCACCATCATCATCAAAATCATTGATATCACCACCATCATCATTATCACCTCTAACTTCATCAATTACACAACAATCATTACACCAGCAGCAGCAATAACAACCCCCCCCCCCCTACCCTGCCACTACAGAGCAATATCCCTTGTTATCCCGCAGATAACGAATCCGTTAGAGTAGAAGAAACTTCATGGCCGAGCACCCAGAAGCGAGCATCAGTCTGTGAGTCATCAAACATGACCTTTACGTAAATTACAAGGTAACTATGGTACTCGACGGACAGCTAACAAAATTGGACCCACGGGGCCGCCACTGAAATAAGCTGACTGGCTGGGACATATCACTGTCAGGCATGCCGTAAACTAGCCACGTTCCCAGATGTAAGCTTCTCATCTCATATTATTACTCCTACAAGACGATATCGGTCGATTTCAGCTGCCACATCTGGGCCGTTAATGCAAAGAGTTTATAGCTTCGCCAAGTGAGCTTACTCATGCCTTCCGCCGGAGGAAATATGTGAAGACGCCACCTGTTAGCCGAAGCGTATTGTCATAACGTCTCTTAAAACCACGTGGCATTCTCTGTTTAATTTTGAGCAGTAGTCACCTCGACCAATCAGATGACTCCATATATTTAACAGCCGCCAAGCCCCGAGGCGTTGGATCAACAGTCCCATGTGCTTTTGTTGATTTCATGGTATAGTTAGTCGCCTGTTGACGGGGGTGTCTTTCGTGTGATTTCATGATCGTCACGCAGTTTAGCGTAGCTTCAAACGCTTTGCTCGAGACCTTCACATGCCCCTGACATGCCCAAAAATGTTAATGTCAACCCCATGCCAGTTTCCTCGCTCCAGACAGTTATTGACAGTCTAGAACTACCATCCGCAGTGCGGAGATGAAAGATCGAGGATCGTAAACTGCGCTGACGCTGTTAGAAGAGAACTGTTTTCGATAGGTGCACCCTAGACGGGTAATGTATCAAGTTGACATTTATTCAATAGTGTACTTGTTATTTTCGCTATTCATAAGCCTATTGTTTTGGCAACGGCAAGGCTCTGTGAAACGACATTTTACCCGCTCTAATCAATCGCAGTGACGTCAGCCCAGTATTCCCATGTGCTTTTGTTTGTGTCACGGTAGCGCCACCTTACGAATGCAATGTATTACAATTAGGGAAGCGTTTACCACAGGGCCACTCAAAATAGGCCCTCTTTGTGTAGCATTAAACTCTTTTATTAATGCGCGAACGCAGATACCGGATTCGGACTTTGGATACGCACTGCACTCAGTCAACCATAAAACTCTTCGATGACTGGTCGCCAAAGGATTAACTGCGCATGATGACATGCGACACCGCCATGGCACGGGGTGAAGTGTAGATCATTCAGTTATTGTGCTATGGAGGTATGTCAACGGCAGCTTGTCAAGAGTGTTTGTGTTTTATGTATCACCCATAACACCCAAGTGCAAAGATTATGGAAAACAAGATTTCAACGTTTATTTTGAAAATAAGACGTTAACCATTGACATGTCATTATTAAGCAAGGCCATATGATCATATTCATATGTATATATATATATATCGCTGACGTGAGCTTATTTCTCGACACAATGGGGTTTTCACAGCAAGATGGTAGGCATGGCATTTGCCGCGTTTGCTCTTGCGCAAGGCTGACAGAGTGTTGGCTCTATAAGCAGTATTCATTCATAGTATGCATCACCATATCAGGCGTTGTCTAACACACATATTACAGCGTGCCAACCGGATCTTAAGGGATGATTGGATCGGTTTGGTGCTTTTCAGTTTTTAGTCAGTCGAAAAACTAATGGGGTCAGTCACTACGATAACTCAACAGTAGGCAAACTGGCAAAACGGGTCACTCTTGGTGGGAAAACGATGGATTATCTCTTACATACCAGGTACGGGAACCTCTTACACGCTGTCCGATCATTGTAGCTGTCTATTTCAAGCCCACCGATCAATGCAGCTACACATTACAACATATCATCGGAGTGGTGGTGACTTATCCTGGTGTTTAAGCAGGATAGTTAAATTCATAACTCAAGTGAACTGCGACGTTAACGCAGAAAGAAAAGCCGCTAAAACAACCATCCGCCAGGCGAAAGGCATTGGCATATGTATTCTTTATGTTGATAGTTAATAGCTCTGTCTCCAGTAACCATATTTAAATTCATATAATAAGTTTTTGCAATAAAGAATGAATGTAGCATGACAGAGGACGAACTTTTGTTAAACCACTGAAATAATTGCATGGATGCTCAGGATTCATTAATCACGTTTGAAGCAGTCGTTATGACAGCAAGCAGTTATATTTGCAAATAGGTGCTGATGCACCTTACCTAAATTTTGATACATCTATATGTTTCCGAAATAACCGTAATATTTTGTAGCCAATTTGCCAACATTGTATTACCTGTGCATCGTTGTGAATCATGTGTCTATATTAAATTGAGTATACGTTTATGTGGCTGGTGTTATAACGATACAAGCCAGCAAATTCAAAGATTCTCAAAATAATTATATACGCCAGTAACTGAAGTAAAGTACAAGTATTGGGCTGCTTGTATGCATCATGTATTGGGTGACAGCACACCTTGTGGATTACTAGTATTTGTAAGGGTATCCATACGCCCCAAACGTGAATCAACACATGACCTTGCTACCAGAAACAATTAACCAGAGGTCACGATAAAGGCAGTGATCTGAGTCATTATGGGGGTCAGTGGGGGCATGTAAGGAGTCGAACTTGTGTAATTTCATAAATTCATCGCTATCAAACTATAAAAGAACGCAATAAACGGTGCCATAGTCACATCAGATTTGTATGTTGATATCACAGTGAGAATTGTGCTGTCGTCGCTCAGCATTGATGGAGCCAGGTTGAGAAAGACGGACGGACAATAGTAGCATAATTTCATAGCATTGTTGATATCTGACCAATATGTCTATCGATCAACCTTTGAATATTTATATCGCAGTTGCAGTATCAATCAAAAGAAACACTTTGTCGGCGTTATATCAATATTCCACATACAGTGCGTATGGGGGATTTGTTAGGGTTGATTGATTCTGCATTATATTTGCCTATACGAGTCATTATTCACAAAGTTGTCTTCAATTCTTCGTTTGTTACCTGGTTGGTTTTGAGTATTGGTTGGTGGCGAAGGAATAACACATTGAATTAAAAGCATTTTAAGGCAGTATTGTATTTTCATTCACTACCATTATAATTTAGTCCCGCTCCCCTCCAAGTCGCCGTGTACATCAATTTACAATCAATGAATTCAAGGCAAGTATAGCCTTGCAATATAACATATTAACAATAACTAAAAGCAAATTTTCTCACAATTGTGTGTGCGTGTTATGTGGGGATCTATTGGGAACTTTCAGTACTAAATCACGAAAATGTTTATCATTGTGAATTTTAACAGGAGCGTCTGCCTCCATTAAACTGAAGACTAGGCCGCTCTTGTTAACGATCACTTTTTCGAGTCCATTACAGAGCATTTACCGTTCAAGAATAGTTGTAAATACGCTACGGATATTTCGTATCGAATGTAATTTTTCATATACACAAAAAGTAACTTCTCCGGCTATGCTTATAATCTGCTTTCGGTCTTGACTGTGGTACATTGCAGATAATAGCAGACGATGTGCAATGACCTGTTTACTTAACTAGTACCAGGCAAGTAGGAGCCACACTTCAATGAGCATCCCATCGACCTATATAACATTCGATACCAATTTATGTGTCTATGCCTTAGATTCATAGTAAATACTGATTTCGGATAAAACTGTGTGGCGCTTCGAATGCTGGACCCTTAATGACGATCCTCGTCAGAGATGACATTAGTTATGATATAAACGGTACCACGACGAAAGTGCCTAGACGCCATTCGATATATCAGAACTTTCGCTGCAGAACAATATCCCAGGCCAGGTATCATATATATGATATGCGCTTTCTGGTAATGCTACCAAAAGCGAAAGTAAAGCAGTTATTCGACCAAGGCGTATAAATTCTTCCGTCAGACTGGTATTTGCTATAAACCGAATCTGTAGAGAGGTTGTCATCCCAGCTGGACGACAAAACACACTGAACCTCTGCTGGCAAAGATGTCGCTTTGTAATACAGCAAGCAACTAACAATAATAAACCCTGGTAAAAGGCCGTCTCGTTGATAATGGGCCAGTTATAATAACGGAACTATTCGTTATCAAACCCCCCCTATTCAACGTACGAACACGTCTTACCGCCTCTCCGCTTGTACGTCCAGCCCACATGTCCAGAATACATGGCCCTTGACCAGAGAAAACGGCCAGAATTATGACGAGAAGCGTGCAGTGAATCGCTGCATCACTGTATTTTAAATCACTACCAATGTGATGATCCACATTTGCAGATGCCGCAGCATACGTAGAAATAAGGATGCGAGCTGACATGCCACTCTCGAACGGCTTCAAATCGTGACAGATAAATTTGTTCCCCAAGCAAATGCTATCTAGTCATTCCCCATTTTGGTGTAGAGATGAAGCGTATCTGTAACTGCCAGTATGACGAGTATGAGGCCAGACCAGAGCTGGTACTGACTGGTACTGACAGAGAAACAAAAACCGTATAGGTACAGATAAATCTAGTTCACCCTAGACGAGTGACACAGTGTGAAGGGAGTCAGTTCACTCAAAGCAAAGGAGACAGTATCAAAGGTGCCGCTGAGGAATGATTCTTTATGACCTTCAACGATAGACACAGTGCAAGTGGTGCATTTGCAGATTGCAGACTTGCAGAGGGACACGTGTTATGTTGGTATATTCGACATTTTCATATTCAGGCCCTTATTCCACGCGGAAACATTTAAGATCTTTGTCCTCTTTGTTCTTTCCAAATCCTATCCCTTTTATCTACCCGGTTACAATAACAGCATTTTGATCTCTTTAATATAGAGCAATCTCTAACAATTAATTCGTACGAGAAGACAGTCAGTTTTCCTTACTGAATTGAGTATCTACTTACATGATACTAGCGCCATACCGTGTGTGCGAGTACAGGTGCAGAAAGAGTTTACTTACTGTACGAGAGAGATACAGTGTTACGGGTACAGGTGAAGAGTAAAGGGTACAGATGACAGTTTGTTTCCTTCTGTTTGCAATGTTGACACTCCATATGATGCATGCTATAGTCTGTAAAAATACAAGACTAGCTATCCTTGCAAAGAAAGTTTGACGCTTTGTGTCCGGACAACTACCAATACAATTGAAGGACAAAGATCACCAAAATAACAAGAGAAAAATCCGACGACACTCTGAATAGCAGTGTCGTAACGTGATCTGTGGTGTTGAGATGCACACGATACGCACTTGTAATAAGTAAAGAATCGAACTCCAGGTGTAGGGTTTATACAAACTTGAACTTTATTTTCTGACTTCAATTTCGAATTTCAGATGTAACTTTGCCTAAACTTAAGAGAGAGATGTGTTGAGCTCAGAGGCCAGGAGAGAGCTGATTTTGAAATATAAGTTGCTTCCCTCAATGACTGAGGCACGCCATCCCAATTCTCATGGGACATGCCGTAGCCAGGTCTGTGAGGGTTGGGGCTATCGGGCGTTGCCTGAGCAGGAAGGTCATGTGGCTCTGGAATATGGGGTATGTATGAGGAAAGGGGGGAAGTGGCAGGTGACATGTAGGTCACATGTGGATCTGGGAAACTGGGGCGTATAATTAATATAAGCTGTTGGGGTTACTCCCTCAACGGATGACTGAGAGGGACGTAATGCTGAAGGGTAGGTTTGTTATCAATTTTGCACTCAACATCAGTCTGCAGCAATGTTAAATGCACAGACATCATAACGTACATAAATGTCAACTCCTAACTTTGTTCCTTCATTGATCACAAGGATAATTATTATAAAGTCGCAGATATCGATAATGGTCGATCGGATATCTTGATATGCATTTAAGTAAAGGGAAGGATGTTTTTAATTCATAGTATCACAATCGGTTACAGTCATCTCGGCAACGAGGAACAGCTCCCTTCTCGGATTTGATGCTTCATTAGAGGGCTGTATGCAACCCTGACCGAGCCTTCAAATCGTGGACATTGACACGGCTTCATTGAACAGTAAACGTAAGAATTGGTTTATTTTTTTGGCGTAACTTGTATTTTGTAGTCAACACGGGGAGTAATACAGTGACAATCTAATATAATAAAAAAAGCCAGACTTGTGTATATAGATATTATTGACTCTAACTAAATCAAATGGATATTAATACGTTTTTAACAAAAAACTCTATTGAAGAATCCATCCCTGCATAAGAGCTGATCTTTTTAAAATATATCAATTAAAATATTTCCAATTAGAAAGGTCTTTAATTGCTAAATGTATCATTCGTTCATTGTTTAATTGTCGAATCAACCTATATACTTTTTTAACGCAGTTCGACACTAGCAAGCAGAGAAATATATATATATATATATATATATATATATATATATATATATATATATATATATATATATATATATATATATATATATATATATATATATATATATATATATAATATAATACATATATACATATATTATATAACATATATAAATATATATATATATATATATATATATAAATATATATAATATATATATATAAATATATAGAATAGAGATATATATATATATATATATATATATATATATATAGATATATATATATATATATATATATATATATATATATATCTATATATATATATATATATATATCTCTATATATATATCTATATAGAGATATATATATATCTATATATATCTATATATATCTATATATATATATATATATATATATATATATATATATATATACATGGTGGGACATTGACACGGCTTCATTGAACAGTAAACGTACGTAAGAATTAGGGGGGGGGGGGGCGTATATATATATATATAAATATATATATATATATATATATATATATGCATATATATATATACATATTTACATATAAATGCACATATATATATATATATATATATATATATATATATATATATATATATATATATATATATTATATAATATATATATATATATATATATATATCTATATATATATATATATATATATATATATATATATATATCTCTATATATATCTATATATATATATATATATATATATATATATATATATATATATATATATATATATATATATATATATACATACGACGAATGCGACCATTTTGGACATTTAGCAACAAAACAACCATTTTGGGACTTTGGAGGCGACAAAATATATAGTCAATATAACGTTTTATTAAACTTATGTATTTGGTGTACCAAAATGGGTGTTTCAAAATAGTTCGGGTATTAGGGACATAACAAAAAACCCACTATTTTGGGACATAGCCAAAAACCAACCCTTTTTCGTACATCACAAAACACCTACTATTTCGGTACATAACAGAAACCCAAACGCCTTACGACGCAACAAAAACCATTTTGCGACAGTGTGGTGAACTTGTGGCGGGAATTAAATGTTTGCATCTATGCCATGGGGTATGTCTTTCATCCCTGTCTGTATGACATGGAATCTTAATTTGAAATGATAATAAGCGATAGAATTAACGTGCAGTTAAGGGGCAATGCATGTTTAATTAACGACGATTCATTTATTTCACATTGAAAGAAGTACTATCCAACGTAATTCAAACACGGAGCAGCAAAGGCTTTAAATGTCTGGCGCTTTCGAGTGCCGGGTCAGGCGCATGTATAGATATATCTACATCGAGATACGTACACTGTGAAACTGGAAGTCGTACAGGAACTCGTGGGATGGAACGCGCAATATGAGTCGAGAGTCTACATATGAACTTGACAGGGGTCGGCTTTCTTATCATTGAGAAAACACGAACATAGTTCAGTATCATTCCACATCCTGTCCGAGACCTATACGCTCCGTCGCTAAGCGATCTTCGATGTTGCAAGCGAGGTTAAGCCCCAATCTTGCACACATTCCACATAAGTATTATCCTCTGCTACTAATATAACAACGCTGATGTATTTTTATTAATACAGTGCAACCTCGTTAAAGGGGATGCCTCCGTGGCCGGACTAACATCCCCTTTAACGAGGCATCCCCAATAGCGAGGTCCCACCAACCCTACACAACTAAAGAACATGCAGGTGTCCTTAACCAACAGAAAACTACAGGGCCCGACCCAACGCACAAAAAGCAAGTAAAATGTGAACAATTAAATCATCTCACAACTTGAATTTATTATTTATTACAAATAACAAAAAAACACAGACAATTGTGTACAATGAACATACGGTAAAATCAGCTTGGCTTGTCCCATCAGAGTTCGTATTTCATTTATACATCCACATATCCGGTTTTTAATTACTTTTGAAGAATTGGGTGGTTTCTTCTGCCGCTAAGTCCATTTACACGTTTTCGATGTGGCGCAGACTACAATACACAACGTGATCATCGTCGTAGCCTTGATCTTGAGCGAGTCGTTTCAAATAATCGACGAGCATATGTCGTTCTTTCTTCGTCATGCGCGGGCTTTCGTCGTCGTCGTCAGAGTCGTCGTTGTTGGGGCAGCGCGTTTTTGACTGACTTGCTCGAGGAGAGTGGCATCGTTGTATTCGCCGCTTGTCGGAACGGGATCTTCGAGTGACACGAGTCGATCGAACTCCTCTCTTGGCATGGTTGGCGGCAAAGAGACGTCGTACAGGTCACGGTCGAAATCGTCAACGGCGGGCTAGTCGGTTCGAGTGAAGCCGGCTTTACGGTAACAGTTGGCGATGGTCACGGCCTTTACCATCGACGACGAAGACTTGCAAGGTAGATGGCGTCGAGAAGGTTGATCTGTCCGGCAACTCGCAGTGCTTGTACCGATTCGTCAGCGTCAAGGGCATTTATAATTCGTCCATTCAACGCGCTGCGGTGATGTCCTTTCCAGTATCCGTATCACTCCTTGGTTCATCGGATGGATCAGACTCGTCGTGTTGGACGGCAGGAAGTGTAAAGTGATGTTGGTCAGCGTCACCTGCGGTGAGTGGGCAGAACAGTTGTCGATCAACAGGCAGACCTTACGTTGGTTGAAGTAGAGCCTTCGGTTCCATTTAGCCAGCCAGTTTGCAAAAATCTCTCCCGTCATCTATGCATTTTTCAAAGAAGCGTACTCGACCGGCAGTTTTGTGGTATCTTTCGGAAAACAGCGTGGAGCCTCCAACATACTAAGCACGAACCTGGTGGAGAGGTATAAGTAGTCGCTTTGGGTTCGTGATTTAGCGGAGAGAGTGACCGGTACCGGCTGGAAACTGAGAAGGCAAGAGCAATAACAGGATGACATTGATATCATAATGTCTACAAAACCCAGACTATATCATAACAGAGAATCTGATTATGCCTGTACATGAGGTAGTACTTCACATGATATAACCTACTCATGCTTATCATGCTCCTCGTTGATCCTGTGACAGGTCCTGGCTTCGCAGCATCAGCCACACGGCCAGATCCACTCCGCTGGACATAATCAGCCCCAAACACTCCGTAAAAAGCTTCACAGAAAGCTGACACAGTGGCAGGAAGAACATCCACGAAGAACACTTTTTAACACAAGACCCTGGATTCTTAATTAAGTAGGTATTAACAGCCTGTACAATAGTTTTGGTCGCCGTTTCAAGAGAGAAACGGTAGACACCAGTGCTGATTGCTGGAATGGCAATCTGGCTGACTCGGCAATTTTCGGCTGCATCCATTGTCTTGTGGACAGCATTGAAGAGCAACTGGTCTTCGTTGTAATGGCCACCTTTCCACGTTGGTCCTACAACGTGGATAACGGAGGAGCAAGGCAGGCGACCTGACCCCGTCACACATACATGGCCAGGTTTAACAGAGCCATGCTGATTGACTCTGAACTTCTGCACAAATTTCCTGCCACCTGATCACAGAACATCAAGAAAATGAATCTATGAGAATTGATCCATGTTATAAATGCAATAAAGTGTTTATAAATATTTAAATCACGCTAATTTGACACTATCTATTTGAAATACAAGCAGTGTTTCATTGGCAGCATTCACAATGGCACCACTATAATGCAAAGAAGCCTTTCTTTGGTTTATACCTTGTAACAGATCACTTAGGAATGAAAAACACTCACTTGTATCTTTGATGCATGTTCTGCTCGAGACATCCTGATCTGACTCCCGAGTCACTAGAAATCAAGTTGTTTTTGTTGGCATGGTTAAGTCTGGGGTCTACAGGGCTTGTTGTTCTAATCAGACTTGTGGCATAACTGGTACTTGCTTGGGCTGCTGGTTAAGTATCTAATAAACAAAAGCACATACATTTTACAATTTGCAGTGCAAAATTTATACAATTGACTCATAACAGACTATGCATTAATTCAGATGTTAACAATGAGAAACAATGCATATTTCTGCCGTTGCTACACATTTTTTCATAATTATGTGACCTGCATATTGTGTGATTTTTCAGAACCATTTAATTGATAATTTGATAAAAATCGGACCATGTTACAAAACTGTCGGTATGATTAAACTTGTGGTACAAAATTGAAAAAAACTTCATCATAAAAGGAAAAAAACCGACCGTGTTCCGGTTGGTTCAAAATAGAATTTCTTCCATATTCACAGTACATGGGCCCAAACTCTAACAGAGCTCTATGTAAATGACAATACATTTCAATCTGCATCTTTGTTAGATAACTAAATAGGAATGGAAGCATGGAGAGCAATGCGGTTAGAAAATAGAGACCCAGTATACAGATGCTGGTTATTTATTTTCACAATATAACACCTCGTAAAAAGTTTCCAAACTCACTTATACGATACCTTCCAAGGTCAGATCACATAATTCAATGCCAGGAAACTTATGTGAGGCCACATCAGCTGTTCAGCTGAGAACATTCAATATTATCTACTGTCAAATTACATAATAAGCATAGTCATGGTTTTTATAGCACAGATGCTCATTGATTATGCTATCAAATAGTAAAGCAGTTTTGAGGCTGTTTATTTAATGACTGGTGTTATTTGTATTAGGTGACCCTCTGGTAATATCTGACACTTTCAAGTCTGTATTTGCACCATCAACTTATTCCCTCTTTTGATAAACCATCACATTGGCTATTGCCTGGATAGGCAACAGCCCAATATGCATGTGATGTTGAGACTTCAAATTGTAATTGATATATGGTCATGACATCGACAACCTCTTTACAATTTAGATCCCACATCAGACATATGACTACCCCAAAGTATTGTTTATAATTGCAATCTGAGGACCCGTTGACCTTTGAGGTCTACCATATTAAGATAATTGGCAATAGTTAAGTTTATGAAACACCAAGTGACAGTGGATAAGCAGCCACTGATATGTGTTGATAAA
>CM067351.1:9606270-9632994 GCA_034190875.2 Urechis unicinctus
GATTTTCTCTCGTGTTATTCACAATCTGGCGCGTATACTGTGTAATAGAATTTATTGGGTTCACGAGATTAGTGAATTGGCCAGCGGCAGATGCGGCTAGCACATATTGGTTTTATGCTTGAACCATCAAATGAGTGGGAAGTCATATGCATTCTGCGGTCTCGTCGCCATGTGGTCATGGTCATGGCCGTGTATATACCACCGTCTACTTGTCTTATCGACTCGAGCAGGTGTGCCTGTTGCAGTCTGTCTGTGAAGACTGATTTATTCTCATTGCAGGAAGTATTTGTACAAATTGATATGCTTCAATCATGCGGTTAAAAATTAAACCTGATGGAAAATCCTGAAGATCTTATTTCATCTGGTGAATATCATCATGTGATAAGATAAGCAGCACCGATGTTCACAGAGCAATTTCACCTAGCAATGAAAGGAATAGCTGTATCGTAATTCTGTAGATTAGCTAATAAATACCGCGGCAATATACCAAATGTATATCAAATAGCTAGCGACGGTTGTCAAACAATCCGTAACAAATATTGGAAATAAAAAAAAAAGTTATATTATTTTAACAACAAAAATTGAATTACTTGTTTAATTGCGCAATGCATCAGTTCATGACATCTACAATCTATTGGAATTGAACGTGCTGCTTACTCAACCTGATTACCTTTCAACCAACGTATACAATTATTCTCCAGAACATTCAACTGTGTTTTAGGGACTTCTTTTAAATGGTTAACTCACTTATATGTCGTTGCAGTAATTTATGCAAAGTGATGGCTGTAGTGTATTGCCATGAGAGGTACGATAACTGCCAGTTATTACAAATACGGACAAACTATATTCTATCGATGTATATGTTAGCCTCATAATATTCATAGTAAAGCAAAATGCGGCCAGAAATAACTACAGGTTTGGCTGCATAAATGCTATACAAAGTAGGAATATATTACTTCATAGCCTTGACACTTTCTTACATACAATTGTTAAAGTGACCTACTGTTTTTCAGAAAACACCCAATATGCAGTTCAGAAGCTCTTTTAGTCAATCACATATTCGCTACCGTTAGATGCAGCTAACTAATACAATCAACGATTGATGATATTCATAGCTGTATGGTCTAATTACAATGTTAATGGTTGACAGAGATTCTCTTGCTCATAAACATTGGGCAATCAACGAAAACGCAACTGGTCCTGGAGCAACGAATTCAACCCAATATTAAAAGCACGTCGCTTAAACGCTAATGTATTGTCCATTTCAATTAAATGCTACAGAATATCTATTAGTGTAGTTGGTTGGGGGAGCAATGGGTGCACATGACCAACGTGGTACATTAAGCACATTTATATTGTTAATTGTACATCTACATATTGCATCACATTAGTCGCCATGACGCCTTTAAACATTGCCGTCATCTTATGTTGCCATTTCTGTAGTGGAATGCATCAGAGGCGGTGACAAACACTTTTCAAATATAGCGTTGAAAAACATCTTTGCATGATAATATGATGTAAAGATATAATTTACGTTCGACAATCCGTCTGGCAATATATCCATCGCCCACCTGAATTACAGTCACACAGGTACACATTCCAAAAATAGAAAATAGGAAAAATATTGACATACGCAAATGTATTGATACATTTTTGCTTAGGGGGTAAAAATACAACGTAGATGTGCCTGGAACGTATGCTGACTGGCCAATCAGTATCAGAGAGCATCAACATAGCTATCAATATAGCTTCAATACCGTCTACACTCTTACTGGATCACTGTCTATTCTCATAACATGACACATGGTCACTTTAACTGCACCTGTTACTTTATAGCAGGGATCGACGTATTGGGTATAGAGATATACCTACCAAGGCTAAAGACAAAAGGGGTTGCCTTACATAGAGTGCTAGACCATACGAACCACCTGCCCTATTTAGCCATTTATTTGCACACTAAGGTTTACCTCAGCTCTTTTCCTAAGCTACACTTATAGATGGAGTCAGCTTATACGTCATAGGCGGACCAAATTGATAAGATATGCAGTTATTTGCTTCCACCAGAACCCCTGCGTTGTTTCAAGATTATTCCATTCATATTGTGTATGAAACACAGCAGGGAAGAGTTGATCATGTAAAGCAGAATTCACCGGAATTTACCATATGGTATTCCGCTAACTACGACATTAAACATTCCAAGTTTATTGATACCCGAAGAGATTTACCGTTCTGAATATTTATTTAGCAATTATATCGATGGAGAAAGAGGATATTGAAGGATATCAGCGCATTGAAAAATATGTTTGCAGTGATACTATTTTGATATTAATCCAAAGTAGAAAGAAGGGAAAGGAAAGATTCTCAGCAATTTGCACATTTTAATACATTATTCATTAACGCTGAAGTAACACGTTACACATCTTAGAGCTACAAAAACTGTACATACGACATTCTCTTGTGCACCGATGGATAATAGCTGGTCTGAGGGAAAGTACTACATTCTGACAGTTGGACCGTTTGACATGCGTAATGGAATAATGCGTTTGATAACCATTCGCAGCTACCATTATGTTATGATGTTACTTGTCGTGCATTCACATGAATATAGATATTGTAAAGTGAAAAACTACTCTTACTCTTAGCAAACGGAACTATTCATACGCCACTTTCATTTGACTATTCGCATACAACGTGCTTTGTATAGTTACATTAAATGCATATTAAGCGTTGCGATTAACCACAATGCATACATCGCCAATGTACAACGCTACCACGAGCGAAGCGCTGTACACAACCAGATATATCATCTGATCTATGTATATTCGTACATTCAATGAGTGGCAAGTTTTAAAGAACAACCCGATGTGACATACTTCTAAGAGGTGCTTCCCATCCTTCACATATCTAGCCAGTTATCGTGAGGTCACTGTCTTAATCATTACGGAGGTGTGCATACGTTTATATAGGTTGTGTAACAGCTCCAACGAATACGGCACAACTGAGTTGAGAGCGATTGAGTATATCTATTTCTCACATTTTATTATGACATATAATAGTAGTAACATTTTTGCATGGCAGTCAAAGCAAAGTAGCTGACTTCCTGACGCCCTGAGAACACTCATTAAATATAAAAAGGAGCTAAAGGAGAAAAAAAGAAGATTCCTGAAAACAACTTGAGGAACATATAAAGCTTAAGTATAGGCAGGATAAGTAATGATAACATGACAAATATATAAATGGTTGATGATCATCGCATTTACATCGTATGTACATCATCACACCGTTGGATGTAAACATTGACTCTGAAATCTTTTGTGCAGACTGTATTTGCTGAAGTATTTGTCAAAATGGTCAGGAGCCCAATGTAAGACCATTACATAGCTTTACATGGAACTATCTTCATACAATACCAAACCAAACGAAATGAGTCTTGACCGAGGCAATGAATAAGCTATCATCTCTTACTATCAGGTATACATCAGATTGCTAATCCTGAATTTGCCGCAAGCATTATCTGATAGACTGTTGATTGCATTTCTTTCGAGGCTGCTTACTCACATCGTGTCCTGGGTTACGTTGAATGAGTATCATCTGAAATGACGCTATTTTGTTTTCCTTTGAGATTGAAAGCAGATATGCAGTTGATTATCTTCACCTCATGTAGAGGTATAAATGTTTATCTTTATCAAAACACTTGTGTGACTACGACAAAAATATATAGCTATTCCACAATGTACTTTAGGGTGATAATCTTCAAGTTACACTTGTCACAAAATAATGCAATGATCAATATTGATCAGTATATATTCATAGATCAATTTGTAAACTGAAGCGTACATGTGTGGCCTTGACCTCCACTGTAGGGACTTATCTTTGTATTTACATCAGGTGGCCACCATCCAAAACAAACTTTGAGACATTAGTTAAAGAGATACAAACAACCTGTTGGTCGTAGATATATGCCAATCAGTGTACGGTACATTCAATTCCTGTCATATGGGACATTTTAACTACTACTACAGGGAAGTTGTATGTCACTTTGTGGGATTTGGTAAGCTGACAAATATGTCACTCGCACTCCCATGCGGCAGTTATCCAAATCTGGCAGATTCACAAGATGTCCCCATTTCATGCTTAGTTAAACCTGGAATACGGTGAGTATATCAATTATGCATTCTCTTGCCCATTTAGATCTGTAACAATGCCATTGCTTTTGTCATATAGCGACACAAATGTGTTGTTACAGTTAACGCTATATGCTTGCGCTGAAGTTAGACGTAGAAATGTATTTCGAGATTAAAAGAAAAAAAGGAAGTTGTGGCAGCGCATGTCAAAATGAAGCTGTTTTACAAGCTCAAATGGCTGTACATTTGAAGTTTGTACGATGCTAAGTTCTCAGACAGATGTAAAATTAGAACGCACTTTTAAAAGAGTACATATGAGCAAATACTACGGCTTCCATTGCTTTGATAGTAGATTTTATATATGCATATGTGAAATGGTACAAAACTAACATCTGTTATGGGCAATATATTAATAATTGGCTCAGTTACAAAGGTATCTATGTCGTGACTGTATTAAAATTACCCTGTATAATGTTGTGTTATGCAAAATATATGAATCATTCATCGCCTATTCCTGTCACGCATTAAATCATTTCACCAAATGTCTGCATGCGCCTCACCGAACACACGTATCTTAATCCTACACCTATAAAACAGGGCTTCATACGACTCAAACACTCTTAAGTGTTCCATGCCATAACACTTGTTGACAAGATACACAAGTATTTATATTTGCATCACATGCATACACTGACATCAAGACGCACTAAGGTGCACAATAATTGTTACATAGATGCATGCCAACTATAGACAATCACAGCTTTTCAACGATAAACTACAAATGTGGTCACCAACTGAACATCTATTAGGTTGGGGGCAGTGCTAGGTGGCTATCAATCCGTCTGAAGACATACTAGTTATACACGGCCAAATAGGCACAGACGAAGCTCTGATATTGAGCCATCCGAGCCCAACAGGGGTTGGGGGGGGGGGGGTTGCTAAAAACAGGGGGAGTTGTGCTATAATCAATGGTACCTAATGTCATTGAAAGGGCAGATTGCAACTGCTAACACAATGTTCAATATCAGGGCTTCTACAAAAGTGATATTGCAAAATGTGTTGTATTGTAGTGATTAATCGAGGACTTGTCTTGAACATCCGAATTAGGTTCGATCTACTATGTTTTAAATTTAATAAGAACCTCGTATTAATGTAAAACGCACTTTGCTAACGTATACATCTATATCAGGGTTAAATGATATGCTGAAATGAAAATGCAACATATCAATTGTTTTTAAATAGTTCAGTTTACATGGACTTTTTATGTTCCAACCTTTCTGCTTAAACAATTAACTTGCTCTATAGCATGCTATATACAGTGACTTCAAAGGCCAATGAACATCATACTCTGTATATAGGATTTATAACATTATACATCAAAGTCTTAAAAATTATTGTCACTTTAGCGACATTATATATATTTTTTCGCTATCATCTGATTGACGTAAAAGCGTCTTAAATAACGCCATAATATATTCAAGAGTTGTGGTTATTGCTTACCAAATCATAAGATATTCTCGGCCAGCAACGCAACTTCATCATAAAGCACGATGTGCCTTACGAATTATCCGACCACCTGAAGCATTTACGGTTTGTCCGGGCGAATATATATCTGTCTCCAGCTCATTGGAAAACGTCGAAACCAAATACATATTTTTTTTATTCCCCCTATCGAATGTCACGTGGATAGAATATATTTGTGAAGGAAGTAATTCTAAGCAATGTATCAGAAGTTGGGATTATGATATATCGGATAAGAACGAGAAACAAGCTGTTAAAAAATGGTCTATAAAAAATATGGAGTTAAACATAATACAAGTAGTGGTTTATATCATGATAAGTGAATAACCGTGCTACTACATTCCGAATGACATGAACAACACTTAATGCTCCCCCTGCCGTTTTTCACACGTATTATGAATAGAATAATCTTGAAGCAAGGCAATGTGCGGTTGTGATAACGCTACTTTGGTATCCTTAAATGTGGAAGAATAGAGTTGATGAACTAGATCTGTGTATCTGTATGTGTGCTGACATAAATTATCCATTACATTTAGAATTATCAGTGCTGACCTTGCAGGGAAGGTCGAAGGCTGCTATAAATGATGCGAGAAAGGTATCATGTTTGACATTTTGACATATATGCACAATCATTTTGTAACTGCCATTTACACTTTATACGGTATTGCAGCTTTAATGCTAGCTATGATGATGGTCTTTCAAACAGATTGGCTAGGAAGTATTCAATAACACGCGCTATATAACTACATATAATGCGCTCCTTAGCAATGGGTCAAGACAGGTTGAACCTGGACGCAACGTTGCAGTCACATGTTTGTTGTGTAGAAACTCCCAAATAGTAAATAGTGGGGAGTTAGCTATGCTATTTTTAATGTAGAAAGGCTTAATCTTGAAAGACTTAACGCTCCACGTCCTAGTCGTAGTTCACATCCATAATAATCCCCCAGATAGACAATAGCATATTAAGGTCGGAGTTTAGCGATTCATCATTACATATTGGCATCCGCGTACTCTCTAACACAACTGTGGCAGAACTTCCAAATAATGGATATTTGAATTGGACCAGCTCTCCAGGGACGATGTCTACCTACCAAGACGATACTTTTCAGTGCAGGACTCGTCGTCATCTGCGGTTGGGTGTCCTTCTGTGTCTTAACAACGGAAATTACCAAACCCATGTGTGTTTGTGTTAACCTCATATTTGCACCCGGCTGAGGATAGTGTTCAGCTCACAATAACATCAGCCTCGGTTGCTTTTGGATAGGAACCTTAAGCTCGTCAGTGTCATGTCAATCGGATTGTGTTGACGCTGTTACTGTACATTCTCTGGATATTGTTTTTGCTATGATATCTCACGTGATCGATTATATGACCAGCTTTCCACAGCAATGAACAACGAATTATCTCTAAGCTTGAGCGTCATACCAAAACAAAAGGACCAACACAATTTCTATTAATCAGCAAAATAGTTTTGGAGGCCATCATGATCTTCAGGGAGTCTTTTATTTTTAACAGCATGATTTAAACACATTAATTTATATAAGAACTCAGAGCAATGAAAATAAATTAGTCTAAACAGAAAGACTGCAACAGAGAAGTCTGCTCGCGGCAAGACAAGTCAACGGTTATAAACATACGAGCATGGCACAAGCCACGTAAATTACCCTTACTTTTTTCAGAAGGAGACTTGCACGCTTAGTTGATTATGAATTCACGGTAACAGGACTGCCGATTGCTCGGCCAATCTTCTGATGGTGATTAAGTGATTAAGTGATTAAGTCGCTGACCAAATCACTGCGCTATCAATCCTACTCTAAGGTATGTTTGCTAGATTTGTTATGTCACAGATGAAAATGCTTGGCATATATAAAAATGGTAAATATATGATATGCTTAAGGCAATAAAGTCGCGATCTGGATTACTTGGGTGAATTCACCGGGTGAGATATTTGCATGAGTAGTAAAAAGTTGAATTAAACCGTGACTCCCTTTTGAAATCTGACAAATGTCTGCATTCGTAGTCTTGATGGCCAAGCCTTGGGATCATTCGTGCTCTATTCAAGTGTGTACATCACCGCCCAACTCACCAAACCGGATTTTCCTTTGATAAGTTGAGAGGAGCAATGTACTTATATTGAATGCTCCCCATTGTGTAGTCCCAGTCTAATGAATAACCTTTCGATTGATCTCATTCGGCGTTGAGCATTAGGAAATCATTATCGTAAGATGACTTCAATCGAGTTAGATTATAGGAATGACTAGAATTCCCACAATGTCGATGATACTCAATTGTGACAATGGTCAAACAGATGCTCGTCGAAGACAATCACACACCATAGCATGTGCTATAGCCATATGATAGAAGATGCTGATCACTGAAGATTTGACGATGAGTGGCTACATTTCGCACACACAGTATGTCGCATGTTTTTGCATCAAACAATGGTTAAAATACTCCACTTGAGGAAACCAGAGGTTATGCCCACATGCAACTTAGTTAATGGAAAAGTTAATGTACCAACGGTGACCCATGCGACTGTCACTAACCTTAAATACTAGAAGTGTTTATCTTAATGAACATAGCTGGATTAATTCACAGTACCTAATCATCAGCTGCAGTATAAATAAACCTTGCAAATGGAAACGGGGAGCAGTTTACAGACATTTCATACTATCTGTCTGCGTTAACTTGCAATTGCATCGCGCGTCCAAGTAAACACAGTATTAACGATATCCATATTAGATTACGAAGCCGTGAATATGTGATATTTTTGACAATGTTCATCATTGATGCCATCAGCCCAACCAGGCAAGCCATTTTGATGCAGCATTCAAATTTATCCGAGCCGGGATCTTCATTTCGTAACCAGTCAAATTGATTTTCGTTAACCGTGGCGTCCTTCAAATGGGTACGATCATACCCAGATCATTTTGTTTACCACTATATTGGCATCGTTTAGTAATGCTAACTGCTTACCACATGCGCCGACTGAGTGCACCCTAGTAGATAGGATTTGAGCCCTTTTATGTGTAAGTGCGAAATTCACAACAGCATAGCGTCGGTAGACTAGTTACTCAGAGAGCAGCTCAGCCACTGTATTTACAGTGTATCGCCACTCCTATTGATTCATTGGGCCAAGTCAAACAGCTGTGCCAATTTAGATGATAGAAGTGTACAATGCGAAACCCATTACCTGTTCCTTGTAATCATCCTCATGTTTAGTGCGTTTGCAGAGCTTGCATGAATATACAACCGACACACAGTTTTAATCGAATTATGGTAAACATTATGGTAACATTATCAAAAAAAGTGCCCGGATAAGTGCAGCAATGATAAAGATCAATGATAACTTCAAAACTACTGCAACTTTTCATGCTTCATTGTTACAGCAAATTTCTCCCATTAAACAGTATCTGTGTAATGTTCTTAGAAAATTGTTGGTCAAGGGTGGGCTGGGAAGCCTCTGTATGGTTATCTATTTGAGATTAGCAGCAATATTCCGAATAATGTGCTCGGGCTGGCAAATATGGACCATATTACAAAGAAGTCGTTGATTTATTGTTCTGTTACTTTTCTTTTGCCAAACACATGTCACACTAGAAATATTTCTGACTTATTCGTCGTTGTAATAATGTTTTCTGCTAGGTTTGAATGCTAATTTCGATCAACATAGCAGCTATTGATTGTGTTAAGTTATTGATGGCAAACATCAATCCAATTTCTGCGGCCTACAAGTGTAAACATTATAAGTCAGAGAATCAGGGGAACTCATGCTGAGAAGGAAAAATTATATTACACAATCATTATGGTGATTCACGGTACAATTGCAAGGAATAATTTGAGATTCTATGTACAATTACAACGAATCATTGTTCTGTTTTCCGGTCTTTAAGTCTGCTGCCTCTTCTTTAATGATTCTAGGCAATGAGCCCACGGTGCCTAAATGACTGCTCATTGTACGTGTCTGTTATTGAGCAGCGGTCACACCATTTAGGGCGCACAATAAATATAAGTTTTGTAAATTTCATCAACTCTAGCAATTACGCAATCATGTTAACAACGATTATAAGCACCGTTGAACTACTCCTGCTCCTAAGAAATACCTCGGAGGCGGACGGTTATCCTTACATCACCTTAGACTTCTTCTGAATATCGGTCTGCAGAAATGTTAAATGCACAGACATCGTAGCGTACTTAAATATCAACTCCTAACTTCTGCCTAACACTGGCAGGGGCATCAACTGACAGACGCAGTGACATAATGTATATAAATAGCTAAATTGTAGGAGGCAAGATAGGATCTGTTTCTGCTCTATACCTGTCTGTCTCAAGTCATAATGTTTCACAAGGTTTGTTCATTCCTTGATCACAAGGATAATTATTGGAAAGTCGCAGATATCGATATTCGAGCCGAATCGGCGATCGGATATCTTGAAATGCATTTAAGTAAATGGTAGGATGTGTTTAATTCATAGCATCACAATCGATAACAGTTATCTCTGGTAATGAGATAAAGCTCCCTTTCTCGGATATGATGCTTCAGGAGAGGGTTGATAAAACCCTGACCGAGCTGTCAAATATCTCTCAGTGGGAAATCGAGACGATTCATTGAAAAGTAAGCGTAAGAATTTTTTTTTTTTTGCGTAAGACGGGAAGTAATACAGTGTAAAATAAAGACCAGACTGGTGACATAGATATTATTGACTCGAACAAAATTTTTATCAAATTTATATATATATATATGGGAATATCGAGAGATATAGATATATATATATATCATATATAAATATAATATATATATATAGAGATATATATAGATATATATTATATATATATATATATATATATATATAATATATATATATATATATATACATATATATATAAACCTATATATATATATAATAATATAATATATATATAAACTATATATACATCACATATGTATCTATATATATATATATCCCAGTATATATATATATATATAACACATATAAACAAACACGTACATATATGCATATATATCAATGTCAATGCCTTTTATACATGGTAGCTGCTGATTCCTGGTTTCAAGAAATACCTATAGAACTCTGCGACGATAGGCATAATGGGCTAAAAATGGCCATTCATCAGATTATTTATGGTTTTCGTGAAATGAAGGTTTACATAGTGCACGAACAACACCTATCCCCTTAAACGGCACAATTTAGCGCCGATGTTTACAGCGACATATTTATGAACAGAAACTGGAAACTAGATGGATGGTACCACGGCGAAAGTGCCTAGACGCTAGTAGATATATCAGAACTTTTGCTGTAGAAAAAATATCCCATGCCAGGTAAGTTAAAGACTGTGCCAACATTCTTTTGGCAAAAAACTTCATGATGTCATTTCCCAAGTATTCAACTTCAAGCTTTTCAACAGTATACTCAAATATATGATATGCGCTTTCTGGTAATGCTACCAAAATAGAAAGCAGAGCAGTTATTCGGCCAAGACCTATAAATTCTTCAATCAGACTGGTATCTGCAATAAAACGGTTCTGTGAAAAGCTAGTGTTCTGAGCAGAATAACACAATCTTTTGAGCCTGAGCTGGCAAAAGTGTCGTTTTCTAAGAGTTGCATACAACAGGCAAATAACAATAATAAGCCCTGGTAATAGGGCACTGAAAGTCTCGTCGATAATGGGCCAGATGTAATAACGGAACTGTTCGTTATAAAATCCTCCATGTTCAACGTACGAACACGTCTCAACGCCTTCCCATCGACCCGCTTGTACGACCAGCCCACTTGTCCAGAATACATGGGCATTGACCAGAAAAACGGCCAGAATTATGACGAGAAGTGAATTTTTCACCCGCTCACTGGTAAATATTCTGTGAAAGCGATCAGTGAATCTGAGCATCACTGTAATGTCAATCATTACCAATGTGATAAGCCACATTCGCAGATGCCGCAGCATACCAAGAAACAAGGATGCGAGCTGACATGCCACTTCCGAACTGTTTCGAATCGTGACAGATAGATTGGTTCCCCAAACAAATGCTATCCAGTCGTTTCCCATTTTGGTGTAGAGATGCAGAGTATCTGTAACTGCTAGCATGACGAGTATGAGGCCAGACCAGAGCTGGTACTGTCGCCAGCGAGGCATCACTCCAATAATGATCAGATTGCCGACAGTTCCCAACGTGAGCAGGATCGGTGGGATGTAGGTAGATATATTCGCGATTATAATTAACTCTATCGGCTCTTTATATTCCACATATTGTGAAAACACGGCGCTGTTAGTATCACCAATGGCAGTAATATTCTCCATGTCTCGTTCAGCTTTATCGCTTGGCAAAAATGACAATGCTTCCTTGAATAAATTCCAAACGCTGTCACACAAGAAAGATCATTAACCTTTAACTTGTTTGAAATCGGTTGTAGATGGCTCCAAGGAGCTGAAAGTTCGTAATAAATATTTTGTAAACATACCTGTAGAATGCTTGCCGGAGGCGCATACGTCATACCTGTCAGATATCCAAACCCCGGTATGTACAAGGCTTCCTATGTATACCACATATTTGGATCGCTGTTTGGCTTCTAGTAGCGCCAGGTTCTGCGTGAAGTGCGTCGACTGTGTGAATGGTGTACGTTGTGGCAGCTGGGCCACATTTGCACCATTAACGAGGGATCAGATATATTTTATAGTGCCATGTGTTGCCATCACGATGATTGTAGCTGTCACTAGGCTTTTTAGATCAGGCTACACTCCATCCGTGCAGACCGCGCAGTTAGCTCTTTACTCATACACATATACTGTATATGTTATTTCAAAGCTTATGCCATGGGCGACAGAGTTCATAAAAAGATTGATATGCTTAAGGTCGTCCACTATAGGCACGTGTAGTTGCAGGGTTGTCCAAAACGTTCCCATTTAAGACATTGGGTTAACTCATGGTTGCACATGTGGAAGACACCAGTTACTAAAGCACGACAAAACAGTCCCAAATAGTCCTGAGCATACACAGTTCCTACCGATAGCCCCATTTAATGCGCAAATACCATCACTAATTGTCATGTGTGCCAGACAAAGTGTGACGTTAAAGATAAAAATGCAACAGTATGAATCGGTGCACAGTATCCTCAGTTTTAAATTTATATGCGATTTGTTACCCCAAACACGTTGCAGAGTCATTATGCATAGTGTTACATGGTCATTCAGCCATCGGCAGTATTGTTGATGTTTGATTACTGGGCAGTACATGTGAGGACCCTACACACGTATGGACATCATGGACGAAAATAATGAAAAACAGAATGATTTGCTGTTTGTTGAAGATAAGCCTGGTTGTCGATGATATTTACAGTGAGTATGCAGGGTACAATTTTTTCGCCTAAGTTTCAGAGAACGCTCTCTATCAATATGTTTCTACACCAATTATAGTTGTGGATATTCTTGGCTTTATTACTTTGACTAAAGATGACACAGAGTAATGTTCAACTGGGGATCATTGACCATGCACGCGTACAATTCGAAATTATTCCAAATGCAACCTAAACATCACCTATCGAACAGGTGCCCAATGACCGTAGGGGAGAATTAAGTGATCTAAGAGAGTCAGTTAGTAAAGTAATTGGGGTAATATGTTGGTACATCAACAAGTACTTAAACAGAAATTGTTGTAGATGACTCGGCAATTTAAGGCAGAGAGTGGAGATAAATGAAGTACAATAAGACTGGGCAAGCGTTATTGTCAGTGTTCTTCATGGGTGGGTTCTAAAATGTCAAATATAACCCTGGAGTGTTAGCCTGAGACAAGATCTTGCTTACAAGAAAGCCTGGACAGCACATTCGACTAGGTAAACAATGACAAAGATGTTGAATACAGAATGGAGCGCAGCAGTTGTACAAACAAACTCATTTCTCAGGATGATCATACAAACAATCAGTAGTCGCTATACAGGAAAGCAATAGGTATTAAGTTGCGCTTCAAAGCTTGTAGGAACAAAGATTGCACTTGTTAGGACTGCAATCTCACAAAATGATCCTGACTTTTGCCCATCACTGTTGGTAAGGGGCCATGATAGTCAATCTGTTTGTAAATCATTGACAAACGGATGTCCTGGACCTGCGCAACTATCGTCTTAGTAGAAGTCGTATGGTAGCTCCAGAATAAAAGTTTTTATGAACTGACATTAAGTAATCTTTAATGCATCAATCAGCTGGTCACTATCGGTTCATTTGCAGTAATGGGATGGGATAAAACCCACCCTGACTAAGGGCATGATTCCAGTACCGTAGCCCTTGAATAATGATGTCATGACAGTGATGGCTTATCCCAGTTATAGATTCTTTGATCACATAAATGCCTCGACATCACAGTTCCTAAAGGTTGGCAACTTAACCAAAGCTAGGACATATAGACCAACATAAAAGAGCTCTTTATGCTCTATCTAATATATATATATGTCTTGAGGGTTTCTACACGAATATATGATATTCATATACTGAATGCGAATAGCGAAGCATTCCACTGGGAGACGTTGGGAGTGATGTGTATTGCTGTTTCAGGTCATCAATATATACGTCAAATGAATGCAAGGATATTGAGTCAATATGCGTATATATAAGTCGAATATTTTCAGCTCATCGCGCAACTTATGCTGCGATCTATGGCTTCCATTACATTATCTAAAACAATTCTTCAATGATCAAACGGTCCAGAAGCAGTGCATTAACAGACTTGTTCGTGTAAAGGCTGTAAAACATATTGGGTTTGCCGACCACAATGGAATGAGCGATTTATCCACTACCCTTTGATTTCAAATGTTCATTTCCCTGACCAGTACGTCATTGAATTGCGTGGCTTGTGAAGGCTTAGTAGCTAGGTTGTATTACAGAACGAAAAAGATTACACTTATTCTTAGACATATCAATTCAGTTCATGTCTTTAGGCAATTGCCACACATTGCTAAGTTACACATAGAAGCGAATCACAGATAGAGTTGCTGACTGCCACAAGTAATACTAGCAATAACCGTTATGAAACAATATCAACAATGCTTGCATGTTGAATATGTCTTGTTGTAACGAGCTGCTACTTCTACAATTGTCATTCTGACAAAAACACTATCTGTACACAACAGATTCTGTATTACTATAGTAATTAAGGCCCTTGTTTTATTCATGATGTATCTTGATGGCTCCATCTCTTACAGACATGGCTACACAGATAGGATACAGCATAGCGCCGTGACTAATACCGCCAATTTATGTCGCCATCAGTAGTTTCATTGCATATAAGATGTGTTAAAAAATACAGGGTAATCATGAGAACGTTCCGTTATTATATGTGGTAAGCTTGGATGCCTTCTTTTCTTCCACATCAGACCGCATTTCACGGTTTGGATGCCACCTGTGCATTTGTAGTTAAAAGTAATATTATACATAGAACAAAGCCAAATGCTATCATCCATTGTTGTCTTATATGTGCCTTCTTCTCGTCTGATATTCCACGCCCGTGACGGATGGAGAACTATATTTATAAAGTTGGTTAATCATTATGAACTTGTAATGATCACAAACGCTGTTGGCGGTGGTGCATGCTTATCATGGGGAGATCATTCGTAGCCTCAGACCTGTTAGAGCTTTATCGCAATCTATTACCAGAAAGTTTTATAAAGATGTATCGAAAGGATGCAAAAATGCCATCACGCTAAATGTTGTCGTTTGTGTATTACTTTTATCGAATACTAAACATGACATGCATTGTCGGGTGATGTGTTTCATCGTTCGGTAAGGAATATCATAATTCTACAGGTTTTTTTTCGCTTTGATGCTGGACATATCTTTTTGGTACCAAGTGAAAGCGTTTACAATATATATAGGTAGTGGTGTAGATGTTTATATGGTCATACGCTTGACAATGCCTCATCTGTCTTCATTTGTGTTTTATTACATGTTGGTTTATGACACTTAGCATTAATGACATTTCTAATAAATTTTTGATGCTAGGTTGCATAAGCTCGTTCGTTACTCTGAGGCACTGTACCCGTATCTACGGAACAACATCCCATACAACGTAGAATCAAGAGGTGCATTTGATGTGGCAATGAAACGCATTCACAGGCCTGTTCATTTTTGAGACTTATTTTCATGAGATTGAATATGTGTTTAGTTGATTCTTATGGTTCTTCTATCTCAAGTTGAGAACATGTATGTAGTTTCTACAGCATCACATTGCAAAGAATAAAAGATAATACTTTGCGGCTACGTCAGTGTCGTGAATGATATGAAAATTGCTTTGGCTGTGTGCTTACTAAGATATATGTAAATAATAAAAATAAAATACATATGAATTATTGCCGAGAGCCATTAGGCTAATGTGGCGTGTTGATTGTCACCCCGTTCAACTGATAGCAGCTTGTACAATATTTGATTACCGCCTATTCGAGATGCATTGGATCTCTGGATAGGCTGTATATTGCAGGTTACGCTATGTTAAATGATGAATCACAGTTCGAATTCTTTCATGATATATGCAGCCACATAAAGGCTGCTTCTGTATTAATTACAGCCATGTTTCGCAATAATATAATACAAACATCATTATATTCAGTCACAATTGCCAATTGTTGAATTATTTCTGACAAATTAATTGCATGGAAACAAATAAAAGTGACGAAAGTTATCTGACAAAGATACGACGTGAAATTCAAGAAATAGCGCCTCTGGCATGAGAACACTCCTTAACAACGAGCGACCAAGGTGGTTTTACTGCAGGACCTGCTCTCTGCTGGGTGAATAAACAATAAACTGACCCTGCGTTATTTTTTATTTAAGTTACTCAGCTTAAGTGTTGGAATTGAAATATGGCATGTATATTTCATGAGTAAACTTCATACCTAGACTGGCTCCCTCATGGATAATTTCCCTTGTATATATCTCCATAAATTATCCGCCAAAAACGATATTTTAGAATGCTTTATGGGCTGATATAAACATCTCATTTGAAAAGTAATTGTCGGCTGCATAAATTGCAATAATGCAAGTGCGAGAAACTCTAATCCGACAGTACTTGTGCATATGATGCTAATTAAACCAATGCAAGCACAGCTTATCGGTCGATAATTTATTACATTTCTTACCACTACCTTTCGATCTCTGACAGAGATAACTGGAAAGGCTATCAAATAGGACTAGATTGAAAATTCAACTGAATATCCCCCTTATTCGTCAGGGCCGTCTTTGTCATTATTATCTCTCATTGTCGGGACAATCAAGAAGATTTACAATTAAGGCGACCCAAATCCTTATGGCGTTTTTGGTGGCCTGGGCACAAAGACCGTTTGCACCAGTAGTCAACCACCATAAGAGCGTAAGTAGCATCGGGGAAGCCGAGAAGCTTAGGACTAGATCAGCTAAAACAGAGGCAAGGTCCATTCAGTCCAACCGACCGATTGATGTAGTGAATGGTATCACTTACCAGCACTAGGAATGCTATATTATATAAGATCGTATATTAACCAATGTTGATTTGAAATCTTCCCAATGAGATCCAATAATTGCCGGGATCTTCTGTAGCGCTTGTTACGGTGACTGTATATTTGAGACATGACAGTCCCGCCGGTGTGAGCCTATGTCTACACACTGTGGTACATCTACAGCAACATTTAGTACATGTAATTTGTCGTGTTCTCTGCTAAGAGCGGTGGCTGTCTCTGTTAGCAATATGCTTCCAGAATATTTATTACCCTGTCAAGGTGTGAACTGCATACAAAGTATCAACTCCTCCCTTGAGCGCATCGTGGTCACCTGATGAGAGTAGATAAACCATACAAGAATAGCGCGTTTCAGTACTCATGGTAAACACTCAATAAAGACAATCAATATGCTGCAAAAAGCACCAACAAACTGGCAGGAGGAGCGGTAAGTATGATTCATTAACAACTCAGCAATTGCAAAACTTATATGCTCTGTCACTGTGCTGTACGCGTGCGTTGGGTTGACCGGTCTGTGGGCAATGGAGACGCACATCGATTTATTTTATTGGATATTTCAGCCCGATTGGTGAATGGCTGATGCTCCCAGAATTGCAACCGATTCGAGATGCATTTGATCTCTAGATAAGCTGTATTGGGCAGGAATGTCGAATGATGAATAACGGCTCTATATGGGGTTTCTTCCATAGTAATTACAGCCATGTTTCGTGATAATTGCTGACTACTTGTACGGTGATGTCAACTAAATTACAATAGCGGGGAGGGAATATGTGAGTATTTTAAAAATCGTGCACTTTGTGACAACTTTTTTAAACTTTGCACGGTGTTAGGTATGGATACGACCTTTTCAAAAACCACAGCACACAAGTTGGTGGAGGCCCCTGGTGGCCGTTATGCACAAAATCCAAGATGGCCGCCACTGGGAACTGAAAAGGCAATATCTCGGCTCATATTAAGAGCAGAACCTACTGTGATACCACTTTTCCATTCAAGTATGAAGATTGAAGACGCACAAGAATAGCCCTGCTTCGATTCATCATGAGTGACGAAGATCCTTTCGAAATTCCATGTAATACAAGACAAGACACAGACTGGGAATTGTGTTGCTTGTGTCAAGAAAAAGCTGGGAGGGACCTGCGACACCCTTATAAGAAAAAATGTTATCATGCTGCATATCAAACCCTTGAAGATGAACTGAAAGCTTTTGTAGACAATGAAATCCCTTTACCTCTTGGGGTCAATTTGCAGTGCTTAGATGATGGTTCGGGGATCGCCTCCACAATGCTGAAAAATGAAGCTAAATATTACAACGGGTGTCGAGGACATTTCCGTTCACATAACCTTCAGCGTGCTGTATAGAAGCGTACAAGAGAAGATTCAGATGGCGAGGACTTGTCCCAAAAAAACTCGTTCTAGTTTTAGTGCGTCGCTTGATCGGAAAAACATTTAGTGTGTCTATTGTGAAACGTTTCAAAAAGACAGTGATGAGCCAATCCACAGAGCACGTAGTCAAGACTGCAGCCCGAACCTCTGCAAATGGGCTATAGAGTCTAAGAACTGGGTGGTACATGCACGCTTGAACACTGCAAGTAATGCAGAGGCTGGAGATGTGCATTATCACATATCCTGTTATACAAAGCTGAAGAGCGAGGCCCGTGCAGCTGTGAACAAATCATCAAATGCAGAGACAAGTTACGCCAGGCAGCAATACAACCCCTTGGTATTTGCTCAACTTGTAGCATTTGTGCAGTTCAATAACTCTGCGTTCAAGCTTGCTGACCTGAGGAAACTGTATGATCGACGTTTGGTCCAACTGGAATCTGACTGGATTGGATCATATGTACATCCGACGAGGTTCAAAGAACATATATTACAGAAGCTAGGACCTGATTGGTCTGAATACACAGAAGGTCGTGAAATTTACATCTCTCACAAAAAGACAGTTGGTGCTGCTCTAGCACAGGCATCTCGCATTAATGTCAGTGATGAAGAGGCACAGAAAATTGTTGAAGTGGGTCTCATATTGCGTCAACACATTCTTCAGGAACAGAAGCGTTTTAATGGATCATTCGACCCGAGTTGCCTCAGTGAGCCAGTCAGCAAGCCTCTGTTGACCCTTCTGGACGTTCTTCTCGAAGGCTCAAGCTCTATTGAGGATAAAGTAGCAGAGGACCAGGCTAGCATCAGTGCCAGATTCAGAGTCGCCTGCACTATATCTCAGCTGATATGCAGCAATGCTGCTAAACAATCAAGCAGTGCCCTTACCCTTTACCAGAAGAAGAAGAGAGAAACACCATTTCCTCTCTATGTGGGATTGAAACTACATGCAAGCGCTCGTCAAAAAGGCACCATAAATACTTTCCATGCAATGGGTGTGGCCGTATCATATGACCGGGTCATGGAAGTTAGGAAGGGACTTGCTATTTTTTGTGTCAAAGCGATTTGCTGAAGATGGTGTTGTTTTGCCTTCAAACATCAAGCGTGGAGTATTCACCACTGGAGCAGTTGACAACATTGATGAGTCTGGCCGCACTGAGCTTCATGGTACTGCCATTTCACTGACAAACCATCTCACTCATGAAAACACTGGGATCTGTCCTCCAGCTCTCAGACTTGATGCTCCTGAAAACGCCACTGTCCATCTCCCTGAAGACTTTGCCATTGTGCCATACGTTGACGAATACGCTGGAGAAATCACTCTTTCCACACATTGCCCGATGAATCAGCTCTGCCAACATTCACAACAAATCCTCAGTCAGGAGTACCTGATGATTCATGGCTTAACCACGTCCACAACGTTACAACTCAAAATAATGGAAAACTTCAAGAAATGCCAGTAACATACTTTGGATTTTATTCCCATGGCCAGCAAGCAGAAGATATCCGACCACGAGCCACGGTCGGTGTCTTCCCCATCTTTGAGGAGAAGGCTTCAACGATGGCAATGCAGAAACACGCAATGCTTGTTGTCAAGAAAGCAATAGATTTCATCAATCCAGGCCAAATTCCAGTGATTGTAGGCGATTGTCCGCTTTATGCCCAACAGAACAAATGTCAATGGGTATACCCTAACGAGGTCGGTGAATCAAAAATGTTGTCCTTCACGGGCCTCCTGCACATCGAAATGACTTCACAAGAATGTGGGGGGAGGCTGCTGGCTGGATCAGGCTGGGAACGGATGTTCTCCATAGCCAACATCTTCACTCCTGGTGTTGCAACGTCTCTACTCGGTGGCAAGCATGTTAAGCGTACACGTTATGCATACCAACTCACTCTCGCCTGGCTAAATACACTCAGAATTCAGGCATATGACGAGTACTGTCATGATGGCTATGGACCTCATGAACCAATCGAAATGTGGGAAAAGCGACTCATCAGCAATGCTCCAACAATCTGCTACTGGACCACGGTGCGAGACTACATGCTTACCCTGTGCCGCTTCGTGCGGGGTCAGCGAACAGGTGACTGGCCATTGACACTCAAATCCATTGAGGAAATGTGTCCGTGGTTTTTTTTCGCCTTTGGTCTAACCAACTATGCACGATGGACGCCAGTCTTCTTGAAAGATATGGCACGTCTTGCACAGATCCATCCGACCGTCCATGAGGCTTTCATGGAAGGGAAGTTCGTTGTGCAACGAGGTGACAAGAAGTTCTCCATGATGGCGCTTGATCAGAGCAATGAGCACAGTATAAAGTTTCTGAAAGAGGACAGTGGAGCAAAGAGTCTTTACGGTCAGCAAGAGGAGAAAGAAGTCATCGAACTCTCCAAACCAGAGGTGCTGAAGGTCGTTAGTGAGTTTGAGAGTGTTTTCTATCCTGAGTCAAACACAAAGGACAGACTTGAACATCCAGAATCATCAGCTGCTGAGCAGAATAAGTTCCTCAAACACCTCAAAGCTATGTGCGACCTTGCCAGTGAAGGTAAAATCGTCAATCCATTTAGGGAGACAGGCCCGGAGCTTATTACCTTAGATACAGGAGAAGTCATGGACCCTGAAATTGCCTCAAGCCTCAAAGAAGCAGCAAACATCTGCAAATCCAAGTTCACTGAGTTTGTGGTGAGCAGAATAGAAAAGGCCACCAAGCCTTTGTCTGATGTCATCCAACGATCCAACCTGTTCACCTTTACCAACAGACCACCTACAGATCTGAAGAAAGGCACCGACAAGTTGGGGTCTTCAAAAGCAAACACAGCCCTCATCACAAAAATGTTTATGTCGCTACAAGCACGTCCCAACGCAGATGTAGATGATTTTTTTTCAAATACGAAAATCAGCGCCAACCTCCATCACTGTCGGATCGAGGAAAGCCTCAGTCGGGAACCAAGTCGGATATCTTGGGTTGTCTTCCAGGGATGCCTGGTCCGGGACGAACTCCAGCAGCTAGAGAAGCTTCTGTAGTTGTGCTCGACATGGCTGCAGTAGTCCACATCATCAAGCCCCAACGGGCCAGCGTGTTTGGCGAGTACACAGAAATGCAATTGCTTCCGTACTTAGAGAGCCATATGATGGACAGAACAACAAGAGTGGATGCCATCTGGGACACATATACAGAGACAAGTCTCAAGTCCCAAACTAGGATCAAACGGGGTGGGACTGCATCACGCAGAACACGAGTCTCAGACAAGATACCTATACCCAAAGGAGCTCAATGGCAGTTGTTCCTCAAGGATAGTCAAAACAAAGATGAGCTTTTCCAGTTCATCAGTCTGGAACTGCAAAGGATCACAGTCAATTCACAGTACCATCTGTTGACAACAAAGGCTGATATCGTACTCATCAATAAGCCTACAGACTTATGAGATTTGTCTCCATGTCGACAAGAGGAAGCTGACACACGGATGATGCTCCACTTGCGCCATGCTGCTGATCAGGGTCATACAAAGGCGTACCTCAGGACGGTAGATAGTGATGTTGTAGTGTTGACCATCCACTTCTTCCACGACCTAGGACTCTCAGAGCTCTGGATTGGATTCGGGTCAGGAAAAACGTACAAAGACATTCCAATCCACCATATCTCAGATATGTTGGGACTGCAGCGTTGTCAAGCTCTGCCCTTCTTCCATGCTTTCACAGGCTGTGATGTTGTGTCTTCCATGATGGGTATCGGCAAGAAGACTGCAAGGAATGCATGGGTTAACTTTCCTGAGGTCACCACCACATTCACTGCCATCACTCAAGACCCAGCCAGTCTGACGCTTGATTCTCTCCATATGAGATGTCTGGAGCGCTTGACAGTACTTATGTACAGTAAGAACTGTGCTGCCCAATCTGTCAATGAAGCAAGGAAGCTATTGTTCACCCATGGCCTCAAGTCTCTCGACTCCATCCCACCGACCCTGAATGCTCTCTTCCAGCATGCCAAGCGGGCTCTTCACACAGCAGGATTCGTCTGGAAACAGGCCCTCTCGAGAATCCCGCAAATCCCAAATCCCAGTGACTGGGGCTGGGAATGGAATGCCAGAACCAACCAGTGGGTGCCATATTGGACGGAAATGACCCCTGCTGTAGTGTTGGCATTGAAATAAGATATTTCATGCGTCGACTCTCCCGCATGGAAATTTGAATATTCCTTCACTATTCCCAGCTTATTTAATTGATTAATCAGATTGCATGCATGTTTTATAGTTTAGGTGGTTTCTAATGTTTTCTCATCAACAACAAGCGTCCATGAGTGGTCAAATTGCTCTAATATCTTGATTAATGTTTCCTTATACACAATTGATATCATCGTAACCAAAGAACATTTGCCTCATCAATTTGATAGTCGGATAATTAACTGATCCCTGCTGTTGTCAAGTTACAAAAAGCACAATCGGATCAGAATGCGAGTCGCGCGGTACCTGCCATGCACGGACTCTGGCGTGGTTTATTTTGCCGAAAAGACCATCGGTTCTTGATATCTGCAGCGAATGTCAGGCGCTATATTGTGACTACAATTATGCAATGTTTGTATCTGCTTCAATGAAGCAATATGTGGTCAATAACAATTATGTGGTGTTCTATGGGGAAATTGTGAATAAAGTTGCCTAAATAAACCTTATAGGTATCCCTGCACTAACCTGATCTCGCAGCCATTTTCCATTTTGCATGATGAATGAGCGCTTTGTGTCATTGCCTCTTAGAGGGAATTCGTTTTCCCTCATTTTTGTAATCCGACTCCATGTCTGCATCCTCTCTTATGTAATCGCTTCAATCGTTCCCTCGTGATTGTCTATCTCGTCATGCCTTATCACACGGTGACGACTATTGTGGTCCGAGTATTACTTACAGACAATTAATGCAGAAGAAATAGCGCATTACCGTTGCGCCAATTAAATGTTATGGAAAATAAAATACGGACATATCTCATGAAGGAGCACATCTACAGATTCGCTAGGTCTGCATATTTCTGCAATAGTCTGTGCAATGCATATTTAAAGTACAACATTTAGGGAGACATTTTGCTTTAACATCATTCGCTACGGCGTGCTGATCATTTACTTTTGGTGAATTTTATACCCACCACTTTTCATTTATATCCAATCTACCGGCTGTGAACAAATATGGGACATGTCTCCAGCTTGTTGTCGTTTGTCAGAGCCAAGTCCCGCATTGCAACCTTGATAAAGCTCTGCTTAAGTTTTCCTATCGTCCGTAGAGTAATCATCATTGACGATTAAGTGTCAGAGAGCACCCCAATATGCGACACACGACGAGGTGCCGATCGTACGTATCAGTGGCAGTTATCATACGTTATAGGCTACTATACACCACTTCTCAATTATAATTGACGGCCCTGAGGGCATGAATTAATTTTCTAAACAAATGGTCGTCCAGTATATAAGCTTTTCCATTCGGAACTTACGTATTTAAAGTCCATATTTTCAAATTACAATGTCTACAATGAAGGTGATTTAACAACTTCAATGGTCTCGTACTCCATTAAAGTTGCCACAAAGAACACACAAGTTTATTTGACCATACAAACCTTTGTGACTGAACTAATGCCTGATAATCGTAATAGACTACCATTGTTGTGTTTTACTTCTTTTTTCATCCCTTCCATCAACTATTCATTTATCCCACCATTGCACCATTACACAATTCATTATGACTAGTCAGTGACCATCTTTCATACATTCACATGGCGACCATAATCCCATCACAGACAGTGGGCTCAAATCCTCGCCATTTCACTTTAATATACTGCGTTTTGGGTGATTAAATTGCTTGTATCGGAATGCAATAGATTCCGAATACAAACATTTATATAAATTTACCTCATAACAACTAATATATATTAGGTTTTGTGAATGCATGTCACATGTGATTATGTATATTTTCATCACATCCAGTATAGATACATATATTGATTGTATCTTGAACAGGAAACACATATGGCTCATTGAATATGCATTCAAACAAAGAAATGCCTTTCAAGCGCGAAATCAGTAGACTTGTTTTGTGTGGCGACTTCTATATTTATATAATCAAGCTCAATTTTAAACGTGCGTTAGCGCTGCCAAGATGAATGTTATCAACAAACCCGCGCCATTTGTCCTTGGTTTATTCTCTCCTGGTTTCTTATCAAAGACCTTAAGTCTCTTCTAGAGGATTCTTATTCACCAGGCTTCTATCATGACGTTTACCGCTATTGTCTTTCATGTTGTGATTTAAAATTACGTTCGAGGTGACTTTGGAACGTGGCTACCAAAACGATGTAGGTATTGATGACGCCAAACTCACTGATGGAGACTGCGCTTCTTAGGTGATAATTCGTGAGATACAACGATGGCGCCCTGGAGTGCGCAGACGAAAGCGACCTCTCCCAGAAGAGTAATCTATGTACAACGTACACTGGACTTTCTCGTCATTAAAGTTGATCCTTTATCATTGTGTCGCCCTGTACTGACCCTCCTCGTAGAGTTTGTTGTTGTTCTTTCTCCTAATACAGGACACATTGCTATGCTGACTTTGCGTGCTAATGGTATTGTTTCGAATGCGCAAGAACTCTCTACAGTGTATCATGCCACAATTCTCGTGAACGAAAACCATCAAGCTCATAAAAGTACAATATTCGTCGATGCCTAAGGCACACAAGACCTCAATGGATCGATGTTTGTCCAAGCCCTTAAAGAACTATATGCCTTCCCGACGAATTCTCCCAAGCCCACAAAAGTTCAAACCCAAACCACCTTAACAAATGCTGTTCCCCACTGACCTCGCACCAAGCCTCACGCACACATACACAACCCAAACAAACGGCGATGCCAGGGGCTATGTGTGTTCTGATTCAGAACTGGGTGTTTTAGATGTTATTTGTCTTGATTCGTTACACAGTTTCAAAGACTTCCAATATCCTAACATAAACCACGGATACAAGCAAAGAAATGTTTTATAAAAAATTGCATATCTGTTATAAGACTTCTCATATGACAACATAAAACACGGATGCAAGCAAAGATGAGATGTATCATACAATTGCATATCATGTGATGCTCGAATCAACCTAATATCTATACAAAGATGATGGAAGCAATTAAATCTTGTTTGGGTAATGGTTTTTAAGTTGTTATGTATTTCCCAACTGTTGCATACATTCGTTATTTGTGCGAGAAAATAGGGTACTGTACATTTGCGAGTGGAGGGTGTGAGTAGAAAGTATTCTCAGTCGGTGCAGCGCATAACACACAATAGCTGATAGCTCTTTAGCTGATTCGCCTCAGTGGATAGTTACTAATGCATTGGTCTCAATACCTGCGGATGCACGTCACTTACCATTGGGGTTAGTCTATGATAACTCCACCATCTCCAGCATGAAGATAAAGCGATATTGCATGTCGAACGTAGGTCAATTGAAGAAGTAGATTTGATATGTTACTGCACGGCATTATCCGTAAACGGTTTTATATAGAATCGTGTGCTCCTGTGCCATATTTCACATTCGTTCAGGAAGACAGGCACCTCGGCGAATACGACGATAATACTTCAGCACTGAACTTGTCGAAGCCATCCTCATTTCTGTCTGAAATATTGTACAACAGTCTAACAGCGCCGTACAACTATGTTAGGCCGCCTACATCGTGATGTCTTGAACAATTAGTGGCATCAGGCACTCGATCAAGTAATGCAGTTTGAATGACGTCATCATCCAATACTACTTGTACGTCATGCAGAGATGACATGTGACTCACATCGCCTTGACTCGATAAGCTCGACCTGCTGTCAGTGCTGTGTAGTCGATTAGCAACATAGTGCCGTTGGAGCTTGTTGAACATGGACCGCGCGCGACGGAGACAACAGCATGGGATAAGCCGAAACGCATCACGACGAAAGTGTGCCGAGGTCAACAGGTACACCAAACATTTGCTGGCAGAAAATATATCCCACGACAGGAAGCAGATAGATTGTGCCAGAGATCTCTGTGCATAGTAATGCATGATATCATCTCCCAACTGAGGAATATTTCGTGCGTCGAGTATGAACCCAATCATATTGTAAGCACTTTCTGGTAACGCTAAAATGAGGGACATGACACCGATGACTCGCACCATTCTCGTGAATTCCTCCGTCAACTTGGGGTTGATTATCATTCTGTTATCAGAAGTA
>CM067351.1:9640818-9681728 GCA_034190875.2 Urechis unicinctus
ACTAACACTGGACTTTCTCGTCATTAAAGTTGATCCTTTATCATTGTGTCTCCCTGTACTGACCCTCTTCGTAGAGTTTTTTGTTGTTCTTTCTCCTAATACAGGACACATTGCTATGCAGACTTTGCGTGCTAATGCAATGTCAATGTAATGTGTCGAATGTGCAAGAATACAGTGTACCATGCTATTATTCTCGTGGATGAAAACCATCAACCTCATAAGAGTACAATATTCGTCGTTGCCGAAGGCACACAAGACCTCAATGGATCGGTGTTTGTCCAAGCCCTTAAAGAACAACATGCCTTCCTGACGAATCCTTCCAAGCCAGCAAAAGTTCAAACACTAAGCACCTTAATAAATGCTGTTCCCCACTGACCTCGCACCAAGCCTCATGCACACATACACAACCCAAACAAACGGCGATGCCAGGGGCTATGTGTGTTCTGATTCAGAACTGGGTGTTTTAGACGTTATTTGTCTTGTTTCGTTACACAGTTTCAAAAACTTCCACTATCACAACATCAAACACGGATACAAGCAAAGAAATGTTGTATAAAAATTTGCATATCTGTTATAAGACTTCTCATATGACAACATAAAACACGGATGCAAGCAAAGATGAGTTGAATAAAAAAATTGCATATCATGTGATGCTCGAATTAACCTAATATCTATACAAAGATGATGGAAGCAATTAAAGCTTGTTGGGGCAAATGGTTTTAAAGCTGATATGTATTGTCCAATTGTTGCATACACTTGGTATTTGTGCGACAAAATAGGGTACAGCAGATTTGGGAGTGGAGGGTATGAGTAGAAAGTGTTCTCAGTCGGTTCAGCGCGTAACACACAATAGCTGATAGCTCTTTAGCTGATTCGCCTAAGTGGGTAGTTAAAAATGCATTGGACCCAATACCTGCGGATGCACGTCACTTACCATTGGGTTTAGTCTATGATAACTCCACCATCTCCAGCATGACGATAAAGCGATATACTGCATGTCGAACGTAGGTCAATTGAAGAAGTAGATTTGATATGTTACTGCACGGCATTATCCGTAAACGGTTTCATATAGAATCGTGTGCTCCTGCGCCACATTTCACATTCGTTCAGGACAGGCACCTCGGCCAATAGGACGATAATTCTGACTGCATGTTGTCTGCAAGATGTATCCTGAACTAATTGTGTGTAATCACTTAGACGCATCGACATCAAAGAGGTGCTGAGGAACCTACGACGACCAGCAGCGTCGTAGAGGCTCTCTGCAGAAGCACTGCAGACTTGATACGTTTTTGTTTTGCAATGCAAGCTGTCACATGCTTTATAGTTAAATAATGAAAACATGTTTCAGGACCAGCCAGTGAGGAAATAAGAGCTCTATTCATAATTTCATATTTTTTGTGTTACAATATTTGTCATGGATTGTTCGCCAGCTATTCGATATACATTTGGTATATTAGCTAATCTAGAGAAATACGATACAGCTATTCCTTTGATTGCTTGGTGAAATTCCTCTGTGAACATCGATGCTACTAATATTATTACATGATGATATTAACCAGATGAAATGTGATCTTCGGGATTTCCCTCCATGTTTAATTTGTAACCGCGTGATTGATGCATATTAATTTGTATAAGTACTTCCTGCAATGTGAATAAATAAGTCATCACAGACAGGCTGCAATAGACTCATCTGATCGAGTCAGATGTTGAATAACATGAGAGAAAATCCTTGGGATTTGTAGCTGATTGATATATGTAAATTCATAACTGTATTAGTATTTGGCGGAATGCTTTGTATATACACAGGCGTTCATTCGTTTAGAACGAGAAGGATTCAAACAAATTTAGCATTGGGAATTACATTGCAACAGACAGTCAAACTATTGGCAATAACTTTAATAATCATAATGCTGATATCGTTTATAACTGTCACAAGATGCTACAGAAGGCATGGGAATTCACACACACACAAATAATTATGATGATGTTTATAAGACCTCAAAGCTCATCAGTCTTGACTAAATGACGATTCATCTCCAGAATAAAAGTAAACTAAACCAAATCTGGCCTTTCGTTCAGTCGAAAAGCTCTTATTACAGAGCTTGATCAGTTTTGTAAAATCCAATTGGAGTGTGACGCTTCTTATCCATCATTTGGAATTGGACATTCACGTGGCCAATTTATTTTCCATCTTCGCAGTATTACTTTCCAACATGCATCGTTACTAACTACAAAGGAGCTAGCATTAAGGTTGTTGTGCGACGAATTAGCGTACCCTTACCAGAAAACTCATTTCATTTCATCGTGAGTTATCACATGGTTGCTTTACCATTAGATTAACACAAAGCCTGCGTTTACCTACATATTGTAATATGAACATGCAACGCATTGTCTCGTGCACAAAAGCATCGACTTGTACTCTACACATAGCTCCCTTTGGCATTTCACAGATACCCGCATCACTATTGAATAAATAACCTATAATAGTACTATGGTCATGAGGAATAATGATCTCTAAATATTCCAGAAAGACGGTTGCTGACATAATTTCCATGCATAAAACTAAAGCCAATGATTAATATATACCTAACTGATTAATTTTCCATAATTTTCACATTTGGATGCTTGACGCAATTTGGAGCCAGATTAGTTCAAATAAGTAACAGCATGTAAATATGGCAGGATAGCTTGATCTACCTACAGGTACCTGATCATGGTGCATGATAGCTTGATCTACCTGAAGGTACCTTATTATTGTACAAAACTGCAGGCTAACTAATTTGAGTTATGCTTCTGATTTCTAATCGTAAAAGGTGAATTGGAATGAATTCATTGGTAGGCATGCTAGTCATAACGATATTCAACAATCTGTCAAATGTAGAGATTGGATTTTGCACTCGTCCTCTTTTAATTCCTTTTGCAACACATTGTCAGATGATTGGTATCCGTTTACTTCTACTGTGTTTCTGTTAAACGTATATGATATAACTAATACATTGCACGTCCATTAAAAGAGCTTATTTTAGTTCGTACAGTATTATTCGAAGAGTGTATGCTTACCTTGATAAAACAATTACCAAAATCAGTTTCATTGAACGTCTTCCTTTCTAATCAGACACATCATCTGACGAAATCAATTATCCTGATTGGTCAAATCTACTACAACCCCTTGTGATCAGATGGCATTCATTATGATGAACAGCTCCTCCAAGAAGAGATAGCGCTGCTGTTCACACATGATGGCAACTAAAGGGTTTAGAAAGCCCTCTACATGCTCTATGGTAACCATGCAACTGTTGAATAACATGTGTGTTAATGTAGTTTTGAGGGAATGAGATCCGAGTTATCACGTTTAACCATCGTTTAATCGCCAATTGTCCTAAAAGCATATATTCCTTGCCAGATTCTACCTCTATTTGAACCTTTGCTGCAAAACCCTTACTAGCTCATTAACGATGCATGAGTGGCTCATGTGTCACTGAATTATGGGGTCATAGACGTTTGAAATTAGGACGCAGTGTGGGCACTGGAGCTTATGAGGCTGTTTGCACATGAAAGGAAAGAGTTGTGCTCCGTTATTCATATGCCGTCAGTATAATAATGCGTCACGAAAAAGGAAACTGGTTGACAGACAGAGGTGTAGAGATTTCCTGCTCATATTGAATACATTTTAACTCAACAAAACGCACTATTGGGATAATCACGCATAAACAGGCCTATTTGTAGTGTTGTATGTGTTTGTTAAACTTGGATGTGAGGCTGTAGATGTCTCGGGGACATAACTATTTGTGCACGTTCTCATTTAATCTAATGCTTCCTGTGGAGGGTTGCTGGTTTGGGAGAAAGCAGCATTAGTACTTATTTATATCTCTGCGTTACTCTTGATGTCATTGTCAATTATTGTTGGCTGATTTGTAGACCTTGACATTAAGCATAAAGTTATCTGAAAGGGTAATGTGTAACAAGCTCCCATTGTTTACAATACAATGTTGCTTAATGCTGCACACACGAAGCTAATATACATTTTTACACAAGAGAAATTTTGGTGAGAATGCTTGAATTGAAGCAGACTATCACATTGCATTTTGTTCCGAGATCATTTGAGATCACAGGACTAAATGAGTGGGTGTAGTTTGGATAGGGGTAACGTGTGATGGTATTTGTTATATGCTAATAGGATATGGCATCGGAGGTGGTCATTAGACATTTGTCATCTGAGGTCATAAGACGTGCTTACGGATGTCATCCAATGGTCTCATAAGGATATGTGTATTGACATTCGATGTCATCTGAGGTCAAAAAGGGGTCTAAGATTGAATTCAAGTCGCTGATAGATTTGACATTAGATTTCATTTCGGCGGTCATTTAACATCACAAAACGGACTTAATGTTGACCTCTGTGGTTACATCACACACTTATTGCGATAAGCATAGGTTATCAAGAACCACTACCTTTCCGGATCAGATGCTCCTGTAAAGCGCTGCATATAAACCTGGCCGAGCTGACAAATCGCTTTCAGTGGGCCATCGATAGTGCTACATTGTACTGTAACTAAACGTGAAATTGATATGTTTTTAACAAGCCAACTCTAGTGAATAATCTCCCCCTGCATAACAGCTGGTTAGTCGTCTCCTTTTATCAATACATATGTCGCTTTGCACCGTAATCGTGCAGCATGGACATTCAAACAAGAAAAATCATTATTTGCCAAATGTCTTATTCACTTATTGTATACTTGATAAATGTGCAGAATCAGCCTATTTACACTGAAGATGCATTCCATAATTCAAAATATGAGAATGTTGGATTTGTAAGCGAACAATAATATCCTCATGCAGTACATTTTTGAGACCTGTTTGTGCCTGTATGTGCCTTTATGTGCCTTTATGTGCCTGTTTGTGTCTGTTTGTGCCTGTATGTGCCTGTATGTGCTTGTATGTCCATATTCTCCCCATTAAGGCTGCAGTTAGCCACTTTGGACTTGTCTATAAAAGAAGTCTGCTGCAGTGCACGGCATCTTTCAAAGTTGTGATACTTGAATTTAAATGCCGCGCCGTAGAAACCAGGAATCTATTATTTGAATAAGCAATACGATGTTACTCATATTCATACCCCAACAGGGTGTGCTACATAATCCACAGGTCATCCCCAAAACACATATTGTTGCCATTCATAAGCAAGACTCATTTGTTCGATTAAAGGTTTATAACAATGAACGTTTACAACCAATAATAAATTTTTATGGCGACTTCGAAACTCATCATGCTTAATATCGTACTTGGGCCATATTGCTCGATGATATTTAATGCGAATAAACTAGAGAGGTGCCCGTAGACAATGCTAATACTTCGTCAAGACTCAATGTCATAATGCAGATGGACCGTCAGTAGTTCCAAAATGAACCCGACAAAATGATTTTACTAATGGTCAACCTTTGAGAGTGGAGTCTGCAGACTACACTTGTTTGTCATGCACAGCGCGCAAGAGGAACACATGGAGGCACGTAGCTTTCATGCATTAAGCATTAGCCCATAATGAACGTACCACGCGCTATTTCACCTCCCCATTGTGTCATATTGTTTGGTTACTAGTAGCAATTCGGACCGAAATAAGTAAGGTTAACTGCAGAATCACAAGCGCGTTGCAATAGTGTAAGTGGAACCACCAAAGGTATCAGGAGTGATATGATGGAGTATACCTATATCCGAATATGATCCGTTTGAGATTGTTTCGGTGACAATTGACTTGGGCTTCATTAGTTTTTGATACAAGTGTAAGTTGCAATGTAATGTAGCAGTACTGTGCATACAATTACAACGAACCTAATCATAACGGATGCAATTTGTTTTATCTGCTATACAGTTATGATGCGCGACCTGCTATTATTTAGGCATCTTGTGCCAAATGCTACAAAAACAGTGTGCTTGTTATTGAAAAGAGAGAATATTTCTCTAAGCATGTCATAAATCCAGGGTGCGATTACCGAAAAAAGGGTTCACGCTCTCAATAAACTTCATCACTACTACAAATATACCAGCGTCGGCAAAGTTTTGGATTCCAATAGATCGCTCATAACTGTCTATATAAATGACAGACACCTTAGATATTATTTGACTATACCCCCGGGGATGTTCATATCAATCAAGACATATTTACTAGTGACCGTCAGGTTGACAAGCTCTTGCACTGTTTATAGGGTAAAGATATGTGATATGGAGTTCTAAGTACCATATTGCCATGTGATGTTCTCAACAACAGACTGTGGGCGTACATTTTAAACGTTAATGAGTGTTAATAGACTGCATTTGATAGCAATAACATGATTGTAGTCCCTGCAATATGCATGCAGGGTCAAGTTCCTATCTATTACCATAACATATTAATGATCTCGAAAATTATGTTGTGTGCGTTCATATGGGTGCTTAATCTTTGAATGTTAACCGTAATTAATGAGTAATAGACAGCATATGAATACAATAATACGATTGTAGTGCCTGCAACATGCCCATTGAAGCGGTTTTATGTTATGTCAGATGCTATCTCAATGCATTGCCGGAAAATATATATGAATACAGATATTTTAATATATATACATTTACAAGAGCTATATATGCAATACGTATATATATATATATTATATGAATATATATATATGAATATATATATATATATATATACATATATATATATATAAATTTATATATATATGAATATATATATATATATATATATATATATATATATATATATATATATATATATATATATATATATAGTATAAAACATTATCATATCATAATGTAAGAATATATGAATATTTATATATCTATTATTTTCAGCTATGTCAATGATAAAACTATGTTTAGGCATTATGTATATCTGTATACCCACACATATATATATATATATATATATATATATATATATATATATATATATATATATATATATATATATATATATATATATATATATATATATATATATATATATATATATATATAAATATATATATATAACATATATATATACATATATATATATATAATATAATATATATATATATATATATATATATATTGATATATATATATATATATATATATATATATATATATATATATATATATATATATATATATATATATACATATATATATATATATATATATACATATATATATATATATATACATATATCTATTTTATGCATACATACATATATATTGAGATATATGAGTTATATATATATATATATATAGATATTAATATATATATATATATATAGATATATATATATATATATATATATATATATTATATATATATATATGAACATCTATATATATGTATATATATATATATATATACATATATAAATTATATATATATATACATGTATATATATTTATATATATATAAATATATATATGTTTATATATGCTTATATATATATATATTTACACAGACACATGCACACACATATATATATGAATATATAAATATATATATATCATATATATATATATATATAATATACATATATATATGTGTATATATATATCTACATATATTGATATATATATATATATATATATATATATATATATATATATATATATATATATATATATATGTTTATATATAAATTTGTACCTAATTGACCTTATACATATGCAAATTTATATTTTATTGTAATATATTTTTATTTGTAATAACATGATATGGAGGGATAAATTGTCATGCATTATATATATATATTCATATACATCAATACATATGCTATATATATAAACATCATTAGTATATATATGTATATAATGTCTATATCTGTTGATATATATACTATATATATATATATATATATATATATATATATATATATATATATATATATATATATATATATATATATATATATATATATATATATGAATATAAATATTTACCTAATTTGTATGTTTTTACATATATAGTTATATTTTATCTTAATATATATATACGTAACTATTATGTTTAATATATTATGTATATATATGAAATGTATAGTTTCAGTTAAATAAATGTATATTCATATATATGTATATATATTCATATATACATAAATATATATGCGATTAATAAATATAAGTATCATTATGTATATATTTATATATTATAATATATCTGTATTTGTGGATATATATATATATATTTTATAGATATATATATATATATATATATATATATATATATATATATATATATATATATATATATATATATCATATATATATATATATATAAATATAAGTTGGTATGTTTTTATATGCAGTTATTATTATGTCTTATTATAATATTTACGTATTTATTATGTGTAAATTAATATGTTTATATATGAAATGTATAGTTACAGTTAAATAAATGAATATTCATATACTGTATATTTATTTGTACATCATGGTGTTTAATTAATATTGTTTCTGTATCCAAGCAAGAGACAGGTTTGTGGCGGAAATATTGAATTCTAAATGACATTTGTGCCACAAATAATAACGGAACCTATCTGCGAAGAACTGATGTACCTCGATATATGACCATGATTCAATTGATATATCAAGCCACCACAATATAATTTATGTTTTCCACTGCACCTATAATATGTCTGATTAATACCGAACGTATTTATTATGATAAATATGTGTATAAGTGAAATTTATAGTTTCATTAAATAAATGAAATTCATATATATACTTATATATATTCATGCATAAATCATGACCACATTGTTTCTGTTTAAAATTTAAGAGCATATTTTTACTTGGCGGAATTTGAATTCTAAATCTTCACTGCCACAAATAGGATCATTATTAAGTGGAAATGCATATGCTCAAAGCAAGGTCATGCAGAACTGCCATTATGGTTAAAGGCAACAGGAATGCCTATTAAAAGATTGTACCTAAAGACTAGATGCAATAGTGTATATTCCACTGTGAATAAAATGCGCCCTCGCCACTCATGACGGAAGCAAACTGTTGCTCATGGCTTTGTTATGCAATTTCCAGGTAGGTTAACATACCACTAATTGTCTAAATCATGGTTTTATCACCTATTGCAAAATACCCTTCTATTCATTACGATTCCGATGTGCGAGGCCAGCCATTCAAATTGTCCCATATGGTTCAACTGTATGGATGGCCCGATTACATCTGGAAAGACAGGGAATTTCCAAATTCCTTGCATAGGCTTACGTCATTTTAAAAAGGTGCATTTTTTCTCATCGAGTCTTTGTCAGCGTACAATTAACCTATGTTATCTGCAATGGCCTATGTTATTTGCAGCAACTGCTTGGAACATACAATAATTAAATCACTATGCTGGTTATATGCACTCTCCTCCTTTGCGTGCATTATATGCCTACCAGTCAGCCCATTACACGCTTAAGGTTTTGTATAGTAAGTCAATTACTAATATGTGACTGGTAACTTTATATTTCATTGTTGTGTTGAGTTGTTAATATAGTGCGACCTGGGTGGCAAGAATATGGCTATACGGAACTAAGTAAATCTAGTATGCGTACAACATTGATAGCACATGGATGATTAAAGTTGCGCTATCAGCGGCCACCTGCTTGACAGCATACTCAACAGCATAGCATGCGCAACCTTGCGGAATCAACAAATGAGCATCCATTGAACGTTTAATTGGAAGCGCAAGCATCACGGTGGATTCCCACTGGATTTACTAGTTCAACGGCGGAGTTGATTCCACTGGGAACATCTGCACTCATGCTCATCAAGTTGGAACTAAAGTGATTAAGTGTAAGACCAGGCATCCTTAAAGAGACTGTTTCATGCAATAATATGTGTATGCTAATGAGCATTTTTGAACAACGAACAGCTATTCGCATATACTTTGAACAACCCACTTTCTTCAATCTCCCTGCCGCATAGAGGACGCCCATGATGCAACCATAATTCCGTCTCATTGACCACTTTGAGATTAACTTTGGTAAATGATATGAGATATTTCTTCCTTAAACAGAGCACTTCCAAATGCCAGCATCTAAAATTCATACTTTGATTGCGCGGGCAAAGTTTGACAAAGTACAATATATTACCTAGACATATAACACATATGTAAGTATCGAGCTTAGAACTGCGTGTGGTGGTATCGCATACATATTGGCTAAGAGTTAAGAAATATTCAATGCCCGACTGTTTATTTTACTTTGCCTTCTTTCTTCCATGGCTGCTCTGCCATAACCTTCCAAGGGCTATTCTGGTTCTGCTTCATTGTCATCTGAATAGAAGTGCCATAACAGCCCACGAAAGAGTCTAAGTGGACTGATATATATTTATGTTTGCAATATAACCGAGCAATTAATTTGTATTGGTTCGTTGCCTGTGATGTCCTACTCTATTATGATAGCTGGATGTATTGAGGACCATAACCCACCAATAACCAGCGACATGGTAGAAGATTCATTATGTGTCATCTATGTTTCTTGTATTTACAACGCTTAAGCGTGTGCAGTTAAAGAAAATGATGAAAATGGTCGGAATCGGTGAATTTACTGCCAATCAGGTCATGCATTGCCTCACAACAAAACAGGAATGATAATATGATCTTATAACGCATCGATTAATAATGCAGTTTATATATATATATTTATAGAGATATAAATTTATATAATATATATATATATATAGAGATAGATATATATATATATATATAATATATATATATAAAATATATATATATATATATATATATATAATATATATATATGAGATATATATATATATCTCTAAAGATATATATATCTATATATACATATATATACATATATATATATATATATATCAATATATATATATATATATATATATATATATAATATATATATATATATATATACACATATATATATATATATATATATATATGTATTTATATATGTAAAATACATTTTACATTACTGGTGCCGTAACGTTTAATTCAATTTAAAGAAGCCGACCACACCCGTGGCGTTAAAGGAATGGCATGTACACTGACAGGTGTTTAATATAACGGCTTTCATTCTGCGTTAGCGCCGCAGCTTACTTGAGTTAAAAATTTAAATATCCTGTTTTAACACCAGAATAAGTCACCAGCAATCCGATGATATGTTGCAATGTGTAGCTACATTGATCGGTGGGCTAGAAATAGACAGCTACAATGATCGGACAGCGGATTCATATTCTGAGTATCTCCCCCGTACATGCTATGTAAGAGATCGTATACCGACCCCATTAGGTTTTCGAATGACGGAAGATTAAATTGTCCTACCAATAATCTGATATTACTAAAATGATTTCATTCTAGTGATGTTTATTATTACCTAAGAGTGTAATCAGAAATTCGTGATGAAACGCTTTATCACGCTCGGCTTAGACGTGCTGCTGTCAATAAACCTCGTCTGATTAAGCCACTGACAAAGCTGGTCGAATTAGCTCTAAACGGCCCAGTTCTATGACCGTACACCTCTGCCATATGAAAAGCGCCTCCAAAGTCCATAGCGCATTAGAACGCCCTTAGAAAACTATAGGTTAAGTATTTCAGAGCAGCGAACATACCTGCGCGACCAAGCATTAAAGCATGCCAAGACATGATATGCAGTCTAACGAATGTAAATCTGTATTGTTAATGACAGATACATGTGGTATATTCATACAAGCAGCTGAACTGTTACTACAGACAATAAATAAAGTTTGCAAAGACATGAAATGAGTGTTGGTTTGTATTAATTATGCCATTCCAAACGTTTATAACTCATGAGCATTAATAATAGCGCGTGCTAGGTGGTTGAAAATAGTGGTCCGTAGTGTTTCAAACAAATATATTAGGTCGCGTTTTGGTTACAAATTAAAATCCTCACATATCAGCAACGAATTGCGTCTGCACTGGTTGCCGCCTAACTGTATGGCCGCATTGTCGATATATTCTATAAAGAAGCAACAGTAGCAGTTGAATTTCATTTCACAACCTAGCTTACAACGCAAAGCATGCAGAATCAACTGTAGATACTGAGAAATAGGAGGACAGTTCTGTCATTATACATATTTGTACAAAACCAAGAGGCACCGTTTTGTATTAGACATTTAAGTCATTAAACAAGGAAAGACCAAAAGATGAAATATCTTACGGTTTTTAAGAATGGAATGAGGTAAAGCCATTTAGATGCTACAGTGAGTCACTGTTGGCGGTGGTGCTTGCTTATCATGACCAGTCATTGCCTCAGATCTATTAGTGTGTAATCTCAATCTGCTACCAGCAAGGGTAATTAAGATGAACAGGACGGATGCCAAAATACCATCACGCTTAATGTTGAGTATTACTTTCGTCGAATCCAAACATGACATTCAGTATCGGGTGATGTGTTTTATCGGTGGTAATGAACGTCATATTTCCACTAGGTATTTTCGCTTTGATGCATCTATTCTGTTCTAAGTGAAAGCGATTATAATATATATAGGCAGTAGTGTAGGTGATGGTAACTGTAGCTACTTGGTCATAAGCAGTCTGACATTGCCTCATCTGCCTTCATTGTCTTAAATGTAGACTTAAGAACTTGCATTTGATGAGACAATGGAACGCATTCACAGACCTGTTAATGTTGGGTATATAATCTCATGAGACTGGGCGTGGATGTGCCTGGATGATTCTAATTGTTCTTAATCCGTATGGCTGGTTACGGTGATTGTATATATGATAAATGACAGTCCCTCTGGTTTTAGAATATGTCTACATGCTGTGGTACATATACAGCAACAGTTGTCGTGTTCTTTGCTAAGCGCATTTGTTGTATCTATTAGCAGTATGCTTCCAGAACATATAATACCCTATCATAGGTGAACTGCATACAAAGTACAGCTAGTTTAACAATTCCTGCTTTGAGCGCATCATGGTCACACAATGACAGTAGCAAAAACCTAATGTGACATGTCGTGAAGTTGTGAGAGCGGGGAGGTGGGGGTGGGGGTGGGGGGGGGAGGTGTTGGTTGGTAGGGCGCAGTAACGTTCAAACGCAAGGCACAAGCAGACCGGATGGAACTGTAAGCTTTCATCAGATAACGAATTGGTTTATCTAACGCACATGGACGTCTTCTACGCCGTATAACAATATCTACTACAAAGGGATATGTTGTACATTCATTGTAACAGCTGCGTTGTCATACTCTCAAATCTATCCGTCAACTTAGCACGTCGTTTAGGAGCGATATTTGCTAAGGCATATTAAAAGGGACGATAGCACATGGCTTTACTCCCATTGAAATTACTCTGGTAATAGAGCAGGTGCTTTCAGTTTGTCACCCAGGTGTAGTGTAACTTATCTGTTTGCCGTTTTACAGCACATAATTTGCTTCAACAAAACACTTTAATGGTGATGACTTTCATGTTGTCAGCTTGTCATAGGTTCGGGGTCGGTTTTTCGGCCCTATTCCGGCGTCTTCGGATATGTGTCATGTTTTTTTGGTGATCTTAGTCCGTTCATTTGTATTGGTTGCTGTCTGAACACAAAGCGTCAAACTAAGCAAACTATTTTCCTGTACATGGATACACGTGATGGCTGTAGTAGCGTGTAAGTAGATACTCGTTCCAGTAAGGTTCCTCCACTTGGTGTCTCTCTGGTAAGGCAAACGTTTTCTTTGTCTACACCATTTCTATCGTGTCTCCAGAGAGGGGTGAGCTCTTTTTGTTTTTTATGTCTCCTGTTCACCTAGTGTTATATGTAGCTGGTTGATGCACAGAACTAGAAGACTTATATAGTCTTGATAAATAAGATCTATTGCCTCTGGTACAGTATCTGTCTCTTCCTGGCAAGATTTCCCCCTTATCAAGACCGGTCACAGGGTTGGAGTGTTAGTGAGTAATTCGGGGGGGGGGGGATAGGGCGCGCCAGGTGGATAGCGGGCGGCGATGTCCATTATAATTGGATTGTGGCCATCCGGTACAAGTGTCAATTCCAGTTAATTGTGGGGATTGGCTTTAGATCAAAGGGATGTTTTTGTTGCAATCGGATAGATAAAAGGGATAGGATTTGTAATGAATAAAAAGGGGACAAAGTTATTACGTGTGGAATAAGGGCCTGAATACAGAATAGTTGAAAATACCGACATAATACGTGTCCCTCTGCGAATATGCAATCTGTAAATACACCATCTGCACTGTGTCTATCAACTGAGGCTTAAAAGATTCATCCCTCGGCTGCACACTTGATACAGTTCTTTGAAAGAACTGACTACCATTTACTCCCTCTTTTGACCCCTTATTTAAATTGTCAGAATAGAATAAAGACCCTTGACATTGTGTCACTCGTCAAGAGTAAGCTAGATCTATCTGTACTTGTACAGTTTTTGTTTTTCTGTCAGGCATTGTTACTTTAGACTATGCCATTCTACCAGGCACTGAGGTGAACTGACCCGGGCGAGTCTGTGCGAGCGTGTACCATCACCTCCATAAAGGGATGCCACAAGTAATGATTGTGTCCGAAATGACTAATTGACCAGTATGATATATTGGGGTAAGAGTATTGGGATAAGAGGTCATTTGTTTGGTAGACTAGTTCAGATATTATGCGATGCGCTGAAAATAGGGCTCGAGTCTTGTAACGGCTGCAAACCACCCGTTAGCTCCTGAATGTAGTAGGCACGAGGGACGAACGTACATGCATTTACGTTGGTGCTCATTTCAGCCCCAACATGATTCTGCTTCAAAACATTGTCTCTAAGTATCCTCACAACAGATCATGTTTGTAGTTTCCACAACATAAAATTCCAATGAATAAACGATAGTGCTATTGGTGGCCATGTCACTGGCGTGAAAGACATGAAATGTGCTTAGGTTTTACTAAGATATATGTATATAATACTAATATAAATCTAAACCACTGCCGAAACCCGTAAGGCTAATGAGACTTTTGGTTGCTCGCTCGTTGCAGCATTTGATCCCTGTAGAGGCTGTATTTGGCAGGTTATACTATGTGGAATGATGAATCACGGAAAGATGTCTTCTTTTAATATATATATGCTACTATATAAGGCCACCACCGGTGGTGTGTGGCCCCGTCCAATTAAGACTGTTCACTTAAGAAATGTGTTATGTAATAATAAGTATTTATCATTTGCAATACCCCAGGTTATCCGTTCATTGACTAATAATCACGAAACCAAGTAGACGAGATTGACAGCTTGTTTTGTAGTTTGGGAGTTCTTAGGTTTTCACACCCACTACAAGCGTCCATGATTTGTTCATTTTGCTATTTTATGTAGATAGAGGTACACATATACATATCCTTATCAAATTGATAGTCGGAAAGTTAACTGATCCATGCGTTTGTCAGGTTACAAGCAAATATGCATGCGAATGGCGCGGTACCTGTCATACTAGGACTATCGCAAAGCATGGTTTATTCTGCCAAAACGGCCATCGGAGCGTGATATCTGTACCAAATGAGTAAACGATTGCTGATTCCAGGCGTGTTGATATTAGCATTCATTGGTACAATATAATGATTTCTATGGTGCAATGTTTATAGGAATAACGTTGCTTGATTATACTTAATTGGTATCCCTCCCATAACCTGATCTGGCATTCTTATGTCATTTGTTCGTGATAAATGAGCGGTCTACGTTTTTACTCATTAAGGGAGGATCTTTATTTGCATATGATTTCTGTTTTCCGACTTCTCCGTTTACGTGCCTTCTCATATATACCCGCGTCCACCTTTTCCTCTTGCTAACCACTTGTCTCTTGCCTCATTACGCGGCGCCCACTTGTTAATCTGCTGTGGAACATAACAGCCAATCAACACATTACATATAATGATATCAAGGACAGTATTGTGGCACATGGAACGGACGGGAATTTTTCCTGCGTTGCAAAAGTGGCTCTGTATTGTATATGATCAATCAATGAAGTCGATCAATGGATGAAGCTTTTGCTGTCAGCATTATCTCCATGATGATGCAAAAATACTCTAGCGCCTTACTTGCCAGCAGCATTCAGTGTACTAATAAGGTTGAAAAGCAGGATCTATCTGAGTGGGTCCAGCGCATTATTCGTGGTTGAGCTGCACATTACTTACGTATGCATTCTGCGTAATGACAATGATTAATATGTCAACTATGACATTCAATGAAGCGATACAAAGCACGTTGTATACGAATAGTCAAAAGAATAAAATAAACAAATTGTTCCGTCGGATAAGGGTAATGGTAGGTTTTTCACTCTTCAGTATCATTTTATGTGAATGTGAAAGCATGACAAGCATCATGTCAACGCATTCCATGTTATTTTAACACATTGTTTAATTACGGATGACAATAGATTGTCCAAGATTTCTATTGTAAAAATAATATGTGTAAATTGCTGACGATCTTTGCTCTCGTATCGTTCTAGGGTGAATTTATAACATAATTGTGTGGTTATGAATAACTATTTGTATAATCTATATCCCTCAATAGCCTCATTCGCTCTCAATATATCTGTTTACGGAGTTAAACATAATACAAGTAGTGGTTAATATCATGATCAGTGTATAACCGTGCTGCTAGATTCCGAATGACATGAACAACACTTAATGCTCCCCCTGCGTTTTTCACACGTATTATGAATAGAATAATCTTGAAGCAAGGCAATGTGCGGTTGTGATAACGCTACTTTGGTATCCTTTTATGTGGAAGATTAGAGTTGATGAACGAGATCTGTGTATCTGTATGTGTGCTGACATAAATTATCCATTACATTTGGAATAATCAGTGCTGACCTTGCAGGGAAGGTCGAAGGCTGCTATAAATGATGCGAGATAGGTATCATTTTTGACATTTTGACATATATGCACAATCATTTTGTAACTGCCATTTACACTTTATACGGTATTGCAGCTTTAATGCTAGCTATGATGATGGTCTTTAAAACAGATTGGCTAGGAAGTATTCAATAACACGCGCTATATAACTACATATAATGCGCTCCTTAGCAATGGGTCAAGACAGGTTGAACCTGGACGCAACGTTGCAGTCACATGTTCGTTGTGTGGAAACCCTCAAATGGAAAATAGTGGGGAGTTAGCTATGCTATTTTTAATGTAGAAAGGCTTAATCTTGAAACACAATCTTCTGATGGTGATTAAGTGATTAAGTCGCTGACCAAATCACTGCGCTATCAATCCTACTCTAAGGTATGTTTGCTAGATTTGTTATGTCACAGATGAAAATGCTTGGCATATATAAAAATGGTAAATATATGATATGCTTAAGGCAATAAAGTCGCGATCTGGATTACTTGGGCGAATTCACCGGGTGAGATATTTGCATGAGTAGTAAAAAGTTGAATTAAACCGTGACTCCCTTTTGAAATCTGACAAATGTCTGCATTCGTAGTCTTGATGGCCAAGCCTTGGGATCATTCGTGCTCTATTCAAGTGTGTACATCACCGCCCAACTCACCAAACCGGATTTTCCTTTGATAAGTTGAGAGGAGCAATGAATGCTCCCCATTGTGTAGTCCCAGTCTAATGAATAACCTTTCGATTGATCTCATTCGGCGTTGAGCATTAGGAAATCATTATCGTAAGATGACTTCAATCGAGTTAGATTATAGGAATGACTAGAATTCCCACAATGTCGATGATACTCAATTGTGACAATGGTCAAACAGATGCTTGTCGAAGACAATCACACACCATAGCATGTGCTATAGCCATATGATAGAAGATGCTGATCACTGAAGATTTGACGATGAGTGGCTACATTTCGCACACACAGTATTTTTGCATCAAAACATTTCTTGTTATCTTCTCGTCTATTGTACAATGGTTAAAATACTCCACTTGAGGAAACCAGAGGTTATGCCCACATGCAACTTAGTTAATGGAAAAGTTAATGTACCAACGGTGACCCATGCGACTGTCACTAACCTTAAATACTAGAAGTGTTTATCTTAATGAACATAGCTGGATTAATTCACAGTACCTAATCATCAGCTGCAGTATAAATAAACCTTGCAAATGGAAACGGGGAGCAGTTTACAGACATTTCATACTATCTGTCTGCGTTAACTTGCAATTGCATCGCGCGTCCAAGTAAACACAGTATTAACGATATCCATATTAGATTACGAAGCCGTGAATATGTGATATTTTTGACAATGTTCACCATTGATGCCATCAGCCCAACCAGGCAAGCCATTTTGATGCAGCATTCAAATTTATCCGAGCCGGGATCTTCATTTCGTAACCAGTCAAATTGATTTTCGTTAACCGTGGCGTCCTTCAAATGGGTACGATCATACCCAGATCATTTTGTTTACCACTATATTGGCATCGTTTAGTAATGCTAACTGCTTACCACATGCGCCGACTGAGTGCACCCAAGTAGATAGGATTGGAGCCCTTTTATGTGTAAGTGCGAAATTCACAACAGCATAGCGTCGGTAGACTAGTTACTCAGAGAGCAGCTCAGCCACTGTATTTACAGTATATCGCCACTCCTATTGATTCATTGGGCCAAGTCAAACAGCTGTGCCAATTTAGATGAGAGAAGTGTACAATGCGAAACCCATTACCTGTTCCTTGTAATCATCCTCATGTTTAGTGCGTTTGCAGAGCTTGCATGAATATATTGGCCGTAATTTTGATTAACATCTCTGAATACGCATATTTGAACGACGTTGACACACAGTTTTACAACTTATCGACCTTTGGGATTCAACAACCGGATAATACAATTATGGTAACATTATCAAAAAAAGTGCCCGGATAAGTGCAGCAATGATAAAGATCAATGATAACTTCAAAACTACTGCAACTTTTCATGCTTCATTGTTACAGCAAATTTCTCCCATTAAACAGTATCTGTGTAATGTTCTTAGAAAATTGTTGGTCAAGGGTGGGCTGGGAAGCCTCTGTATGGTTATCTATTTGAGATTAGTAGCAATATTCCGAATAATGTGCACGGGCTGGCAAATATGAACCATATTACAAAGAAGTCGTTGATTTATTGTTCTGTTACTTTTCTTTTGCCAAACACATGTCACACTAGAAATATTTCTGACTTATTCGTCGTTGTAATAATGTTTTCTGCTAGGTTTGAATGCTAATTTCGATCAACATAGCAGCTATTGATTGTGTTAAGTTATTGATGGCAAACATCAATCCAATCTCTGCGGCCTACAATTGTAAACATTATAAGTCAGAGAATCAGGGGAACTCATGCTGAGAAGGAAAAATTATATTACACAATCATTATGGTGATTCACGGTACAATTGCAAGGAATAATTTGAGATTCTATGTACAATTACAACGAATCATTGTTCTGTTTTCCGGTCTTTAAGTCTGCTGCCTCTTCTTTAATGATTCTAGGCAATGAGCCCACGGTGCCTAAATGACTGCTCATTGTACGTGTCTGTTATTGAGCAGCGGTCACACCATTTAGGGCGCACAATAAATATAAGTTTAGTAAATTTCATCAACTCTAGCAATTACGCAACCATGTTAACATCGATTATAAGCACCGTTGAACTACTCCTGCTCCTAAGAAATACCTCGGAGGTGGACGGTTATCCTTACATCACCTTAGGCTTCTTCTGAATATCGGTCTGCAGAAATGTTAAATGCACAGACATCGTAACGTACTTGAATGTCAACTCCTAACTTCTGCCTAACACTGGCAGGCGCATCAACTGACAGACGCAGTGACATAATGTATATAAATAGCTAAATTGTAGGAGGCAAGATAGGATCTGTTTCTGCTCTATACCTGTCTGTCTCAAGTCATAATGTTTCACAAGGTTTGTTCATTCCTTGATCACAAGGATAATTATTGGAAAGTCGCAGATATCGATATTCGAGCCGAATCGGCGATCGGATATCTTGAAATGCATTTAAGTAAATGGTAGGATGTGTTTAATTCATAGCATCACAATCGATAACAGTTATCTCTGGTAATGAGATAAAGCTCCCTTTTGCGGATATGATGCTTCAGGAGAGGGTTGTATATAACCCTGACCGAGCTGTCAAATATCTCTCAGTGGGAAATCGAGACGACTTCATTGAAAAGTAAGCGTAAGAATTTTTTTTTGCGTAACTTTTAACATGGGAAGTAATACAGTGACAACCTAAAATGAAAACAAAGACTAGACTGGTGCACATAGATATTATTGACTCGAACAAAATTTTTATTTATAAGGTTTTAACAAAACAACTCAACTGCAGAATCCACTCAATCTTAAGAGCTGTGTAAACAGAACAAGCCATGCAATTGGTAAACATTCAAATCAGAAAGAACTTTAATTGCCAAATGTGATATTCATTCTTTGTTTAATTGTCGAATCAACCTATACACATTATCAATGCAGCTCGACACTCGCAATCAGAACAATATATACACACACACATATATATATATATATATATATATATATATAGAGAGATATATATATATATATATATATTATAGATATATATAGATATATAGATAGATATATATATATATATATAGATATATATATATATATATATATATATATATATATATATATATATATATATATATATATATATATATATATATATATATATATCTCTATATATATATATATATATATATATATATATATATATATATATATATATATATATATAAATATATATAAACAAACACGTACATATATTCATATAAATATACATGTCAATGCCTTTTATACATGGTAGCTGCTGATTCCTGGTTTCAAGAAATACCTATAGAACTCTGTGACGATAGGCATAATGGGCTAAAAATGGCAATTCATCAAATTATTTATGGTTTTCGTGAAATGAAGGTTTACATAGTGCACGAACAACACCTATCCCCTTAAACGGCACAACTTAGCGCCAATGTTTCAAGCGACATATTAATGAACAGCAACTGGAAACTAGATGGATGGTACTACGGCGAAAGTGCCTAGACGCTAGTAGATATATCAGAACTTTTGCTGCAGAAAAAATATCCCATGCCAGGTAAGTTAAAGACTGTGCCAACATTCTTTTGGCAAAAAACTTCATGATGTCATTTCCCAAGTATTCAACTTCAAGCTTTTCAATAGTATACTCAAATGTATGATATGCGCTTTCTGGTAATGCTACCAAAATAGAAAGCAGAGCAGTTATTCGGCCAAGACCTATAAATTCTTCAATCAGACTGGTATCTGCAATAAAACGGTTCTGTGAAAAGCTAGTGTTCTGAGCAGAATGACACAACCCCTTGAGCCTGAGCTGGCAAAAGTGTCGTTTTCTAAGAGTTGCATACAACAGGCAAACAACAATAATAAGCCCTGGTAATAGGGCACTGAAAGTCTCGTCGATAATGGGCCAGATATAATAACGGAACTGTTCGTTATAAAATCCTCCATATTCAACGTACGAACACGTCTCACCGCCTTTCAATCGACCCGCTTGTACGACCAGCCCACTTGTCCAGAATACATGGGCATTGACCAGAAAAACGGCCAGAATTATGACGAGAAGTGAATTTTTCACCCGCTCACTGGTAAATATTCTGTGAAAGCGATCAGTGAATCTGAGCATCACTGTAATGTCAATCATTACCAATGTGATAAGCCACATTCGCAGATGCCGCAGCATACCAAGAAACAAGGATGCGAGCTGACATGCCACTTCCGAACTGTTTCGAATCGTGACAGATAGATTGGTTCCCCAAACAAATGCTATCCAGTCATTTCCCATTTTGGTGTAGAGATGCAGAGTATCTGTAACTGCTAGCATGACGAGTATGAGGCCAGACCAGAGCTGGTACTGTCGCCAGCGAGGCATCACTCCAATAATGATCAGATTGCCGACAGTTCCCAACGTGAGCAGGATCGGTGGGATGTAGGTAGATATATTCGCGATTATAATTAACTCTATCGGCTCTTTATATTCCACATATTGTGAAAACACGGCGCTGTTAGTATCACCAATGGCAGTAATATTCTCCATGTCTCGTTCAGCTTTATCGCTTGGCAAAAATGACAATGCTTCCTTGAATAAATTCCAAACGCTGTCACACAAGAAAGATCATTAACCTTTAACTTGTTTGAAATCGGTTGTAGATGGCTCCAAGGAGCTGAAAGTTCGTAATAAATATTTTGTAAACATACCTGTAGAATGCTTGCCGGAGGCGCATACGTCATACCTGTCAGATATCCAAACCCCGGTATGTACAAGGCTTCCTATGTATATCACATATTTGGATCGCTGTTTGGCTTCTAGTAGCGCCAGGTTCTGCGTGAAGTGCGTCGACTGTGTGAATGGTGTACGTTGTGGCAGCTGGGCCACATTTGCACCATTAACGAGGGATCAGATATATTTTATTGCGCCATGTGTTGCCATCACGATGATTGTAGCTGTCACTAGGCTTTTTAGATCAGGCTACACTCCATCCGTGCAGACCGCGCAGTTAGCTCTTTACTCATACACATATACTGTATATGTTATTTCAAAGCTTATGCCATGGGACGACAGAGTTCGTAAAAATTTTGATATGCTTAAGGTCGTCCACTATAGGCACGTGTAGTTGCAGGGTTGTCCAAAACGTTCCCATTTAAGACATTGGGTTAACTCATGGTTGCACATGTGGAAGACACCAGTTACTAAAGCGCGACAAAACAGTCCCAAATAGTCCTGAGCATACACAGTTCCTACCGATAGCCCCATTTAATGCGCAAATACCATCACTAATTATCATGTGTGCCAGACAAAGTGTGACGTTAAAGATAAATGCAGCAGTATGAATCGGTGCACAGTATCCTCAGTTTTAAATTTATATGCGATTTGTTACCCCAAACACGTTGCAGAGTCATTATGCATAGTGTTGCATGGTCATTCAGCCATCGGCAGTATTGTTGATGTTTGATTACTGGGCAGTACATGTGAGGACCCTACACATCATGGACGAAAATAATGAAAAACAGAATGATTTGCTGTTTGTTGAAGATAAGCCTGGTTGTCGATGATATTTAGAGTGAGTATGCAGGGTACAATTTTTTCGCCTAAGTTTCAGAGAACGCTCTACACCAATTATAGTTGTGGATATTCTTGGCTTTATTACTTTGACTAAAGATGACACAGAGTAATGTCCAACTGGGGATCATTGACCATGCACGCGTACAATTCACAATTATTCCAAATGCAACCTAAACATCACCTATCGAACAGGTCCCCACTGACCGTAGGGGAGAATTAAGTGATCTAAGAGAGTCAGTTAGTAAAGTTAATTGGGGTAATATGTTGGTACATCAACAAGTACTTAAACAGAAATTGTTGTAGATGACTCGGCAATTTAAGGCAGAGAGTGGAGATAAATGAAGTACAATAAGACTGGGCAAGCGTTATTGTCAGTGTTCTTCATGGGTGGGTTCTAAAATGTCAAATATAACCCTGGAGTGTTAGCCTAAGACAAGATCTTGCTTACAAGAAAGCCTGGACAGCACATTCGACTAGGTAAACAATGACAAAGATGTTGAATACAGAATGGAGCGCAGCAGTTGTACAAACAAACTCATTTCTCAGGATGATCATACAAACAATCAGTAGTCGCTATTCAGGAAAGCAATAGGTATTAAGTTCTTCAAAGCTTGTTTCCAAAAGCACTTGTAGGTAAACATGTTTCCTGAAGAGCTTGCTATGCGTATATTTAGGCGATTGCAATGTAACCATTGGCAGATAATCTGATAGACCAAAGAGTCCTTTTGCCCATCACTGTTGGTAAGGGGCCATGATTGTCAATCTTTTGTAAATCATTGACAAACGGATACCCTGGACTGCGCAACTATCGTCTTAGTAGAAGTCGTATGGTAGCTCCAGAATAAAAGTTTTTATGAACTGACATTAAGTAATCTTTAATGCACCAATCAGCTGGTCACTATCAGGTTCATTTGCAGTAATGGGATGGGATAAAACCCACCACTGACTTAGGGCATGATTCCAGTACCGTAGCCCTTGAATAATGATGTCATGACAGTGATGGCTTATCCCAGTTATAGATTCTTTGATCACATAAATGCCTCGACATCACAGTTCCTAAAGGTTGGCAACTTAACCAAAGCTAGGACATATAGACCAACATAAAAGAGCTCTTTATGCTCTATCTAATATATATATATGTCTTGAGGGTTTCTACACGAATATGTGATATTCATATACTGAATGCGAATAGCAAAGCATTCCACTAGAAGACGTTGCGGTGATGTGTATTGCTGTTTCAGGTCATCAATATATACGTCAAATGAATGCAAGGATATTGAGTCAATATGCGTATATATAAGTCGAATATTTTCAGCTCATCGCGCAACTTATGCTGCGATCTATGGCTTCCAGTACATTATCTAAAACAATTCTTCAATGATCAAACGGTCCAGAAGCAGTGCATTAACAGACTTGTTCGTGTAAAGGCTGTAAAACATATTGGGTTTGCCGACCACAATGGAATGAGCGAATTATCTACTACCCTTTGATTTCAAATGTTCATTTCCCTGACCAGTACGTCGTTGAATTGCGTGGCTTGTGAAGGCTTAGTAGCTAGGTTGTATTACAGAACGAAAAAGATTACACTTATTCTTAGACATATCAATTCAGTTCATGTCTTAAGGCAATTGCCACACATTGCTAAGTTACACATAGAAGCGAATCACAGATAGAGTTGCTGACTGCCACAAGTAATACTAGCAATAACCGTTATGAAACAATATAACAATGCTTGCATGTTGAATATGTCTTGTTGTAACGAGCTGCTGCTTCTACAATTGTCATTCTGACAAAAACACACTATCTGTACACAACAGATTCTGTATTACTATAGTAATTAAGGCCCTTGTTTTATTCATGATGTATCTTGATGGCTCCATCTCTTACAGACATGGCTACACAGATAGGATACAGCATAGCGCCGTGACTAATACCGCCGTATATTTATGTCGCCATCAGTAGTTTCATTGCATATAAGATGTGTTAAAAAATACAGGGTAATCATGAGAACGTTCCGTTATTATATGTGGTAAGCTTGGATGCCTTCTTTTCTTCCACATCAGACCGCATTTCACGGTTTGGATGCCACCTGTGCATTTGTAGTTAAAAGTAATATTATACATAGAACAAAGCCAAATGCTATCATCCATTGTTGTCTTATATGTGCCTTCTTCTCGTATGATATTCCACGCCCATGACGGATGGAGAACTATATTTATAAAGTTGGTTAATCATTATGAACTTGTAATGATCACAAACGCTGTTGGCGGTGGTGCATGCTTATCATGGGGTGATCATTCGTAGCCTCAGACCTGTTAGAGCTTTATCGCAATCTATTACCAGAAAGTTTTATAAAGATGTATCGAAAGGATGCAAAAATGCGATCACGCTAAATGTTGTCGTTTGTGTATTACTTTTATCGAATACTAAACATGACATGCATTGTCGGGTGATGTGTTTCATCGTTCGGTAAGGAATATCATAATTCTACAGGTTTTTTTTCGCTTTGATGCTGGACATATCTTTTTGGTACCAAGTGAAAGCGTTTACAATATATATAGGTAGTGGTGTAGATGTTTATATGGTCATACACAGTCTGACAATGCCTCATCTGTCTTCATTTGTGTTTTATTACATGTTGGTTGATGACACTTAGCATTAATGACATTTCTAATAAATTTTTGATGCTAGGTTGCATAAGCTCGTTCGTTACTCTGAGGCACTGTACCCGTATCTACGGAACAACATCCCATACAACGTAGAATCAAGAGGTGCATTTGATGTGGCAATGAAACGCATTCACAGGCCTGTTCATTTTTGAGACTTATTTTCATGAGATTGAATATGTGTTTAGTTGATTCTTATGGTTCTTCTATCTCAAGTTGAGAACATGTATGTAGTTTCTACAGCATTACATTGCAAAGAATAAAAGATAATACTTTGCGGCTACGTCAGTGTCGTGAATGATATGAAAATTGCTTTGGCTGTGTGCTTACTAAGATATATGTAAATAATAAAAATAAAATACATATGAATTATTGCCGAGAGCCATTAGGCTAATGTGGCGTGTTGATTGTCACCCCGTTCAACTGATAGCAGCTTGTACAATATTTGATTACCGCCTATTCGAGATGCATTGGATCTCTGGATAGGCTGTATATTGCAGGTTACGCTATGTTAAATGATGAATCACAGTTCGAATTCTTTCATGATATATGCAGCCACATAAGGGCTGCTTCTGTATTAATTACAGCCATGTTTCGCAATAATATAATACAAGCATCATTATATTCAGTCACAATTGCCAATTGTTGAATTATTTCTGACAAATTAATTGCATGGAAACAAATGAAAGTGACGAAAGTTATCTGAAAAAGATACGACGTGAAATTCAAGAAATAGCGCCTCTGGCATAAGAACACTCCTTAACAACGAGCGACCAAGGTGGTTTTACTGCAGGACCTGCTCTCTGCTGGGTGAATAAACAATAAACTGACCCTGCGTTATTTTTTATTTAAGTTACTCAGCTTAAGTGTTGGAATTGAAATATGGCATGTATATTTCATGAGTAAACTTCATACCTAGACTGGCTCCCTCATGGATAATTTCCCTTGTATATATCTCCATAAATTATCCGCCAAAAAAGATATTTTAGAATGCTTTATGGGCTGATATAAACATCTCATTTGAAAAGTAATTGTCGGCTGCATAAATTGTAATAATGCAAGTGCGAGAAACTCTAATCCGACAGTACTTGTGCATATGATGCTAATTAAACCAATGCAAGCACAGCTTATCGGTCGATAATTTATTACATTTCTTACCACTACCTTTCGATCTCTGACAGAGATAACTGGAAAGACTATCAAATAGGACTAGATTGAAAATTCAACTGAATATCCCCGTTATTCGTCAGGGCCGTCTTTGTCATTATTATCTCTCATTGTCGGGACAAGCAAGAAGATTTACAATTAAGGCGACCCAAATCCTTATGGCGTTTTTGGTGGCCTGGGCACAAAGACCGTTTGCACCAGTAGTCAACCACCATAAGAGCGTAAGTAGCATCGGGGAAGCCGAGAAGCTTAGGACTAGATCAGCTAAAACAGAGGCAAGGTCCATTCAGTCCAACCGACCGATTGATGTAGTGAATGGTATCACTTACCAGCACTAGGAATGCTATATTATATAAGATCGTATATTAACCAATGTTGATTTGAAATCTTCCCAATGAGATCCAATAATTGCCGGGATCTTCTGTAGCGCTTGTTACGGTGACTGTATATTTGAGACATGACAGTCCCGCCGGTGTGAGCCTATGTCTACTCACTGTGGTACATCTACAGCAACATTTAGTACATGTAATTTGTCGTGTTCTCTGCTAAGAGCGGTGGCTGTCTCTGTTAGCAATATGCTTCCAGAATATTTATTACCCTGTCAAGGTGTGAACTGCATACAAAGTATCAACTCCTCCCCTGAGCGCATCGTGGTCACCTGATGAGAGTAGATAAACCATACAAGAATAGCGCGTTTCAGTACTCATGGTAAACACTCAATAACGACAATCAATATGCTGCAAAAAGAACCAACAAACTGACAGGAGGAGCGGTAAGTATGATTCATTAACAACTCAGCAATTGCAAAACTTATATGCTCTGTCACTGTGCTGTACGCGTGCGTTGGGTTGACCGGTCTGTGGGCAATGGAGACGCACATCGATTTATTTTATTGGATATTTCAGCCCGATTGGTGAATGGCTGATGCTCCCAGACTTGCAACCGATTCGAGATGCATTTGATCTCTAGATAAGCTGTATTGGGCAGGAATGTCGAATGATGAATAACGGTTCTATATGAGGTTTCTTCCATATTAATTACAGCCATGTTTCGTGATAATTGCTGACTACTTGTACGGTGATGTCAACTAAATCAATTACAATAGCGGGGAGGGAATATGTGAGTATTTTAAAAATCGTGCACTTTGTGACAACTTTTTTAAACTTTGCACGGTGTTAGGTATGGATACGACCTTTTCAAAAACCACAGCACACAAGTTGGTGGAGGCCCCTGGTGGCCGTTATGCACAAAATCCAAGATGGCCGCCACTGGGAACTGAAAAGGCAATATCTCGGCTCATATTAAGAGCAGAACCTACTGTGATACCACTTTTCCATTCAAGTATGAAGATTGAAGACGCACAAGAATAGCCCTGCTTCGATTCATCATGAGTGACGAAGATCGTTTCGAAATTCCATGTAATACAAGACAAGACACAGACTGGGAATTGTGTTGCTTGTGTCAAGAAAAAGCTGGGAGGGACCTGCGACACCCTTATAAGAAAAAATGTTATCATGCTGCATATCAAACCCTTGAAGATGAACTGAAAGCTTTTGTAGACAATGAAATCCCTTTACCTCTTGGGGTCAATTTGCAGTGCTTAGATGATGGTTCGGGGATCGCCTCCACAATGCTGAAAAATGAAGCTAAATATTACAACGGGTGTCGAGGACATTTCCGTTCACATAACCTTCAGCGTGATGTAGAGAAGTGTACAAGAGAAGATTCAGATGGCGAGGACTTGTCCCAAAAAAACTCGTTCTAGTTTTAGTGCGTCGCTTGATCGGAAAACATTTAGTGTGTCTATTGTGAAACGTTTCAAAAAGACAGTGATGAGCCAATCCACGGAGCACGTAGTCAAGACTGCAGCCCGAACCTCTGCAAATGGGCTATAGAGTCTAAGAACTGGGTGGTACATGCACGCTTGAACACTGCAAGTAATGCAGAGGCTGGAGATGTGCATTATCACATATCCTGTTATACAAAGCTGAAGAGCGAGGCCCGTGCAGCTGTGAACAAATCATCAAATGCAGAGACAAGTTACGCCAGGCAGCAATATGACCCCTTGGTATTTGCTCAACTTGTAGCATTTGTGCAGTTCAATAACTCTGCGTTCAAGCTTGCTGACCTGAGGAAACTGTATGATCGACGTTTGGTCCAACTGGAATCTGACTGGATTGGATCATATGTACATCCGACGAGGTTCAAAGAACATATATTACAGAAGCTAGGACCTGATTGGTCTGAATACACAGAAGGTCGTGAAATTTACATCTCTCACAAAAAGACAGTTGGTGCTGCTCTAGCACAGGCATCTCGCATTAATGTGAGTGATGAAGAGGCACAGAAAATTGTTGAAGTGGGTCTCATATTGCGTCAACACATTCTTCAGGAACAGAAGCGTTTTAATGGATCATTCGACCCGAGTTGCCTCAGTGAGCCAGTCAGCAAGCCTCTGTTGATCCTTCTGGACGTCCTTCTCGAAGGCTCAAGCTCTATTGAGGATAAAGTAGCAGAGGACCAGGCTAGCATCAGTGCCAGATTCAGAGTCGCCTGCACTATATCTCAGCTGATATGCAGCAATGCTGCTAAACAATCAAGCAGTGCCCTTACCCTTTACCAGAAGAAGAAGAGAGAAACACCATTTCCTCTCTATGTGGGATTGAAACTACATGCAAGCGCTCGTCAAAAAGGCACCATAAATACTTTCCATGCAATGGGTGTGGCCGTATCATATGACCGGGTCATGGAAGTTAGGAAGGGACTTGCTATTTCTGTGTCAAAGCGATTTGCTGAAGATGGTGTTGTTTTGCCTTCAAACATCAGAAAAGCGTGGAGTATTCACCACTGGAGCAGTTGACAACATTGATGAGTCTGGCCGCACTGAGCTTCATGGTACTGCCATTTCACTGACAAACCATCTCACTCATGAAAACACTGGGATCTGTCCTCCAGCTCTCAGACTTGATGCTCCTGAAAACGCCACTGTCCATCTCCCTGAAGACTTTGCCATTGTGCCATACGTTGACGAATACGCTGGAGAAATCACTCTTTCCACATTGCCCGATGAATCAGCTCTGCCAACATTCACAACAAATCCTCAGTCAGGAGTACCTGATGATTCATGGCTTAACCACGTCCACAACGTTACAACTCAAAATAATGGAAAACTTCAAGAAATGCCAGTAACATACTTTGGATTTTATTCCCATGGCCAGCAAGCAGAAGATATCCGACCACGAGCCACGGTCGGTGTCTTCCCCATCTTTGAGGAGAAGGCTTCAACGATGGCAATGCAGAAACACGCAATGCTTGTTGTCAAGAAAGCAATAGAATAGATTTCATCAATCCAGGCCAAATTCCAGTGATTGTAGGCGATTGTCCGCTTTATGCCCAACAGAACAAATGTCAATGGGTATACCCTAACGAGGTCGGTGAAACAAAAATGTTGTCCTTCATGGGCCTCCTGCACATCGAAATGACTTCACAAGAATGTGGGGGGAGGCTGCTGGCTGGGTCTGGCTGGGAACGGATGTTCTCCATAGCCAACATCTTCACTCCTGGTGTTGCAACGTCTCTACTCGGTGGCAAGCATGTTAAGCGTACACGTTATGCATACCAACTCACTCTCGCCTGGCTAAATACACTCAGAATTCAGGCATATGACGAGTACTGTCATGATGGCTATGGACCTCATGAACCAATCGAAATGTGGGAAAAGCGACTCATCAGCAATGCTCCAACAATCTGCTACTGGGCCACGGTGCGAGACTACATGCTTACCCTGTGCCGCTTCGTGCGGGGTCAGCGAACAGGTGACTGGCCATTGACACTCAAATCCATTGAGGAAATGTGTCCGTGGTTTTTCGCCTTTGGTCTAACCAACTATGCACGATGGACGCCAGTCTTCTTGAAAGATATGGCACGTCTTGCACAGATCCATCCGACCGTCCATGAGGCTTTCATGGAAGGGAAGTTCGTTGTGCAACGAGGTGACAAGAAGTTCTCCATGATGGCGCTTGATCAGAGCAATGAGCACAGTATAAAGTTTCTGAAAGAGGACAGTGGAGCAAAGGGTCTTTACGGTCAGCAAGAGGAGAAAGAAGTCATCGAACTCTCCAAACCAGAGGTGCTGAAGGTCATTAGTGAGTTTTGAGAGTGTTTTCTATCCCGAGTCAAACACAAAGGACAGACTTGAACATCCAGAATCATCAGCTGCTGAGCAGAATAAGTTCCTCAAACACCTCAAAGCTATGTGCGACCTTGCCAGTGAAGGTAAAATCGTCAATCCATTTAGGGGGAGACAGGCCCGGAGCTTATTACCTTAGATACAGGAGAAGTCATGGACCCTGAAATTGCCTTAAGCCTCAAAGAAGCAGCAAACATCGGCAAATCCAAGTTCACTGAGTTTGTGGTGAGCAGAATAGAAAAGGCCACCAAGCCTTTGTCTGATGTCATCCAAAGATCCAACCTGTTCACCTTTACCAACAGACCACCTACAGATCTGAAGAAAGGCACCGACAAGTTGGGGTCTTCAAAAGCAAACACGGCCCTCATCACAAAAATGTTTATGTCGCTACAAGCACGTCCCAACGCAGATGTAGATGATTTTTTCAAATACGAAAATCAGCGCGAACCTCCATCACTGTCGGATCGAGGAAAGCCTCAGTCGGGAACCAAGTCGGATATCTTGGGTTGTCTTCCAGGGATGCCTGGTCCGGGACGAACTCCAGCAGCTAGAGAAGCTTCTGTAGTTGTGCTCGACATGGCTGCAGTAGTCCACATCATCAAGCCCCAACGGGCCAGCGTGTTTGGCGAGTACACAGAAATGCAATTGCTTCCGTACTTAGAGAGCCATATGATGGACAGAACAACAAGAGTGGATGCCATCTGGGACACATATACAGAGACAAGTCTCAAGTCCCAAACTAGGATCAAACGGGGTGGGACTGCATCACGCAGAACACGAGTCTCAGACAAGATACCTATACCCAAAGGAGCTCAATGGCAGTTGTTCCTCAAGGATAGTCAAAACAAAGATGAGCTTTTTCAGTTCATCAGTCTGGAACTGCAAAGGATCACAGTCAATTCACAGTACCATCTGTTGAAAACAAAGGCTGATATCGTACTCACCAATAAGCCTACAGACATATGAGATTTGTCTCCATGTCGACAAGAGGAAGCTGACACACGGATGATGCTCCACTTGCGCCATGCTGCTGATCAGGGTCATACAAAGGCGTACCTCAGGACGGTAGATAGTGATGTTGTAGTGTTGACCATCCACTTCTTCCACGACCTAGGACTCTCAGAGCTCTGGATTGGATTCGGGTCAGGAAAAACGTACAAAGACATTCCAATCCACCATATCTCAGATATGTTGGGACTGCAGCGTTGTCAAGCTCTGCCCTTCTTCCATGCTTTCACAGGCTGTGATGTTGTGTCTTCCATGATGGGTATCGGCAAGAAGACTGCATGGAATGCATGGGTTAACTTTCCTGAGGTCACCACCACATTCACTGCCATCACTCAAGACCCAGCCAGTCTGACGCTTGATTCTCTCCATATGAGATGTCTGGAGCGCTTGACAGTACTTATGTACAGTAAGAACTGTGCTGCCCAATCTGTCAATGAAGCAAGGAAGCTATTGTTCACCCATGGCCTCAAGTCTCTCGACTCCATCCCACCGACCCTGAATGCTCTCTTCCAGCATGCCAAGCGGGCTCTTCACACAGCAGGTTTCGTCTGGAAACAGGCCCTCTCGAGAATCCCGCAAATCCCAAATCCCAGAGACTGGGGCTGGGAATGGAATGCCAGAACCAACCAGTGGGTGCCATATTGGACGGAAATGACCCCTGCTGTAGTGTTGGCATTGAAATAAGATATTTCATGCGTCGACTCTCCCGCATGGAAATTTATAAATTCCTTCACTATTCCCAGCTTATTTAATTGATTAATCAGATTGCATGCATGTTTTATAGTTTAGGTGGTTTCTAATGTTTTCACATCAACAACAAGCGTCCATGAGTGATCAAATTGCTCTAATATCTTGATTAATGTTTCCTTATACACAATTGATATCATCGTAACCAAAGAACATTTGCCTCATCAATTTGATAGTCGAATAATTAACTGATCCCTGCTGTTGTCAAGTTACAAAAAGCACAATCGGATCAGAATGCGAGTCGCGCGGTACCTGCCATGCACGGACTCTGGCGTGGTTTATTTTGCCGAAAAAGACCATCGGTTCTTGATATCTGCAGCGAATGTCAGGCGCTATATTGTGACTACAATTATGCAATGTTTGTATCTGCTTCAGTGAAGCAATATGTGGTCAATAACAATTATGTGGTGTTCTATGGGGAAATGGGAATAAAGTTGCCTAAATAAACCTTATAGGTATCCCTGCACTAACCTGATCTCGCAGCCATTTTCCATTTTGCATGATGAATGAGCGGTTTGTGTCATTGCCTCTTAGAGGGAATTCGTTTTTCCCTCATTTTTGTAATCCGACTCCATGTCTGCATCCTCTCTTATGTAATCGCTTCAATCGTTCCCTCGTGATTGTCTATCTCGTCATGCCTTATCACACGGTGACGACTATTGTGGTCCGAGTATTACTTACAGACAATTAATGCAGAAGAAATAGCGCATAACCTTTGCGCCAATTAAATGTTATGGAAAATAAAATACGGACATATCTCATGGAGGAGCACATCTACAGATTTACTAGGTCTGCATATTTCTGCAATAGTCTGTGCAACGCATATTTAAAGTACAACATTTAGGGAGACATTTTGCTTTAACATCATTCGCTACGGCGTGCTGATCATTTACTTTTGGTGAATTTTATACCCACCACTTTTCATTTATATCCAATCTACCGGCTGTGAACAAATATGGGACATGTCTCCAGCTTGTTGTCGTTTGTCAGAACCAAGTACCGCATTGCAACCTTGTTAAAGCTCTGCTTAAATTTTCCTATCGCCAGTAGAGTAATCATCATTGACGATTAAGTGTCAGAGAGCACCCCAATATGCGACACACGACGAGGTGCGATCGTGCGCATCAGTGGCAGTTATCATACGTTACAGGCTACTATACACCACTTCTCAATTATATTTGACGGCCCTGAGGGCATGAATTAATTTTCTAAACAAATGGTCGATCAGTATATAAGCTTTTCCATGCGGAACTTACTTTTTAAAGTCTATATTTTCAAATTACAATGTCTACAATGAAGGTGATTTAACAACTTCAATAGTCTCGTACTCCATTAAAGTTGCCACAAAGAACACACAAGTTTATTTGACTATACAAACCTTTGTGACTGAACTAATGCCTGATAATCGTAATAGACTACAATTATTGTGTTTTACTTCTTTTTTCATCCCTTCCATCAACTATTCATTTATTCCACCATTGCACCATTACACAATTCATTATGACTAGTCAGTGACCATCTTTCATACATTCACATGGCGACCATAATCCCATCGCAAACAGTGGGCTCAAATCTTCGCCTTCACAATTTTATGAAACGCATTTCACTTTAATATACTGCGTTTTGGGTGATTAAATTGCTTGTATCGGAATGCAAAAGATCCCGAATACAAACATTTATATAGATTTACCTCATAACAACTAATATATATTAGGTTTTGTGAATGCATGTTACATGTGATTATGTATATTTTCATCACATCCAGTATAGATACAGATATTGATTGTATCTTGAACAGGAAACACAAATGGCCCATTGAATATGCATTTAAACAAAGAAATGCCTTTCAAGCGCGAAATCAGTTTTGTGTGGCGACTTCTGTATTTATATAATCAAGCTCAATTTTAAACAAGCGTTAGCGCTGCCAAGCTGAATGTTATCAACAAACCCGCGCCATTTTTTCCTTGGTTTATTCTCTCCTGGTTTCTTATCAAAGACCTTAAGTCTCTTCTAGAGGATTCTTATTCACCAGGCTTCTATCATGACGTTTACCGCTATTATCTTTCATGTTGCGATTTAAAATTACGTTCGAGGTGACTTTGGAACGTGGCTACCAAGACGATGTAGGTATTGATGACGCCAAACTCACTGATGGAGACTGCGCTTCTTAGGTGAAAATTCGTGAGATACAACGATGGCGCTCTGGAGTGCACAGACGAAAGCGACCTCTCCCAGAAGAGTAATCTATGTATAACGTACACTGGACTTTCTCGTCATTAAAGTTGATCCTTTATCATTGTGTCTCCCTGTACTGACCCTCCTCGTAGAGTTTGTTGTTGTTCTTTCTCCTAATACAGGACACATTGCTATGCTGACTTTGCGTGCTAATGGTATTGTGTTGAATGCGCAAGAACTCTTTACAGTGTATCATGCCACAATTCTCGTGCATGAAAACCATCAAGCTCATAAAAGTACAATATTCGTCGTTGCCGAAGGCACACAAGACCTCAATGGATCAATGTTTTTCCAAGCCCTTAAAGAACTATATGCCTTCCCGACGAATTCTCCCAAGCCCGCAAAAGTTCAAACCCAAACCACCTTAACAAATGCTGTTCCCCACTGACCTCGCACCAAGCCTCACGCACACATACACAACCCAAACAAACGGCGATGCCAGGGGCAATGTGCGTTCTGATTCAGAACTGGGTGTTTTAGACGATATTTGTCTTGATTCGTTATACAGTTTCAAAGACTTCCAATGTCAAAACATAAACCACGGATACAAGCAAAGAAATGTTTTATAAAAAATTGCATATCTGTTATAAGACTTCTCATATGACAACATAAAACACGGATGCAAGCAAAGATGAGATGTATCAAACAATTGCATATCATGTGATGCTCGAATCAACCTTATATCTATACAAAGATGATGGAAGCAATTAAATCTTGTTTGGGTAATGGTTTTGAAGTTGATATGTATTTCCCAACTGTTGCATACACTCGTTATTTGTGCGACAAACTAGGGTACAGTACATTTGCGAGTGGAGGGTGCGAGTTGAAAGTGTTCTCAGTCGGTGCAGTGCGTGACACACAATAGCTGATGGCTCTTTAGTTTATTCGCCTCAGTGGGTAGTTACTAATGCATTGGTCCCAATACCTGCGGATGCACGTCACTTACCATTGGGGTTAGTCTATGATAACTCCGCCATCTCCAGCATGAAGATAAAGCGATATTGCATGTCGAACGTAGGTCAATTGAAGAAGTAGATTTGATATGTTACTGCACGGCATTATCCGTAAGCGGTTTCATATAGAATCGTGTGCTCCTGCGCCATATTTTACATTCGTTCAGGAAGACAGGCACCTCGGCGAATAGGACGATAATACTTTAGCACTGAACTCGTAGAAGCCATCCTCATTTCCGTCTGAAATATTGTACAACAGTGTAACAGCGCCGTACAACTATGTTAGGCCGCCTACATCGTGATGTCTTGATCAATTAGTGGCATCAGGCAGACGATTCGTTGATAGGTTCAGACACTCGATCAAGTAATACAGTTTGAATGACGTCATCATCCAATACTAGTTGTACATCATGCAGAGATGACATGTGACTCACATCGCCTTGACCCGATAAGCTCGACCTGCTGTCAGAGCTGTGTAGTCGATTAGCAACATAGTGCCGTTGGAGCTTGTGGAACATGGGGCGCGCGCGACGGAGACAACAGCATGGGATAAGCCGAAACGCATCACGACGAAAGTGTGCCGAGGTCAACAGGTACACCAAACATTTGCTGGCAGAAAAATATATCCCACGACAGGAAGCAGATGGATTGTGCCAGAGATCTCTGTGCATGGTAATGCATGATATCATCTCCCAGCTGATGAATATTTCGTACGTCGAGTATGAACTCAAACATATTGTAAGCACTTGCTGGTAACGCTAAAATGAGGACCATGACACCAATGACTCCCACCCTTCTCGTGAATTCCTTCGTCAACTTGGGGTTGATTATCATTCTGTTATCAGAAATAGTATTGGTCGTCATTGGAAGAAATATCTTACTGAAAATGCTCTTGCAATAGTGGCGCTTAGATAATACCTCATAGAAATAACAACTTAAGATGATTAAACCGGGCAAAATTGTGCTGACAGCTTCGTTGCCAATCGGCCAGACATACTGCCGAAAGTTATCATTTCCAAATCCGCTATGTTGCAGAAATGAACATACTTTAGAGGATTCTCTGCTGTCGAATGGGATGACGAGACTGCGTGTCCAGAACACGTGGGCATTGACGAGAAAGACAAACAACAGCAGAACGTCTGGGCCATTCTTAGTGCTTAGGCGCAGACCCGCTCAAAGATACTAGCTGTTGGAACGTCCTGTGGTGCTCAAAAGCAATTTCAGGCCAGCGTTGACGATGCCATCAACTCCCCAGTGGACATTCTTTCATCCATCCGACGGTATCAGAACGTCCTCCAGAATGCCTCTTCAAAGGTTGATTATGAATTTGGAATGGGCCTGTACATGGCTCCATCTGATATGAGCCTCGACATTGGAAACGTTGCTGGGTACAACAATCAGGGAACCATCGCGACTGAGGAGCAGCAGATCGGCAGCAATGCTGATGTCAACTTGGTTTCAGTGGTTCCAGATAGAGGAAGCTTTGACCCTCCTCCAGATACAGATATAGCCTATGGCCAAAACCGGTCAACGTGGGGTGCACAAGGATGAGAAAACCGCTCTAATTGTAGGCCGAATCGCTATAGGCTTAGCTGTGCTTTGGTTTGCTACGTAGTAAGTCACGTAGTATCAGAAGGATAACTCCCCCCACCGCCACAGCTGCGGCTCATACATGTTCTGCCATCCAACCAGCCAACTTTGCAGCTGACTTAAGCAGCCATGATACGATGGAGCCAATAATTCCTGGAAGGGCAGCTGCTGCCTTACCGCCTAGGCCCTTGAGGACTTTTGCGTTGGTGCCGGGGTTGGACTAGTGCTCCCTCCGCCTGTCAAAGCAACTACCAGGGTCGAGATTGCCAATCCAATTGCAGTGAGGATGGAGGCGATTGTTATGCCCTGCTCCCGAAACAGGGTGCGCACACGCTCAGCTAGCGTTGTGTCCTCGTTCAGAAGTCTGTTGATCGTTTCCCTGTTGCGGTTAATTTGGGTTCGCAGACGTTCGGGGTTTACTGAGGCCGCCTCAACATGGACCCGCCGCAGGTCCTGCAGCTCGGCAAGCTCATTTGTTGGAATTTCCATGCTCCCCTTTCACCCCTCTCTTCCTCCTCCAGGTTTGCCATTTTAGCTTCCCGTCGGGCTATATCCCTTTCTATCTCAACTGTATCCCAAACAATATGGAGAAATATATTTCCCTGTCGCTTGGACAGTTGCGGTTCATTGATAGTGCACAGTTTCTCCTGGCCATGCTTGACAAGCTGGTGTCTGCTAACAACCCAGAGGCCTTTGCTGTGACGGCGGAATATGAGCCAGATTAAACGAAGCGGCGGTTACTACTGCGTAAGGAAGTGTATCCTTATGAGTTCATGGACAGCTGGGATAAGTTTGATGCTCCACTGCCGCCCATCCCTGAGTTCTACAGCAAGCTCTCTGAGCAGGGTATATCTGCTGCAGATTATGAACATGCCCAGAAAGTCTGGAACGCATTCGGTTGTAAAAGACCTTGACTTACGCACTGATGTACCACTCCTGGCCGATGTGTTTGAACCATTCCGGAAAACCTGTCTTAAGCAATACGGGTTGGATCCGGCCCACTACTACACCAGCCCTGGCTTGTCGTGGGATGCGCTTCTTAAGAGCACAGGAACTCGAGCTTCGCACCTCATTATTGAGAAGGGGCTGCGCGGTGGGATAAGCATGGTATCACATCGCCACGCTAAAGCTAACACCACATATGTGGAGGGCTTTGAGCAAGATAGACCAGCGAGCTATATCCAGTACCTCGATGCCAACAATCTGTATGGGTGGGCGATGAGCCAAGCCCTACCTACTTCGGGTATTGAGTGGGTGGAACGGCCTGAGAACCTAGAGATCCAGGACCATCCCGATGATGCTGAAACGAGTTATATACTTGAGGTTGACTTGGAGTATCCTGCTGCACTTTATGACGAGCACAACGATTACCCCCTAGCGCCGGAGCGGCTTTTTGAGCAAAACGAATGGTCGCCAGACTACCAGAAGGATCTCCAAGGTGCATTGGGGAGCACCGGAAATGGAGTTGAGAAGCTGATGCCCAACCTGCGGAACAGGGAGAAGTATGTGGTACACTACAGGAACCTCAAGCTGTATCTGTCGTTGGGGATGAGACTTACCAAGATTCATCGTGCACTTGTCTTTGACCAAAGTCCCTAGATGGAGCCTCACATTAGGATGAATACAGATCTGCGTAAGGTGGCCACCAGCGACTTTGAGATGGACCTGTATAAGCTGATGAATAACTCTGTGTTTGGCAAGACTATGGAGAACCTCCGGAGGCGAGTCGACGTTAAGATTGTGCGCTCATCGGAAAAAGAGAAAATATGGAGGCCCTTGGCCAGCCCCGCCTATGCTCGACAAAAAGTGTTTGACCATGATCTGGCTGCCCTGCATATGCACAAGACCCGTTTAGTCTTAAACCGCCCGGTATATATGGGTATGTGCATTCTAGATCTTTCAAAGCACTTGATGTATGACTTTTATTATAATACCATGAAGCCCAGATACGGCAACAACCTTGGCTTACTGTACACAGACACGGACTCGCTGCTTCTCGAAATCTGTACATCTGACGTTTATGCTGATATGAGGCAGGATGGGCATCTCTTTGACACTAGTAACTTTGGCCCTTCTCATGTCCTGCACAGTGACAAAAACAAAAAGGTTCTGGGTAAGATGAAGGATGAGTGCGCTGGCGTGCCCATCAAGGAGTACGTTGGTTTGCGCCCTAAGATGTACACTATCCTGATGTCTGATGAGGGCGAGATAAAAAGAGCTAAGGATGTGAAGAAGGTGGTGGTAAAGAAGCATCTACGCCACGCTCATTATATGGAGTCTCTCTTCACAAAGAAACAGTTCCGCCATGGGATGAACATGCTTCGTAGTGAGGGTCATAAGTTCTATGGGCTGCACGTCAACAAGGTGTCTCTCTTCACCCGATTCTGAAACCTGCAATGCCAAGTAGCGTGTGCAGGTCTCCAACTGCTTATGCTAATAGACATTGCAGCTGGTCTTATCGTACCATGTGAGATACCTGCATTCGCCAATCAGCGTTGCAGGTCGAAATGCAACCAAAGACATGCAAGACCGATACGCCAATATCAGTAATAAATTTTAAAAATATGGGATGTGGTCAATAATTATTAATTTATAATTGAATTACGAAACGATTATAGAAAGAGCATTCTGGGATGAATTGGAGTATAATGGATTGATTCAGGCCAACACAAAGTCATTAACTCTTGATATACGATTCCCATAACTTAGCTATAAAGTTTTTAGAGATATTACATGTTTGAATCATATTCAGAAGCTCGTTGCTTAGGTTCTTGGACTGGGATGAAGTTAGCCTAGTGAAGTTTCAGTAATGGGTACATTTTTAAAAAGCATCATTGATCCAAACCCCTTCGACTTTTCAGGGCGGTTCGCCGCGGAAGCACCGTTATCGAGCTAGTTTTAATGATCAATAAGCCTGTCACATATCAGGTGTGACGCAATGCAGTGTCTGTTCTAATGGACTGTACGAGTTATAATTCAGAGAATATTCATGGTATATGACAGGTACCTTACTCGCATTGTTTCATATATACTCATTGCGTGTTGGTCTCTTGCATGTAGGTGAAGCCAGAGAAATACACTTTGTATTGATATGAGCGATAATATAACAGTGGCTTGATAATTTCAGGCGAGTGCTGTGGCCCGTGTGGGTAAGGACTAGGGGGCGATGGTGTGTGTGTGTAGGTCGCAGGCCTAAGCCCCGTTGGATGAGGTTGATTAAGCTTAATGAAAAAATTAGTCCTATATATTTATTGGTTACCGTCACATAATAATGCAGTAATGCTGTGTTGCCACTTTTATCAGCTGACATTTATTTACTCTTCTTGCTCG
>CM067351.1:9689523-9782043 GCA_034190875.2 Urechis unicinctus
TGCACTTATATTGAATGTTCCTCATCGTGTAGTCCCACACTAATGAATAATATTTCGACTTTGTCACTCGGCGTTAAGCATTAGGTAAACATTATCGTAAGATGACTTCAATCGAGTTGGATTACAGGAATGACATGAGACGGCTGTGTTAAACCGTGACCGAGCTGTCAAATAGCTTTGTTTTGTGCGTAACTTGTATTTGTATTTAACACGGGAAGTAATACAGTGGCAACCTAAAATGATATAAAAAAGTACTCAATGTCAAGCTTTTGAATAGTATACTCAAATATATGATACGCGCTTTCTGGTAATGCTACCAAAATAGAAAGCAGAGCAGTTATTCGGCCAAGACGTATAAATTGTTCAGTCAGACTGGTATTCGCAATAAAACGGTTCTGTGAAAAGCATGTCATCTTAGCAGAATAACACAACACATTGAGCCTCAGCAGGCAAAAGTGTCGTTCTCTAAGAGGTGCATACAACAGGCAAATAACAATAATAAGCCATGGTAAAAGGGCACTGAAAGTCCCGTCGATAATGGGCCAGATATAATAACGGAACCGTTCGTTATAAAATCCTCCATATTCAACGTAGGAACACGTCTCACCGCCTCCCCATCGATCCGCTTGTACGACAAGCCCACTTGTCCAGAATACATGGGCATTGACCAGAAAAACGGCCCGAATTAGGACGAGAAGTGAATTTTTCACCCGCTCACTGGTAAATATTCTGTGGAAGCAATCAGTGAATCTGAGCATCTCTGTAATGTTAATCATTACCATTGTGATTAGCCACATTCGCAGATGCCGAAGCATACTAAGAAACAAGGATGCGAGCTGACATGCCACTTCCGAACTGTTTCATATCGTCACAGATAGATTGGTTCCCTAAACAAATGCTATCCAGTCATTTCCCATTTTGGTGTAGAGATGCAGAGTATCTGTAACTGCATGACGAGTATGAGGCCAGACCAGAGCTGGTACTGTCGCCAGCGAGGCATCACTCCAATAATGATCAGATTGCCGACAGTTCCCAACGTGAGCAGGATCGGTGGGATGTAGGTAGATAAATTCGCGATTATAATTAACTCCAACGGTTCTTTATATTCCACATATTGTGAAAACACGGCGCTGTTAGTATCACCAATGGCAGTAATATTTTCCATGGCTCTTTCAGCTTTATCGCTTGGCAAAGATGGCGATGCTTCCTTGAATAAATTCCAAACGCTGCCACACAAGAAATATCATTAATCTTTTAACTTGTTTGAGATCGGTTGTAGATGACAATCCAAAGAGCTGACAGTTCTTAGTGAATATTTTGTAAGCATACCTGTAGAACTCTTGCCGAAGGCGCACACGTCATACCTTCCTATGTATATCACATATTCGGATCGCTGTTTGGCTTCTAGTAGCGACAGGTTCTGTGTAAAGTGCGTCGACTGTGTAAATAGTGTACCTTGTGGCAGCTGGGCCACATTTGCACCATTAACGAGGGATCAGATATGTTATATTGAGCCATGTGGTGCCACAACGATGATTGCTCTGAGTTTGCTTTTACAAAGTGAACTCGTAGCTGTCACTAGGCTTTTTAGATCGGGCTACACTCCATCCCATTGACCGCGCAGTTAGCTCTTCACTCATATACATATACTGTATATGAAGTAATTTCAAAGATTATGCCATGGGCGACAGAGTTCGTGAAAATATTGATATGATTATTGTTATTAAGGTCGTCCACTATCGGCACGTGTAGATGCAGGGTTGGCCACAATGTTGCCATTTAAGACATTGGGTTAACTCAAGCTAGCACTTGTGCAAGATACCAGTTACTAAAGCGCGATAAAACAGTCCCCAACATTCCTGATTTTACACAGTACTATCGATCGCCCATTGAATGCGCAAATACCATCACTAGTTGTCATGTGTGCCAGAAAAAGTGTGACGACAAAGATAAATACAGCAAAATGAATCGCTGCACAATATCCTCAGTTTTAAATTTATATGCGATTTGTTACCCCAAACACATTGCAGAGTCATTAAGCATAGTGTCGCATGGTCATTCAGCCATCGGAAGTATTGTTGATGTTTGAATGCTGGGCAGTAAATGTGAGGACCCCACAAACGTATGGACATCAAGGACTCACGAAATAATGACAAACAGAATGATTTGCCCTTTGTTTCAGATAAGCCTGGTTGTCGATGATATTTACACTCAGTGGGTCTACAGGGTACAATCTTATTCGCCTAAGTTCCAATGAACGCTCTTGATAAATATGTGTATACACAAATCATAGGTGTGGATATTCTTGGCTTTATTGCTTTGACTAAAGATGACACAGAGAGTAATGTCCCACTAGGGATCCTTGACCATGCATTCGTACAATTCGATAATATTTCAAATTGTTGGAGATGACTCGGTAATTAAAGGCAGAGAATGGCGATAAATACAATAAGTACAATAAGACTGGGCAAGCGTTATTGTCAGTGTTCTTCATGGTTGGGTCCTAAAATGTCAAACATAACCCTGGAGTGTATAGCCTAAGGCAAGATCTTGCTTTAAAAAAGCCTGGACAGCGCATTCGACTAGGGAAACAATGGCAAAGATGTTGAATACAGAATGGGGCGTATATACAGACGAACTCATTTTTCAGGATGATCATACAAACAATCAGTAGTCTCTATACGGGAAAGCAATAGGTATTAAGGTGTGCTTCAAAGCTTCTTGCCCGAAAATAAAAACAAAGATTGCACTTCTTAGGATTAACATCTCATCAAATATAACATGACGGAGCTGGAAAGCTATGCGTATATTGTAGGCAATTGGTATGTAATCATTGGCAGATCACCCATGGACCGAAGAGTCCTTTTGCTCATATCGTTGGTAAGTGGCCATCATTGTAAATATTTTTGTAATCATAGACAAACGGATATCCTGGCCCGGCGCAAGTGCCGTCTCAGTAGAAGTTGCATGGTAGCTCAAGATAAAAAGCCTTCATTAACTGACATATTAAGTCTTTAAGGTGCCCTTAAGTAATGTCATGACAGTCATGGCTTATCCCGGTTATAGATTCTTTGATTACACAAATAACCTGACATCACAGTTCCTAAAGATTGGCAACTTAACCAAAGCTAGGACATATAGAACCACATGAAATAGCTATTTGTAATCTATCTGATATCCCTATGCGTCTCGAGGGTTTCTAGACGTACAAATGATAGCACCATGACTAATACCGCCAATAATGGTATATTTATGTCGCCATCAGTAGTTTCATTGCATATTAGATGTGTTAAAAAATACAGGGTAATCATGAGAGCGTTCCGTTATTATATGTGGTCAGCTGGGATGCCTTCTTTTCTTCCACATCAAACCGTATTTAAAATTTCACGGTTTTGATGCCGCCTGTGCATTCGTAGTTAAAGGTAATATTATGCATAGCACAAAGCCAAATGCTATCGTCCAATATTGTCCTATATGTGTCTTCTTCTCGTCTGATATTCCACGCCCGTGACAGATGGAGAACTATATTTATAGGGCTGCTCAATCATTGTGATGCGGTGGTGGTAAGAGTAATCTATGTATAACGTAACACTGGACTTTCTCGTCATTTAAGTTGATCCTTTATCATTGTGTCTCCCTATACTGACCCTCCTCGTAAAGTTTGTTGTTGTTCTTTCTCCTAATTCAGGACATATTGCTATGCAGACTTTGCGTGCTAATGCAATGTCAATGTAATGTGTCGAATGTGCAAGAATACAGTGCACCATGCTACAATTCTCGTGGATGAAAACCATCAACCTCATAAGAGAACAATATTCGTCGTTGCCGAAGGCACACGAGACCTCAATGAATCGGTGTTTGTCCAAGCCCTTAAAGAACAACATGCCTTCCTGACGAATTCTTCCAAGCCAGCAAAAGTTCAAACACTAAGCACCTTAATAAATGCTGTTCCCCACTGACCTCGCACCAAGCCTCACGCACACATGCACAACACAAGCAAACGACGATGCCAGGTGCTTTGTGTTTTCTGATTCAGAACTGGGCGTTTTAGACGTTATTTGTCTTGATTCGTTACACAGTTTCAAAGACTTCCACAATCACAACATCAAACACGGATACAAGCAAAGAAATGTTGTATAAAAATTTGCATATCTCTTATAAGACTTCTCATATGACAATATAAAACACGGATGCAGGCAAAGATGAGTTGAATAAAAAAATTGCATATCATGTGATGCTCGAATCAACCTAATATCTATACAAAGATGATGGAAGCAATTAAAGCTTGTTGGGGCAAATGGTTTTAAAGCTGATATGTATTGTCCACTTGTTGCATACACTTGGTATTTGTGCGACAAAATAGGGTACAGCAGATTTGGGAGTGGAGGGTGCGAGTAGAAAGTGTTATCAGTCGGTTCAGCGCGTAACACACAATAGCTGATAGCTCTTTAGCTGATTCGCCTCAGTGGATAGTTACTAATGCATTGGTCGCAATACCTGCGGTTGCACGTCACTTACCATTGGGTTTAGTCTATGATAACTCCACCATCTCCAGCATGAAGAAAAAGCGATATACTGCATGTCGAACGTAGGTTTGATATGTTACTGCACGGCATTATCCGTAAACGGTTTCATATAGAATCGTGTGCTCCTGTGCCATATTTCACATTCGTTCAGGAAGACAGGCACCTCGGCCAATAGGACGATAATACTTCAGCACTGAACTCGTAGAAGCCATCCTCATTTCCGTCTGAAATATTGTACAACAGTCTAACAGTGCCGTACGACTATGTAAGGCCGCCCACATCGTGATGTCTTGATCAATTAGTGGCATCAGGCTGACGATTCGGTGATAGGCTCAGACACTCGATGAAGTAATACAGTTTGAATGACGTCATCATCCAATACTAGTTGTACGTCATGCAGAGATGACGTGTGACTCACATCGCCTTGACTCGATAAGCTCGACCTGCTGTCAGTGCTGTGTAGTCGATTAGCAACATAGTGTCGTTGGAGCTTGTTGAACATGGACCGCGCGCGACGGAGACAACAGCATGGGATAAGCCGAAACGCATCACGACGAAAGTGTGCCGAGGTAAACAGGTACACCAAACATTTGCTGGCAGAAAATATATCCCACGACAGGAAGCTGATGGATTGTGCCAGAGATCTCTGTGCATGGAAACGCATGATATCATCTCCCAAGTGATGAATATCTCGTACATCGAGTATGAACTCAAACATATTGTAAGCACTTTCTGGTAACGCTAAAATGAGGGCCATGACACCAATGACTCCCACCATTCTCGTGAATTCCTCCGTCAACTTGGGGTTGATTATCATTCTGTTATCAGAAATAGTATTGGTCGTCATTGGAAGACATATCTTACTGAAAATGCTCTTGCAATAGTGGCGCTTAGATAATACCTCATAGAAATAACAACTTAAGATGATTAAACCGGGCAGAATTGTGCTGACAGCTTCGTTGCCAATCGGCCAGACATACTGCCGAAAGTTATCATTTCCAAATCCGCTATGTTGCAGAAATGAACATACTTTAGAGGATTCTCTGCGGTCGAATGGGATGACGAGACTGCGTGTCCAGAACACGTGGGCATTGACGAGAAAGACAAACAACAGCAGAACGAGAAGTGAATTGTAGATTCGCTCCCAGTTGAAAATCTTATGAATGCGATGAGGGATGCAGCGCATGACAGTAGCGTCGATTACAGCCAGAGTGACCAGCCACATGCTGAAATGTCTCAACGCACCGAGGAACAAGGGCGAGAGCTGACATGCCACTTCAGAACTGTTCCGAATAGCCGCAGACATGTTGACACCCCAGACGAATGTGATCCAGTTGTTACCCATCTTGCCGTAGAGGAGAAGCACATCTACAGCGGCCAGTAATACCAAAGGACGCACGACCAGAGCTGGCATCGTCTCCAGTTGAGCAGAACTACGATGATAAGTAGGTTACCCAGAGTACCTAGCGCGAGAAGAAATGGAGGAACATAGGTGTCCATTGCCGTTGAAATGGTGATCTCCATAGGCTCTTTGAAATTGTACTCATAGAAGTAGGTGTCATCGTAATTGTCGACATTGTCAATATCCGGCGAGTCCATGGCAGCTACGGCGTCCATTGTCGATGGGTAGCTACGCGCGCGATCTGCCAACACCTGTTGAACACAAAATAGGGCATTATTTGATGATAATGATGATGATGAGGATGATAATGATATGATGATGATGATGATATGAATGAAAAATTTGTGTATAAGTTCCGACATGTACGTGCCCCAATACCTTAGTTTTTAGTTCATATAGAACTAGACAAATATGAAACCTCGACCCTTCATATACTGGTCAATGGACAATGCGGGTGCAGCGTCAACGACATTGTGTCATCGAAGCAACCGTAAACAGGCCAGCATCACGCGCTGTAACATTGTGAATGTTAACGATAGGGGATATTGCGGACGTGACCCCTGATGATTGATTAGGATGGCTCGCAGGTTTGGCACAACCCAGCTGCGGTCTGTTGACATCACACTCAATGAAGACAAATTACAACGAACCAAAAACTAGGAAGAGTAAGTAATCAAACGTTAGGATCGTTCAAGTAGTATACATAAATGCGGTTGCTGGTCAACAAGCGAAGCATTCGAACCCTTAACCTGTTGAATATAAGGCGAACGTCTTACAACAACAACACGGAGCCTCATGTAAGTAATGGGTGATTCATTTTAGTACACATACACCAGCTGGGGGTAAGGGGATATTCCTATTGCGTTGCGCATTGCATGGTACTTTCGACCTACGTTAAAGTCTCACAGAACAATATTGCCATCTCCACCTGGGACCTAGATGGCGGCTAAAAGGCTCAACATCGTTGACCAGTTCAATAGACCCTACAAAATGAACCCAACAGAAGTGGAAAGGTACGTTGATCGATTACATGAATCCATTATACTGCTAAGGAGGGGCTAGGAAGCTGTCAAGACGGAAGAGTCCAACAGTTACCTCGTAGGTAGATTCAAACCAAATTAACATGGACACAATAAGCGATGGATGATTGGTAGGTGACTGATGGTACTGATTTGGCTCTACCTCTGCTTCCGTCAGTTTCGTGAAGGCAACGACGCCTTCTACGCGACTGTAGTATATGTTTAATCCTTATGACAGAACTTCCCTAGTACATTCCGGCATATCAATTAATTAAAAGCAAGCGCGCATGCTGTTATAAGGCAGATATGGCTCTGAGATATATTGACATAGAGAAAACACCAATTGAAAAACAACACCATTGTGTGGGATCTTTGCCTCACAGCTCAAACAAGCGCTGTATGGAGGTAATCATTATTGAACGCGGAGATCAGGGGACTTATTTATACTTTGCGGAATACGTGACATCAATCGAGGCAATACATGGGGTCCGGGATACCCTTTACAGACACATCATACATATGTTATACCTACATAGCACATGATGATTTGATAGGAGCAGGGTTAGCTGATGAAGAACTGCTGGAGTTAGGGACAACTTTAGTGGTCTGTTTACTGCCTGACTTTGGAATTCTCTGGCGGTTCCTACATGGAGCCTTGCAAGGACTCATTCCAAGTACATAATTATCTTGTCATCTCAAATCTTGGATATCAGTTGTTCACGGAGGGATTGTCTTTTGGAGAGCAAGAGCTTCCTCGGTATATGCATGCAACTGCTTATGGGCGCCAGAAGAATTTCCTGAGCAGGTTTGTACTGAAACACGGAATGGCCTATTAAATGACAAATCTCTGTCGTTTAGATGCTCAAAACAAAGGAATGTGAATTCCTCATTTTTAGCCAGGGTGCATTCTACGAGATATTTATCAGCTTTGAGTCTTGGGCTAAAGAACTATCTGGCACACGGCTCACTGCGATAGAAATGCGTATTTTTGGGATGGAATGTCACGGAATATGCTGGATTGTTTGGATTTGTTTTGAGCTTCAGTGCGTATTGGATCGCAAGCTGTTCCCGTACTATGAAGCCGCACGTGCCATTGGTTTTTGCAGGAACATCAACATTAATATTGATCGTCTGAAAGTCACTTCTTCTAAAGGTGCGTAAATGTCTCCTTCAGGTTGGTATTTTGTATTTGAGTGAAGGACATACGGAGAGGGATTTCTAGGTCCTGATTGCGCTTCTTACATTGATCAACGGGGAAACAATGCTCCTGCAGAAACGCACTGACCGCATCTCGGGTCATCTATGTACAGGTCTACGGTCCATAATCTATTCCGTGGACAGGTACAACTTGGAATAAAATGAGTACATCGCATGGTAGTCCGAGCAGCCGTTTGTGTAAATAAATGCTCACAATCATACCCTTCGATGCAGGGCGGCTTATTCAAATGGCTATGGTGTTGTACATGTTCTTTGCAATGGAATTCTGATACAAGAGAAGAACTTGTCAATAGTTGTCCCCATAGCATGTTGTCATTAGCCAAGGGTAGAATATCTCCCTTTTAAATGCCTATACGTTTGTAACAAGAACAACACATTAATCATTTGTCACATGGACAAATTATCTTATGAGAAATCCGTGCATAACTCGGGATCAGTGTTATGGAAGATTTAGCCAGACACATTGGTCGAAGTATCTTATTGTAATGATACTGATTGTCAGTATTTTAGCTAAGAAATCTTACAAATGGTTCTGCCCAGCAAATAGTTAGTACATATGTGATATTGTGACAGCACACTGAATGTCTGATTAGCTATAGAGACGGAAATTATAATTTGTGAAAAAAGGCATTTACGTCTCTGCAACCCAGTCATAACCCAGGCCAGTAAGCGTAAGATGGGGGTATATATTATGTTTGACGATTGGGTATGCTGTGGTTATCAGATAATGCTATTTGCTGTTTGCGATGTACACATATATGGTTCCTACATATTGCATTTAGCTAGTGAGGAAACAAAGAAGTTCAATCATTCATTATGCACACGATTTATTTTTGTTTTTTTCCCCAAAGACACATGGCAATCAAGCAATAACAGCAAATACAAGAAAACACATTGCAACTAATGACGAATGCCGATTTACATTCTTTGCAAATGAATTTGAGCCTTTGGTATTGATAAAATGTTGTTGCTTTAATCTCAGGCTGCTTCAGAGCATTACAATAACCATTGCGTCTTGCAGCTCTGTTTGCAAATGAATACACTAACGTTTTGATTCAGCTTGTACATATCTACTTTGAGATGTCGTTCAGGCTGTTCATTCCCCTGAAACGATTCTGGCGTTTGCAACTGACTCAGTGTAAATCTACTCTTTCAACATCATCAACATTCTCGAAATGGCACCATCTTGCATCCACGTGACCCTCACTTGACACAGCCATTGTATCTGGGTTATTGTAAAGCTTTGCAACATTAGCGTAGAATCGGCGCCGAATTCGGTCAAAGGGTCGTAATCCGGATACGCAGCAAACAGAAAGAAGAAGGAACTATCCTGGCTGAAACGACTTGAAGCTATTAGGTACACGATAAATTTACAGGCGGTTGCCATGTCCCACGCCCGAAAACAGAAGGATCTTGCCAGCGCTATTTGAGCATGGAACTTTATCATATCATCGCCCAAGTAATCCACATTTAATCTTTCCAGAATAAATTCGAATATATTATAAGCGCTTTCAGGTATTGCTAACACAATGGACACAATCGAAACGACACGCACCATTCCTACAAAATTTTCCATCAACTTGGTGTCTGCTAAAAGATAATTATCTGAAATTGATTTGATGCTATGATTGCGTGAAACCCCTCGGCAAATACCACGCTTCCTGAGGAAGTCATACAAAAAGCATCCAAGAATTGTTGTAGTCGGGAAGACAATAAAGAAAGTATCGTTCAAAATCGGCCACACGTAATGTCGGAAGCGATCGTTATAAAATCCTCCATCCAAAAATGAGCAAATTTTGGCGGCTTCTTTTGAAATATATAGCGGATGAACGAGACCGCGTGTCCAGAATACATGAGCATTGACCAAGAAGATGAGGAGAAATACGCCGAGCAACGAGTTGAGGGCGCGTTCTGCAGTAAATACCCTGTGAGCACGATGTGGAATGCTGAGCATGACTGTGACGTCGACAACTGCCAGTGAAACAAGCCACATTCCAAGATGCCTCAATGAGCTAAGAACAAACGCTGAGAGCTGACACGCTACCTCCGAGCTGTTTCTTATGTTGACGGAGAGGTTAACGCCCCAGACGAAATCAATCCAGTCATTCCCCATTTTCATGTAAAGGAGAAGTAAATCTGTAACTGCAAGACAAGCTAGTATGGTGCCAGACCAAAGTAGGTATCGTCTCCAGTAGAGCATGACAATGATGATAAGAAGGTTGCCGAAGGTCCCTAAAGCGAGAAGTATAGGCGGTAAGTATTTGTCAATATAGGCCGCCATCATCATTTCAGCCGCCGGCTCATCGTCAACAATATGCGTATTTTCATCACCCCATTCTGCACTATATTCTATATCCCCATCCATGCCGTCAGAGTTAATCGATGCTTGGTATCCCATCGCCAGACTTTCTGTTGAGCCGAGTCAATGACCAGAAAGCGCTTGGGGAATTGTAATGATGCCTGGACATACACTTCTACGTCGTATCGTCAAATACCCTACTATGTGTCTCTATGCAGCATCATAGAAGCAAACAGTCCAATAAACCCGTCGTGATGAACTATTTCAGGCGACATACGCAATTCGTATACGCATGCTGGTATATTGTCGCAGGTGCGCACGGCTGCCGCTCGATATAGGTAATAAAGCTGACAATCTCCGCGAACACCTGCTCTCACCCGCAATGTGTACATTGAATATTCTATGGCGATAGACTTCAGCAAGTACCAGAGAAAATAGCATTGGATTGAATCAAACTCAGATGGCTTGAACTATTTCTCTCCCAGCTGTGATGTGCAGTACCTGGTGTAGTTATCGTTAAACTAAATTATCATTAGCACCATGCGTAATCGCGATGCTTTGCATCCTTCTCACACTGTATAGACGTGTGAGGATGTATAACCTGGCTCTTCGCCAGGTTCAGCGCTGTTAACATTGGTCTATGATGTTGGAAACTGTGTTAGAGTCAAGCGTCGCTGAGAGCCGGTCGACTCTCGAGGGGCATTGTGATGTGATAGGCTTTTCGAAATATTAGAAGTGACCAAACTGCATGGATTGAGGGCTCCCTAATGTACAACATCGATGTTTTCGAGAACACCTGCGGGAGTCATTAGCATTTAGAAATGAACTCAAATGCAATTTGTGAGATTGACACAACTTACTTCCATGCAGAAAACATTTTTTCAAGAACTTATTATTTTTTGACAGGCGTAATTTGTTGATTATCGCCCTAAAGTACATTGTGGAGTAGCTATATATGTTTGTTGTAGTCACACAAGTGTTTTGATAAAGGTAAACACTTATACCTCTGCATGAGGTGAAGATAGTTAGTGAACTAGGAAAACAAAATAGCCTCATATCAGATGATACTCGTAACCCTGAACACGATGTGTTCAGAAAAGACAATCTGATGGATACCTTGTAGCAAGAGATGCTAGCTTATTCATTGCCTCGGTCAAGACACATTATGAATATGTTCTTTCACGTTTGGTTTGGTCTTGTATAAAGATAGCTGTGTAATGGTATCGCAGTGGGCTCCTGCCAATGTTGACAAATATTTCAGCAAATACAGTCAGAGAATATGTCCAAGAGTCAATTAAATTCCCTATTCTCATTCAAAACTCATTGGCCTGGATATCGTCTTCCCTGAGCGGTATTTAGATGACATTTCTATCTTGTTAAAATATAATTCGCCTTAAATGCTGTACATAATTACCTGGTGTCGATACGACTCAAGGAAAAACATGTTTGTTGCTCCGCTTGGTTTGTTACAATGTCACTTTCAGATGCATAATACATGTGATATCATGATAATAAACTATGTAATGCAACAGTTCTTCAGTTTGACCTATAAAGGATTTGCCATACACAAAGTTCGACCAACCTAATGGATAAATCTTCCAGCTTAATTTCCAACTTAAGCTTAAGGGCCTTTGAGGAGAATTATTTGCTGGAAACTCGCGCTATACAAATACCATATATGTTATGTTATATGTTATGTGCAAAAGAAATATTATACCTCAGCGACACTGCTCAGTTATTTCGAATGTGCATTAGCACAGTAGATGCACATGGGCCCTAGGCGATAGTCTCAAAATGAACTTGGAAAAAGGATTGCCACAGTTTGAATCGGTCTCTGCAGACAACATAAATTTCAATACTCAACAACCGAAGCATTCTATGCAAATACTCAATGCAGATTGATGTCTGCAGCGACTTTCAATTAAATATATGTCGCAATGAACTAAATTTATGGGTATTTGAAATAGACTAAGAAGACATTTATAGTGCTGCGTCTCTTATCGAAGCAATATTAGAATGTAGCAGGCCGGTGCATTATGCAACGCTGTTTGTCTGAGGCTATCATATAGCTACTTGGGTGGGTGATACTATGGTGATGGAGGCAATTTGCTGTTGTCTTAGTAGTAATATGAATGCTCCTCATAACATATCCATTACTTACGTTCAGTTCTTCAAAAGCAATAGTTAATCACACCATTTGGTTGATCGATCTAGTGGTTCCGTTATATTTGTGGAGAAACTACACATATGGACTGCTGAAATCAATCCACACAATATATTACAATAGCGTTCGCCATTAAAGCAATACGGTTATTTATAATCAAATGTCGTGCCAGGTTTTCTTCAGCATGTAAGGAATTTAACAAGTTTGACAACATCAACTTCAGTTATTGGTGGTTGTTCTCTGGCGAACATTACTAAATTTTCTTGCGATTACTTTGTGTGGGTTAGAATAGTTCCTTGAGATATCTCAGCAGGCGCATATTGTGTTGTTACAGTAAAAGGTTACGTTAACTAGCAGGCATTAAAATAAACTACATAGTGTAAGGTTCTCTCCTCGATCCACCAGATAACTTCTCTGTGAAATTTCTCTTCATTTAAAAAAAATTATTGTCATACATGTTGCTCAGACTATATATATAGATATTATCGAGGTATACTCAATACAGTTCGTTGAATTCACGACTTTCGGATGGTGGGCTAACACGTCCTGTCCTCTGTTCCTGATCAGGTCGAATACAACACGCCCTATCGGGAAGAGGAACCATAAGGGACGGATAGCTTGCTATAATAGGTGGATATCGGGTAGTCTTTCCACTTAATTATTCTTGATAAAATTCTGCTGCGCGTTAATAGAGTGAAATCAGAAGATTTGTGTTTTTATCCCTATCGTGGTATAAAGTGTCTCAATACGAAAATATTACCGCTTCCATCTCCACATCGTTCTAAAGGACCAGGTCATTTTTGCAAAAGCTTTTTCAGCACATTGACGTTTTATGGACAGTTTATACACCTAGATAGCCTGCATGTTTTCTGAAAGATGTATCCTGGCCTAATTGTTTTTAATCAGAAGCGCTGAAGACTTGATACGTTTTTGTTTTGCAATGCAACGTGCCACATGCTTTATAGTTAAATAATGAAATCATGTTTCAGTACCAACCAGTGTGGAAATAAGAGCATACGAATGGATAGTATTAAGTCTGGTTGTTATGTCTACAGTTGACTCGAAAAACGATAGAAGAATCCCTGGAATATTACAGTGATAGTGGACTATGAACAGCGCACATTGTAGAAGAAAAACAACCCCTAATGCAAGAATGTAGCTTACGAACATCGGCAACATTCAAGATATGGATATTTGCTGAAACTGTACTTTTTACAGTCATTCGGATGAAATACAGAATTACTTCGATCAGCAAGTAGCATTTTAAAGAATATGGTCGTATAAGATGTTCAAGTCGACATGTGCGAGGTCAAGGTAAGCCCTACTCGAGAGGTCAAGGTCAATTCCCGGTTACATTTATTGGTGTAGATAAGACACAACATATGTGCATAGATATATGCTTAATCTCCGAAGGTCATTCTCCGTGGTAAAGTTTCTTTGTCATTATTTACGTAACAATAATCCAGCCAAAGTTAGCCAATGACTATGTGATATCTACAGCCAAGCAATCGTGCCGAGACTCAAAGTGTCTTTTTCAAAGCAATATCCATCAAAAATATACATTGCCATGTTGAGAACAAAAAAATGAAGGGAGGTTACCTATTAGGTACATCATGATCTCATTAATGCAAGCTGATGAAACAAATGTAAAATGCCGTAGAGGGTTTGCGAGATCAGGATGATACTGTTCTTAAGTAAGAAGATCAAGGAGTACTGAAAGTGTGATTCACATTATGATTACTAATCATAGAGCAGGTAGCTGTTCACTCAAGTGTATACTGTAGACCATTACCAGGACCCATACAAGCCGCTTTTCCCCATTAATTACCCCCTGAAAGAGGTATCTGTTTATATATTATGGCACTGGGAAAGTGAAGTACTATGCAGTTGACTGTGCACTACAGATAGAAGATTGTAAATTAAAATCGGTTGCTTGATCAATTTTTTATACTTAAAGGCTATTTCTATAGCCATCGTTAGAAACAGGTGCATCAGCTCATATTGCCTGCTTTTCAGGATGAGAGATCTGGCAATATTTGATCATGTTGATACATCTGGCTTGCGCAGATTTTCGACGCATGGTTCACTGGGCAATGACGGCACTGACAGGTTACACAGTGGTGAGATGAATCAGACTAAGGCTGCTACAACAGCATATGCTTCTACATTACAACCATGCACCGTATTTTGTTGGGTAATAACAAATTGAAAAAAAATAGATTACAAAATTAAATCCCAGAAGGTGTCGACCATTAGTAAGCAAAAGTGTACGCGAAACAACGCTTGTATACGTGTATTGGACGAATCACCCTGGACAGAATTGTTACCTATTTAGCTCTTTAAATGTTGTTGTTCAGTTCAATCGTGAAACGTTGAAAGAAGCTATTCATCATTAATGCTGGCGGTGAAATCTGACATGTTCCATTCGCGAGTAGTTCATATATCTGTGTGCTTTGTTAGCTTCCACATAGAACATATGTCTAGTGAATCAAGACAGATTCAGCATCATATACGTCACCGTAAACCCTTGGTGACGTATATAATATCCTATATCATAATCACAGCCTCTAAGACTTCACTACACTCAATAAGCCATATTGTATCAATTCGTTATGTCCGATATCCTCCGTCATTTTGTCAAGTTAAAGGAATAGTATTGCTGTTTTAGTGCGCCTACTGTGTTGCTACATTTTGTTATATGTAATTGTATGCTGTCTGCTGTATTGCGAATGATCCAGCCAGTTTATGAGTCACTTTGTGAATGGCATTACGAATGCATTACTTGTTCAAGTCGCTCATGAGTACGGATAGCTGTCCTAATGATGTATTTCAGACCATTACAAAAACCTCCTACACAACTAACAATCAATTATCTTGTGCACAGAATGCAGACACCGCACGCTATAAAATAGCACTGTTGCCCGGTTTGGAGAGGAACATTTTGTTTAATCGAACTCTGTCAACGTAGAAATGTCTCATGCAGGCCGCCAGATATGTTAAGGATGAGATGCACCTCTTAGATGTATGTCACATCGGGTTATTCTTTAAAACATGCCACTCATTGAGTGTACGAATATACATTGATTTGTTGATTTATCTGGTTGTGTACAGCGCTTTGTTCGTGGTAGGTTGTACATTGAATAAGTATGCATTCCGGGTAATCACAGTGCTTAACATGACATTTAATGTAATTATTCAAAGCACGTTGTATGCGAATAGCCAAATGAAAGTGGCGTATGAATAATTCCGTTTGCTAAGAGTTAGAGTAGTTTTTCACTTTACGATATCTATATTCATGTGAAAGCACGACAAGTAACACCATAACGCAATGGTAGCTGCGAATGGTTATCAAGCGCATTATTCCATTACGCATGTCAAACGGTCCAACTGTCAAAATGTAGTACTTTCCCTCAGACCAGCTAATATCCATCGGTGCACAAGAGAATGAGAATGTCGTATGTACAGTTTTTGTAGCTCTAAGATGTGTAATGTGTTACTTCAGCGTTAATGAATAATGTATTAAAATGTGCAAATTGCCGAGAATCTTTCCTTCCTTTCTTTCTTCTTAGGATTGATATCAAAATAGTATCACTGCAAACATATTTTTCAATGCGCTGATATCCTTCAATAACCACTTTCTCCATCGATATGAATGGAATAATCTTGAAGCAACGCAGGGGTTCTGGTGGATGCAAATAACTGCATATCTGCATTTTATTAAGAAAATACCTGCGCATTCTTATCAATTTGGTTCGCCTATGACGTATAAGCTGACTCTGACTGTAAGTGTAGCTTAGAAAAGGAGCTAAGGTAAAACTCAGTTTGCAAATAAATGGCTAAATGGGGCAGGTGGTTCGTATGGCTATCACTCTATGTAAGGCAACCCCTTTCGTCTTTAGCCTTGGTAATTATATCTCTATACCCACTACATCGATCCCTGCTATAAGGTAACAGGTGTAGATAAAGTGACCGTGTGTCATGTTATGATAATAGACATTGACCCTTTGTAGCCAGTAAGAGTGTAGGAGGTATTGCAGCTATATTGATAGCTATCTTGATGCTCTCTGATACCGATTGGCCAGTCAGCATACGTTCCAGGCACTTCTATGTTGTATGTATACCCCCTAAGCTTAAATGTATCAATACATTTGCGTATGGCAATATTTTTCCGATTTTCTATTTTTGTAATGTGTACCTGTGTGACTGTATTTCAGGTGGGCGATGGATATATGTGCCAGACGGATTGTCGAAGGTAAATTATATATCTTTACATCATATTATCATGCAAAGAGGTTTTCCCACGCTATATTTGAAAAGTGTTTGTCATCGCCTCTGATGCATTCCACTAAAGAAATGGCAACATAAGAAGACGGCAATGTTTAAAGGCGTCATGGCGACTAATGTGATGCAATATGTAGATGGACAATTAACAATATAAATGTGCTTAATATACCACGTTGCACATGTGCTATTAAGATAGCACCCATTCCTCCCCCAACTACACTAATAGATATTCTGTAGCCAATTCACTAAGCTCGTGAACGCAATAAATTCTATTGCACAGTATACGCGCCAGATTTTGAATAACATGAGAGAAAATCCTTGGCATCTGTAGCTGATTAATATATGTTAATTTCTAACTGTACAAATATTTGGCGGAATGCTTTATATGTACGCAAATGTTTATTTGTTTGGAACGAGAAGTAGTTAAACAAATTTAACATTGAGAATGAAATTGCAACAGACAGTCAAACTATTGGCAATAACTTTAATAACCATTATGTTAATATCGTTAATAACTCCTACAAGATGCTGTAGATGGCTTGGGAATGTTGAGCAGCAACCACGTAGTATGTGAACCACCCACACACTCAAATAACTCGATGATTAGACAAGGATTCGAAGACCCCAAAGCTCATCAGTCTTGACTAAATGACGATTCATCTTCAGCATAAAAGTGAACTAAACAAACTCTGGCCTTTCCTTCAGTCGAAAAGCTCTAATTAAAGAGCTGGATCAGTTTTGTAAAATCCAAGTGGAGTGTGACGCTTCTCATCAACCATTTGGAATTGGACATTCATGTTGGCAATTTATTTTCCATCTTCGCGGGATAACGTTCCAAAAAGCATCGTTACCCTTACCGGTGACTCATTTTATATAAATGTGAGTTATCATATGGTGTTTATCATCAGAAAGCATGCATTTAGCTATTGCAATATGAATATGGAACGTACTACCTCGTGCACAAAAGCATCGACTTGTACCCTAGACATAGCTTCCATTGGCATTTCGCAGATACCCGCATCACTATTAAACAAACAATCTATTTAGTACTATGGCCATGAGGAATGATGATCTCTATTTATTGATGGTCGTGATACAAGTAATTCAGTGTTTTCGATATTTCTCCACGCGACACTGGTCTATCCTCTATTACTACTGGAAACGTCCGTCGTATATATTAATCGTCGCAATTCACCCTTCGTGCAGGCATTAGGATATATCAGAAATTCAGTACCGCACAGGTTTGCAACTAATCATTGAGCTCATTAAGCCTACTACAGCTAGATGTATGATCAATGATTTTGTGGCAATAAGTCCGAAACAAAACATGAAGATGCCCATTTTAAGACTGGCCTTTAGAACGACCGTCTGCAAGCAACGGTTGTTGGATGACATTCAAAACATTTCAGAAAGACGATTGGTGACACATAACTTTCATGCATAAAACAAAAGCCAATGGTTAATATGTATCTCACTGATTAATTTTCCATAATTTCAACATTTGGATGCTTCACGCAATTTGGAACCAGATTAGTTCAAATGAGTAACAGCATGCAAATGTGGCAGGATAGCTTGATCTACGTAAAGATACCTGATCATGGCGCATGATAGCTTGATCTACCTGCAGTTTTCTGATCATTGCGCATGATAGCTTATTTACTTGCAGATTCCTGATCATGGCGCATGATAGCTTGATCTACATTCTGATACTTGATCATGGTGCATGGTAGTCTGATCTACCTTCTGGTACCTGATCATGGCGCATGATAGCTTGATCTACTCGAAGGTACCTCATTCATTGTACAGAACTGCAGGCTAATTGATTTGAGCTACACAACTGGTGTCTAATCGCGAAAGGTGAACTGGATGAATTTATTGGTACGCATATTCAACAATCTGTCAAATGTTAAGATTGGATTTTGCATCCGTCTACTTTTAATTCCTTTTGCAACTAAGCGTCACATGATTGTTATCTGTTAACTTCTTCTGTGTTTTGTCGACGTATATGATATAATTAATACATTGCACCTCCCTTAGAAGAGTTTATTATAGTTCGTGCAGTATTTATCGAATAGTGTATGCTTACATTGATTAACCAATTACCAAAATCAGTTTAGTTGAACATTTTCCTTTCTAATCAGACGCATCTTCTGACGAAGTCGATTATCCTGATTGGTCAAAGCGACTACACCCCCTCGTGATTAGATGCTATACGTTATGATGATCAGCTTCTCCACGAAGAGATAGCGCCGCTGTTCACACATGATGTCAACTGGAGGCTTGAGAGAGCCCTCTACATGCTCTATTGTAACCGTTCGACTGTTGAATAACATTTTTGTTAATGTAGTTTTGAGGGAATGAGATCCGAGTTATTAAGTTTAACCACCGTTTAATTGCCTATTGTTCAAAAGCCATGCATCTCTTGCCAGATGCTACCTCTATTTTTATTGCAACAACATACTTTGAGTTGATCCTCAAAAACCTTACTAGCTCATTAACGATGCGTAAGTGGCTCCTGCGAATAGCTGACAGTGTGGCACTAAATTATGTATGTTTGTGTGAAATGAGGACACAGTGAGGGCACTGGCGCTTATGAGGCTGCTTGCACATGAAAGGAAGAGTTGTAGTTCGGTATTCATATGTCTTAAGTATAATTATGCGTCACGAAACTGATTGACACACGGAGGTTTTGAGATTCAGTTCATTGATTATGCTTTGCGGCGAATAACATTAGCATCAGCTATGGGGAAAAACACACTATCGCACTTGAAAACGAAACAATATAACTCGTTAGCTGTTCCTATCGCCTAGCGTTGACAAAATGCAGTATCGCTGTCAGATTTGAGCGACTTTATCTAACTTAATGAATGGCTGAGTTGCCTTTAAAGTAATCCTTTTGCATCACTGCAACACATCATATATAATTCACACATAACGGTATGAAGCAGTTTTTGAAACACGCAACGTGCCTCAATGACGTGATGTCATTTCATGTCCTTCCTGCTCACACAGCCGCCATAAACATGCTACAAATGAAGTGGGACATAACGAACGTGACCAGGCCATGGTGTCCCGTACATTCATAGTGTTGACTTTTCCTGCTCACATTGAATACATACATCGTTTGATGATTCTCACGCATTTCCCTGGAAACTTTTGATAAATGTATCGTGGTTACAATTTGTGCACATATTGAGCACATATAAGATCATCAACATAAACAACGAACGGATCTACACGAAGAAATCATCAGCTGTAGATAATACCACAATTATAATGTTGGTTATTCTAAAGATTTCAAATGGGTTGTGGCGTTGATGCACATAACATGACGGTGTAGAAAAAGAGGACTGTGCTCAAGCAAAAAGAATGACAATCAAGACAATTGCTTAAATAACCAATTTTTTTACTGGGTTCTTAACCGCATATCTTGCATTGTAAATGAAGTATCAACTGGGCATTTGCCGTATAATTGCTTCGCAAGCAGAGCTGATATCACTGTTAACATCTCCGATATAAGTTGATTACAAACCAGGCTTCGCTTAAGAAGTGGCGTTATGCATTAATGAGTGTTCGACGGAGAGTAAAATTCACCCGTGCTGACAAAGGAGGAATAATGAGACACTAAGTGATATTTCCAGTGAACACTAGTCCACATTAGGGCATTGTAGCAATGCTATAGTCATATCTTGCTGTTCATTTTCAAAATCAATATTTTATTCGTTATAGGAAAATTGTCGGAGTATTTACTCTGCTAAACGCAATCATATTACCATTGTCTTCTTTTTAACACACACCGTACTCCTAAGCAACTAGCCTCAAATACGCAAAGGATGACGAAAAGATACTGTGCTGTCACGCTGCAATTCACGGGGAAATCCGAACTACAAGGAGAGCGACCATATGGGTATATAAAGTATCAATAATGAATGAACAATGGCATGTGTCAATGATCTTCGTTATATCTGCCAGTTCGCCATCAGTTGAACAATGACCCTTATGACTGTCAATGACCTCAAATGCTGGACTTGATTAGCTTGATGAATATAACTTGATCCATTTACAGTAGCTAATAAGCAAATCTATTCTTTTCCGCAATAAAATACGAAAGTTGATATAACTCCCTCAGCTATCAGCTGCAGTATACATAATACATATTTACTGTCCGTATTATCTTGCAATTACAGTTCGCGTACAAGTAAGTAAGGTAATAACGACATGCATGTTTGCAAAGACATCAAATGAATGCTGGTTCTATTAATTATGCCATTACAAACGTTTACAACACTTGGGTATTAATAAAAGCGCGTGCCAGATGGTTAAAAGTAGTGGTCCGGAGTGGTTCGATCAAATATACTAGGTCGCGTTTTGGTCACAAACTAAAATCCTCACATATTACCAATGAATTCCGACTGCAATGGTTGCAGCCAAACTGTATGGCCGCATTGTCGATATATTCTACGAAGAAGCAACAGTAGCAGTTGCATTCCATTTCAGAACATTGCCCACCACGAAAAGCATGCAGAATCAACCGTAGATACTGAGAAATACCGCGGAAATAATTGCACTGCTGCTAAGGTTTCATTTAGCAAGTTTAAAGCAGTCGTTATGACAGCAAGCAGTAACATTTGCAAATAGATGCTGATGCTGACCTAAAGTAGAGAGACATCTAAACGTTTCCGATATAACCGTAATAGTTTGTACCAACCTGCCATCATTGTATTACCTCTGCATCTTTGCAAATCACTTGCCTTTGTCAAATTAGGTCTACGTTTAGGTGGTGGGTAATGACGATAGAAGAAAGCGAATTTAAAGATTGTCAGGATACTTATATGCCCCGGTGAATGAAGTTAAGTACAAGTATTGGGCTGCTCGTGTGCATTATGTATTGGGTATCAGGACACCATGTGGATTACTAGTATTTGGGTGCGTATCCGTACACCCCAAACGTGCATCAACACATGGCATTGTTACCAGAAACAATTAACCAGACGTCACAATAAAGGCAGTCATTATGGGGGTCAGTGGGGGCATGTAAGGAGTCAAACTTGTGTAATTACATAAATTAATCGCTATCAAATTATAAAAGAACGCAATAAATATTCTATAGTCACATCAGATTTGCATGTTGATATGACCGTGAGAATTGTGCTGCCATCGCCCGGCATTGATGGAGCCAGGTCGAGAAGGACGGACGGACAATAGTAGCATAATTTCACAGCATGGTTGATCTCTGACCAATATGTGTATCCATCAACCTTTGAATGTTATATCACAATGACGTTATAATGTGCACATTCTGCTGCAGCATCGATCAAAAGAAATATTCCACATTAAAGGGGCCACGCGCAATCATATTATCTTTGCCTTCTTTTCAACACACATAACAATCCCTCACAGCATGTTGCAAATACGCAAAGGATGAAGAAAGGGTAATGACATATGCCCGTCACTCTGCAACAATATATGTGAAGCTAACGGGCGTATACACACACACACACACACACACACACACACACACACACACACACACACACACACACACACACACACACACACACACACACACACACACACACACACACACACATACACACCTATATATATAGAGATATATAGATATATATATATATATATATATATATATATATGTATATATATATATAGAGATATATATATATATATATATATATATATATATATATATAGATATATATATATATATATATATAGTATATCCCCATATCAATATATATATATATATATATATATATATATATATATATATATATATATATATATATATATATATATATATATATCCCCATATCATTATTTTAACCGCATTATCGGCGCCGGTTACCAGTGATTAGGGCTTAGCACATGCACCGATAGAGTGCGCCCTCGTAATAAGTTTTGAGCTCTTTACTGTGTAAATACGAAATTCACAACTACGTATCCGCGTCAGTGGACTAGTAAATTAGAGAGCAGCTCTTCCAGAGTATTTTCAGTTTTTTCACCACTCCTATTGAATGACTGAGCCAAATCAGACAGTTGTGCCAATTAATTTGATAGAAGGTTACAATGCGAAATCCATTACCTGTTTAATGTAATCATCGTCATGCTTAGTGCGTTTGTAGAGCATGTATGAATATATCGGCGGTAATTTGGATCAATATCTCTGAATACGCAAATTTGAACGACGTTCACATACTGTTTTACAACTTAATATTGATCAACATAGCAGCTGCTGTTAAGTTATTGATGGCAAATATCCATCCAATTGCTGTGGCCAACAAGTGAAATCATTATATGTCAGGGAATCAGGGGAACTCATGCTGAGAAGGACAAATTGTATACACAGGAATAATTATTAGAAAGTCGCAGATATCGATATTCGAGCCGAATCATCGATCGGATATCTATATATGCATTTAAGTAAAGGGTAGGATGTTTTGAATTCATAGTAACACAATCGATTCCAGTCATCTCGGTAATGAGAAACAGCTCCCTTCTCGGATATGATGCTTCAGGAGAGGGCTGTAAATAACCCTGACCGACACTGTCAACTAGCTCTCAGTGGGAAATCGACACGGTATCATTGAGCAGTAAGCGTAAGAAATGTTTTATTTTGCGTTACTTGTAGTTTGTATTCAATACGGGGAGTAATACAATGACAACATAACAAAAGACTAGACTGGTGTACATAGGTATTATTGACTCCAACTAAATTAAACAAACTATTTATTGCGAATTGTCAGCTCCTTGGATTGCCATCTACAGCCGACTTCAAACAAGTTAAAATATATAACCGGGATAAGCCATCGCTGTCATGAAATTACTCGACGGCACCGGTGCTGGTATCAGGCCCTTAGTTAGTGGGTGGGTTTTGTCCAATACAAACTCTGTTGTCATGGCATTACTGAAAATGTACTGAGAGTGATCAGCTGATTGGTATATCAAAGACTTACTTTATGTCAGTTCATAAAGACTTTTTTTCAGGAGCTAATCGTCAATGATTTACAAACAGATTTACAATGACGGCCCCTTATAAACGGTTATGGGCAAATTGGTCTAAAGGTGAACTGCCAATTGTTACGTACCAATAGGACATATAGACCCCATGAAATATCTGATATCCCTATGCGTCTCGAGGGTTTATAAATGTACAAATGATATTGATATACTGACTGGGAATAGCGAAGCATTCCATTGTGAGACGTTGCAGTGATATGTATTGCTGTTTCAGTTCATCCATATATACGTCCAATGAATACATGTATATTGAGTCAATATGCATATATATATAAGTCGAATATTTTCTACTCATCGCACAACTTTGCTGCAATCCATGGCTTCCAGTACATTATCTAAAACAAATCTCCTATGATCAAGCGGCCTAGAGGCAGTGAATTAACAAATGACGTGTTCGTGTAAAGGCTGTGAAACATATTGGGTTTGCTGACCACAATGGAATGAGCGAATTATCTACCACCCTTTGATTACAAATTTATATCTCCCTGACCAGTGCGTCGTTGAATAGCGTGGCTTGTGATTGCTTAGAAGCTGGGTTTGTATTACAGAACTTAAAAGAACACCAAGTTACATATTACACTTATTCTTAGACATGTTAATTCAGTTCATGACTATAGGAAATTGCCCCATATTGCTAAGTTACACATAGTTGCGATTCGCCGATAGTGTTGCTGACTGCCACAAGTAATAATAACCATAACCGTTATGAAACAATAACAATGCCTGCAGGTTGAGTACGTCTTGATTTAAGTAGCTGTTGTGTCTACAATTATCATACAGACAAATACACTGTATCTGTACACAGCAGATTCTGTATTACTATTGAAACTAAGGCCCTATGTACCTTGTTGGCTCCATCTCTTATAGACATGGCTACACGGATAGGATACAGCATAGATCCGTGACTAAGACCGCTAATAAAGATATATTTATGTCGCCGCTAGTAGCTTTAATGCATATAAGCTGTGCTCAAAATTGCAGACTAATTACTAGAGCGTTCCCTTATTATATGTGATAAGCTGTGATGCCTTCATTTCTTCCACATAAAACAACATTCAAAATTTCATGGTTTGGATGCCGTCTGTGCATTCGTAAGTAGAAGTAATATTATACATAGGACAAAGCCAAATGCTAACGTTTATTATTGCCATGTATGTGCCTCCTTCTCCTCTGATATTCCACGCCCGTGACAGATAGAAAACTAATTTATGGGGATGGTCAATCATTACGAACATGTAATGATCACAAACGCTGTTGGCAGTGGTGCTTGTTTATCACTGGTTATTAATCATAGATTCAGACCTGTTATTGCATTATCGCAATCTATTGACATAAAATGTTATAAATATATAACCAAAGGATGCATAAATGCCATCACGCTAAATGTTGCCGTCTGAGTATTACTTTTATCGAATACTAGACATGACATGCTTTGTCGGGTGATATGTTTTATCGTTAGTAATGAATACCATAATTCTATAGGGTTGTTTCGCTTTGATGCTGGACCCATCTTGTCGGTACCAAGTGCAAGGATTAGCAATATGTATAGGCTTCATATAAACTTCATACCTAGACTGGCTCCCACATGGATAATTTCCCTTGTAAATATCTCTATAAATTAACTGCCAATATAGATATTTTATAATGCTTTATAGGCTGATATAAACATCTGCATACAGTGTAATAATGCAAATTCGGGAAACCCTAAACCTACAGCTTATCAGTCGATAATATTTAATATTTCTTACCATCACCTTTCGTTCTCTGACAGAGATAACTGCAAAGGCAATCAAATAGGACTAGATTGAAAATTCAACTGCATATCCCCGTTAGTCGTCAGGGTTGACTTGGCTATAACTATCTCTCATTGACGGGACATTTAGGTCATGGTGGTGGTTTGTCTGCGTGTGCGTTAGCAAATAAAGCATGTCAAGATGATATGATAATTTGATTGGTCGCCGTCCTCATTCGATTGCTTCGACTTGTGGTGATGATAGCAGCCACTCTGCAGTATTGACGACATCACAAGGCCTACTCACTTTTTGATTTGATTGGATCTCGATCGCTGCCGTTCAAGCTATTGCGTAATTGATGACCCGTGGGTAATAGCCTATATTTCCAACGTAGAACTAATCGTTAACTGACATGTGGTAGTCCGGGGGCAGAGATGGTTGACCCTGCATCGGGTGGATTCTGCGCTTCCAGTGACCGCCGTACCAAAGCCTGATAGTGAGCTCTTTTAACATTCTCTTTGAATGCCTCAGTTGTTGGTGGCAAGGTACACAACTTCGGTGTTGATGACCCTTTGCCTGTTTGTGACAGCCATACCTTTAACCTTGTCTCTGACATTGTACTACAGTCTGTTTGTCCATAGCACGCGGAAATGAAGGAGGTAGCCTGTTGAATAACAGATTCCATAGAATGCCCTGGTGCACCCAACAAGTTAAGTGAGTGCCCCGATCGAAGTGTTTTGAGTACAGTAGCCTTTCCAATTTTAAAATAGGAGGCGACGGTGTCACAGCCAGAAAGTGTATGTGCCGGGAGTATTCCTTCGACTATCTGACAATGCTTCTGCACAGTTTTGCCTATATGAACCACCGCCCTTCCTTTGATGGGGGACTCCATCAATACAACATTCTTGAGATTTGCCATGTGATGATAATGCAGCAACAGTACAAAGACGTCAGTGTCATCGGCAACAACAGTGATTTTGCTTTCTGCATTTTCCGCGGCACAACTCCAGACCTGTTGGACAATGACGTTATCTGCTTCTTCGTGTGAAGTTGACAGATCTGCCCGTGAGATGACAACTCCACCTTCACTGATTTCGATTGGCACCGGATCTGCTCCTGTTACCACTAACTTGTGATGTTGTGTGTTGTCCTCATGAAACTTCTTATCCTGGACAAAATCATCAACTATCAGTTGCATCAGTTGCTTCTTGTTTTTGGAAAGGGTTTAGTAGAATCTTCTGCGCTGGAAGTTTACTGTTGACTTGCAAATGATGAGCCCTACTGACACCAGTTGCCCTAGATCCTCTGGTAACACTCTTCGTGCTGTAAAATCATAATATCTGTCAAATATCAGATACACGTCCTCGACCCGTAACCTTTTTCCTATGGCATATTTGAAGTTCGCTATATAGTCTTTCACAGACCCATCAGCAGGCCAAGGAACTACCCAAAGTATTGCTGAGCCATCGAGTACACTAACATTTGCACCACCAGCAACTCTATCAGACACCTCAACTTGGAGAATTTTCTTCAAGGTAGATTTAGATTTCGCAATCCTCATATCTCCAGTATCATCAAACATGGACGTTGGAACTGGCGCAAGTTCATGACCAAGCACATCTTTAATGTCAATGTCCCGCCCACTAACCTGTAAGCCAATCACCCTTGCGTAAATTAAATTGGTATCAAATACTTTCACAGCTCCGACCTTCACATGCTTCCTTGCATGATCCATAGTAACAACCTTTTTCGTGATGGTTTCATAAAGTCCCTGCGGTAACCGACTTTCGAAAACTGTCATTTGTTCAGTCCCGATTGTGACAGCATTGTGGACATTGACTTCAGTTGAACCAATCTGGCCGCTAACTACATTGACTATACCACTGGGGTGTGCCGCAGAATCTAAAGGATTAATGCAAGTGTCGAGTTTTTGTCTGATTCCATCTCGGTCTTTCTTGTCTTCAGCAATCCTGGCTTTTGCCTCTTCTTTGTGTGTTGTCACCACCTTACTTTTAGTGTCCTCATCCGTCATGTCATCCAGATCAGATTCCAGCCTGCTGCATGCATGCAAACTAAAGGCCCATACCTTCAGCGTTTCTGGCTTAAGCGTGATGCCAACTATCCCCCCAGGAGCATGCCCATACCGCATGAAGGTCGTCTCAATCATCATATCGCTCCAGATGCCATTCCATAAGCCAGCAGAATGGTGCATAACATGCTCACCCTTCATAAAGTGTGACAACACCTCTTGTGGTAGCCGTTCCATCTCACGAAGGTAGCACAACCCACATCTCGCATAGTTCACATGCCCCGCAGCAAAGAAGTATGGTAGCATTTGCTTGTAGGTTGCCAGATGAAGTGGCCAGTCACCTTCGCGCTCAGCCCGTACGAACATCATGGTGAGCAGGACAGGTTTAATCAAGACATCGACCCAAAGATAGTTCTAATGGATAGCTTGACCCCTTAAACCCAGGTATAGAGACAAAAATCACCTTCCTAAGGTGAATAGGTAGGGAGTTATGGTCATTTATAGGTAATGGCGCCATCTTGGCAGCCATCTTGGAAATTACCATTATGTAATACGATATTAACATAATACTTAGTTCTAATGGATAGCTTGACCCCTAAAACCTAGGTATAGAGACAAAAATCACCTTCCCATGATGAACAGGTAGGGAGTTATGGTCATTTATATGTAATGGCGGCCATCTTGGACGCCATCTTGAATTTCTCAAATTGCTCAAAGGTGACAACATGTCATCAAGCAGTTTCTGAAAATAGAGACCCTTGGCTATCAAAATCAACAGTAAAAAAAACTTAATACAACAATGCAAGGTTAAGGGGAAAAATGGCAGTTGGCTCCCAGACTATGGTCAACTTTAAAGAGTTTGATATCCAGAAGTTGCAATGCATGTCTGCCATTAAATGACTTGCTTTTACTCTGTCCTATTCAGCCAGTCCACTTAAGATACGTTTCATGTAACAGAAAGTTGGCGTCATATGTACGACCACAGCCAACCCATATAATGATTGATGATCAAGCAATGAATACACTAGATTGCATGTTCGATCGATTTGCTGAATGGCAAAACTGAGGAAACTTCGTTCAGTGATACAGAAAAGTATCTAATCTCTTTTAAGGGCGCCTCAATCTATACGGCGTAGCACGCAGAGTTATTGGGCCCTTTATATTTGTCCAGCCTAGCACTGGTGAGCCTATGGTATTGAATGCCTCTTCACCGTAGTCAGTATTCCCTGTTTATTGGGAATGTTGCCGTATTGTATATAATCAACTAGGCTAAATAACATATTCCGAATGTGTCTGGGTGAACTAATTGATTCAAGAAGATTAACTAATAAAGAGACCCAAACACTAATGGTGTTTGGTGGCCATTGCACAAAAACCGTTTGGACAAGTATTCAACCACCATAAAAGCGTAGGTAACATCGCATTGCGCATTTACAGTTTGCTCGATGAGATTATATAATTATTTCACAGATAAAAGTAGTGACCAATTAAACAGGACAATAAGACTATGGGAATGCTAACATCACATTAATGAATGCAGAGACGTACTTAGTCCATTAATGTCACATTTGTGCCGTCTGTCCATTCGATATTCCACATTCAGGACAGATATAGATCAGCACGAATATGGCGTATTATGAAACAAGCTAGCCCATTAGGAACGTACTATGATTTCCAACGCTGCATGCAATGACCCACGCTCTTCATGGGGTGTGCTCTGTCACCATCGACCAGCATTGCCTTTTCCCTTAAGCACTAATCCTATCTTGTACCCGCAAAGATAATGACAATGCATACTGCCAACAGAAGAAGTCTGATTATTGTGCAAGTTTAGGTTTATGTATTTTATCGAATATTGTCCCTGATATTATTTGTCGGATGATGTATTTCATCGTTGGAAACTGACTTCATAATTATATAGGGTGGATTCAGTTAGATAGAGAGAACGTCTATCGTTCTCCAATTATAAGCATTTGAAATTGTATGTTAAGGGTGTAGTTTTTTGTAACTGCAGTTTTATGGGTTTTGCCAGTATTACATTGCCTTATTTATGTTTTATACCATATTAATTCATAGAACGCAATTATGGTCAATGTTGTAACGGTTTATCCATTTGTCCGGAGTAGTTTCTCCATATATATTAAACGGCATTTCATGCTCAATAGAGGTGTAAATTATATGGCAGCGAAACGCCTTTACGAACATGGGCGGGGAAGCTGAGAAGCTTAGGACTAGATTATCTAAAACAGAGGCAAGGTCCAATCAGTCCAAGTGATCGATGGATGTAGTGAATGGTATCACTTACCAGCACTTGAAATGCTATATTATTATTAGAGCGTTGTCATATTGCGAGGCCATATTAACCAATGTTGATTTGAAATCTCAATGAGATCCAATAGTTGCCGGGATAATCTGTAGCGCTTGTATATTTGAGACATGACAGTCCCGTCGGTGTGAGCCTATGTCTACACACTGTGGTACATCTACAGCAACATGTTGTTCATTGAATTTGTCGTGTTCTCTACTGAGAGCAGTTGTTATCTCTATTAGCAATATGCTTCCAGAATATATATTACCCTGTCAAGAGATGAACTGCATACAAAGTACAGCTAGTTTATTAACTCATGCCTACTCATGGTAAACACTTAAGAAAGTCAGTCAATATGCGACGAAAAGCATCAACCAACTGGCAGGAGGACTGGTAAGCACGAATCATTAATCAAGATCTGAGTAATAACATCAGGATAGTTACGGATATTAGGACCATTCGCATATTTGTCGCAACGAAAAGCATTTAGAGTAGACCATTTTTGTCCTCAACCTTTGATATTTTCCGGACCGGTTTAAGGCACTATCCCGAGTGGGTCTTTACTGTTGTATTGGGTTATTTTTGCCCACCCTATCTACTTGACACTAAGGCTTACCTCAGACAGCTACCGTCCTGCATAAATGCAGCACAAGCGTCTATATGCTTTAGCAAACCGTACGTATCACACTACACCAGAATATTTACGCTACACCCGATGCATCCGAGATGCAAAAGTCCCTCAGCAACTGCAAAACTTATATGCACTGCCACTGTGCTGTACGCGTGCGTTAGGGTTGACCGGTCTGTGGGCAAGGGAGGCGCACTTTTTTTTATTATATTGGATATTTTAGACCGGTTGGTGAATGGCTGCTGCTCCCAGATTTGCAACCGATTCAAGATGCATTTGATCTCTCGATAAGCTGTATTGGGCAGGTTACACAATTTTGAATGATGATTAACGGTTCTAAATAAGGCTTCTTTCATATTAATTACATCCATGTTTCGTGATAATTGCTGACTACTTGTACGGTGATGTCAACTTAATAAATTACAAGAGAAAATATTGATGACGACAATTGTCTGACAACAATTCAAAGCATTTACCATACTTAAGTGGAAGGCATCAGGTTCGGTGGTATTGCCTCATAAGGACCAAGGTAGCTCTTCAACCTGTCCTGCTCTGTCCTTAAAAATAAAACTGACCTTGCTGTATTTTACTATTTTTACAATGAATTCGCGAAATGACCCTAGCTGTAGTGTTGGCATTGAAATAAGATATTTCATGCGTCGACTCTCCCGCATGGAAATTTGAATATTCCTTCACTATTCCCAGCTTATTTAATTAATTGATTAATCAGATTGCATGCATGTTTTATAGTTTAGGTGGTTTCTAATGTTTTCACATCAACAACAAGCGTCCATGAGTTGTCAAATTGCTCTAATATCTTGATTAATGTGTCCTTATACACAATTGATATCATCGTAACCAAAGAACATTTGCCTCATCCATTTGATAGTCGGATAATTAACTGATCACTGCTGTTGTCAAGTTACAAAAAGCACAATCGGATCAGTATGCGAGTCGCGCGGTACCTGCCATGCACGGTCTCTGGCGTGGTTTATTTTGCCGAAAAGACCATCGGTTCTTGGTATCTGCAGCGAATGTCAGGCGCTATATTGTGACTACAATTATGTAATGTTTGTATCGGCTTCAGTGAAGCAATAAGTGGTCAATAACAATTATGTGGTGTTCTATGGGGAAATGGAAATCAAGTTGCCCAATTAAACCTTATAGGTATCCCTGCACTAACCTGATCTCTCAGCCATTTTCCATTTTGCATAATGAATGAGCGGTTCGTGTCATTGCCCCTTAGAGGGAATTCTTTTTTCCCTCATTGCTGTAATCCGACTCCATGTCTGCATCCTCTCTTATGTAATCGCTTCAATCGTTTCCTCGTGATTGTCTATCTCGTCATGCCTTATCACACGGCGACGACTATTGTGGTCCGAGTATTACTTACAGACAATGCAGAAGAAATAGCGCATTACCTTTGCGCCAATTAAATGTTATAGAAAATAAAATACGGACATATCTCATGGAGGAGCACATCTACAGATTTGCTAGGTCTGCATATTTCTGCAATAGTCTGTGCAATGCATATTTAAAGTACAACATTTAGGAAGACATTTTGCTTTAACATCATTCGCTACGGCGTGCTGATCATTTACTTTTGGTGAATTTTATACCCACCACTTTTCATTTATATCCAATCTACCGGCTGTGAACAAATATGGGACATGTCTCCAGCTTGTTGTCGTTTGTCAGAGCCAAGTCCCGCATTGCAACCCTTGATAAAGCTCTGCTTAAGTTTTCCTATCGCCCGTAGAGTAATCATCATTGAGATTAAGTGTCAGAGAGCCCCCAATATGCGACACATGACGAGGTGCCGATCGTACGCATCAGTGGCAGCTATCATACGTTATAGGCTACAATACACCACTTTATCAATTATATTTTGACGGCCCTGAGGGCATGAATTAATTTTCTAACAAATGGTCGTCCAGTATATAAGCTTTTCCATTCGGAACTTACGTTTTTAAAGTCCATATTTTCAAATTACAATGTCTACAATGAAGGTGATTTAACAACTTCAGTGGTCTCGTACTCCATTAAAGTTGCCACAAAGAACACACAAGTTTATTTGACTATACAAACCTTTGTGACTGAACTAATGCCTGATAATCGTAATAGACTACAATTATTGTGTTTTACTTCTTTTTTCATCCCTTCCATCAACTATTCATTTATCCCACCATTGCACCATTAAACAATTCATTATGACTTACCAGTGACCTCTTTCATACACACATAGCGACCATAATCCCATCACAGACAGTGGGCTCAAATCCTCGCCATTTCACTTTAATATACTGCGTTCTGGGTGATTGAATTGCTTGTATCGGAATGCAATAGATCCCGAATACAAACATTTATATAGATTTACCTCATAACAACTAATATATATTAGGTTTTGTGAATGCATGTTACATGTGATTATGTATATTTTCATCACATCCAGTATAGATACAGATATTGATTGTATCTTGAACAGGAAACACAAATGGCTCATTGAATATGCATTCAAACAAAGAAATGCCTTTCAAGCGCGAAATCAGTAGACTTGTTTTGTGTGGCGACTTCTATATTTATATAATCAAGCTCAATTTTAAACGAGCGTTAGCGCTGCCAAGCTGAATGTTATCAACAAACCCGCGCCATTTTTTCCTTGGTTTATTCTCTCCTGGTTTCTTATCAAAGACCTTAAGTCTCTTCTAGAGGATTCTTATTCACCAGGCTTCTATCATGACGTTTACCGCTATTGTCTTTCATGTTGTGATTTAAAATTACGTTCGAGGTGACTTTGGAACGTGGCTACCAAGACGATGTAGGTATTGATGACGCCAAACTCACTGATGGAGACTGCGCTTCTTAGGTGATAATTCGTGAGATACAACGATGGCGCCCTGGAGTGAGCAGACGAAAGCGACCTCTCCCAGAAGAGTAATCTATGTATAACGTACACTGTCATTAAAGTTGATCCTTTATCATTGTGTCTCCCTGTACTGACCCTCCTCGTAGAGTTTGTTGTTGTTCTTTCTCCTAATACAGGACACATTGCTATGCTGACTTTGCGTGCTAATGGTATTGTGTCGAATGCGCAAGAACTCTTTACAGTGTATCATGCCACAATTCTCGTGCATGAAAACCATCAAGCTCATAAAAGTACAATATTCGTCGTTGCCGAAGGCACACAAGACCTCAATGGATCGATGTTTGTCCAAGCCCTTAAAGAACTATATGCCTTCCCGACGAATTCTCCCAAGCCCGCAAAAGTTCAAACCCAAACCACCTTAACAAATGCTGTTCCCCACTGACCTCGCACCAAGCCACACGCACACATACACAACACCAAACAAAACAAACGGCGATGCCAGGGGCTCAGTGTGTTCTGATTCAGAACTGGGTGTTTTAGACGTTATTTGTCTTGATTCGTTACACAGTTTCAAAGACTTCCAATATCACAACATAAACCACGGATACAAGCAAAGACATGTTGTATAAAAAATTGCATATCTGTTATAAGAATTCTCATATGACAACATAAAACACGGATGCAAGCAAAGATGAGATGTATCATACAATTTCATATCATGGGATGGTCGAATCAACCTAATATCTATACAAAGATGATGGAAGCAATTAAATCTTGTTTGGGTAATGGGTTTTTAAGTTGATATGTATTTCCCAACTGTGCATACATTCGTTATTTGTGCGAGAAAATAGGGTACAGTACATTTGCGAGTGGAGGGTGTGAGTAGAAAAGTGTTCTCAGTCGGTGCAGCGCATAACACACAATAGCTGATAGCTCTTTAGCTGATTCGCCTCAGTGGATAGTTACTAATGCATTGGTCCCAATACCTGCGGATGCACGTCACTTACCAATGGGGTTAGTCTATGATAACTCCACCATCTCCAGCATGAAGATAAAGCGATATTGCATGTCGAACGTAGGTCAATTGAAGAAGTAGATTTGATATGTTACTGCACGGCATTATCCGTAAACGGTTTTATATAGAATCGTGTGCTCCTGCGCCATATTTCACATTCGTTCAGGAAGACAGGCACCTCGGCGAATACGACGATAATACTTCAGCACTGAACTCGTAGAAGCCATCCTCATTTCCGTCTGAAATATTGTACAACAGTCTAACAGCGCCGTACAACTATGTTAGGCCGCCTACATCGTGATGTCTTGATCAATTAGTAGCATCAGGCACTCGATCAAGTAACAGTTTGAATGACGTCATCATCCAATACTACTTGTACGTCATGCAGAGATGACATGTGACTCACATCGCCTTGACCCGATAAGCTCGACCTGCTGTCAGTGCTGTGTAGTCGATTAGCAACATAGTGCCGTTGGAGCTTGTTGAACATGGACCGCGCGCGACGGAGACAACAGCATGGGATAAGCCGAAACGCATCACGACGAAAGTGTGCCGAGGTCAACAGGTACACCAAACATTTGCTGGCAGAAAATATATCCCACGACAGGAAGCAGATGGATTGTGCCAGAGATCTCTGTGCATGGTAATGCATGATATCATCTCCCAACTGATGAATATTTCGTGCGTCGAGTATGAACTCAAACATATTGTAAGCACTTTCTGGTAACGCTAAAATGAGGGACATGACACCGATGACTCCCACCATTCTCGTGAATTCCTCCGTCAACTTGGGGTTGATTATCATTCTGTTATCAGAAATAGTATTGGTCGTCATTGGAAGACATATCTTACTGAAAATGCTCTTGCAATAGTGGCGCTTAGATAATACCTCATAGAAATAACAACTTAAGATGATTAAACCGGGCAGAATTGTGCTGACAGCTTCGTTGCCAATCGGCCAGACATACTGCCGAAAGTTATCATTTCCAAATCCGCTATGTTGCAGAAATGAACATACTTTAGAGGATTCTCTGCGGTCGAATGGGATGACGAGACTGCGTGTCCAGAACACGTGGGCATTGACGAGAAAGACAAACAACAGCAGAACGAGAAGTGAATTGTAGATTCGCTCCCAGTTGAAAATCTTATGAATGCGATGAGGGATGCAGCGCATGACAGTAGCGTCGATTACAGCCAGAGTGACTAGCCACATGCTGAAATGTCTCAACGCACCGAGGAACAAGGGCGAGAGCTGACAAGCCACTTCAGAACTGTTTCGAATAACCGCCGACATGTTGACACCCCAGACGAATGCGATCCAGTTGTTACCCATCTTGCCGTAGAGAAGAAGCACATCTACAGCGGCCAGTAATACCAGAAGGACGCACGACCAGAGCTGGTATCGTCTCCAGTTGAGCAGAACTACGATGATAAGTAGGTTACCCAGAGTACCTAGCGCGAGAAGAAATGGAGGAACATAGGTGTCCATTGCCGTTGAAATGGTGATCTCCTTAGGCTCTTCGAAATTATACTCATAGAAGTAGGTGTCATCGTAATTGTCGACATTGTCAATATCCGGCGACTCCATGGCAGCGTCGGCGTCCATTGTCGATGGGTAGCTACGCGCGCGATCTGCCAACACCTGTTGAACACAAAAAAGGGCAGTATTTGATGATAATGATGATTGAGGATGGAGATGATAATGATGATGATGATAATGAAGAAAATTTGTGTGTAAGTACCGACATGTACGTGCCCCAATACCTTAGTTTTTTAGTTCATATAGAACTAGACAAATATGAAACCTCGACTCTTCATATACTGGTCAATGGACAATGCGGGTGCAGCGTCAAAGACATTGTGTCATCGAAGCAACCGTAAACAGGCCAGCATCACGCGCTTTAACATTGTGAATGTTAACGATAGGGGATATTGCGGACGTTGACCCATAATGATTGATTAGGATGGCTCGCAGGTTTGGCACAACCCAGCTGCGGTCTGTTGACATCACTCTCAATGAAGACAAATTACAACGAACCAAAAACTAGTAAGAGTAAGTAATCAAACGTCAGGATCGTTCAAGTAGTATACATAAATGCTGTTCTGGACCAACAAGCGAAGCATTCGAACCCTTAACCTGTTGAATATAAGGCGAATGTCTTACAACAATAACTCGGGGCCTTATGTAAGTTATGGGTGGTTCATTTTAGTACACATACACCAGCGGGGGGTAAAGGGATATTTCTGTTGCGTTGCGCATTACATGGTACTGAAGCGAAAGCGGAAGCGATCGTTATAAAATCCTCCATCCAAAAATGAGCAAAATTTTGGCGGCTTCTTTTGAAATATATAGCGGGTGAACGAGACCGCGTGTCCAGAATACATGAGCATTGACCAAGAAGATGAGGAGAAATACGCCGAGCAACGAGTTGAGGGCGCGTTCTGCAATAAATACCCTGTGAGCACGATGTGGAATGCTGAGCATGACTGTGACGTCGACAACTGCCAGTGAAACAAGCCACATTCCAAGATGCCTCAATGAGCTAAGAACAAACGCTGAGAGCTGACACGCTACCTCCGAGCTGTTTCTTATGTTGACGGAGAGGTTAACGCCCCAGACGAAATCAATCCAGTCATTCCCCATTTTCATGAAAAGGAGAAGTAAATCTGTAACTGCAAGACAAGCTAGTATGGTGCCAGACCAAAGTAGGTATCGTCTCCAGTAGAGCATGACAATGATGATAAGAAGGTTGCCGAAGGTCCCTAAAGCGAGAAGTATAGGCGGTAAGTATGTGTCAATATAGGCCGCCATCATCATTTCAGCCGGCTCATCGTCAACAATATGCGTATTTTCATCACCCCATTCTGCACTATATTCTATATCCCCATCGATGCCGTCAGAGTTAATCGATGCTTGGCATCCCATCGCCAGACTTTCTGTTGAGCCAAGTCAATGACCAGAAAGCGCTTGGGGAATTGTAATGATGCCTGGACATAAAATTTTACGTCGTATCGTCAAATACCCTACTATGCGTCTCTATGCAGCATCATAGAAGCCTACAGTCGAATAAACCCGTGATGAACTATTTCAGGGGACATATGCAATTCGTATACACATGCTGGTATATTGTCACAGGTGCGCACGGCTGCCGTAATATTAGGTAATAAAGTTGACATTCTCCGCGAGCACCTGCTCTTACCCGCGCTGTGTACATTGAATATTTCATAACGATAGACTTCAACAAGTACCAGAGAAAATAGCATTGGATTGAATCAAATTCAGATATCTTGAACTATTCCTCTCCCAGCTGTGATGTGCAGTACCTGGTGTAGTTATCGTTAAACTAAATTATCAATAGCACCATGCGTAATGGCGATGCTTTGCATCCTTCTCACACTGTATAGACGTGTGAGGATGTACAACCTGGCTCTTGGCCATCTTCCGCGTTGGTCGATGATGTTGGAAACTGTGTTAGAGTCAAGCGTCGCTGACAGCCGGTCGACTCTCGAAGGGCATTGTGATGTGATAGGCTTTTCGAAATATTAGAAGTGACCAGACTTTCCCTAATGAAATATTAGCAAGTGACCAGACTGCATGCAAGAACATAATGAGCTCCCTAATGTCAGTTTTTGTCAATATAAATCTGGAATAAGTCAAAACAAACTGGGGATCGTTGCGTCAATACATTATTCTATGAGACATATCACCTCATTTGAATATTCATGTCTTGCTTTTGAGTTCACCTGCTAGTCAATCAATGAAAAACTGATATAATGAGTTAATGATATAATGGGTTAATCGTTGAGATCGCCAGGAGCCATACTCTTCTTCCAGGTGAACTGGTGAGTAGTTGTTGTGGTGATCATACATTTGGCTCACGTATCATCAATTGCAGGACAGGACATAAACGGACTCACTTTGTTAATATCGCCTTGATTTGGACGATTGCCTTCCAGCAATTCCTTTAGCCTAATGGCTATGTAAGCCTATTTGATTTATTCTGCCACTAATGCCTTAATAGCATTATGTGAATGATGCCATCACACCTAGCCCCAAAACTGATTGAAGCTGATATGTTTTTTCGTATGCCAAAGAACATTTCTAAATATATATAATAAATCAATCAGATCAATTCCACTGAGGTCATATAGGTCTTTTTTAGACACTCGACGTACATTCAAGTCGACCGCTTCGCATTCAGCGTTAGAGTTGGTCAAATATAAGGTGGACACCAAGCCATGATACAGAGTCACAGAAAGGCAATGTAAATTACCACGCAGCCAATTTGTAATATTACACCCTTGTTACATAATTGAAGTTTACTTTTGCAAATCGCTCGGCGACGGGGGAAGTATGAGAGATAAATATACGTCACTATCTTAGTGTGAATGCGATATTGATTGCAAGGCACAATGCAGAATTAAATATGCCGACATGCTTGGGGCAATATGCATCTCTTATATATGAGACTATATACCTGATATAAATACGAAGATAAGTCCTTACAGTAGAGGCCAAAGACACAAATTTTCGGTATAGTTTACAACATAAGTCACACCTCAGGGTCTAATTGATCTACGAATATTTACTGAATAATATTTATTGTTGCATTATTTTTTGACAGGCGTAATTTGTTGATTATAACCCAAAGTACATTGTGGAGTAGCTGTATATGTTGTTGTAGTCACACAAGTGTTTGGATAAAGGTACACATTTATACCTCTGCATGAGGTGAAGATAGTAAGTGAACTAACTTTCAGTTTCAAAGGAAAACACAATAGCGTCATATCAGATGATACTCATAACCCTGAACACGATGTTAGTAAGTATCCCTGAAAGAAATGCAATCAACAGTCTATGAGAAAATGATTGCGACAAATTCAGAAAAGCCAATCTGATAGATACCTTGTAGCGCGAGATGCTAGCTTATTCATTGCCTCGGTCAAGATACATTATGAATATGTTCTTTAACGTTTGGTTTGGTCTTGTATAAAGATAGCTTTGTAAATGTATCGCAGTGGGCTCCTGCCAATGTTAGCAAATAATTCAGCAAATACAGTCTGCACAAAATATTCCACAGACAATGTTGATGTTGTACATGCGATGTAAATGCGATGATCATGCCAATTGGATATATCAGTACTCGCAACATTCACCATTTATATACTTGGCATGCTATTATTACTTATTCTGCCTGTACTTTAGCTTTATATGTTACTCAAGTTGTATCCGGAAATCTTTTATCACGAGTCTATCCCTTAGGCCCTTATCATATTGAATGAGTGTTCTCAGGGCGTCAGGAAGTCAGCTACTTTGCTTCGACTGCCATGCAAAAATGATGCTACTATTATATTATGATGTGAGAAATCAATATCGCATTCGCTCTCAACTCAGTTGTGCCGTATTAGTTGGAGTTGTTACATAACTTACATAAACATATGCACACACACGTAATGCTCAAGACAGTGACCTCACGATAACTACACATCAGAGAATATGTCCAAGAGTCTATTAATTTCCCTATTCCCATTTAAAACGCATTGGCCTGGATATCGTATTCCCTGAGCGGTATTTAGATGACATCTCTATCTTGTTGAAAATAATTCGCCTGAATTCGTGGTTAAATGCTGTACATAATTACCTGGTGTCGATACGACTCAAGAAAAAAGCACATTTGCTGCTCCGCTTGGTTTGTTACAATGTCACTGGTCGTTATGATACAACCACAGCACCACATTTCAGATGCCTAATACATTTAGGATATCATGATATTAAACTATTTAATGCAACAGTTCTTCAGCTTGACCTATAATGGATTTGCCATACATAAAGTTTGACTAACCTAATGGATAATTCTTCCCGCTTAATTTCCAACTTAAGCTTAAGGGCATTTGAGCAGGATTATTTGATGGAAACTGTCACTATACAAATGCCATATATTTTATGTTATATGTTATGTGCAAAAGCAATATTATACCTCAGCGACACTGCTCAGTTATTTCGTATATGAATTAGCACAGTAGACGCACACGGGCCCTAGGCGATAGTCTCAAAATGCACTTAGAAAACGGATTGCCACAGTTACAATAACTAAATATCGTGCCTAGTTTTATTATAAGGAATTTAACAAGTTTGACAACATGAACTTCAGTCATTGGTGATTTTTCTCAGGCGACATTACTCGATTTTGTTGTGATTACTTTGTGTAGGTTAGATTATCAGCGAAGGGTTGTGAACCTATTGCGGTCGTTGAGTTCCTTGAGATATCTCAGCACGCACGTATCGTGTTGTTACAGTAAAAGGTTGCGTTAGCTAGCAGGCATTAAAATGAACTACATAGTGTAAGGTTCTCTCCTCGATCCACCAGATAACTTGTCTGTGCAATTGTCTCAACATTTTAAAATAATTATAGTCATATATTTTACTCAGTCTATATATATATAGATATTATCGAGGTGTACTCAATATAGTTCGTTGATTTCACGACTTTCGTATGGTGTGCTAACACGTCCTGTCCTCTGTTCTTGATCAGATCGAATACAACATGCCCTATCGGGATGAGGTATCATAAGGGACGGATGGCTTGCTATATTGGGTGGATATAGAGTAGTCATTCCTCTCAATAATTCTTTATAAAATTCTGCTACGCGTTAATAGAGTGAAATCAGATGATTTGTGCTTTTATCCCTATCGTGGTATAAAGTGTCCCAATACGACAATATTACTGCTTCCATCTCCACATTGTTCTAGCGGACATGGTCATTTTTGCAAATGCTATTTCAGCACGTTTGCGTTTTATGGGCAGTTTATACACCTACATAGCCTGCATGTTTTCTGAAAAATGTATCCAGGCCTAATTGTTTTTAATCACTCAAAAGCATCGACATCAAAGAGATGCTGAGGAACGTACGGTGACCAGCAGCGTCGTTAAGGTTCTATGCAGAAGCGCTGCAGACTTGATACGTTTTTGTTTTGCAATGCAACGTGTCACATGCTTTATAGATAAACAATGAAAACATGTTTCAGTACCAACCAATGTGGAAGTAAGAGCATACGAATGGATAGTATTAAGTCTGGTTGTTATGTCTACAGTTGACTCGAAAAACGATAGAAGAATTCCTGGAATATTACGGTGATAGTGGACTATGAGCAGCGCACATTGTAGATGAAAAACAACCCCTCATGCAAGAATGTAGCTTACGAAAATTGGCAACATTCAAGATATGGATATTTACTGAATTACTTCGATCAGCAAGTAGAATTCTAAAGAATATGGTCGTATAAGATGTTGGGCTTCAAATCCATATTTATAAGATTATGAGCTAGGTAATACAATGGCAACCTTTGTGCTGCGAGGTCACGGTAGGCCCTACACGAGAGGTCAAGATCAATTCGCAGTCACATTTATTTATGTAGATAAGACATAACATATGTGCATAGATATATGCATAGATATATATTAATCTTCTTAGCAAGCTTAATCTCCGAAGGTCAATCTCCGTGGTAAAGTTTCTTTCTCATTATTTACGTAACAATAACCCAACCAAAGTAAGCCAATGACTATGTGATATCTACAGTCACGAGACTCAAAGTGTCTTTTTCAAAGCACTATCCATCAAAAATATATATTGCCATGTTGGGAACAAAAAAGTGAAGGGAGGTTACCAATTAGGTACATCATGATCTCATTAATGCAAGCTGATGAAACAAATGTAAAATGCCGTAGAGGGTTTGCGAGATCAGGATGATACTGTTCTGTAGTAAGAAGATCAAGGAGTACTGAAAGCGTGATTTACATTATGATAACTAATCATAGAGCAGGTAGCTGTTCACTTAAGTGTATACTGTAGACCATTACCAGGACCCATAGAGCCGCTTTTCCTCATTAATTACCCCCGCAAAGAGGTATCTGGTTATATATTATGGCACTGGAAAAGTGAAGTACTATGCAGTTGACTGTGCACTACAGATAGAAGATTGTAAATTAGAATCGGTTGCTTGATCAATTATTTATACTTAGAGGCCATTTCTATAGCCATCGTTAGAAACAGGTGCATCAGCTCATATTGCCTGCTTTTCAGGATGAGAGATCTGGCAATATTTGATCATGTTGATACATCGGGCTTGCGGCAGATTTTCGACGCATGGTTCACTGGGCAATGACGGCACTTACAGGTTACACAGTGGTGAGATGAATCAGACTAAGGCTGCTACAACAGCATATGCTTCTACATTACAGCCATGCACCGTATTTTGTTGGGTAATAACAATTGAATAAAACAAGATTGAAAAATTAAATCCCCGAAGGTGTCGGCCATTAGTAAGCAAAGGTGTACGCGAAACAACGCTTGTATACGTGTATCGGACGAATCACCCTGGACAGTATTGTCACCTATCTAGCTCTTTAAATGTTGTTGTTCAGTTCAGTTGTGAAACGTTGAAAGAAGCTATTCATCATTAATGCTGGCGGTGAAATCTGACATGTTCCATTCGCGAATAGTTCATATTCCTGTGTGCCTTGTTAGCTTCCACATAGAAAATATGTGAATCAATGCAGATTCAGCATCATATATATGTCATCGTAAACCCTTGGTGACGTATATAATATCATCTATCATAATCACAGCCTCTAAGACTTAACTACACTTAATAAGCCATATCGTATCAATTCGTTATGTCTGATATCCTACGTCATTATGTCAAGTTTAATGAATAGTATTATTGTTTTAGTGCGCCTACTGTGTTGCTACATTTTGTTGTATGAAATTGTATGCTAACATAGTTATTTGCGAACTCATTTGTGCTATTATCAGTTTTGCTATGATGAATATGGAATCTATCCAACAAAATCAATATCTATCACATATTACCGCTGAACATGCACGCTTGAAATATAAATCAAATAGACACCAGTTTTGTTTTATCGAACATCAAGAGGCGCTTGATCCATAGCATGCATCTGGTGGCTAAAAGTTAATTCATAGATAGAGTACAATGAACTGGAATGCTGGCTTTGTCTGCTGCGAATCATATAACGACGGGGATATTCATGGATTGTCTGCTGTATTGCGAATGATCCAGCCAGTTTATGAGTCACTTTGTGAATGGCATTACGAATGCATTACTTGTTCAAGTCGTTCATGAGTACGGATAGCTGTCCTAATGATGTATTTCAGACCAATACAAAAACCTCCTACACAACTAACAATCTATTATCTTGTGCACAGAATGCAGACACCGCACGCTATAAAATGGCACTGTTGCCCGGTTTGGAGAGGAACATTTTGTTTAATCGAACTCTGTCAACGTAGAAATGTCTCATGCAGGCCGCTAGATATATTAAGGATGAGATGCACCTCTTAGATGTATGTCACATCGGGTTGTTCTTTAAAACCTGCCACTCAATGAGTGTACGAATATAGATTGATTTGTTGATTTATCTGGTTGTGTACAGCGCTTCGCTCGTGGTAGCGTTGTACATTGGCGATGTATGCATTGTGGTTAATTGCAACGCTTAATATGACATTTAATGTAACTATTCAAAGCACGTTGTATGCGAATAGCCAAATGAAAGTGGCGTATGAATAGTTCCGTTTGTTAGTAGTCAGAGTAGGTTTTCCACTTTACGATATCTTTATTCATGTGAAAGCACGACAAGTAACATCATAACGCAATGGTAGCTGCGAATGGTTATTAAACGCATTATTCCATTACGCATGTCAAACGGTCCAACTGTCAAAATGTAGTACTTTCCCTCAGACCAGCTAATATCCATCGGTGCACAAGAGAATGTCGTATGTACAGTTTTTGTAGCTCTAAGATGTGTAATCTGTTACTTCAGCGTTAATGAATAATGTATTAAAATGTGCAAATTGCCGAAAATCTTTCCTTCCTTTCTTTCTACTTAGGATTAATATCAAAATAGTATCACTGCAAACATATTTTTCAATGCGCTGATATCCTACAATATCCACTTTCTCCATCGATATAATTGCTAAATAAATATTCTGAACGGTAAATCTCTTCGGGTAGCAATAAACGTCGAATGTTTAATGTCGTAGTTAGTGGAAAACAATATGGTAAATGCGGGTGAATTCTGCTTTACATGATCACCTCTTAAAGTTTTTCCTGCTGTGTTTCATACCCTATATGAATGGAATAATCTTGAAGCAACGCAGGGGTTCTGGTGGAAGCAAATAACTGCATATCTACATTTTATTAAGAAAATAGTTGGCAGCTGTAGCTGATTAACATATGTGAATTTCTAACTGTACAAATATTTTGCGGAATGCTTTATATATACGTAAATGTTTATTTGTTTGGAACGAGAAGTAGTTAAACAAATTTAACATAGAGAATGAAATTGCAACAGAGAGTCAAACTATTGGCAATAACTTTAATAACCATTATGTTAATATCGCTAATAACTACTACAAGATGCTGTAGATGGCTTGGGAATGTTGATCAGCAACCGAGTAGTATGCGAACCACGCACACACACAAATAACTCGATGATTAGACAAGGATTAGAAGACCCTAAAGCTCATCAGTCTTGACTAAAGACGATTCATTCCAGAATAAAAGTAAACTAAACAAACTCTGGCTTTTCGTTCAGTCGAAAAGCTCTAATTAAACAGCTGGATCAGTTATGTAAAATCCAAGTGGAGTGTGACGCTTCTCATCAACCATTTGGAATTGGAGATTCACCTTGCCAATTTATTTTCCGTCTTCGCTGGATTATTCTCCATAAAGCATCGTTATTAACGACAAAGTAGCTAGCATTCAGTTTGTATTACGACGAATTAGTTACCCTTACCGGTGACTCATTTCATATAAATGTGAGTTATCACATGGTGTTTACCATCAGAAAGCCTGCATTTAGCTATTGCAATATGAACATGGAACGTACTACCTCGTGCACAAAAGCAGCGACTTGTACCGTAGACATAGCTTTCATTGGCATTTCGCAGATACCCGCATCACTATTAAACAAACAATCTATTTAGTACTATGGCCATGAGGAATGATGATCTCTATTTATTGATGGTCGTGATACAATTAATTCAGTGTTTTCGATATTTCTCCACGCGACACTGGTCTATTCTCTATTACTACTGGAAACGTCCATCGTACATATTAATCGTCGCAATTCACCCTTCGTGCAGTCATTAGGATATATCAGAAATTCAGTACCGCACAGGTTTGCAACTAATCATTGAGCTCATTAAGGCGACTACAGCTAGATGTATGATCAATGTATTGTGTCCGAAACAAAACATGAAGATGCCCATATTAGGACTGGCCTTTAGAAGGACCGTCTGCAAGCAACGGTTATTACATGACATTCAAAATATTCCAGAAAGACGGTTTTTGACACAAAACTTTCATGCATAAAACAAAAGCCAATGGTTAATATGATTACTTTTCCATAATTTCAACATTTGGATGCCACACGCCACCAGATTAGTTCATATGAGTAGCAACATGCAAATGTGGCAGGATAGCTTGATCTACCTAAAGATACCTGATTATGGCGCATGATAGCTTGATCTACCTGCAGTTTTCTGATCATTCCGCATGATGGCTTGATTTACCTGCAGGTTCCTGATCATGGCGCATGATAGCTTGATCTACCTTCTGATACTTGATCATGGCGCATGATAGTCTGAACTACCTTCTTGTACCTTATCATGGCGCATGATAGCTTGATCTACCCGCAGGTACCTGATCATTGTACAGAACTGCAGGCTAATTGGTTTATGCTACACAACTGGTGTCTAATCGTGAAAGGGGAACTGGAATGAATTTATTGGTACGCATGCTAGTTAAAACGATATTCAACAATTTGTCAAATGTTTAGATTAGATTTTGCACTCGTCTACTTTTAATTCCTTTTGCAACTAAGCGTCACATGATTGTTATCTGTTAACTTCTACTGTGTTTTTGTTCGACGTATATGATATAATTAATACATTGCACCTCCTTTAGAAGAGCTTATTATAGTTCGTGCAGTATTAATCGAATAGTGTATGCTTACATTGATTAACCAATTACCAAAATCAGTTTAGTTGAACGTCTTCCTTTCTAATCAGACACATCATCTGACGAAGTCGATTATCCTGATTGGTCAAAGCGACTACACCACCTCGTGATTAGATGTTATACGTTATGATGATCAGCTTCTCCGCGAAGAGATAGCGCCGCTGTTCACACATGATGTCAACTGGAGGCTTGAGAGAGCCCTCTGCATGCTCTATGGTAACCGTACGACTGTTGTTGAATAACATATTTGTTAATGTAGTTTTGAGGGAATGAAATCCGAGTTATTAAGTTTAACCACCGTTTAAATGCTTATTGTTCAAAAGCCATGCATTCCTTGCCAGATGTTACCTCTATTTTTATTGCAACAACATACTTTGAGTCGATCCTCAAAAACCTTACTAGCTCATTAACGATGCGTGAGTGCTCCGGCGAATAGCTGACAGTGTGGCACTAAATTATGTATGTTTGTGTGAAATGAGGACACAGTGAGGGCACTTGCGCTTATGAGGCTGCTTGCACATGAAAGGAAGATTTGTGGTTCGGTATACATATGTCTTATAATGCGTCACGAAACTGGTTGACACACAGCAGTATTAATCGTTAGATTATAAACTCACTTTTAAATTTACATGCAATTAGTTACCCAAAACACATTGTACAGTCAGCGTACTGGGCAATTCCTTCGAATCCGCCAGGGGGCCGTGAAGACCTTACCAATGCATAAACATCATGCCCTCTGGCAAACTGAATGATTAGCTGTTTTCTGCAGATTAGCAATGCGTGGCTGTCGGTGATATTAACTGACAGAACCTTTATGTGGGTCAACAGGGTTTTATCATTTTCAAAGTAGTCCAAGAGACCTTTCTACATCAATATGTATGTGAAAAAACTAAGGGTGGGAATGCCGCCTGCTTGTCTGATAATACACGCCCGTGATATATGGAGAAAAACATTTAAATGGTGGGTCATGACTCCAAGGTCATTCATTAAGAACTTACATTAAGTGCTTGCTTATCGTGACCAGTCATTGTCTCAGCCTTATTGGTGTTTAATCTCAGTCTGCTACCAGCAAGTGTAATTAAGATGAACACAACGGATGCCTAATTACCATCACGCTCAATGATGCCGTTCGACTATTACTTTCGTCGAATACAAAACCTGACATTCAGTATCTGGTGATGTGTTTTATCGTCGTCTATGGACGTCTTATTTCCACATGGTAGTTTCGCAGTGATGCTAAAAACATATATTCTGTTCCAAATGAAAGCATTTTTAATATATATAGGTAGTAGTGTAGGTGTTGGTAACTGTAGTTATTTGGTCATAATCAGTCTAGCATTGCCTCATCTGTCTTCATTTGTCTTTAACGTAGACTTAAACATTTGCATTTGATGAGACAATGGAACGCATTCACAGACCTGTAAATTGTGGGTATATATTCTCATGAAATAGAATTTGCGCCGGGATGATTCTAATGGTTCTTATTGTCACTGGGTATTTGAGACGTGACAGTCCCTCTGGTGTCAGCAAATCGCTACACACTGTGGTAAATATAGAGCAAAATATAGGACATGGAATTTGTCGTGTTCTCTTCTGCGTAGCGTTCAAAAGCAAGGCACAAGCAGAATGGAAAGAAAAGGTAAGCTTTCATCAGATCACGAATTGGTTTAACTAACACGCACATGGGTGTCTTTAACGCCTTATAACAATACATACAACAAATGAATATACTGTGCATTCATTGTAACAGCTGCGTTGTTTCAGTCTCAAATTAGCCCATCAAATTAGCACATCATTTAGGAGCCGATATTTTCTAAAGCATATCAAAAGAACGATGAATATACTCTCCTTGCAATTGCTCTGGTAATAGAGCAGCAATAATTTAATGCGTTGTTTTCAGTCTCAAATGTAGTCGTGTCAATTAGCACATCAGTTGGGATTCGCTTCACTTTTCTAAAGCATATCAAAAGAGACGATAGCATATTATTGCAACAAAAAGCTACTTTAATGGTGAGGACTTTCAGTTGTCAGGTTTAAGTTTTCAAGGGTGTGGTTTTCCGCACTAATCAGTGTCGTCGGGTTCACTGGTTGTCTGTTCTATTTTGTGATCTTTGTCTGTTCATTTAAATACTGTCCGGATACAACGCGTCATACTTTCTTTGCAAGAAGAGCTAGGTCTTGTCATTTGTCATTGTGGGGTTTGTCCGCACACCATGTCTATCGTGGATTCAAGAGTGGGCTGAGCTCTCTTTGTCTTTGTCTACACCATGTCTATCGTGTTTCCAGAGTGAGAGCTAGTCTCGTCCAGAGTGGGCCAGCTCTCTTTGTCTTTGTCTACACCATGTCTATCGTGTTTCCAGAGTGGGCTGAGCTCTCTTTGTCTTTGTCTACACCATGTCTATCGTGTTTCCAGAGTGGGCTGAGCGCTCTTTGTCTTTGTCTACACCATGTCTATCGTGTTTCCAGAGTGGGCTGTGCTCTCTTTGTCTTTGTCAAGTGTTATAAGAAGCGGGTTATTCAATAAAAACTGAATACAAATATAGTCTCGATAAGTAAGATGTATTGCCTCTGGTACAGTCTCTGTCTCTTACTGGCAAGGTTCTCCGCTCATGCTCACAATGCCCGACCCTTTATCCCCAGTCTGATACTCCGCCACTCACCCGAACCACTCGCATGGACATTCGTCATTGGTCACGGCCGGTCACATGGTTGGAGTGTTAACGAGCGATTCGTTCAGAGGGCAGGGGGGCGTCAAGTGATAAGCGGGCCATGCCCATTATAATTGGATTGTAGACACCCGGTATTAGTGTCAATTCGAATTAATTGTGAGGGATCGAAATGTTGATGTTACAATAGGGTAGATAAAAAGGATAGGATTTGTAAAGATTGTATACGGTTCCAAAGAGGCCAAAGGTTTGAATAAGTTTCGTTTGGAATTAGGGCCTGGATATGGCAATGTTGAAAATACCGACACAGCACATGTCCCTCTGCTATCTGCAAATACACCATCTGCATTGTGTCTATCAATTGGGGTCCTCAGCTGCACACTTGATACTCTCTTGACTCCCACTGACTTTGATAATGCGTCAAACGAGTAAGGTTACGCCCACTTTTGCCCCCCTATTTGAGTGGTCAGAATAGTAAAAAGACCCTTTCATACTGTTTCACTCGTCTAAATGGAAATAGATATATCTGTACTTGTACGGTTTGTATTTCTCTGTCAGGCCCTGTCACTTTAAACTATGCCATTCTACCAGACACTGAGATGAACTGACCAGGGCGAGTCTGTGAGAGCGTGTAACATCTCAATACTGCCACAAATATTGATTGTGTCCAAAATAACTGATTGACTAGTATCACATGTTGAGGTAAGAGGTCATTTTTTAGCAGACTAGTCAATATATTATGCAAATCGCTGGAGGTAGTGCTCGATTTGTTCAACCGCTGCGAAACATTCATTAACTCGTGAAGGTATTAGGCACGGCGGAGGAACGCATGTGCATTCATTTCGGCCCCAACATGTTTCTGCCTCTACGTATTCTCACTACAAATCATGTTTGTAGTTTCCACAGCATCAAATTCCGATTAATAAACGATAGCGCTTTGGGGCCAGGTCACTGGCGTAATAGGCATGAGATATGTTTTGGTTTTGACCAAGTTAATCAATAATTGGCTTATCATCACGAAACCAAGTAAACCAGATTGCAAGCTTGTTTTGTAGTTTTAGGGGTACTTACGTCTTCACACCCACGACAAGCGTCCCTGATTTTTTCATAATGCTATTATATGTGGATCAAGGTACACATATATAGAATTTACATCATCGTTGCCAGCAAGGTTATCTATAATTGATAGTCGGCAAATTAACTTATCCATGCGTTTGTCAGGTTACAAATAACACAAGCAAATCTGCATGCGAATAGCGCGGTACATATCATGCTAGGACTCTTGCAAAGCGTGGTTTATTTTGCCCAAACGGCCATCGCAGCGTGATATCCGTACCAACTGAGTGTTCACGATGTAAGGCGTGTTGTTGAAAACGACCATAAGTACAATATGAGGATTACAAGGTTAGTATTGTGGCACATGGAAAAGCGGGCGGGGATTTTTCCTGCAGTGCATAAGTTCAATCAATGAAATGGGTTAATGTATAAAGCTTTTGCTGAGGCTTTTCCTGTAAGCATTATCTCAATGATGACGCAAGAATACTCTAGCGCTTTATGTCTGCAGCATTGAGTGTACTAATATGGGGATTTATGTGATTTTTGTTCAGCACATTATTCGTGGTTGATCTGGACATTATTTATGTATACATCCTGCGTAATGGTAATGATTATTATGTCAGCTATGAAATTCGCTGTAGCGATACAAATCACGTTTTATATAAATAGTCACAAGAATAAATTATTGGAATTGTTCCAATAATGTATAATGTATAAATAACACCATTACATGGATTTGATAGACACCGAGCGCATTTGGTAAGCATCGTGCAAGCAAATTGGATGGATACAATAAGTTGAATGCGTTTTCATTTCATCCCTTCTAGTCTCTATTGCCTTGACACCTAAATAATGACAAACCAAGCCAAAATCATTCGGTAACCGGTATGTATTTCTAGATTTACCTTTAAATCGGAACCTTAAGCTCGTCAGTGTAATGTATATCGGGTTGTAATGACGCTGTAACTGTACATTCTCTGAATATTGTTTTTGCAATGATATTTTTACGTATTTGGAAACGGCTTAATCTTGTTAGACTTAACGCTCAACGGCCTAGTCGTAGTTCACATCCATGATAATCACCCAGATAGACAATAGCATATTTAGGTCAGAGCTAAGCAATTCATCATAACATATTGACATCCGCTAGCTCTCTATAACAACTGTGGCAGAACTCCCAAATCATAAATATTTTCATTTGGGCCAGCTGTTCAGGGACAATGTCAACCCACCAAGACGATACATTTTAATGCAGGACGCTTCGTCAACCGCTTTTGGGTGTCCTTCTGTGTTGCCAAAATTTCTTAACAGCGGAAATGAATAGTATTCAGCTCACCATAAAATCAGCCTCGGTTTACTTTTAAATCGGAACCTTTGTCAGCGTCATGTCAATCGGATAGTGATGACGCTGTAACTGTACATTCTCTCACTGGATATTGTTTTTGTAATGATAACTCACGTGATTGATTATACGAACAGTGTTCCACTGCAATGAGCAACGAATTATCTCTAAGCTTGAACGCCATACCCAAACAAACGGGCCGACACAATTGCTATTTGGTCAGGACTATAGTTTAGATGGCCATCCTATGCTACAGTATGTTTGCTAGATTTGGTATGTCACCTATATAAATCATTGGCATATGTAAAAAAATAGTAAATATAAGATAAGCGTAAGCCAATAGAGTCAAGATCTGGATCACTTGGGTAAATTTCACCAGGTTAGATATTTCTACTGGTTATAAATGGTTGAATTAAATATATATTAACACCCAAAACACCTACAAATCTTTAATCATTGTACGAACACGTCATAGCGCGAACAGTATATATTGATCAGTGTATAACGTGTATCGATAAAGAATTACCGAATAGAATTTAATTGTACATCTTCCTTTCACATAGAACAACTAAACATCACCTGATTGTTTAGTGTCACATTGATTATACACAGTAATCTTCTGCTTGCTCTTCATAGCATCAGCAGAAGCCAGGGCATTGAATGGTATGCTTAAATCAATCCACCAGCATGAATATCGCCAACATAGCATTCATGTCTTTCGTGGATCGTGACAAGAACTCGTCCATGTAGACACAAAATAAAGAGTAATTATATAGATTCCATAGCAGGGTTTTTCAAAGAGAATCAGCACGCAACTGAACTCTGTACATTTGTTGTGCATATGTGTGCTCAAACAACTTCAGACTGATAAGGCAATTATCGCGCTCTGGTAGTGAACCAAACTGATGAAGCGCCTTGGAAGCCGGTGTTTTGTGTTAACGAAACGCTTTTAGCACATTTAAAAGTCACATTATAAAACAGTTAGACACTACTATATATATATATATATATATATATATATATACTTAGCACATTCACCGATAGAGTGCGCCCTCGTAATAGGTTTTGAGCTCTTTACTGTGAAAATACGAAATTCACAACTACATATCCGCGTCAGTGGACTAGTAAATTAGAGAGCAGCACTGCCTGAATATTTACAGTTTTTCACCACTCTTATTGAATCACTGAGCCAAGTCAGACATTTGTGCCAATTAATTTGACAGAAGTTTACAATGCGAAATCCATTACCTGTTTGATGTAATCATAGTCATGCTTGAACGACGTTGACACACTGTATTACAACTTATGTACCTTTGGGATTCAGCAACCGGTTAATACCATTTTGGTATCATCGTCAAAAACGTTCCTGGATAAGTGCAGCAATGATAAAGATCAATGATAACTTCAAAACTCTTCGTGCTTCATTGTTACAGAAAATTTCTCCCATTGGACTTCAAAACAGCATCTGTGTAATGTTCTTAGACACTTGTTGGTCAAGGCGTGGGCTGGGAAGCCTCTGTATGGTTATCTATTTGAGATTAGCAGCAAAATTCCTAATAATGTGCTCGGGCTGGCAAATATGGACCGTATTATTAAGAAGTCCGCTCGTTTATTTATTGTTCTGTAATGTTTCTTTTGCCAAACACATAGAACTATTTCTGACTTATTCGTTGCTGTAATAATGTTTTCTGCTAGGATTGAATGCTAATATCGATCAACATAGCAGCTGTTGATTTTGTTAAGTTATTGGTGGCAAGCCTCAATCCAATTGCTGTGGCCAACAAAAGTAAAAACATTATATGTCAGGGAATCAAGGGAACTCTTGCTGAGAAGGACAAATCATATTACAGAAACATTATGGAGATTCACGGCACAATTGCAAGAAATGTAAATTACAAAGAATCATTGTTCGGTTTTCCGGACTTAAAGTCTGATGTCTCTTCTTTAATGATTCAATACAATGAGCCCACGGTGCCGAAATGAATGCGCATTGCACCTGTCTATCATTGAGCAGTGGTGACACCATTTAGGGCGCACAATAAACATTAGTATAGTAAATTTCATCAACTCTAGCAATTACGCAACCATGTTAATGTAGAATAAAAGCACCGTTGAACTGCTCCTGCTCCTAAGAGATACCTGGGATACTGACGGTTATCCTTACATCACCTTAGGCTTTCTCTGAATATTGGTCTGCAGCAATGTTAAATGCACAGACATCGTGACGTGCATGAATGACAACTCCTAACTTCTGTCTAACACTGTCAGGCGCATCATCTAACAGACACATCGACATAATGTATATAAATGGCCAAATTGTAGGGTGCCAGATAGGATCTGTTTCTGCTCTATACCTGTCCTGCTCAAGTCATAATGTTTCACCAGATTTGTTCCTTCATTGATCACAAGGATAATTATTAGAAGGTCGCAGATATCGATATTCGAGCCGAATCGTCGATCGGATATCTTGATATGCATTTAAGTAAAGGGTAGAATGTTTTTAATTCATAGTATCACAATCGATTCCAGTCATCACGGTGATGAGGGACAGGTCCCTTCTCGGATATGATGCTTCGGGAGAGGGCTGTTAATAACCCTGACCGAGCTGTCAACTAGCTCTCAGTGGGAAATCGACACGGTATCATTAAGCAGTAAGCGTAAGAAATGGGTTTTTTTTGCGTTACTTGTAGTTTGTATTCAATACGGGGAGTAATACAGTGACAACCTAACAAAAGACTGGTGTAAATAGGTATTATTGACTCTAACTAAATTAAATGGATATTTATACGTTTTTTTTAACCAAATAACTCTATTGAAGAATCCACTCACTCGTACGAGCTAGACTTCTAAATATATCAATGAATACGTCGTTTTGGACATGGGGTACAATATAAAAGACAACTAAATGAACGCATGAAGAGTGTGTCGATAGAACAAGACATGCAATTGGTACGCATTCAAATTATAAAGGTCGTTAATTGCCAAATGTCTTATTCATTCATTATTTAACTGTCGAATCAACCTATACACATTTTCAATACCGTTCGACACTTGCAATCAGAAAGCGATCCGTGAATCTGAGCATCATTGTTATGTCAATCATTACCAATGTGATGAGCAACATTCGCAGATTCCGCAGCACTCTACGAAGCAAGGATTCGAGCTGACATGCCACTTTCGAACTGTTTCGAATCGTGGCAGATAGATTGGTTCCCCAAACAAATGCTATCTAGTCATTTCCCATATTGGTGTAGAGATGCAGAGTATCTGCAACTGCAAGCACGACGAGTATGTACTCTCGCCAGCGAGGCATCACTTCTATTATGATCAGATTACCAACATGAGGAGGATCGCTTTCACAGAATATCTACCAGTGAGCGGGTGAAACATTCACTTCTCGCCCTAATTCTGGCCGTTTTTCTGGTCAATGCCCATGTATTCTGGACAAATGGGCTGGTCGTACAAGCGGGTCGATGGGGAGGCGGTGAGACGTTTTCGTACGTTGAATATGGAGGATTTTATAACGAACAGTTCCGTTATTATATCTGGCCCATTATCGACGAGACTTTCAGTGCACCTTTACCAGGGCTTATTATTGTTCCCCAAACAAATGCTATCCAGTCATTTCCCATTATGGTGTAGAGATGCAGAGTATCTGTAACTGCCAGCATGAAGAGGAACGACGGGATGCAGGTAGATATATTCGCGATTATAATTAACTCCATCGGTTCTTTCATATTCCACATAGTTTGGTAACACGGCGCTGTTAGTATCACAAATGGCAGTAATTTTTGCCATGGCGCGTTAAGCTTTATCGCTTGGCAAAGATGACGATGCTTCCTTGAATACATTTCAAACGCTGCCACACAAGATATATCATAAACCTTTTAACTTGTTTGAAGTCGGTTGTAGATGGCAATCCAAGGAGCTGACACTTCGTAATGAATATTTTGTAAACATACCTGTAGAACGCCTGCCGAAGGCGCATACGTCATACCTGTCAGATATCCAAGCCCGGGTATGTACAAGGCTTCCTATGTATGTCATATTTTCGGATCGCTGTTTGGCTTCTAGTAGCGCCAGGTTCTGCGTGAAGTGCGTCGACTGTGTAAATAGTGTACCTTGTGGCAGCTGGGCCACATTTAAACCATTAACGAGGGATCAGATATATTTTATTGCTCCATGCGAATATAACTGAAACAGTAATGCATATCACTCCAACGTCTCCCAATGGAATGCTTCGCTATTCGCAGTCAGTATATCAATATCATTTGTACATTTAGAAACCCTCGAGACGCATAGAGATATCAGATATTTCACGGGGTCAATATGTCCTAGCTTTGGTTAAGTTGCCCACCTTTAGGAACTGTGGTGTCGAGGCATTTATGTGATCAAAGAATATATAACCGGGATTAGCCATCAATGTCATGACGTATGCGCCTTCGGCAAGATTTCTACAGGTATGTTTACAAACTATTTATTGCGAAGTGTCAACTCCTTGGATTGCCATCTACAGCCGACTTCAAACAAGTTAAAATATATAACCGGGATAAGCCATCGCTGTCATGAAATTACTCGACGGTACCGGTGCTGGTATCAGGCCCTTAGTTAGTGGGTGGGTTTTGTCCTATACAAACTCTGTTGTCATGGCATCACTGAAAATGTACTGAGAGTGATCAGCTGATTGGTATATCAAAGACTTACTTTATGTCAGTTCATAAAGACTTTTTTCAGGAGCTACCATACGACTTCTACTAAGACGACCGATGCGCAGGGACAGGATATCCGTTCGTCAATGATTTACAAACAGATTTACAACGACGGCCCCTTATAAACGGTGATGGGCAAAATGGTCTAAAGGTGAACTGCCAATTGTTACGTACCAATAGGACATATAGACCCCATGAAATATCTGATATCCCTATGCGTCTCGAGGGTTTCTAAATGTACAATTGATATTGATATACTGACTGCGTATAGCGAAGCATTCCATTGGGAGACGTTGGAGTGATATGTATTGCTGTTTCAGTTCATCCATATATACGTCCAATGAATGCATGTATATTGAGTCAATATGCATATATATAAGTCGAATAGTTTCTACTCATCGCATAACTTTGCTGCAATCCATGGCTTCCAGTACATTATCTAAAACAAATCTCCTATGATCAAGCGGCCCAGAGGCAGTGAATTAACAAATGACGTGTTCGTGTAAAGGCTGTGAAACATATTGGGTTTGCCGACCACAATGGAATGAGCGAATTATCTACCACCCTTTGATTACAAATTTATATCTCCCTGACCAGTGCGTCGTTGAATAGCGTGGCTTGTGATTGCTTAGAAGCCGGGTTGTATTACAGAACGAAAAAGAACACCAGGTTACATATTACACTTATTCTTAGACATATTAATTCAGTTCATGACTATAGGAAATTGCCCCATATTGCTAAGTTACACATAGTTGCGATTCACCGATAGTGTTGCTGACTGCCACAAGTAATAATAACCATAACCGTTATGAAACAATAACAATGCCTGCAGGTTGAGTACGTCTTAAGTAGCTGTTGTGTCTACAATTATCATACAGACAAATACACTGTATCTGTACACAGCAGATTCTGTATTACTATTGAAACTAAGGCCCTATGTACCTTGTTGGTTCCATCTCTTATAGACATGGCTACACGGATAGGATACAGCATAGCTCCGTGACTAAGACCGCTAATAAAGATATATTTATGTCGCCGCTAGTAGCTTTAATGCATATAAGCTGTGCTCAAAATTGCAGACTAATTATTAGAGCGTTCGCTTATTATATGTGATAAGCTGTGATGCCTTCATTTCTTCCACATAAAACAGCATTCAAAATTTCATGGTTTGGATGCCGTCTGTGCATTCGTAGTTAGAAGTAATATTACACATAGGACAAAGCCAAATGCTAACGTTTATTATTGCCATATATGTGCCTCCTTCTCGTCTGATATTCCACGCCCGTGACAGATAGAGAACTAATTTATGGGGATGGTCAATCATTATGAACATGTAATGATCACAAACGCTGTTGGCAGTGGTGCTTGTTTATCACTGGTTATTAAACATAGATTCAGACCTGTTATTGCATTATCGCAATCTATTGACATAAAATGTTATAAATATATAACCAAAGGATGCATAATTGCCATCACGCTAAATGTTGCCGTCTGAGTATTACTTTTATCGAATACTAGACATGACATGCTTTGCCGGGTGATATGTTTTATCGTTAGTAATGAATACCATAATTCTATAGGGTTGTTTCGCTTTGATGCTGGACACATCTTGTCGGTACCAAGTGCAAGGGTTAGCAATATGTATAGGCAGTGGTGTAAATGTTTATAACTATAGCTATATAGTCATACACAGTCTGACAATGTCTCATCTGTCTTCATTTGTGTTTTATTACATGTTAACACTTAATTAGTATGAATGTCATTTCGGATCAATCATCAAAGCTAGGCAGCATGAGCTCGTTCGTTACTCTGAGGCACTGTACCCGTATCTACGGACAACATTCCATGCAATATAGAAGCAAGAGGTGCATTTGATGTGGCACAGAGGCCTGCTTAGTTTTGAGATTTATCTTCATGAGATCGAATATGTGTCGGGATGATTCTAATGGTTCTTGTATTTCCAGTCGAGAATATGTATGTAGTTTCTACAGCATCACATTCCAAAGAATAAAAGATAATACTTTGCTGCAACGTCAGTGTCGTGAATGATATGAAAGTTGCTTTTGCTGTGTGGTTAATAAGATATATGTAAATAGTAATAAAATACATACAAACTGTTTCCGAAACCCATGAGGCCAATGTGGCGTGTTGATTATCATCTGTTCTACTAATAGCAGCTTGTGCAATATTTGATTATCGCTTATTCGGGACGCATTTGATCTCTAGAGAAGCCGTATATGGCAGGTTACACTATGTTAAATAATGAATCACAGTTCGAATTCTTCCATGATATATGCAGCCACATAAAGTCTGCTTCTGTATCATTTACAAGATACGACGTGAAATTCAAGAAACAGCGCCTCTGGCGTGAGCACACTGCTTTAGAACGAGGAACCAAGGTGGTTTTTCTGCAGGAACTGCTCTCTGCTGGGTGATTAAACAATAAACTGACCCTGCGTTATTTTTTATTTACGTTACTCTAGAAATGACCTTCAGCTTAAGTGTTGGAATTGAAATATGGCATATATATTTATGTAGTAACCTTCATACCTAGACTGGCTCCCACATGGATAATTTCCCTTGTATATATCTCCATAAATTAACCGCCAATACAGATATTATATAATGCTTTATAGGCTGATATAAACATCTCATTTGAAATGTTACTGTCGGCTGCATACAGTGTAATAATGCAAATTCGGGAAACCCTAAACCTGCAGTACTTGTGCATATGTTGGAACCGATTGAAGCACAGCTTATCAGTCGATAATATTTAATATTTCTTACCATCACCTTTCGATCTCTGACAGAGATAACTGCAAAGGCAATCAAATAGGACTAGATTGAAAATTCAACTGCATATCCCCGTTAGTCGTCAGGGTTGACTTGGCTATAACTATTTCTCATCGACGGGACAATCAGGTCATGGTGGTGTACTGTGTCTGCGTGTGCGTTAGCAAATAAAACATGTCAAGATAATATGATGATTTGATTGGTCGCCGTCCTCATTCGATTGCTTCGACTTGTAGTGATGACAGCAGCCACTCTGCAGTATTGGCAACATCACAAGGCCTACTCACTTTTTGATTTGATTGGATCTCGATCGCTGCCGTTCAAGCTATTGCGTAATTGATGACTCGTGGGTAATAGCCTATATTTCCAACGTAGAACTAATCGTTAACTGACCTGTGGTCAACTTTAAAGAGTTTGATATCCACAAGTTGCAATGCATGTCTACCATTAAATGACTTGCTTTTACTCTGTCCTATTCAGCCAGTCCACTTAAGATATGTTTCATGTAACAGAAAGTTGGCGTCATATGTACGACCACAGCCAACCCATATAATGATTGATGATCAAGCAATGAATACACTAGATTGCATGTTCGATCGATTTGCTGAATGGCAAAACTGAGGAAACTTCGTTCAGTGATACAGAAAAGTATCTAATCTCTTTTAAGGGCGCCTCAATCTATACGCGTAGCACGCAGAGTTATTGGGCACTTTATCTTTGTCCAGCCTAGCACTGGTGAGCCTATGGTATTGAATGCCTCTTCACCGTGATCGATGGATGTAGTGAATGGTATCACTTACCAGCACATAAATGCTATATTATTATTCGAGCGTTGTCATATTGCGAGGCCATATTAACGAATGTTGATTTGAAATCTCTTCAATGAGATCCAATGGTTGCCGGGATAATCTGTAGCGCTTGTTACGGTGATTGTATATTTGAGACATGACAGTCCCGCCGGTGTGAGCATATGTCTACACACTGTGGTACATCTACAGCAACATGTTGTTCATTGAATTTGTCGTGTTCCCTACTGAGAGCAGTTGTTATCTCTATTAGCAATATGCTTCTAGAATATATATTACCCTGTCAAGAGATGAACTGCATACAAAGTACAGCTAGTTTATCAACTCCTGCCTACTCATGGTAAACACTTTTGGTAAGTTAGTCAATATGCTACGAAAAGCATCAACCAACTGGCAGGAGGACTGGTAAGCACGAATCATTAATCAAGATCTGAGTAATATAATCAGGATAATTACGGATGTTATGAACAATCGCATATTTGTCGCAACGAAAAGCATTTATAGTAGACCATTTTTGTCCTCAACCTTTGATATTTTCCGAACCGGTTTAAGGCCACTATCCCGAGTGGGTCTTTACTGTTGTATTGGGTTATTTTTGCCCTCGACATTAAGGCTTACCTCAGACAGCTACCGTCCTGCATAAATGCAGCACAAGCGTCTATATGCTTTTACAAACCGTACGTATCACACTACACCAAAATATGTACGCTACACCCGATGCATCCGAGATGCAAAAGTCCCTCAGCAACTGCAAAACTTATATACACTGCCACTGTGCTGTACGCGTGCGTTAGAGTTGACCGGTCTGTGGGCAAGGGAGGTGCACTTTGTTTTATTTTATTGGATATTTTAGACCGGTTGGTGAATGGCTGCTGCTCCCAGACTTGCAACCGATTCAAGATGCATTCGATCTCTCGATAAGCTGTATTGGGCAGGTTACACAATTTTGAATGATGATTAACGATTCTATATAAGGCTTCTTTCATATTAATTACAGCCATGTTTCGTGATAATTGCTGACTACTTGTACGTGATGTCAACTAAATCAATTACAAGGGAAAATATTGATGACGACAATTGTCTGACAACAATTCAACGCATTTACCATACTTAAGTGGAAGGTATCAGGTTGGGTGGAATTGCCTCATATGGACCAAGGTAGCTCCTCAACCTGTCCTGCTTTGTCCTTAAAAATAAAACTGACTTTGTTGTATTTTACTATTTTCACAATGAATTCCCGAAATGACCCTAGCTGTAGTGTTGGCATTGAAATAAGATATTTCATGCGTTCACTATTCCCAGCTCATTTAATTAATTGATTAATCAGATTGCATGCATGTTTTATAGTTTAGGTGGTTTCTACCTGTAGCAAATGTCATGTGCTATATTGTAACTACAATTATGCAATGTTTGCCTGCACCAACCTGATCTCGCAGCCGTTTGGCATGATGAATGAGCGGTTCGTGTCATTGCCCCTTAGAGGGAATTCGTTTTCCCCTCATTGCTGGAATCCGACTCCTTGTCTGCATCCTCTCTTATGTAATCGCTTCAATCGTTTCCTCGTGATTGTCTATCTCGTCATGCCTAAGCACACGGCGACGACTATTGTGGACCGAGTATTACTTACAGACAATTAATGCAGAAGAAATAGCGCCGTACCTGTGCGCCAATTAAATGTTATGGAAAATAAAATACGGACATATCTCATGGAGGAGCACATCTACAGATTTGCTAGGTCTGCATATTTCTGAAATAGTCTGTGCAATGCATATTTAAAGTACAACATTTAGGAAGGCATTTTGCTTTAACATCATAAACATCATTCGCTGCGGCGTGCTGATCATTTACTTTTGGTGAATTTTATACCCACCACTTTTCATTTATATCCAATCTACCGGCTGTGAACTAATACGGGACATGTCTCCAGCTTTTTTTCGTTTGTCCGAGTCAAGTACCGCATTGCAACCTTGATAAAGCTCTGCTTAAGTTTTCCTATCGCCCGTAGAGTAATCATTGTTGATGATTAAGTGTAAGAGAGCACCCCAATATGCGACACACGACAAGGTACCGATCGTACGCATCAGTGGCAGTTATCATACGTTATAGGCTACAATACACCACTTCGCAATTATAATTGACGGCTCTGAGGGCATGAATTAATTTTCTACACAAATGGTCGACCAGTATATAAGCTTTTCATTTCGGAACTTACGTTTTTAATGTCCATATTTTCAAATTACATTGTCTACAATGAAGGTGATTTAACAACTTCAGTGGTCTCGTACTCTATTAAAGGTGCCACAAAGAACACACGTTCACTTGACTATACCAACCTTTGTGACTGAACTAATGCCTGATAATCGTAATAGACTATTATTATTGTGTTTTACTTCTGTTTTCATCCCTTCCATCAACCATTCATTTATTCCACCATTGCACCATTGCACAATTCATTGTGACTAGTCAGTGACTATCTTTCATACATTCACATAGCGACCATAATCCCATCACAGACAGTGGGCTCAAATCCTCGCCTTCACATTTTTCTGAAATGCATTTCAATTTAATATACTGCGTTTTGGGTGATTCAATTGCTTGTATCGGAATGCAATAGATACCGAAACCAAACATTTATATAGATTTACCTCATAACAACAGTAATATATATATATCAGGTTTTGTGAATGCATGTTAAATGTAATTATGTATATTTTCATCACATCCAGTATAGATACAGATATTGATTGTAAGATGAGCAGGATAGACAAATGGCTCATTGAATATGCATTCAAACAAAGAAATGCCTTTCAAGCGCGAAATCAGTAGACTTGTTTTGTGTGGCGACTTCTATGTTTATATAATCAAGCTCAATTTTAAACGCGCATTAGTGCTGCCAAGCGGAATGTTATCAACAAACCCGCGCCATTTTTTCGTTGGTTTATTCTCTCCTGGTTTCTAACCAAAGACCTTAAGTCTCTTCTAGAGGATTCTTATTCACCAGGCTTCTATAATGACGGTTACCGCTATTGTCTTTCATGTTGTGATTTAAAATTACGTTCGAGGTGACTTTGGAACGTGGCTACCAAGACGATGTAGGCATTGATGACGCTAAACTCACTGACGGAGACTGCGCTTCTTAGGTGATAATTTGGGCGATACAACGATGGTGCCCTGGAGTGCGCAGGCGAAAACGAAACTCTCTCAGAAGAGTAATCTATGTATAACGTACACTGGTCTTTCTCGTCATTAACGTTGATCCTTTATCATTGTGTCTCCCTGTACTGACCCTCCTCGTAGAGTTTGTTGTTGTTCTTTCTCCTGATAGCTCTTTAGCTGATTCGCCTCAGTGGATAGTTACTTATGCATTGGACCCAATACTTGCGGATGCACGTCACTTACCATTGGGGTTAGTCTATGATAACTCCACCATCTCCAGCATGAAAATAAAGCGATATATTGCATGTCGAACGTAGGTCAATTGAAGAAGTAGATTTGATATGTTACTGCACGGCATTATCCGTAAGCGGTTTCATATAGAATCGTGTGCTCCTGCGCCATATTTCACATTCGTTCAGGAAGACAGGCACCTCGGCGAATAGGACGATAATACTTCAGCACTGAACTCGTAGAAGCCATCCTCATTTCCGTCTGAAATATTGTACAACAGTCTAACAGCGCCGTACAACTATGTTAGGCCGCCTACATCGCGATGTCTTGATCAATTAGTGGCATCAGGCAGACGATTCGTTGATAGGCTCAGACACTCGATCAAGTAATACAGTTTGAATGACGTCATCATCCAATACTAGTTGTACGTCATGCAGAGATGACATGTGACTCACGTCGCCTTGACCCGATAGGCTCGACCTGCTGTCAGTGCTGTGTAGTCGATTAGTAACATTGTGCCGTTGGAGCTTGTTGGACATGGACCGCGCGGGACGGAGACAACAGCATGGGATAAGCCGAAACGCATCACGACGAAAGTGTGCCGAGGTCAACAGGTACACCAAACATTTGCTGGCAGAAAATATATCCCACGACAGGAAGCAGATGGATTGTGCCAGAGATCTCTGTGCATGGTAATGCATGATATCATCTCCCAACTGATGAATATTTCGTGCGTCGAGTATGAACTCAAACATATTGTAAGCACTTTCTGGTAACGCTAAAATGAGGGCCATGACACCAATGACTCGCACCATTCGCGTGAATTCCTCCGTCAACTTGGGGTTGATTATCATTCTGTTATCAGAAATAGTATTGGTCGTCATTGGAAGACATATCTTACTGAAAATGCTCTTGCAATAGTGGCGCTTAGATAATACCTCATAGAAATAACAACTTAAGATGATTAAACCGGGCAAAATTGTGCTGACAGCTTCGTTGCCAATCGGCCAGACATACTGCCGAAAGTTATCATTTCCAAATCCGCTATGTTGCAGAAATGAACATACTTTAGAGGATTCTCTGCTGTCGAATGGGATGACGAGACTGCGTGTCCAGAACACGTGGGCATTGACGAGAAAGACAAACAACAGCAGAACGTCTGGGCCATTCTTAGTGCTTAGGCGCAGACCCGCTCAAAGATACTAGCTGTTGGAACGTCCTGTGGTGCTCAAAAGCAATTTCAGGCCAGCGTTGAGGATGCCATCAACTCCCCAGTGGACATTCTTTCATCCATCCGACGGTATCAGAACGTCCTCCAGAATGCCTCTTCAAAGGTTGATTATGAATTTGGAATGGGCCTGTACATGGCTCCGTCTGATATGAGCCTCGACATTGGAAACGTTGCTGGGTACAACAATCAGGGAACCATCGCGACTGAGGAGCAGCAGATCGGCAGCAATGCTGATGTCAACTTGGTTTCAGTGGTTCCAGATAGAGGAAGCTTTGACCCTCCTCCAGATACAGATATAGCCTATGGCCAAAACCGGTCAACGTGGGGTGCACAAGGATGAGAAAACCGCTCTAATTGTAGGCCGAATCGCTATAGGCTTAGCTGTGCTTTGGTTTGCTACGTAGTAAGTCACGTAGTATCAGAAGGATAACTCCCCCACCGCCACAGCTGCGGCTCATACATGTTCTGCCATCCAACCAGCCAACTTTGCAGCTGACTTAAGCAGCCATGATACGATGGAGCCAATAATTCCTGGAAGGGCAGCTGCTGCCTTACCGCCTAGGTCCTTGAGGACTTTTGCGTTGGTGCCGGGGTTGGACTAGTGCTCCCTCCGCCTGTCAAAGCAACTACCAGGGTCGAGATTGCCAATCCAATTGCAGTGAGGATGGAGGCGATTGTTATGCCCTGGTCCCGAAACAGGGTGCGCACACGCTCAGCTAGCGTTGTGTCCTCGTTCAGAAGTCTGTTGATCGTTTCCCTGTTGCGGTTAATTTGGGTTCGCAGACGTTCGGGGTTTACTGAGGCCGCCTCAACATGGACCCGCCGCAGGTCCTGCAGCTCGGCAAGCTCATTTGCTTGGAATTTCCATGCTCCCCTTTCACCCCTCTCTTCCTCCTCCAGGTTTGCCATTTTTAGCTTCCCGTCGGGCTATATTCCTTTCTATCTCAACTGTATCCCAAACAATATGGAGAAATATATTTCCCTGTCGCTTGGACAGTTGCGGTTCATTGATAGTGCACAGTTTCTCCTGGCCTCGCTTGACAAGCTGGTGTCTGCTAACAACCCAGAGGCCTTTGCTGTGACGGCGGAATATGAGCCAGATTAAACGAAGCGGCGGTTACTACTGCGTAAGGAAGTGTATCCTTATGAGTTCATGGACAGCTGGGATAAGTTTGATGCTCCACTGCCGCCCATCCCTGAGTTCTACAGCAAGCTCTCTGAGCAGGGTATATCTGCTGCAGATTATGAACATGCCCAGAAAGTCTGGAACGCATTCGGTTGTAAAAAGACCTTGACTTACGCACTGATGTACCACTCCTGGCCGATGTGTTTGAACCATTCCGGAAAACCTGTCTTAAGCAATACGGGTTGGATCCGGCCCACTACTACACCAGCCCTGGCTTGTCGTGGGATGCGCTTCTTAAGAGCACAGGAACTCGAGCTTCGCACCTCATTATTGAGAAGGGGCTGCGCGGTGGGATAAGCATGGTATCACATCGCCACGCTAAAGCTAACACCACATATGTGGAGGGCTTTGAGCAAGATAGACCAGCGAGCTATATCCAGTACCTCGATGCCAACAATCTGTATGGGTGGGCGATGAGCCAAGCCCTACCTACTTCGGGTATTGAGTGGGTGGAACGGCCTGAGAACCTAGAGATCCAGGACCATCCCGATGATGCTGAAACGAGTTATATACTTGAGGTTGACTTGGAGTATCCTGCTGCACTTTATGACGAGCACAACGATTACCCCCTAGCGCCGGAGCGGCTTTTTGAGCAAAACGAATGGTCGCCAGACTACCAGAAGGATCTCCAAGGTGCATTGGGGAGCACCGGAAATGGAGTTGAGAAGCTGATGCCCAACCTGCGGAACAGGGAGAAGTATGTGGTACACTACAGGAACCTCAAGCTGTATCTGTCGTTGGGGATGAGACTTACCAAGATTCATCGTGCACTTGTCTTTGACCAAAGTCCCTAGATGGAGCCTCACATTAGGATGAATACAGATCTGCGTAAGGTGGCCACCAGCGACTTTGAGATGGACCTGTATAAGCTGATGAATAACTCTGTGTTTGGCAAGACTATGGAGTACCTCCGGAGGCGAGTCGACGTTAAGATTGTGCGCTCATCGGAAAAAGAGAAAATATGGAGGCCCTTGGCCAGCCCCGCCTATGCTCGACAAAAAGTGTTTGACCATGATCTGGCTGCCCTGCATATGCACAAGACCCGTTTAGTCTTAAACCGCCCGGTATATATGGGTATGTGCATTCTAGATCTTTCAAAGCACTTGATGTATGACTTTTATTATAATACCATGAAGCCCAGATACGGCAACAACCTTGGCTTACTGTACACAGACACGGACTCGCTGCTTCTCGAAATCTGTACATCTGACGTTTATGCTGATATGAGGCAGGATGGGCATCTCTTTGACACTAGTAACTTTGGCCCTTCTCATGTCCTGCACAGTGACAAAAACAAAAAGGTTCTGGGTAAGATGAAGGATGAGTGCGCTGGCGTGCCCATCAAGGAGTACGTTGGTTTGCGCCCTAAGATGTACACTATCCTGATGTCTGATGAGGGCGAGATAAAAAGAGCTAAGGATGTGAAGAAGGTGGTGGTAAAGAAGCATCTACGCCACGCTCATTATATGGAGTCTCTCTTCACAAAGAAACAGTTCCGCCATGGGATGAACATGCTTCGTAGTGAGGGTCATAAGTTCTATGGGCTGCACGTCAACAAGGTGTCTCTCTTCACCCGATTCTGAAACCTGCAATGCCAAGTAGCGTGTGCAGGTCTCCAACTGCTTATGCTAATAGACATTGCAGCTGGTCTTATCGTACCATGTGAGATACCTGCATTCGCCAATCAGCGTTGCAGGTCGAAATGCAACCAAAGACATGCAAGACCGATACGCCAATATCAGTAATAAATTTTAAAAATATGGGATGTGGTCAATAATTATTAATTTATAATTGAATTACGAAACGATTATAGAAAGAGCATTCTGGGATGAATTGGAGTATAATGGATTGATTCAGGCCAACACAAAGTCATTAACTCTTGATATACGATTCCCATAACTTAGCTATAAAGTTTTTAGATATTACATGTTTGAATCATATTCAGAAGCTCGTTGCTTAGGTTCTTGGACGGGGATGACGTTTAGCCTAGTGAAGTTTCAGTGTCGGGTACATTTTTAAAAAGCATCATTGATCCAAACCCCTTCGACTTTTCAGGGCGGTTCGCCGCGGAAGCACCGTTATCGAGCTAGTTTAAATGATCAACAAGCCTGTCGCATATCAGGTGTGACGCAATGCAGTGTCTGTTCAAATGGACTGTACGAGTTATAATTCAGAGAATATTCATGGTATATGACAGGTACCTTACTCGCATTGTTTCATATATACTCATTGCGTGTTGGTCTCTTGCATGTAGGTGAAGCCAGAGAAATACACTTTGTATTGATATGAGCGATAATATAACAGTGGCTTGATAATTTCAGGCGAGTGCTGTGGCCCGTGTGGGTAAGGACTAGGGGGCGATGGTGTGTGTAGGTCGCAGGCCTAAGCCCCGTTGGATGAGGTTGATTAAGCTTAATGAAAAAATTAGTCCTATATATTTATTGGTTACCGTCACATAATAATGCAGTAATGCTGTGTTGCCACTTTTATCAGCTGACATTTATTTACTCTTCTTGCTCGAGTACGTTCAAATAAAGCAGGTAGTTGGTAGTGGGATGGTCTCTTCCTCAATCTGCACTAGCAGAGGGTCAACTGAGGTTGACTCATCAATGGCTTTTGTTCTTTAGTTTGGGTCGACTGGCAATAAATTGGTCACCATATCTGACAAAACTTTCATGGCTAGAAAACCCTAACAGGATACACATTGTCATTTTGCGGTTTGTCAGGTTAGCATTAGCATAATTATACATCCGCGTAGATTATACCTCATTGCTATATTTAAGGACACGTTTTGTGTTTTAATAAAGCAGCGGTATTAAATCTAGCATCGTTATTTATATTATACAACTGATTAATTCATCGTTTTCCAGCAATGTTGTTGCCCTTTGTTAGAACGTAAAATTCTGACGTTTATTTTTACCCTTCGCCTCAGTGGATAGTTACTTATGCATTGGACCCAATACTTGCGGATGCACGTCACTTACCATTGGGGTTAGTCTATGATAACTCCGCCATCTCCAGCATGAAGATAAAGCGATATTGCATGTCGAACGTAGGTCAATTGAAGAAGTAGATTTGATATGTTACTGCACGGCATTATCCGTAAGCGGTTTCATATAGAATCGTGTGCTCCTGCGCCATATTTTACATTCGTTCAGGAAGACAGGCACCTCGGCGAATAGGACGATAATACTTTAGCACTGAACTCGTAGAAGCCATCCTCATTTCCGTCTGAAATATTGTACAACAGTGTAAACAGCGCCGTACAACTAAGGCCGCCTACATCGTGATGTCTTGATCAATTAGTGGCATCAGGCAGACGATTCGTTGATAGGTTCAGACACTCGATCAAGTAATACAGTTTGAATGACGTCATCATCCAATACTAGTTGTACATCATGCAGAGATGACATGTGACTCACATCGCCTTGACCCGATAAGCTCGACCTGCTGTCAGAGCTGTGTAGTCGATTAGCAACATAGTGCCGTTGGAGCTTGTGGAACATGGGGCGCGCGCGACGGAGACAACAGCATGGGATAAGCCGAAACGCATCACGACGAAAGTGTGCCGAGGTCAACAGGTACACCAAACATTTGCTGGCAGAAAATATATCCCACGACAGGAAGCAGATGGATTGTGCCAGAGATCTCTGTGCATGGTAATGCATGATATCATCTCCCAGCTGATGAATATTTCGTACGTCGAGTATGAACTCAAACATATTGTAAGCACTTGCTGGTAACGCTAAAATGAGGACCATGACACCAATGACTCCCACCCTTCTCGTGAATTCCTTCGTCAACTTGGGGTTGATTATCATTCTGTTATCAGAAATAGTATTGGTCGTCATTGGAAGAAATATCTTACTGAAAATGCTCTTGCAATAGTGGCGCTTAGATAATACCTCATAGAAATAACAACTTAAGATGATTAAACCGGGCAAAATTGTGCTGACAGCTTCGTTGCCAATCGGCCAGACATACTGCCGAAAGTTATCATTTCCAAATCCGCTATGTTGCAGAAATGAACATACTTTAGAGGATTCTCTGCTGTCGAATGGGATGACGAGACTGCGTGTCCAGAACACGTGGGCATTGACGAGAAAGACAAACAACAGCAGAACGTCTGGGCCATTCTTAGTGCTTAGGCGCAGACCCGCTCAAAGATACTAGCTGTTGGAACGTCCTGTGGTGCTCAAAAGCAATTTCAGGCCAGCGTTGACGATGCCATCAACTCCCCAGTGGACATTCTTTCATCCATCCGACGGTATCAGAACGTCCTCCAGAATGCCTCTTCAAAGGTTGATTATGAATTTGGAATGGGCCTGTACATGGCTCCATCTGATATGAGCCTCGACATTGGAAACGTTGCTGGGTACAACAATCAGGGAACCATCGCGACTGAGGAGCAGCAGATCGGCAGCAATGCTGATGTCAACTTGGTTTCAGTGGTTCCAGATAGAGGAAGCTTTGACCCTCCTCCAGATACAGATATAGCCTATGGCCAAAACCGGTCAACGTGGGGTGCACAAGGATGAGAAAACCGCTCTAATTGTAGGCCGAATCGCTATAGGCTTAGCTGTGCTTTGGTTTGCTACGTAGTAAGTCACGTAGTATCAGAAGGATAACTCCCCCCACCGCCACAGCTGCGGCTCATACATGTTCTGCCATCCAACCAGCCAACTTTGCAGCTGACTTAAGCAGCCATGATACGATGGAGCCAATAATTCCTGGAAGGGCAGCTGCTGCCTTACCGCCTAGGCCCTTGAGGACTTTTGCGTTGGTGCCGGGGTTGGACTAGTGCTCCCTCCGCCTGTCAAAGCAACTACCAGGGTCGAGATTGCCAATCCAATTGCAGTGAGGATGGAGGCGATTGTTATGCCCTGCTCCCGAAACAGGGTGCGCACACGCTCAGCTAGCGTTGTGTCCTCGTTCAGAAGTCTGTTGATCGTTTCCCTGTTGCGGTTAATTTGGGTTCGCAGACGTTCGGGGTTTACTGAGGCCGCCTCAACATGGACCCGCCGCAGGTCCTGCAGCTCGGCAAGCTCATTTGCTTGGAATTTCCATGCTCCCCTTTCACCCCTCTCTTCCTCCTCCAGGTTTGCCATTTTAGCTTCCCGTCGGGCTATATTCCTTTCTATCTCAACTGTATCCCAAACAATATGGAGAAATATATTTCCCTGTCGCTTGGACAGTTGCGGTTCATTGATAGTGCACAGTTTCTCCTGGCCATGCTTGACAAGCTGGTGTCTGCTAACAACCCAGAGGCCTTTGCTGTGACGGCGGAATATGAGCCAGATTAAACGAAGCGGCGGTTACTACTGCGTAAGGAAGTGTATCCTTATGAGTTCATGGACAGCTGGGATAAGTTTGATGCTCCACTGCCGCCCATCCCTGAGTTCTACAGCAAGCTCTCTGAGCAGGGTATATCTGCTGCAGATTATGAACATGCCCAGAAAGTCTGGAACGCATTCGGTTGTAAAAGACCTTGACTTACGCACTGATGTACCACTCCTGGCCGATGTGTTTGAACCATTCCGGAAAACCTGTCTTAAGCAATACGGGTTGGATCCGGCCCACTACTACACCAGCCCTGGCTTGTCGTGGGATGCGCTTCTTAAGAGCACAGGAACTCGAGCTTCGCACCTCATTATTGAGAAGGGGCTGCGCGGTGGGATAAGCATGGTATCACATCGCCACGCTAAAGCTAACACCACATATGTGGAGGGCTTTGAGCAAGATAGACCAGCGAGCTATATCCAGTACCTCGATGCCAACAATCTGTATGGGTGGGCGATGAGCCAAGCCCTACCTACTTCGGGTATTGAGTGGGTGGAACGGCCTGAGAACCTAGAGATCCAGGACCATCCCGATGATGCTGAAACGAGTTATATACTTGAGGTTGACTTGGAGTATCCTGCTGCACTTTATGACGAGCACAACGATTACCCCCTAGCGCCGGAGCGGCTTTTTGAGCAAAACGAATGGTCGCCAGACTACCAGAAGGATCTCCAAGGTGCATTGGGGAGCACCGGAAATGGAGTTGAGAAGCTGATGCCCAACCTGCGGAACAGGGAGAAGTATGTGGTACACTACAGGAACCTCAAGCTGTATCTGTCGTTGGGGATGAGACTTACCAAGATTCATCGTGCACTTGTCTTTGACCAAAGTCCCTAGATGGAGCCTCACATTAGGATGAATACAGATCTGCGTAAGGTGGCCACCAGCGACTTTGAGATGGACCTGTATAAGCTGATGAATAACTCTGTGTTTGGCAAGACTATGGAGAACCTCCGGAGGCGAGTCGACGTTAAGATTGTGCGCTCATCGGAAAAAGAGAAAATATGGAGGCCCTTGGCCAGCCCCGCCTATGCTCGACAAAAAGTGTTTGACCATGATCTGGCTGCCCTGCATATGCACAAGACCCGTTTAGTCTTAAACCGCCCGGTATATATGGGTATGTGCATTCTAGATCTTTCAAAGCACTTGATGTATGACTTTTATTATAATACCATGAAGCCCAGATACGGCAACAACCTTGGCTTACTGTACACAGACACGGACTCGCTGCTTCTCGAAATCTGTACATCTGACGTTTATGCTGATATGAGGCAGGATGGGCATCTCTTTGACACTAGTAACTTTGGCCCTTCTCATGTCCTGCACAGTGACAAAAACAAAAAGGTTCTGGGTAAGATGAAGGATGAGTGCGCTGGCGTGCCCATCAAGGAGTACGTTGGTTTGCGCCCTAAGATGTACACTATCCTGATGTCTGATGAGGGCGAGATAAAAAGAGCTAAGGATGTGAAGAAGGTGGTGGTAAAAGAAGCATCTACGCCACGCTCATTATATGGAGTCTCTCTTCACAAAGAAACAGTTCCGCCATGGGATGAACATGCTTCGTAGTGAGGGTCATAAGTTCTATGGGCTGCACGTCAACAAGGTGTCTCTCTTCACCCGATTCTGAAACCTGCAATGCCAAGTAGCGTGTGCAGGTCTCCAACTGCTTATGCTAATAGACATTGCAGCTGGTCTTATCGTACCATGTGAGATACCTGCATTCGCCAATCAGCGTTGCAGGTCGAAATGCAACCAAAGACATGCAAGACCGATACGCCAATATCAGTAATAAATTTTAAAAATATGGGATGTGGTCAATAATTATTAATTTATAATTGAATTACGAAACGATTATAGAAAGAGCATTCTGGGATGAATTGGAGTATAATGGATTGATTCAGGCCAACACAAAGTCATTAACTCTTGATATACGATTCCCATAACTTAGCTATAAAGTTTTTAGATATTACATGTTTGAATCATATTCAGAAGCTCGTTGCTTAGGTTCTTGGACTGGGATGAAGTTAGCCTAGTGAAGTTTCAGTAATGGGTACATTTTTAAAAAGCATCATTGATCCAAACCCCTTCGACTTTTCAGGGCGGTTCGCCGCGGAAGCACCGTTATCGAGCTAGTTTAATGATCAATAAGCCTGTCACATATCAGGTGTGACGCAATGCAGTGTCTGTTCTAATGGACTGTACGAGTTATAATTCAGAGAATATTCATGGTATATGACAGGTACCTTACTCGCATTGTTTCATATATACTCATTGCGTGTTGGTCTCTTGCATGTAGGTGAAGCCAGAGAAATACACTTTGTATTGATATGAGCGATAATATAACAGTGGCTTGATAATTTCAGGCGAGTGCTGTGGCCCGTGTGGGTAAGGACTAGGGGGCGATGGTGTGTGTAGGTCGCAGGCCTAAGCCCCGTTGGATGCGGTTGATTAAGCTTAATGAAAAAATTAGTCCTATATATTTATTGGTTACCGTCACATAATAATGCAGTAATGCTGTGTTGCCACTTTTATCAGCTGACATTTATTTACTCTTCTTGCTCGAGTACGTTCAAATAAAGCAGGTAGTTGGTAGTGGGATGGTCTCTTCCTCAATCTGCACTAGCAGAGGGTCAACTGAGGTTGACTCATCAATGGCTTTTGTTCTTTAGTTTGGGTCGACTGGCAATAAATTGGTCACCATATCTGACAAAACTTTCATGGCTAGAAAACCCTAACAGGATACACATTGTCATTTTGCGGTTTGTCAGGTTAGCATTAGCATAATTATACATCCGCGTAGATTATACCTCATTGCTATATTTAAGGACACGCAGCGGTATTAAATCTAGCATCGTTATTTATATTATACAACTGATTAATTCATCGTTTTCCAGCACTGTTGTTGCCCTTTGTTAGAACGTAAAATTCTGACGTTTATTTTTAACAAAGTTAGTATGTCAGGGCACGAAATTGGTTATAAAAGTATATTCCACGGACTCATTTGTCACATTTGTCGTCCGCCAGGCCGATAACTTTTCTGTTACCATGCTCAACGTCAAAAGATAAACATGTTGACAATAGCGCGATTGTTTGAAATTGTTAACTGACCCAATTGACTTGACCTCAGCTTTTATCCAGAGTACTTCGGTTATTTGTGAATTGACGAAAGCACACGATTATCAATGAATTTGTATAACTCGTTTTTATTGGTCAGTCTATGTCAAGTGCAAATGAGTGTCGAATGTTCCCGGCATTACAAGTCTCTGATTTGATACTTCACGCAAAATATTTTTCCCAAGTTTAACAACAATGGACAAGTTTGTCAAACCTTTACCTGACTGCAACTGTGATGAATTAGAAAAAAGTCCACCTTCACTCAGCTTTTTCACTTCTACTTTCAGCATTGTGAATAAAAAGGCCATTGAGAGGACCAGTTAAATACTGGTAGGGCCAGTTCATTTTGTTGAAGGGCCAGTTAAACAAAAATTGAGGGCAAAATCACATATTTGCCAATTTCATGCCCTGTATGTTTAATCGCGCAGCTTCTTTTTTATATTGCACCGATAATTAAGCTAGCATAGCTGTTAAAATTACACCTTGGAGACCGAGGAGTGAGGCTACCAGAGTGCTCATCCTAAGCTTATAAATTACTGCAGAATTTTAGCATGATTTTTTTTAGTTCCTGATATGGACGTAAGTAAAACAACACTTCGTTAACATCTCCTCATGTTTTTCAATCAAGTCCTGCTAATTTTTACTAGTCCGATTGAAAATATGACTAACAAGGAATTTACCGGAATCGCCGATCACCCGGTGAGTCTTGCAATGCAGTTAGTTTAGCCGTTGATGTCGCAAACAGACAATTTAGGTTTTCTTTTTTGGTAAACCGAACCCACGTTCCCAGGTTTTGCTGATCGATCTAAATATACTTTGTTTAAAACAAATTTGAATATAAAATATGACTTGTCCCATTGTACAAGTTAGATGGCAGCTTCACTTGTCCGATGGCTACCCTACTTGCCAGGGACAATCAGGTGATGGTTAATGTTTCACCCTGTAGCTGTAAGCGATATTGTTGTAATGGTTGCAATCATAAATAGTTGATTGATATCAGACAGGGAGCACCATATAATAACAACACTCACTGTTGGTGCTGTGACAGTACAGATGCACCCTATCATTGTCCTGATTGCCTGTCTGCAATATGACTCTACTATGGCGCATTGAACACCCATTCATGAGTGGCAGGTATGGCGCCACTGCTGTATGTATTATTAATGAAGAAATAACTATTGTTGACAGTTACTTGTGGTCCTTTTTGTATTTGTGTTACTCTATTCAGGGCGACCATTTTATCACTGCTGATCTCCCGGGTTCGAAGCAAATCAAGGATCCTCATGAATCCCCGGACGCACCATCATCTTTACTAATATTTAAGTAAGTTCACCGAAATAAGCCAAGCACCTAACCATTGCTTTCTTTCACACATTGATTGAACCTGACACAGCAAAAATGCATATGAATGGTTCATCGATTTGATATAAATATTATGGTAATACAATAACTGAGGTTAAAAATGTTAAGTATATGTACATGCATATCTTATAAGTCTCTCTATTTGTGCATATTACAGCTATGCAGGGTGCACCCACTCAGGTGTTGCAGCATGGAAGAGAGGGACCTCACAAATCTGTTGAGGAATGGCTTCTGGCCACTGACCCCTAACAAGCGAGGAGTTATAGCAAGGTAGCTTGACCAACTGCAGTGCCTATCACTTGAGGCACAGATTTAAGTACAGGCATTTGTCACTTCCACTGATATACACACATCCTCAAAGTTGGGCAAGGTAATTTGTGATATATCTTAAAATTTGATTAACAAATGAGATAAGATATGTGTGATCAATTCATATTTAACTTTGTGTAACAAAAGGAATCTTTCACTCTGTTCGTATCAGTCGCAGTGGAAAGATTCTTGAGTATCCACAACAAGTCAAGGTCCCCTAGCCTGAAGCCTGTGGGCGCTGTTTACATGTTACTGATATTCAATAGTCTCTAGGGCGAGAAGCGTAGCGGAACCCCTAGAGTCTGGGACGCAGACTAATCCACAACTGTGGCAGGAGATGAGGGCTGCCCCAATATCACTTTCATTGCCTGTTTCTTGGCAGACTAAAAATCTGCCCTGCATGACCTTCGCCGAGTTATTTATGAAAAAATTATGAATTAGTGTTTAACCCTGGTGTGTCGTTAAATACTTTATCAAACCATAATAGTGATTAATTGTCCTCTAGTCATTACTTTAAATTAATATTCATGCCAAAAGATGAAGAGATCCAAGGTATATTGACCTCTCATTGAATGTTTTATTTTTTGCAAACAATGTCAGAAATGTATTTGATTACAGGTTTGACAAGAAGCTGACTGAAATTGGCAAGTAACATCAAGGTTGTTTGTTCTCTATTCACTATGCAACCAAGGTCTACAGAACAAGGCTCGACAACCACCATCAAGCTGTTACAACATCTTGCACATTCTTTTTCAATTATCTCCATATTTTTGCACTCTTGTCAGCATGTCTGAAATAAAATAACCTGATATTATGAACTTTCTCATTTAGTGTTGATTTATGCATGGCTATCAAGCTTAAGGACTTATTGTGCCATCAATAATATCAAAACTGTACCATGAAGATATTAACCGATGAATACACTAAAATACATAGGGGAATGATGAATTATTCCACCTCAAGCTATGTGAACATTAACTAGAATAGCTCTGGCATTTGTGCTGGGTCTGCAAGTAAAATAACAAGAATATCATAGCGTTTTGAGCTACAATATGGAAATTTCTGACGTGAATTTATATGCTTTATAATTAAATCAATCGAATTTGACAGTGAAATAGAGGTCAGTCGATAGAGCACTCTCTAGAGCGTCCACATCGCTTTGCTAACGGAACTATTAGACACCGGATATATCAGGCTACAAAGTGATGCCGTTATTATCCCGTGCGACCCCATGTTGCGCCCCGCAAAGATGCGAAAACCCCCACACTGGACCCAACAACATGAATAACTTTATTTTATGGGGCTACATAATGATGTCGTCATAATCAGCGATGTGACGTCACACTTGTTAGTCCTTTACATGTAAGATTTATATCAGTCTTATTCGTGGTCGTCGATATATAATCAAAGATAGTTCTAGTAGTATATTTAAAATAACCCCCGGACATAACTATGTGCTACAGAAGAAGCACAAATGCGAGTGAAGACCATAGTCAATGATTAGATTGACGCCATTGACGTCATGGACACGTTGGTTCTTATCGAAAATTAAATCGTGTTCCCTGACACGCGGCCAGATATAACTCTATATTTTAAATATATCTTGCAAACAGACCTGATGAACGACCCTGACTAAACTTATACATCCCAGGTGGCGACAAATCTTAACCTTTGCAAATTCACCACATGCGATTCCTGGTATTGTCGATACCATAGCTCATGTCCTTCCCCAGACTGAGACGCTTAGCAAATCATGTTATAATTTCGCCAATAGCTAACTACTAATTCTATCCCAAAGTCTATGACAATATACTTGATGTAAATTGTAACATATATTCATCTTCGCTTTTATATTTTACCTTAAAGGGTTTTCAATGCTAGCTTTGCAACACAGACGAATTTTGATGGACGTGAGTCATAAGAGGGATGGCAATTGCTTATGCACGATAAATCGGCAGATTCACGCCACCTCTTATCAGTTATTTTGGGATCAAAGGGAGTGGCGTTTATACCCCGGTAAAACTCACATTAACGGATCAGCTGTCCACGGCGGAGCAGGAAACCACGGAGTGCATAACTTTACAACACTTTCGGAGTCCGCCACTGTACCCTAACTTAAATCCATATTAAATATTCGAGCTGCCTATGATAACTTATGGTTTTAACAGGATAGATCCGATACAACTAGATTTTATATGATAGATGAGTATATCATATGGATGGCTTTTGATAAAAATAACATTTTACTGCTAATCTGAAAACGCTTCATTTATCTCACATGCTACACCTTACCCTGATTAAACTAACTACCGTAGTTAAATGTTTAGGATTTCTTGTCGGGGATAGAAAATATTCTGGCGTTATTATTAAAGTGACCGACAAGTGAACACAGGCTCCGATGTATAACAATCATTCCAAGAATTAAATTTTAACGCGGTATGTGTAGAATTATATGCTGGTATTTTTTTCCAGAGATTAATTGCATAGTATCTTATATTGCCCTGCTTTGTATATTTTGACCATCATTAGGGTATTCTATCATATGGGTGAACGAGACAATCTTGATTGAAATCTATTACGTCCACCTATAGCGAGTAGACTATTAATATCATGGTAACAGTTACCAGATTCAAATATAATTTGCAGTCCATCGGCGAAATCACCACATACCTAGATCTGATTATTTGCTCTATGTGTAGTGCTTGTTTCACTGGATTATCGAATGTCGTGTATTGCAGGGTGGCGATGAAAAATGTGGATAAAGTGCCTTTATATGACTGTAATTGACGGGGCCATCACAGAGCCTGATATATTCAGATAGGGTGATCTCAGCGGCCTGGATCAGAGGTGTATGTTGAGCACGTGGCTTGACATGTTGAAGGCGCAGCAAGCGTCTGAACACCCCGACAAGCGGGTACTTTCAACTGTCTAGAAGTGGTGTGTTTCGTCAACATTAAGCATATTACCTTGTTTAGTCCATGTTAAAGCGATACAAATTGGGTGCCCGAAATCTAAAGTACATCTTAGTATAATAGATATTTTGCGGCCAGGTCTATTTCCTATCTTTTTAAATGTGGTAATTTGTATAAGAATAGTATTTCAATAAATATTTTTTGTATCATACCCAGCAAACACATAACGTTCCGCCAACGTTACTGTTAGTCACACAATGTTGTTGCAACACAGATAGCACTACAACACTGGGCCAACACTGGCTAAACTGCTGGCACCAAATCGGCATACCAACATAGGCCCACCGTAGTCTTATCCGGCAGACCAATGTAGGCTTGCTAATGTTTTGTCAACGTTGGCAAGCCTACCTAGTCTCAGACCTAGTGTTCCAACAATTAGGTGGACATGGTTGAACTGATTTAGTTGTAGTTTCCATGTGTATAAATAAATAACAACCAGATCTCAGAAAAAAATCTACTTTATTTAGTGTCATATTTTTATTCTGAACCAGAATCTGAGTTCTCGCTGTAATTGCTTCGAGTCAAGTTTCACTGTAAAACATAAGTACAAAATTGTGAGCTAAATAATGTAGAAAAAATACAGAACAATGTGTTTTTCACTGAATCATCATATTGGAGAGAAGCCTAGACACTTATATGCTGGCTCGTTTCCTTTCACCCACCCACCCGCACCAGAAACCCACACACACACATACAAACAATCAAACAAAATTTGAAGCCTCCGACAGAAATATGGTGGTTACAGTTTACTATCTACTGACAAAAATTCTTCTTTTCTTCTTCTTCTTTTTTACCCTCCATTCCTGTCATTAGCTACCAAAAGCCATTTGTTGATGCATTCGTCAACATCTGCCTCCTTAATTGACAGCATTTTAGCCACATCTGATTAAACATTTTACGCAGGTTATTGATAATTTATGGCAACTGAATATTATCATTAATCTACTAACCCTACACAACGCTGACAAGACCTTTTCTTGCACAGTTGGAAGATCTGGCCAAGCTGTTACTCAGTAGTGAAAGGAGCATTTTCTCCACTGTATCTTTCACCCCAAATCAATGCAGGGAGCATAAATGAGTAACCTAAACACACGCAACAACAATCAGACATTTTCCTGCTATGCTGTAAGTAATACAATCATGACAGTATCTAGCGATATGGGTTTTGTAATTGAAAACACCTACATCAAAAAAATATTGATTGAATATTGACTCTAAGGTAATGTCCTGTGTGATTTGATATTGGGGTGCTAGTAGAATCAATGGGCTAGTTCACCTAGCTTATTCAATTGATAATAATGTAATATCAAGTATTATATTAATATCTGTTCAGAAGCATGCACAAGAACTGAAACGAACCGCTAAGATAAAAGGAAGAAGGGTAAACACATCTTTAACAAGGCATATTGTTAGTGAAGCACCATACCTATTTGAAAATTACTGTCAAGAGTAACTTAGTGTCATTAGTATTTATGTCGTTTTATTTACCTGCATTGTACTTTTTTAATTAAGATATGCTATGTTGAATGGTCTGTCGGTAAGTGCATTAGCTGAAACAATAGGGACACTGCGCAAATGTCCAAGGTGGAAGCTGGCAAGGTGCAAGCATTAGAAATGCCTTCTGGGGTTGTCTGTTAGCGACCAGGCAGTTACAACCTGATTGAACTGGAAGCTGTTCTGTCCCACAGGAAAGACAAAGTTTGAGGGTACATACAACAATGTTCCAGACTGAACACTATTATCATATATTGCATTATAGAAAAGATATGCAGCTATAGTAACTGATACCAATATCATTGAAAACAATAAGAGCACATATCATAGTCAGTCAGAACATCATACATATTGATGATTAAATCACCACTGTTTCAGTGGTCACCGACAAGATGCAGTGTAGGTCCACGTTGGAAATAATTCCCTCCCATGAATGAGGTCCAGCCAACTGTTGACATGGAAACAGATCCTGTAAATGCTGTGAAGGACAAAAGCAAGGATACAAACACATGGGAACCATATTGCTTTGTCAAGGGAATTTTGGGGCAGGCGAATATTCTGTTGAGTGTGTGAACAGCATAAACAACTTATAGAGAGATAATCAATCATTATTTTGGATATGTGGATCTTAAATGTCAACTCAGTTGAATTTAATAATGTTATCAGTAGCATATGTTTCTTTTGAAATGTTATCGTCATTGATAATGGATAACTATGTTTGATTAAACACTGTTTCAGTGGTCACCAACAACTTGGAAGGTGCAGTGGAGGTCCACGTTGGAAATGACTCAATGAATGAGGTAGAGCCAAGTTTCGATGACCACAATAAGGTAATGGAAACAGTAGATTCTGTGGAGGACACCAGAACAGGTACAGTTGAAGGTGTTTGAAGAGAGTATTGAAAGAAAGAAGGGAGATATGAAGTGGAAGACATATTGAAACGGATGAAACGAGGACGAGGGTGGAGCTATTTAATAAAGTGGTTGGGGTATGACAAAACCACATGTGCACTATATTCTTTTGTTAAGGGAATTTTAGGGTCAGATGAATATTCTGTCGAGAGAGTGAACATCACAAAAACCTAGTTGTATATAATAATTTAATCAGCAGCATGTGTGTTATGAAACTATTCCAGCTATAAGCCCTTAATTATCAGCATGATGTGGCCTGTACCAAATCCCTTTGATTAATGGCTGACAAGAGACCGTGGACCAATGGCGTGGGCTGTTCAAGGGCCTCAGGGGAATACAACGACCGGGAGCACTATATAATCAGCCCGCTCATATACCAGTGGGGGGGGGGCACTTGGCCTTATTCTGAATAGGTGTGTGACGCGGGACCTAAAAAACCCGTACCCGTCGAACAAGGTCAAAATGGCCAAAAGCATACCCCGTCGTACAAGATATTATGCAAATGTATAACCCTCCGAACAGATTTGAAGCTGAAAAAATTAACCCTGTTGTACAAGTATGAGGCCAAAATAACCCGTTGTACAAGTTGAGAGGCCGAAAAAACATACCCCGTCTCGCGGCACATATATACTACCTCTATACACTTAAGTGCCCCCCCCCCCCCCCCGGGTCATATCATTTCAAAATTTATCTACGGCTATGCTTCACACACCAATATTTATGTTGATATTATGATATTAACAGTAGTATCAAACTCACTCACTCGCGTACATTAAACACTCGTGTTGTTTTATTAACGCAGCGCCTGACCACTTCAAGTTACCGAACTCAATATTTCACGTCAACCGCTTTATCTGTTTATTATCGCCCATATCAAGTCACAATGTTCAGACAAAACTCGCTGTAAATTATTAACAATGCTACCGATAAATTGACACTTGACCCCTTGGGATCGAGGAGATATCGCATATCATCTCCAATAATGCTTTCATCCGCAAAACAAAATCACTTCAACAATTCGACAGCCTAAACTCTCCCATGTTCATGATGTTGTTGTTGGTTATTCAGATTTGAGTGGTTTCGGCAGCTTTTGTCATGTACCACCTAAACTCTTTCAACACCAGAGACCGGTATATCCGTCTGGGCGTCGTGGTTATAATATGACTGCGGAGACGTGTGATTGGCCTATAGAGGGGATTCCATGCCAGGATTCCATGACGTTGCCAAAAATGTCGCCTTTTGCTGCAGACACCCATTAAGACCTGTTACGAATAAGGGGCCAGTCGGATCGATTTTGTAATGAATAAGATGTATGGAAAACATGGATGGAAAAACAATGTTTATCCCTGGGAAACTACACAGCCAACTGTATATGACAGAAATCTGTCCCAGAAATCACTCCCGCTTGTACACCGGCAATACGTCACAAGATGTTAGAATGTCCGAATTTCAGTATTAAACCGAAAAATTTGCTAGATGAGTTCACCGCGTATATAGTAACACCGATCATAAAGATAAGGATCATTTAAATGATTTATCCGGGGCCAAAATTAAGGTTTGAAGTAAAACATGAATAAAGTTTTAAAATGTGGCAACTAAAATACCAGATATCATGCTTGCGTTTTCCATGATCGCAAAACGATTATCGAGTTAACGAGATGGAGATCACGAGTGTCATTCGCTAGGTGGCGATACTCACGCTGCATTCAATCTCGCGGTTCACCGCTCGCGTCACGAGATCTCGTTCCACCTGCAACGCTGGTTGGCGAATGCAGGTATCTCACATGGTACGATAAGACCAGCTGCAATGTCTATAAGCATAAGCAGTTGGAGACCTGCACACGCTACTTGGCATTGAAGGTTTCAGAATCGGGTGCTCTCTTACCCCCTTTGACTCAAAGCGGTGGATAGCTGCTAACGGCGTAGACACCCTGGTTTATGGGAACACTAGTTTACCAATTAACTAGCCCCTCGGCCCCGTTTGGGGGTCGGGTCCGAGGCACCCTTAGGGTAAATATCTTGAGCACGATCTTGGCGACCTTTCGGCCTTCATTGGTATTAGCGCAACGAGGCCTGGGTGAGCAAAATCTTGTATAAGCTGCCAAGGGGTCAGTAGTATACATGGGAGAGGTTGTGTCCCAGAACCGCTAGCATGTATACTTCTAGTGTGGGGATTGAATTTTCACACTCAATATATTTGATGAGACATGGCAGTATCAAATAAATTCGGACAGCCGCCTGCCAAGTGGACATGTGTAACGAATATTTTGTTGTAGTGTGTGTAGTGGCAAGACCATTAGCATGTCTATCCATAGAGGCAAGACGATTAGTTTGTTGTAGATAAGCCTTTATCTGGAACAACTCACATAAGGGTTAGATTATACTGGCGCTAGCGATAATCGAAGATGCATAACGGGCAAACCATAAAAACTTGATAAACACCTGTCGAACAATGTGGTAAAAATATTTACAGATTTTATGCTACAGTTACCAAATTGTGCCATTAACATATTCGTTCTCGACGCAAGATCACCACATGCAGCATCAATGTGGTATTTTTCTGAATTATGAAGAGAAGTTCTATCACAGCCATGGATCCCTTTGAAATATGTTGAATATAACATAATTTGAACAGTAAAAACGAACAGCGTAATGTAACAATGGATGCGATTGTGTTAAAACTCTATTGTATAATAAAACAAATGGCGCAAATGAATGGCTACATGACTGCTCATTATACATGTCTAATGTATAACCTTTCATCATTCCAATAATCATTTAGTGTCAACATCATATTAGTATATGTAACAGATGCCTGGTGAACGAAATACATCCAAACGGGTAACACCTATGCTATCAAGCTGACGTAAGCATGACAGCTATAACCACCAGAGCAGCATTGGTCACGGCTGTGGGCAAGGTCGGTGCCGCGCAAGCTCCGCTGTCACTGGATTCTGTATAGCCATCCAGGAGCTCCAATGCATCGCAGTCAGCTGGCAACGATAGTGACATAATAGGACCTGTGTATTGGCGCATTATGTTAGCGTACACAACCATCGAATCTTTTCCACATTCTTCACGTATTTTTTCTACGGAGCATTTGATGGAAGATTTCGTGTCGCTGTGTAACAAAAAGCACACTGGTCGTTTTGACATTTTGCATCCTGTCGTTAGTGTTGACAACAATAATATAATACTCTATCGTACATTCATGTACACAGCAGCGCATGACTCCAAATGATAGAGCTATCAGTGACATGCTTCCATCCCGCTGTAAATAGTTTGACTTCATCAACATCTTCACGACATTATTCAGAAAAATGAAACCAAACGGGTTTACCTGCAAATATTTTTGGGCTCCGTTGTGTTGCCAAAACCGTCAATACATTTCTGAACCTCTTCAAATACGTCCTTGTCATTGTTGCATTTCCCTAACGCGACCACGCCTGCATTACACAAACAGGCAATGTGCAAATCATAGCATAAAGTTTAACCGCATCATCACACATTGTACTTCACGTTATCATGCAGTTGGTACAGGCAGCAGATATTTCCGCTCTTGGGAAGATAACAATGATTACCACACCGTGGCGCATTTACTACATAGGACCGTCATATTTACGACACATTGCCGCAGTATCTACATCAAACGGCCGCAGTGTTTATAACATTGTCAAGCTGTGTTTACGGCATTCCCAAGCCACAGGCTCTTCCTGCGGCATAACTATGTTTTACACTTTTGTTAGCAAATTACGCTCCCTGTAATTTCCATTAAAAGCAACACCTTACCAGCTCTGTTGCCCGCAGCACAGATGTATTGGTGGTAACCAGTGAATGCATCGAATACTGAATTCTTGCAAGCTACTGAAAATGGCTCAAAACATGCTGTGGCTTTCTCAGCGGCACTGTACAACTCAATTATTGCACCAATCAAATACAATGCAAAATATGCCATGAAGTGAAGCTATCCCTTCTTCGTGTAAAAATAAAAAGCAATTTGTCTTAGGTGAATCTTATAGTTCAATATTACATGCCTTGCCGAGGCAGGGCTTTATGTAATCACTAATACCTGCAGAAACTCGCCAGGAGTTTAGATGTCCGAAAAAATAGTGATGAAGACAAGTTGAGGTAAGTATTTGTAACCAGTGATAAACACCGTTGTTCTTCTTGGTTGCACATTTCCCAGTGACCTTCACATTTCACCAAAGCCGACCGCGTTTCAGAGGTACAGTCACAATTTTGGCTGCACCATCTTTTATCGATAATGTCTCATCAAAGATTTATGTTATATCACCTGTTGTTGGTCTAGTTTTCATGTCACAGATAACAATGCTCGGTAGATGGGCGCGTATGCTGAGCACCAGAGCGGCGCTGTAAGGGTCCACCAAGTCCTCAGCACATCCAATTACAACATTCTTTGAGCACGCTTCAAGAGGATCCAAAAGGCTGAACACAATTCCATACGAAATCAACAATAAATAAATTATAGTACATTCCATTGTATAGAGTTTTTACCGGAAGTCGAATATATCACGGATCTCATATGCTATGCTCAATACCGGAAGTCAACGATGTCAAGGACTTCATATGCTTTATACAATACAGAATGACAAGTTTATCAGGGATCTCATTTGTAGAGTAAATTGAGATCATAATCTCCTTACAAGCATGCGTCAGTGCTGGAGAGGTCTTGGAAAAATGTCTGAACGCAGCTGTCCATGGCGGTGGTGACAGCAGGGCTGGTGAGGCAGTCCTTATTGAGTGAAAAACCTGTAACACAATCCAATATCGATAAGAGGAACGAACACCTCTGTAACGTAGCTTACTGGATAATAAATGGTCCATTGGGACGCAGCTCCAAGAACGAGGCTCAAAGATAATGAACCGTCCATTGGGACGCAGCTCCAAGAACGCGACTCAAAGATAATGAATCGTCCATTGGGACGCAGCTCCAAGAACGCGGCTCAATGATAATGAACGGTCCACTTTAAGGAAGCACCAGTGTTTGTAAATTATTATTAGTAACCATTGGCCCGTTCATGGTATCCGAACCGATGGCTGCACATATTTTTGTATACAAGTGATTCGTCCTTTTTAGTACATTCTCAGTTACAAGGACATCTAACAAGTGATGCGAAATATCTTCCCTTGTACAAATTGGACCAACCATCTATTATGAAGTGTTTATCAATTGGCAATATGACCTCCAAATAAAGGCGTCTTTACAAACCCTCATTTTTGAACGCTGGTTGATAATTGAACGGCATAATAAGTAGGACAATCATAACGTTTCCAAGAAGCCGGGTCGACTCACTCATTGAGTTTGCCGGCGTGCATATATCTGAGATCATCGAGTCTGTTTTTTGCTGTTCAGACACGAACGTTTCGTCGTCACAGCGGCCAACGACAGGTTCAGCACATACAATAGCTGCTCTGCTGATACTGACAACACAAATTACAATGATAAATACAGATAAAGCCACACTGTCGTCACCCAACACAAGCTACAATGATGAACACAGATAAAACCACACTGATGTCACTCAACACAAGTCACAATCAAAAACAGAGATAAGATCACTCTACAAAAGCATCAATGATGAACGCGCATAAAGCCGCCCTGCCAAAACAAGATACACAAATCATTGCAAACGAAGGAAGCATAATTGAAACAACTCAATTAGGCAAATACGTACTCGCAAAAGTTGCCGAAGATTTCCCGTGAGGTGGTGTTGAGGGACCGTAAGCCGGCGAAGCAGTCTAAGATGGCGCCCTCGTCACACGTCTGCTGACTCACCACAGCGTGACCTGATGATTAACGGCCATTCAGAATGTTAATGACAGTACATGAACAACAACCAATGTAGCAAGTCCCTCATTGGCGCTCTTTGTTAATATGTTGTTAATTGAGAACACAAACAAAACCCGGATTTCCTATTGTTAAAACAATATTGTTACTCGACACAATGATTTACCTGATACCAAACCAAGAAGAATTAGGAATTTCATCCTGAAGATGTCTTAATACAATATAACTTCCAATACCAGAGTGATTACTGTACTACAATCAGGAATCTCGGCCTTATATAGAGTAACAGGTCCGCTTGAATCATTTCTTAACCGGATCTGACATTTCATGGAATGAAACAACAATTATATTGCATAGCTGAAGAGCGTGTTTATCAACTGCTCAGGCTAAGTGTTTGTCCGGTAAATAACTTTTATGCCTCCTAAGTGTTCGCCCTAAACCCGCACCTGTTGACTACAGTAACAGAAGAGTGACACCCCAATTGTGGACTAGTACTCTGCGGCCAGGTGACCCGTCACGTACGCCAGCCCCGCTCAGGCCATGTGCCGAGGTGGTATATGAGTCAGAACTAGTGGCCCAACAGGATTTGCTACTGCACAGCGCGGAGACGGAAGTAGATGTTTTAAACGCCTCGTTGTTCAATGGGGTAAGATTGAGCTTGTGTAGTACCTTACCGAGAAAGCTGTGCTGTTGCTTGTACCAACGGGCTAAGGAGATCCCGAGGCATTTCGGTCGTTAATCATCACCACCATCATTATCAAAATAATTGATATCACCACCATCATCATCAAAATCATTGATATCACCACCATCATCATCATCAAAATCATTGATATCACCACACATCATCATCAAAATCATTGATATTACCACCATCATCATCAAAATCATTGATATTACCACACATCATCATCAAAATCATTGATATCACCACCATCATCATCAAAATCATTGATATCACCACACATCATCATCAAAATCATTGATATAACCTCCATCATCATCAAAATCATTGATATCACCACCATCATCATCAAAATCAAATATCATTGATCATCATCAAAATCATTGATATCACCCCATCATCATCAAAATCATTGATATCACCACCATCATCATCAAAATCATTGATATCACCCCATCATCATCAAAATCATTGATATCACCACACATCATCATCAAAATCATTGATATTACCACCATCATCATCAAAATCATTGATATTACCACACATCATCATCAAAATCATTGATATCACCACCTTCATCATCAAAATCATTGATATCACCATACATCATCATCAAAATCATTGATATTACCACCATCATCATCAAAATCATTGATATCACCACCATCATCATCAACATCTTTGATATCACCACCATCATCATCAAAATCATTGATATCACCACCATCATCAAAATTATTGATATCACCACTATCATCATCAAAATCATTGATATCACCACCATCATCATTATCACCTCTAACTTCATCAATTACACAACAATCATTACACCAGCAGCAGCAATAACAACCCCCCCCCCACCCTGCCACTACAGAGCAATATCCCTTGTTATCCCGTAGATAACAAATCCGTTAGAGTAGATGAAACTTCATGGCCGAGCACCCAGAAGCGAGCATCAGTCTGTGAGTCATCAAACATGACCTTTACGTAAATTACAAGGTAACCAGGTCAAAGACGACCGCAGAAGGAAGTACGTACCTCGATCGAGGTACGTACTTCGTTCCTAGTACGGCGTACTTGGTTTGAAGTATGCATACATAAACATTAATTTTCTCAACTGTTTTTCAAATTGTGACATTATTTACTGAGATTTGTTTGGGTTAAATCGTGGAAACCCTCTTAGTAGTCACAGCCTCGATTTTGGACCATATTTTAGCGTTGCCCATGTACGAGAAGGCTTTTCTACGCGTTTTCAAACTTTAGTTCGGCGGCCATCGCGTGTCTTTTCCGACGATTGATGAGGCAAAAATCCTTTTTGAATCAGTCTGGCAAAGTAAAGAACTTACTTTTTGCGGAGCATAGTTTGTCTAGATTATATGAAATACAGTTTAGTGAAAATTGTATGGCATATTTGTGACTTATGGATGATAACATCACACCCCATGTCAATCCATTTGCACAACCGATATTTGCGTACTCCAATCGAAGTATGCCGTACCATGATTGTTTCAAATCTCGCTTGTTGTCCACCCGGGTCTGATTGAGTGTTCATATACGTGTTCTGTTGTGTTTAAAAATGAATGTTCTTCTCAAATAGAATAACAAAGCAGCAAGGTGTTTGATATTGAAAAGAATGCCCCCAAAAACACCACAACAGCAAGTTTTCATACTTTTGTTGGCCTGTTCTGTTCGAGTTTTGGAAAACTTTTGTTCTTGTTTTAATTGGATGTTAGGTTATTATTTAAGGCTTTACAGATGGAAACGAGCATCATTACATATGTAATGAACATTATCATTTTAGCACACTTAAGGTTTACCAGATATGGAATGGATTGTTCACAAAATCACAGGGTCACCGATCAGGTTGTATTGAAATTTACTATGCTTTATTACAAATACTTCCATAGCAATGTGGACAGTGGTCATAAGAATATTTGGCCAAATCATATGCCTTTAACAATATATCATGCAGATCCATATTTTGTGAAGGAGTGGAGGAACAGCAATGTTTGAGTTAATTTTATTTTAGAAATAATTCTCAAGTAGCAGATTGTGTTCAAAATCACATATGTAAAATATTCGGTATTACATAATAGGATACCGAATCCCCGAGTGCAGGTACATTATAAATCAATTACCAGTATTATAATGAGACAGATAATGATAACAAGTATAGTAACGTTATGAATGTTTGACAGCTAAAGGTATACGTATGATGTTGATGCAATAAGTGAGATACAAAACTATGATATGTCTAGGACAGGTTACACAACGCATGATAAAGCTACTTAAATAGGTCATGACACAGATAGGATTAATTGATATACCTATACATGTACAGACATACATATTACAACAGTGAGTGTTGAATGACAAAACTAGAGGAAAGCATGTACAAAAGGTGGGATGGCATTGAAAACGGAAGGGGGGGGGGAATGGGAGTGCAAATTGATGTGATCTCGTTGAAATCTAATTGAAAAAGACAAAGAAGTGCTGGTTACCTGACCATATCCGCGCGGGATTTAATTGGGGCAGCCTCTTCCCTTCTAAAGAGAAAAGATAAGGACTTATGCGATAACGTTTACAAATTAGACAAATTAAACCTATGTTTTCATGAAAATGGAATCCAGAATAAAATATTCTCTCTGTCTCTGTTGTTTGGAATGGAATATATTGGAAAAAATTACTTAAACTTTCAGAGATACAAAGTGGGAACACCACACAGGTTAAATACATATTGCATACATAGCTGATGAATGCCGCGAGAGCGGAAACGAGAGGAAGAGGATAATATGCACAAAGTCTTATGAACTTGTTCAGCGATGTGAGGGCAATATTCTGGTTGAGTATATAGACGATAACAGGCAAGACCTGGTACACCCCTCACAGGAATAGCTTCTTCATTGAGAGAGCTGTAACCAACTTTCAGCGGCTTGGAAGGCGGCTCCATGGACTTATCACTAACGGCTGAAGGAATGTTCAAGTCTGGATAGATTTCATCCACTTCATCAATGCATGATTGACAGAACTTAGGAGCAGTTTTTGTGTAATGGACAGATTCTGTTTTTCTTTGACACCACTTGGAAATTTTAATTTCAGGTTGGAAATTTTAATTTCAGGTTTCCAGTTTCCAAACATCCTCATTGTGATTGAAGGCTTTCAGAAGAACACCGTCTTGAATATGGCTTGGCCCATAGCTGTTCCATTCTGAAAAAAAAAACAAAAGTAAATCAGATACTGGCTAGTCAAATACATAACATTAAATATTATAATCTATGTTTAAGTACACAACACAAACCAGCAATTCCTGTGAGATTGTTTTATATCACCCTCTACTAATAGACTAAATCACATTCGGTTTGAAATATTGACATTGTCACTTCAAGCCGTGCACGACAAATTCCAAAACAAATTATCTTATAACTTGCTATTCGGTCGTATGATTCATAAGTGTCATTCTTTTATCTGTATACGATCTACTATCAGAATATGGCACCAATTCAAAAGGAAACACACCGTACTTCGATTTAAGTACGATCGCATCACTACGCCATTGTTTCAGAAAAATCATTCAACAGTGGTGTTATTTATTAGCGATAGCTCATTAATATGCCATAGAATTTTGAATAACATATAATGTATCATTAGATGATATACTTGCAAATTAGAAAACATAGACCTTACCTCTGCCATGTTGATGTGTGTACAAAATTTAAACCATGAACGCAGAAAAACTTGAAGTCGCTGTCGAATAATGGAAGTGAAAACTCTTCTTGTGAAGGCCCAATATCGCCCTCAACAACATATTTGGTTTCAAATGTAGGCCATAATATATTTGCATAATTAAATCGTTCAAAGCCAATCACATTTCAGAAAATAATGTCATAAAATGCAAAACAGCAGAGGGCGGTGGCACGACTATCATGCGTACCTCAATCGAGGTGCGCCGTACTGGGAACGAGGTACGTACCTCGATCGAGGTACGTACTTCGTTCTGCGGTCAGTCCGCGACCTGGTAACTATGGTACTCGACGGACAGCTAACAAAATTGGACCCACGGGGCCGCCACTGAAATAAGCTGACTGGCTGGGACATATCACTGTCAGGCATGCCGTAAACTAGCCACGTTCCCAGATGTAAGCTTCTCATCTCATATTATTACTCCTACAAGACGATATCGGTCGATTTCAGCTGCCACATCTGGGCCGTTAATGCAAAGAGTTTATAGCTTCGCCAAGTGTGCTTACTTATGCCTTCCGCCGGAGGAAATATGTGAAGACGCCACCTGTTAGCCGAAGCGTATATTGTCATAACGTCTCTTAAAACCACGTGGCATTCTCTGTTTAATTTTGAGCAGTAGTCACCTCGACCAATCAGATGACTCCATATATTTAACAGCCGCCAAGCCCCGAGGCGTTGGATCAACAGTCCCATGTGCTTTTGTTGATTTCATGGTATAGTTAGTCGCCTGTTGACGGGGGTGTCTTTCGTGTGATTTCATGATCGTCACGCAGTTTAGCGTAGCTTCAAACGCTTTGCTCGAGACCTTCACATGCCCCTGACATGCCCAAAAATGTTAATGTCAACCCCATGCCAGTTTCCTCGCTCCAGACAGTTATTGACAGTCTAGAACTACCATCCGCAGTGCGGAGATGAAAGATCGAGGATCGTAAACTGCGCTGACGCTATTAGAAGAGAACTGTTTTCGATAGGTGCACCCTAGACGGGTAATGTATCAAGTTGACATTTATTCAATAGTGTACTTGTTATTTTCGC
>CM067351.1:9798210-9849418 GCA_034190875.2 Urechis unicinctus
GCTTATTACATCCCGAGATATCAGCAATGTTTACAACACCAAAGGAAGAAGAGTCAGCCAATACACTTTACTGCATCATTTCCAGTCTCGATCTGGATGTGACTGGCTTCAATTACTCAAACTACTTCTGTATTGCAGCCATGCATAATAATACTCAACCAATGCACCACGCTGAGATAGATGTAATCACCAAGCTAGCGGCAGAGCCCATTTTATATTCCTTCCTATGATTCCCTCTCCTTCCAGATAGGCAGTAATAAGGAAAAACAGCGAGTTATTTTTGGTTGAAATCCAAATACTTTAGGATAATTGTCAGCTGGGTTAATATGGCGGCAGTTGCCGTTTTCCCCACAGAGCTAGATGTATGTTTGACCAACTGTACGGTCATTTTCTTTTGACGACGTAAACAACTTTTTCTAGGTTGCCGTAGGAGTCAGAGTTCCATGGTAAGCGGCAATACATAACCAGATCTTCAGCACACCATAGCATGGCGTAAAATATGCGTCTGTTTGCTTACATCCTTCCACAATGAGAGAGTTCGGCATACATCGGCAAATCAATAGTTCACGGACGTCAGTATTCTAGACGATTATCCAGAGAATATCTGTAAACCAAGGTCATCAGATTTATTATCACCCAGGAGCAATAAACACCCGATAACTAAAAAGTCAGTGAACCCTATGTGATCCAGAACATGGCAAGCATAACCAAGGAGAGCGAATAAACTGAAGCATCGTTAAAGCGAATCCTACATGTATAATGCCCATAATATCAAGTCTACCTTGAAAGTGACATTGATTATTGGTTTTCAGGGAAACCAATCATACTGGAGTCTGGATGCAGGCTTTCATAGACTGACGACACCTCATACGTCAATAATTATCACACCATATGCACATTTTAGCACCCATCTGATCAACTCTACGATTATGTTTGCGTCCATCATTACAGATTAAGGAGTCAGGGATATTACTGCATACCATGTGCTCCTGAATAACACACGATCAATATTACTGGACAATATTATTATGCGAATCCATATAATTCCACTGAAGTATACATTAACCCCATCGTGAATGTTACCACCTCATGAAAACTCACGTGTTACGGAGATATATCGACTTAGACAACTTCATCTAGATATCCAAATGCAGTTAAAGTCAGACTGAATTTGTATTATTTTCTGTCTCTGTTCCCGAATGTGATCACCGCTTTAGCGTATTTCTCTGAGACGCACGTGGGACAGGTTAGTGTGACCTGCCGTTCGGTTCCATACAGTCCCGCCCTCTTGTGGCGGCGCTTGTGTGTATAATAGAAACTTGAGCTGCGTTCCAATTTATGTGGCGCCACCAGTTACACTCGAGTCGCGATTGCTGCGTCACGAATTAGCCGACAAAACTCTGCTGGCCTATTGGGCGTCTCATGCAGGCTTCTTATTATGAGCGCGTGGGACAAATTTAGGACGTGGACAACATGTGACAAAGTATTGTGGATCATAACGCAGCCGGTAAATATCGAATGTCACAACGACAGAAATGATATATTTGCTTCGAGCAATGACGACCAAAGCTTCTGCATAGGATTTATTCACGAGAATTTCTGCCTTTAGCATTCGTTCAAGGGGACCTAAAACGAATGATTTTCCACTGGTGATATCATCAACTAAGAATGATATAATCAATTCATTCAGATGCTCTTTTGAAACGATTTGGCAAACTGCATTAATGCTAAGATCCCTAGTAAGTTCACTTTTTGTGCATTTATAATGATGTATGGACAATAACAATTTCCACATTATGCCCCAAAACAAAATGAAAATACTTATACGCATAGCGGATTTTCCCTTGCAAATTACGGACGCCGCCTTTGCACTCACGTTCTAAGCGGATGTTTAGCAAAGTTCCTAGTGTGAACACGAGAAATGTCCTGTATATCACTTTTCCCAAATCGGTCGCTTGCCAGTGTTTCAAAATGTATCGCATGTTATTTTAATGTAGCGCTGTTCTATCACATGCACGTTTCACTGTTGTGCTTTTCTATGACCAGTGTTCTGCTCTGCTGTACAATCATCGTTTTACTGTGGCGCTGTTCTATGACCATTGTTCTGCCACTGCTGCACCATCACCGTTTTATTGTGGCGCTGTTCTATGACCAGTGTTCTGCTCTACTGTACCACCACAGTTTTACTGTGGCGCTGTTCTATCACAACTGGTCTGCTCTGCTGTACCATCACCGTTTTACTGTGGCACTGTTCTATGACCAGTGTTCTGCTCTGCTGCACTATCACCGTTTTACTGAGGCGCTGTTCTGTCACCAGTGTTCGGTTCTGCTGCACTATCACCGTTTTACTGTGGTTTTTTTGGCAAACTGCATTAATGCTAAGATCCCTTGTAAGTTTACTTATTGTGCATTTATAATGATGTATGGACAATAACAATTTCCACATGATGCCCCAAAACAAAATGAAAATACTTATACGCATAGATTATTTTTTTGCCGGCGCGTTCACAGTTGTGACGAAGGATTTTCCCTTGCAAATTATGGACGCCGTCTTTGCACTCACGTTCTAAGCGGATGTTTAGTAAAGCTCCTAGTGTGAACACGAGAAATGTCCTGTATATCACTTTTCCAAAATCGGTCCCTAGCCAGTGTTTCAAAATGTAGCATATGTGTTTTTACTGTAGCGCTGTTCTATCACATGCACGTTTCACTGTTGTGCTGTTCTATGACCAGTGTTCTGCTCTGCTGTACTATCACCGCTTTACTGTGGCACTGTTGTATCACCAGTGTTCTGCTCTACTGTACCATCACCGTGTTACTGTGGCGCTGTTCTATCACAAATGGTCTGCTCTGCTGCACTATCACCGTTTTACTGAGGCGCTGTTCTATCACCAGTGTTCTTCTCGGCTGTACCACCACCGTTTAACTGTGGCGCTGTTCTATCAGCTTGAGAAAGATATGGAATCGCTGGGGGTTTGCAAGAAGTCACAGCACAATGATTGACTGCTGTTTTATGCTTTGTGCGGAGCACGCAACGCATGCTCCTTGTACTAGCACGAGAATAAAATACGGTGCCAGTGAGGCTTTGCGCTGGTTAGCTTGAGACCAGGCAGTTAATAAAATAGTTTCTGCTTGGGTTTAAATCCGAGGGTCCGTCGTTGAGGTCAGGTGTTATGCGATTGTGGGATATGGACATTGAAACGTATAATGTGCACTAAGGTCCGAAATTGTGTATGATCAAACTTAATCCTTGATCGGCAAAAGACAACTCCAAATATGTAGTGGTGTTCATGAAAAGAGTAGGTATATTCCCATTTCCCTTAACTTACAACAAATTGCTACCGCGCAATGTATACAAATAATCGCATAATAACAAAACGCCACAACGATTGATTGATAGTATATGACAAAAGTGGTCTACATCTGACGCAAATCAAACTAATTTCACTTGATACATCTACTTGTCATTTGTTTAGTTCACTTCCATGAATGAGATGCTTTTGCTTACCATTGTACCAGCAGCCATTGTCAGAGTTAAGCAGTTATATATCGTGACTTACTTCCGAACAGTTGCGATTCATGTAACCATTAAAGCTGGCCGTGTCTTTACATACGATTTAGGTACATAGCTTCTTAGTGTGATAGTCCATGTCATTACTAACCTGTTGACAATACGCAATGACGAAAATAAATTCTTACCTAACGTGAAACTATATTTATGAATCCCCAAACACAAAACTAACACTAATAAGCACATTTTCAACCGATGAATCCGTTGCCTGGCAACCATATTAACAGCTGCTTGAAATTTGACAGCTGAATCTCTGTTCGCTACTTTCCTGGATAACTCGTTAGTGTGCGCATGTGGTAGTACTATCCGCCTACTATATTATGTATGGCTATAACTCGCATTACAAACTTAACTATCATAATCGTGCAAACATTTTGTCCTCAAACCAACTTTGCATTTCATATACAATTGGTTTCTCGCTGGTGTTTCATAAAATAGCTAATAAAATAGTTTTTCATACTGAAGACTCACGTACTTTCGTAATTGTCATATATCAATGATCGAAACGCATGCGTGTCTTCCTAGACTCTCATGTTGAAATCCAATTAGGGATTCTGCAATCCATGTTTAGTGCATAGAGGACATCTAACCTGTAATCATGGTGTCCTTGAATAACATCAGATTGTACAGCATATCATGAAATTGTCATTGATGAGTTGGGGAAAAGATTGAATACTTAGTCATTGTAGCTGCATTTTCAGCAGGTGTCGAAGGCAGAACATATGTCACGCCACCCTGCTTGGCCTTCCATTGACAAATGAATGAGGTGTATCTGAGCTGCATCTCTTTTATGCGCAACGCTTTGTATTGCGTTTATCTATCAAATGAGACCCTTAATGTACATGCTGTAAACAGATCCGACCGTTAAGGAGCACTACCAATGAAAGGGGGTTCTATGCCTGCTGATGCAGTGTAAACATCCTCAGATGTAAATAATGCTCCAAACAAGTAACCAGGGAATTCCGGCAAACAAGGGTCAGGAGATTTACGATTACCCAGGAGCAAAAACAACCCAGTAATTGAAAACTCAGTGATGCACGTGTGGTCAAGAACATTTAGAGGCTTATAGACAGTCGCATCATGTCTTTCCGCATATTCTAACGCTGTGCTGCTGATATCAATATGCCAGGGAATATTCGTATAGGTGGAGTAGATTGTTAGTATACAGGGTAGACCCATCATATTGACAGCTAAAGGGAACGTTTTAAGGATTAAAGTCTCAATAAGACTAGACAGATTGACTGCATAGTTTTTAAGTTTCAGACAATATTATTGTGTGTACAACATTTACGAAACCATGAAGGCAAAACAATGTTGCTTATACCCTTTCTCGTGCAGTTATGGTCTTCATTGATATTCACCAGATATATATGTACAACATTCACTCTCTCAATCAGGTCATTTTAATATCGAACAAGCAGTAATGGAGTAGATGCAACAAGAGAATGCGAATACCACAAGCTTTTTGTATTGATCTGATTCCGTACCTCAAGACCGATTGTAGTGTTAGTTACTTTACATTCGTGTGGTCCTCAAGGGTTATGATGTGTTAACTATATACAGAGAATGCAATTGACCCGACAGCAACAGCTGTAATCATAGTGTGCTTGAATAAACATACACGACTGTAAATGTCTTCAAACGAATCCACCTATTCAGTGTTATGAATATCAAGCATTGCAAGGAACAAGGTCACCAAAGCGTCTGAACGAATTATATCCTGTCCCGCCGCTCTCTGTATCTACCCCACGAATGCCGGACCCCCTTTAAAGTATGATGTTGTTTCAGAAAGCAAGAGTTGGTAAGACGTTGTTATAAAGCACAAACTGCATTCATACGTCGCTCTGTTACTCTTCCCAAATATGCTTATCATTGAACCAACCAGAGTTGACATATGAATGCCGAATATAGTGAACGGTTTAGTGAACGAAGCTTGTTACGAACGAAGATATACACGGGATAAAGCAATGCACCGTGCTTCCCCACCATCCAGAACAACTAAGCTGCAATCATCAGAATCATTGTGAACCCCCACTTTTGAACTTTGCCCACCAACCAATGCAGCACAGAGTTAGCTCCAACGATTTACAAGAACAACTGGATGCAATTCCATGAAATGCAACTTACCTTTGCTAACAGCGTCTATAAAGGCAAAGGGATAATGTGCCCTGTAGTCAAAACAAAGGCCATCAATAAATGATGGTACACAAAAACGAACAAAGTCGTGATATAACATTCGTATAGTCTTGGTTCTCATTAAATAGCGCGTTATAAATGTCGATGAATCACCAACTGATAATGCTTAATCAAATAAGGAATAAAGTGGACAGATATATGATGCTCACTAATATTGCTTGTATGAAGATGATTTTCGCCACCTCATTCTTCATAGTGCGTTTGATTAGATTTCGATGCATTGCTTTCCAATAAAGTGATGCGAATCAGACGCACATGAAGATGAATAACTTCGTTACAACACATGGCTCATATCCTCTCATGCTTCTATGAAGTAATAAATTGGGAGTAATGTCAAGCCTTGGAATTTTGCCAGTAAAGTCATCAGTCAAATATCGATAATCCAAAATATCTTAGCTTGGCTCGAGAGGTCTACAACGACCCTTCAGACAAAGCATAAGATTATTAGGGAAGAAACTTATACATCTTCACATACTTCTGACCAATACAAAGACTGCAGATAAAGGGCACATCTGTGACATAAAGCTACACCACAGAGTGGTGCATAGTGCTATCTAATCATTTCCTATTGAAAATATATATTTTGCTAAGGATAAATGCGTTTTACACATAATATCATGCCAAAGTGCATCCATACTAGCGGAGCGGGTTATAGGTTCGCCGGGAAAACCCATCATGTAAGTAGATAGTTGTAGGTTTACATAGATTGAAGACACCTCATGCTGCGATAAATCGTTTAAATCGTTACAACATCATGCATAACATTAACACTTGTGAATGTTATCGCGCTATCACGGAATAGTGCCGGCAGCTAGTATTGCCTATGCGACTGGGGAATGTAAATACTAAACTGCTTAACGTTATCAATGCCGTAACTACCCGACGCTGCGTAGACCTCATTTGCTACCCCATCTTGTGGCTCCATTTCCATAACGATAACTTTAGGGTGATTGGGGTGATGTTAATATAGAACGACAGCCAGCCATGTTTGTTGGTAACAGCCATAGCTTGAAGTAATGGTATGCTGAATTAATATGGACATTATTTGCCTGGGACGAGTCAGGGAAACATAAAATATAAAGAACTAAGTCGTTGTCGATTGATACGCCCGTCAATGTTACTTCAAAGCCGAATATCCTTCCTAGTCAGTACCTGGCGTATACAACCTGTCTCTTGTCCGATTGCATTTTGTCGAAGATGCTCATGGTTGCACGCTGCCCGTTCGTTATACATATCCTTGTCTCGATCAAACACATCCTCTTATTCATTATCATAAATAACATAGCACTAGCTGAGGCATCTAACTTGTAGTTAAGTGAAAGATCTCTTTGCTATTCTTAAGTTTGTGATTGTTCAACAGCAGTCTCTGAATGATGGACGGATCCTGATGAGTGTTTATGTGCTACATGTCGTGTGTGTCCTTATACTGGCAAAGCTCATTAAGTGTCGAGTAGAAACATTGAATTTTCTTAAGTCGGAAACAAGGCGTGGAAAGTGTGTTTTCTCTATTGCATCCAATTACCAGTAAAGTACGTGCATTGGAGGAAAATCGCACTAGACGTTACGATAAACGCTAAAACCGCTCGCCAAAGATATGGCATCCAGATTCTAGACCACTCTATTGCAAATATGTCGATGGTCGCGGCTAAATCCGTAACCACATCTTTCATAAGCTTAGCAGGTTTATTTGTATTTGTCTCTCATCACGTGATATATTTCATAGACTATAACATAAGTCTTTAAAGTCTGCTTCTGTGAACTTCCTGATACAGTTGCATCTTGCAGAATAGTGCCGGACTCTTGAACGTGGGCACGCTCGCTATCAGGTATTAGTTATAATTGGCTATCATGCAAACGTTGCTCATGGGCTGTTTCAAAATAAGATGATGCTGACCAACTTCAAAACTTCATCTGTAATCATCACGAGTCTGAAATACATATGATATACGTTAATCATCGGACTTAATGAATATTACTGCTGGGGATTGCTATTTTCAGGCAATACGGAAGTTCCATATTCATAATATAATACCGTTGATTATTTATCATATAAATTAACATATATGAATAAATATTATTTTGTGTATATATTTATATGCATATCTATATGCATACATATATATATATATATATATATATATATATATATATATATATATATATATATATATATATATATATATTTATATATATATGTATATATATATATCTATATATATATATGTATATAAAAATATATATATATATGTATATATATATATGAGTATATATATACTGACGATTACAACCATTCGTGGACTCCAACCATTCGTGGACAAATTTTTAAAGTGCATTTTTGCTATCATTAATTATCAATTATTTATTAGGCATCTTTTAATTGATACAATTAAATTGTCTAAAGCGAATTAAAATCTTTTTGTCACTTTTTATTGCTGGTATATACTTTTTGTCCTCGAAACGTCGTCCACGAAAGGTTAAGACATTAATTTATACGTATAAATCCAACCTTTGGTGCCCATATATATTTTTGAATATTTGCGGAATACCGAAATATTTTAATCATTTTCAGTCATCATGGATTAGAAACATAATATTTGTTGTAGATGTGATCATTATAAACCATTGGTAGAATTTCGCGACTTAATTCAATGTTGTAGATTAATGAAAAAGGAGAAAAATAGAGTTTTTCGGTAAAGAAATATAATAATAAATCATATATTTTAATTTTTCAAATAAATATATGCAACACGTATGATCAAACATTATTTCGGAAATTTGGATCGAAGTATATACGGATGTATGGAAAATATTGAGGTGTGCGTGTTATGTCAACGAATGGTTAGTTGTTAAAATTTTATTTCGCTATTATATTCAAAATCCAAAGAAATCACGCGTGAAAGATTATTTGTGTACGTTACTAAGACTAGGCTATCACATTCGAATGGTCAAACCAAAATATTTTCAATTATTTTGGACAAAAATGAGCTTTGACTTTATGTGGACATACTGGTATATCCTTTCGTGGACCAAAGTCTACGAAAGGTTGGCGGTTTGTCCACTAAAGGTCGCGTTCGTGCTAATATATATATATATACAAATATATATATATATATATATATATATATATATATATATATATATATATATATATATATGTGTGTGTGTGTGTGTGTGTGTGTGTGTGTATATATATATTCACAATTAAATCAGTGCTAAATTCAGCATGTTTTAAGCATTCCCCCTGTCGAATATTGAATATGCGACGAATATAACCCTTCCAGACCAAAATATTTTGTGATATTCGGATAACAACCCTCCCGGCATTCGGGCTTTGTAATATAACTATATCCGAGAATAGTTTTTAGATTGCCGCTGTTATAACATCAGAAACCTGAGAAAACCCTGACCCCTCATATTGATGGGATCTTCTGGTTGCGACAACCATATTCGAGTCAAATCCACAATCACCACCGGTCCTCGTCTTCGCTCGCCTTTGTCTGCTTCATCAAAGCCGTGAATGAGATCGACCCACCCAAGAACCGTCAATAGGGTGCAATTCATCCCTGTAAGATTAGTCAAGGGGAAATTGCTACGAATTTATCAGGACAGAATATATCACCTCTGATTGATAGCCGTATTGTTGTACAAGTTGATAAGATGTATATGATAAGTCCATGTGAATGTGGTACTGCCATTTTCAAGGCATTCGTATTTGTCGATAGCACAGTATTGGCCCATACGCAACATAAAATAACTCTCCCCATTACAAGAGTTAATATCCCAATATATCAATCTGGAACATATGTGACAAAAAGGAGAGGAGGTTTCTGTAATGATATCAGCTTTATGAATCATTCAACTACAGCACATTGTTAGGACCAGAACAACAATTGAAAAGAACACAAATGTATCTATTGTTCACAGATAAAGCCAGTACAATAGCAATGAAGTTCAATAGAAAATTCTTTCCAATTGTCCGAATTATCGAGTATTTGTATCCCCAATATAAGCATACAGTGAATTACCATTTGTATGAAACAATGCAGCAATTGATTGGCAGCCAGAGATTGCGATGTATGTATGGCATCGTAGATAATCCAACTGCGGCCTGTACCAAGAGGTGACAATAAATATAGATGCTCTCTATCTGAATTACATTCCCCTTCTTGACATCCGTTTTGTAACATGTTCCTGCATCAATGGCCATCTTCAATAATCTTTCGATGCACAAGCAGTAAACATATCTGACCGATACGCAGCACCTCCAATGAAGGGGGTTCTATGCCCGCTGATGAGGAATGAACATCCTCAGCTTATAGTAATACTTCGAATAATTAACTAAGGTATTGCGGAAAACAAGGTTCATCATATTTATTATAACCCAGCACCAATAAACCCCCGATAATTGAGCGGTTCGGAAAATGGCGAGCACAACCGCAGAGGATTATGAACTGTAGCATTATGCCTGTCCTCGAATGGTAGCGCATGGGTGTTAGCCAATTCAGTATGCAAGAGAGCTTCCCTATAACTGGAGTTGATTTGTTGTATACATGGAAGACCCATCACATTGGCAGCTGAGGGCAAGTTTTCAATAATAAAGCCTCAACATGCTGAGATCGATTATATAGTTTCAACTGAATGGATAGTATAATCGTGTGTACAACATGACATTAAAAACGTTGAATTAACAATGTCGCTGTTCCTTTTCCCATCATGAAACTCTTCGTTGCTGATAATTAGATTTATATGGACGACAGTCACTCACTATAACAGATCATCGCAATATTGAACCAGCAGTTATGGGGTATATACACAATGAGAATTCGAATGCCACAAACCCATGCTCTGCCATACTGTGTGGATGGGATTCCGCGCCTCAAAACTGCATGGCGTGTCAGTAATATTGGACGCACATAAAGATGAATAACAACACAGGGCTCATATCTGCCCATGTTTCATACGAGTAATATATGGCGCCGATTGTTACAAGAGAGAGTAAAGTTACAAGTCAAAAACCAATAATCGGCTTCACTCGGGAAGTCTGCTATCATACTTCTGATACATCATAAGCATAAAAAAGAGTGAATAGACTCTGACGTCATTGCAAATTTCTGACCTATACATAGATAACAGATGAAGTATACATCGCTGCATAACAATGCTTATTGACATCTAATTATTTCGAGATGGCAAAATATATTTTGCACATGTTTACGAGGTTTACAGTAAGCTTGTCAAACTATTTGATACCAAGATAGACTTCAGCTTAAACAGAGCGTGCATGATCACGAATAACTGCTGAGTGTCTCGAATAAGTGCGATATACAGATCTGAAATCGATAGTGTCTAATGCATTAATATACATGTATATATTATCGGTCGGCCAACCCACACAGATAAACGTATGTTTGATGAACTGGGCGGTCGTTCGTCTTGTGATGATAATAACCAACGTTTAAGTTACGACAAATATAGAGTTCCATGTACAGCGTCATAACACAGTTAGTAATTAATCCCATCAGATTATAACGTAAATATGGTTCTCACTACACCATCCGTAAAAACACTCGGTTCTTTATAGACACGTACATTATGTGTGTCTTATGTCCATGCCAGAACCCATAGTCAAATAAATCACCTACTGATGAGGCATAGCGATCCTTAGATTTCGGCAGTGCTAAAATACATTATACCTAGCATAGCGGTAAACCGGGATCGACAAATTTATTATCATCCAGGACCAATAAACCTCTAATAATTGAAAACTCAGTGAAGCACGAGTGGTCCAGGACAAGGCGATCATAACTACTGAGGACTATAAACTGTAGCATCTCTGACCTCAGAAGCTAATGCACCATGCGTTTTAAACAAATTATTATGCCAGAGTACATCCATGCTAGTGGAGCGGGTTATTGGTTTGCAGAGAAAACCCATTATATTGTTGAATGGACGTAGGTTTTCTACATTAACGACACTTCATACAGCGGCAAATCTCTTAAATAACTACATCATAATGCATAATATCATCACTGGCTGATAAACAAATATTGCTTTAACCTTTTCCTTTCTCGTAAAGCTTTATCGCGGAGTAATGCCGGCATTGATATTTTGTAAGCAACTGGAGGACAGAAATACTACAACTAGTTCAATTAGAATTGGCATTCCCTATGAACGACACACACACACCCATTTCTATTCCATTTCTAATACTGCATGCAGTAATAGTAGGTTAACACTACATACAGTGATGGTAGGCTAACACTGCATACAGTAATGGTAGGCGAACGCCACAAATGTAATGCTAGTCCCACACACCATACAGTAATGCAGTGATCACCCTAGTGACATGTTTGATTATACGATACTATTCCATGAGTTGGTTACAGTAGGTCAACTACATATCACAATCGTCAATTATATATCGGAGAAATGTATACCATTGCATAAGTAATTGCCAATGTCATAATGGTAGCAGCATTTATTACCGTGGGGATTTGCATGTGTTTTGGTTTCAGAAACTTAGTCAATAACTTCTTTTTATTGGTTGATTTCAATGCAAAGAATTACGAAATATGCGCTTGCATTTGTTTTCTTTGACATTGTAGGTCCCAATAAGAGACCATTTGTAGCCTCCCTCGTCGCCAATAGAGCGTTAGTAACGAACAAATATATGTATATCTCATAACAATCTGAACTGGAGCAGTTTGCATAACATCATTGACGGAGTTGTCAATTATAACCATATCGTTTATTATACACGGTGATTTATTTCCATTTAAATATAGCAAGGGTGCTTTCTCTTATTATCTCTATATCTTTATTTATGTCGTACACGTGACGCTACACTGATATCTTCATCGAGCCGATCAAGTAATGGCTACATTCGCTGCTCTCTGATTTACGCACCATATATCCCCTACTTTATCTTGCATGTGACGTAATTGGTCTCGTTAAGTAACCTCAATAGCTCGGAACAGGCAATGCGGATATTTGGACCTCGGTTTAATGACCCCACAATTGACTGTACGCGTGTTTGGGGACATGTAACTCACACAGAGATTTTAAGATGGTTAAATGGCCATCGTAACGCAGCCAAAGCCAGTGACACCCACTTCTGGGCAAACTAATGTATTGTGCTCTGGTTTAGCACATCCGAATGAATGCACTTAGCAGTAAGGTTTAGATATTCAATGTGTTCAGCATCTAGTAATCGCCACCCTATAACCGCTACCGAATCCATATTTCCTCGTGAAGAACGTGCTGTTTTCATCGTTTATGCCCATATCTAATGCTTATGCGCTGTATCTGATGATTGTCCATGACTCGATATTGAAGTCGATTGCCGATCAGAATCATAATCTTACAAGAAATCTTAATGTGCCTATCTGCATTATTAAGTTGAATCAAATGCAATACTTATTATATAATTGTCAGCTAGATAAATTTTCCGGTCTTGGGTTGACCTATCGAAAACAGTTCGTGTCTAACAGCGTCCGCGCCGTTTACTATACTCGATCGTTTAACAAAGAGTTTATAGCAGCCCAAAAGAGTTCACGCTGTATAGTGATAATGAAATTACATAAAATACACACCCAAATTCAGTCGATTATACCATGAAATCAAAAGCACACTGGACTGTTGCTCGACTGGTGATAATATGTCAGAAAAAGTAACACCACCTTCACAGTGTATAATTATGTCTTCAAGAACCTGAGAACTGGACCATTGCTTTTGAGAAACCTGTTTACGACCATGGCTAATACTAGGTAACTTGTGATGTCCTCAGTCAAGATACAAGATAACGCCTTAGAGGGTGGTTGTCACTTTATTCGTGTCTGTCTAGTACGAGACCAATAACGTTTATCCCTGTTACAATAGATCCTTGAGCACCCGCTGGGAGCCAAAAGAGAACCTAGCCAAACCAAAGTACATATATAATCTAAATGAAATAAGTACAACTCTGAATCTTTATAATCCATTTGAGAATGGGAGGCTGTATCAAAGATACAGATTTGACACTTGTCCTACAAATTAAGCAGGTCATCTACGTGGGTTTTCAAAGGTACACCCGGTCTTTGATTCACTCAGCTGCTTCACGATTGTCGTCTTTCTAACTGATCATCACATTTTAGCCTTCTTCCATGTGTCGTTTTTGGTTTTATTACAAGCCAGACCTCATCCTCGTCTGTACTCCTTTATGTTCAGCAGTCCCTTTGGTATAGTGGGCAGTCACATTCAGAAACAACAATGGAATTGAACCGCCTTTATTTGCGCCGTTTCCAGGAAAATCAAAACCAAACCGAGGTATGATAATATATTCTTAATTAATTGCTTGCTTATATCAGTCGATGCGACAACAACCTGATCCGATATTCAGGAGATCTCTATGCACTCTCCTATCAAATAATTGAACTCTCATTTACATATGTAAGTGAGGTGTTGGGTATAATTATAAGCCAGCCTCCATATATTTGATCAATAAAAGTAATCGTAGCACCAATCGAATGAGTCAAGAGGTATCCACTCAGCAACAACTCTCAACTAATTATCCTATTAGCGCCCTATAAGTGTCATACCCTCAGACAGCAGCTGCTGGAGCGTCTTGTATGTAAGCCTTACCGAGCAGGTCACAATCCACTTATCACAGAGAATCGTGCTTGAGATGCTTCTGCCCTTCTAGCGTCTAAAGACCGACACCATTCATTAATACAAAATAAGTTTTCAATTACACTCCGTGTTGACAATATTAACAGAAGCATGGGATACTAAAAACAAACTGAAATACTGTGTATGTTTAATGTCAGTGATGCCTCATACATCCCTTTGTTGTATTCACGCCCATCTAAACAACTGCCTTAATTACCACGGAAAGGCATGCAAGTGGGGATAACATTGTGCAATGGAAATGTTTGTGAAATACCACAGAATCAGACACCTGCTTTAGGTGGAGCCGCAAGGCGTCGCCATTTTGTCCAGAAGGTGAGAAGGTACATGAGGGAATAATAGCGATGACGAGACGGATTAGTGTTCACAAAGCTCTCGACAGGCAAGCTATAGAAGACACGACGTGATGAATAATGACCTTCGTAATTTTGGTTCGTGAATGGGCGAATTGTCATTTATGCTGTTTGACTCCAAAGGGTATCTGACAATAACTGTATCACCTCGTCAGCAATATGAACGGTATGATATGTCAACGGAGACACCATTCTCCTTGTGTGGTGGTTCGCGGGTGGTCTACAATGTCGTGTGAATGAAGTGAAAGGTAATAAATTGTCGCGTTTGTCCTCTACCATGTCGCGTGAATGAAGAGAAAGGTTTTAATTTGTCGCGTTTGTGATTAAAATTGTTGACATTTGCTGGGTCCTGCAGTTGCGTTTTGTAGTTCTCTGGTTAAATGTCAGCTTTCCATGTGTCCATCACCTACAGCAGTTTATTCATGATCCAAATGACATCCATAGCGCATTTTAAACCGAAAAAGCAAAAATCCGAGGCAAATGTTGCCGGGTTAGCTGAATAGAGTGATTACGTAACTGTGTCGATTAAAGAAGCAGTGAAATGATCGAGCTTTCTGAGTCACTTTTAATTAAGTGCACTTGAGGGCATGAGCGCCATTCTATTGATGAATGGATATCTTCTGTTTTAGGTGTTCATAGTCAGGTAGTTTGGCACAATGAGAAGCTCTGTTCTATTATTACATTCATCGTCAATGTGTCATTGGATCGTTTGTTATTTCAGTCGAAAGTAAATAATCTCAAGCGGATGTGTTCAGGAGATACCGCAAGCTTTCTCAGACATACAGAATGAGACAAATTCTCCTCCCATATTCACATTTGAATTGAATATGATCATCGACAACGCATTATATGATATATTTGTCCCATCATTTTTTTCAGAAGCGTTCACCCATCAGTTTAATCCTCCCAAGGTTTAGAATGTTGGTCTTTGGATAAATGCAAGGTAAAACGTGTAAGAGTAAGTCATGTAAGTTGTATGATTGAGATAGACGCTACGTATCAACACCTATCAGCATGGCCATGTCTGCTAGTCACCTGTTACAGGCGTGATGGTGAAAAATGGTGACAACGCCGATTGCAATTGAGACCCTTGTGGGACAACATGTCTATAGTTGTCTTCCATCGTCGGTTTCCAAGTCTAGAGTAACACATTCAATATTGTTATTTTAGATTCATCATGGTTTAATTGCATACCGAACCTGAACGCTGATAACAGAGACGCATGGCAACAGTGACACCCAACCCCAGCGATCGTCCAAAACTTTAACGTAACTTATACCGTATGCAGCTCCATACACGCATACTCCCCTATACATACCCTGCCGGCAAGGATAGCCCTCATCCTAAACTATTTGGCAATTAATACATACATAGCGTCAGAAAATACTTAAGTATACGTTTAACAAAGAAGTCATGGGGATGAGATACATGTGTGTTCTAAGTTACGTTTTCTCATGCTTAAGCAATAAGAACTAGATAAAATAAAATATCTAGATTGTGCAGTGTCAACATAATTGCTTAGGCAGCAATACCTTGCGGTCATACATCATTATTTACTGTGACACATTCATTTAAAGTGGTTAGCTATGCTCTTCGTGTCTACTGTACATAGTTCAAGAGCACCGAATGGCTTGGTATGCAATTCTTTGGCAGGTGCGTCAAAGTCTGTCTTCTCGGGCATCGATAGTAAAACCCTTCGTAAGAGTTGTGTGTTTTAAATGCAAAAGTGCGAAATTTCCAATAGAAACTCCTTCATCAAAATGTTTTCTGTTAATTGGCATATCGGCTACCTGGTCAAATAAGTGTTGCCTCTCAGGCAAACTGCTTCTAAATCCATAATCATTATATCAATGAAAATCACGTATTTTGTTATGCGTATCTATCTGAATGTAATTAATAGAATTTATAACCGGAACCAGGCTTGATAATATGCCGTATCGTGCTTACATAATCTTTAACTGGTCAACCTCTTCTAAATTGTCTTTAAAAGTACATGTTGAAATGTGTATCGATTATTATCTCACCAGAACTCTAGATGTGACCAGTGGTATGTGTTAGGTAGGGGTGTCTATTTATTCTCCCCGTCTGCTGTAGGTATTCATTTGCACATCGTTTTCGCAATCGTATTTATCTTGCATGCATCGATAATCGCACTGCGATAATGAATAACCAGTTCATTTTCTTTGCTACATGTGATCCTTAACCAACAGCGGTTTTCTACGAGAACAGAGGATATCGTAACAATACATGATACAATGCCTTCCAGAGAGATAAGACGCGCAAACACAGAATGTTGTCATGTCCCATTTTGTGCCACAGTGCGAGCCTGTTAGTAAGCTTAAGATAAAATGTTACGTCTTTCATCGCACTGGTTTCTTCTAGCACACGCGATTAACTACATGACCACCAGCAGCTACAATGGTAACACTTAACCCAACCCACTCGCCTGCAAACTCATTCTGTGAGCTGCCTGAGTTGTATGCGTGCATACAATTCGCTCTACAATAGTCAAGGAGCCGGACTATTATCATCGAAGCTGCTTCCACCTCTGAGTTTACACCAGCGTTCTTAGTGAATGATATATTCTGCACCTAAAGGGTCATTCGTTTGCAGCTCTGCTTTAACGATGAATAGCTACTATTGGATTGTATACATACCCTAATTAACTGGCTATTTTGGGATAAATGATATAACCAAGCGCATTACACCCTAAAATGCAGCCAATATCATTCAATTGCAATGCTTTTTGTTCATAATATCTTCTGTGACATATTCACCAGATGCGCGCGGCACCGTGATCTTGCTCCTATTCAATTCACGCCCAATGTGTCTGTAACAAGCATGATATTGCGCTCAACAATGCTGTTGTTAGCAAGAAGGATAAAAAGACACCCTCCATCATTGCAACGTACTCCCAGTTCCCGCCTTGTAAAGCCCTCGTAGCTTGATGAAACTCCTGCGGGATAAAGATACGGCATCGCTGGTGGTTTGATAGAAGCCATGGCTTATTGATAGGCTGTGCATTGTGTGGTGCACATCCTATTTTCTCCTTCATCTAGCTTGGGGATCGAAGTCTAGTGAGGCTCCTTCTCTGCTAAGCTCAGGATTAGATAATTAATTTAATATGTCTGCTTTGGTTCAGATACGGTGGTCATTCGCTGTGTTCAGGTGCTATGCAATAATGAGACGAATGAATGATGCAATATGCACAAATGCTGAAAATCGTGTCTGACAAATATACAGACATGATCTGCAAAAGATATTCTATACGCGCATTTGTGTTCACGAGCGTATGAACATTAGAGTGTGTTCGTTAGAGAATAATGGGTCCTCAGTAATATGGTTCTCGAAATGATTAACTGATCACATGTCTTTATACTGAATACTTAATCATATACATGTGTACCTTCCTATTTATTCTTGTTAAAACCGCCCTGTGGGCGGAACATCATGAATGGAAAAATATAACCTCACATTACCCATAGCAGGAGGGGATATGACAACCTATGTGTAGCACCTAACCACTCACTGGGATATTCTGAAAAAAAATGGATTGTACAGTATATCATAAAATGTGCTCTGGAGAGAATATTTCAACATTCATTTATCGTAATTGCATTTATCTGAGTGTGTCGGCGGCAATGCATATTCAACGCCATCACACCCGTATGGTTGTACTATAAAGTACGTTGATGTATTACGTCTTTGTCGTTCTGACACCAGTATCTCGCTTTGTTGTTACACGGATCGTAATTAGCAACGTAACATCAGATCACCGAAACCCACCGATGCCTTTGTGGTACAGACAATGGTGAGAAGTAGCAACATCTCTAATTTCGTTGGATGATACACGCAGCAGACTATGTAAGTCGTGATGTCCGCGGCAGCATTTCTCAAAGCAGCACAGAAATATAAATGTCAATTGCAATGAGGTACAGTAACCTTAGACGTTAGTTACATTAACTACAATACATAATAAATGGCAAATCAACAGACAGTGCTTGCACCTTAAATGAGAACACAATAATCACAAATCCAATTAGTTTCAATCCGATATATAGCTCATTCTTAGCAATAGGACAAACTGACACATTGGATATCACGTTGAATACGGATGAACTACTTTCATCTCGGTCATCATTCATAAGTGCCACGTAGAGTGGGGTTATCAAATTGATGCAATTAAAATAATGTTAATGACTCGCTAGAGGAAATGACAAGAGCAACATTTGACAGGAATGCAAATGTATTGATTAATCATCCGATAAAGATATTCGCATTAGCAGTGATGCTCAGTAGTCAATTCGTTCTATTTTCGTAATCGTCAAATGATGTTATCTCCAATATTAGCATATAATGAAGCATTGTTGGTCAATTAAGTATCAGCTGAAACTAAATAAATCCCATTATGTGATTCCACTTGTGTTTACTCGTCGCTTTAACCAGTTGCTGCTCTGCCGATTATTATTTGCTGGTAACGGTCTCCATTCCTTTCGCGCTACTTACCTTACAACAACAAAAAACTGTGGGTAATGGCTTCATGTGTGTCAGCTCATAATATCTTGCATATCATATATCCATAAAGGGTCGGATACTGCAGTGACAAATCCGTCGCTCTTTTGTGAGACACCAGTAACATCCCTCCATCCAACCTATGTCACTATAAATACAGCTAGCTTGATAATTGCTTCCATACAAAGCATTCTATGCTGTCTATTGCCGCAATGAACAAATGGCTTTAGACCAAAGTGTCACCTTGAGCTTTTCCGGGAGAACCTATTTATATTACTTATAACGAATTGTGGTGATAGATGACGAGTCCATATTCCCCACATATCAGCCGTTGAAAGCGCCCCCCCCCCCCCCCACAACACAGTATGGATCGTTACAGCAGATAACAACACATGATATGTGTATCAGTGTTAATCTCACATGGGGCTGGCTTGGTTGTTGGATCTAATAGATTGTATAGGGAATCATTCTATGGCATTTTCAAAATGGGATTGATTTTTTCTCGCACATGACCCGTGAATTTGCTGATAATTAAGTCCCATTCTAATAGCGTGGACGGCTCAGTATTCGCTAATACCAAGCTTAACATATCTTCAACTCGCCCTGTTATCATCCAAACGTCTCAAGCTTAGTTGTTTTCTCCAAATTATGTTGTAGGGATTCCGCACGTAAACCCTGCGGATATATAAGCTAGCACCAAGAAACCGACGATCCCTTAGGTAATTTACACGGAGGTCCTTATGTCGTTGACCTCACTTACTCCTCCATTGGAAAAATACATTCAAGCACTCAACCACAATATCTTGTATATAATGCGTCATATATACAGATACGGTCAGACCTCGTTTGCCACTTCTTCATTACAGATCACCTAGCGATGGCTACGGAGGAGGTTACGTGGAAACACAGTGAGCCAAACAACATGTTTATCCGATTGGCTTGAGACGGCCAATGCATCCAAACATGACGGAACTGTGTCAAGCTGTATATCCTGCTGCCATGCAACATATGAAGCCTTACGCACACATAGCATAACATCACGGTTAATTAACTGGGCTATAAATCCCAGCTAAACCAACCTCTCATATTTGCCCAAGACTTGCATATGGTCTCACCAAATAACCCTTCTAGTGGATGTCAATACACGTCAATTCCTCATCGCTGGACGCTACTCAACAGACACGGTTATATTTATAGACATACATACAATGGATGGAATCGTTTCAAGTCAGATAACCATTGGGTGTGAAATACACGTGTCTAACGTTAAGCTGGTGAAGAAATACATCAGACGAAGTGCATTGTGGAATCATTAATGCGCTGGATAAGCACTCTGCGTTGAAACCAGTGTAATAATATACTACACTTTAAATTCTAAAACAAAGTCATGGTCTATATTCTAATGTTGTTCTTGTCTCTTGGGGGGCACATGATTCCAAGACTACTTTAATGGTCAATCAATGATGGTATGATATACTGGATTTGTTGTAGATAATTATTTATGCATAATGGCAGTGTTGTTCATAAATGACTTGTGGGAGCATCGTACTTTATTGACAAAAAGAAACTGCTCATCGGTAAGCTTTCCATTAGCGTAATATGCATCAATTCATAATTGCCGATAACGGCATCCTGTGTGTCAACTCATAATGGACATACATCATGCATCCATAGAGGGCAGGATATAGCAGGGACAAATCAGAAAATATATTTACAGATCCCACTAACATTCATCCACCAAATGGCTCCATAAATACTGTTTGACAGAGTATCGTTATTGCTCTGAGAGTTGTCAGTTGTTCTTTGCCCATATTCGCACTATGTTAAAAACGTTACAAAACAAATCGTTTGGGACGCCAGAATCGGCTAATGATACCTTACATGAAATTTAATATATGCGGGAAATTTGAATTATGCTTCTAATTTTGCAGAAATACTCAGAACAAGTCATAGATGTGTATGGTTGGATGGGGAATCGTTGTTCGGCAGAATTTTTTTTAATTTATTGATTCATAGTGGGCTATACCGGGGTAGAGAAGATAAATTGTCCCTTCCATTAGCGATAAACTGTTGTATATCTTGCTTCAAAAGCTGATGCTACATATGTTTTGTCCATATTATAATAATGCAAAGTGAATGGATTGTTGAGAACCTCATTGTAACGAGAGCGTGTACACAACTCACAATCCTATTGAGTCAGTGTTTGTGGATTCATATTCATGCACGGTTCCTGGACTTGGCTGCAAAACCAATGCCGTGGAATGTTTGTCCAGCATCAGTAACCATTCAGAACAATACGCTACGATTCTTGCGTGTTTGCCTCATAATGATGGTGAACCGGTACTACATTCAATACACATGTGTGTTATACGGCTAAATCCTATTATCTACTCTTTCAGGCTCTCATTTGTCCACTGGATGATTCCTCATGAAGTGTGACGAAATAGCGAACTTCGCTGACGAGCAACCTCTTAAGCTTAAGTACTTTATTGACAAAAAGAAACTGCTCATCGGTAAGCTTTCCATTAGCGTAATATGCATCAATTCATAGTTTCTGATTATGCATGCGATGTATTGAAAAGTCACCATTAACAAATCCGAAATTATTGTTGGAATGAACATGATGTTGATCCAATTTTATATGATATTGCCTTCGAATACTGCTTTGCAAATTGTCTGAATACAAAGATGAATAACATCGTGGCAATATATGACTAATATCTGGATATGTTTCCGACACATAATATGTGATTTGGCTGTCTGGTTTAATGGGGTTCTTCCAAAAACTCTCGTCATTTCCCAGCCATAAGCAGTCTACGCTTTTTACCGCGCATTTCGCGCATATCACTGGTTAATGTATGAGAGAATAACGTTATTTTCCAACTAATAATTATCAAATAGATTTATGTTGTATTTTCTTAACATACACAATGCATAAAGATGCGTGGGAATATGTCTAGACATCTTCGCGTTTTATTGAGCAATATATGCCGACCATTTGTCGTATAGAGATGAGAGAGAGCAAAATATGATGTATCGCTTTCACTCATATGCCATAATTATTTCAGCCTTTACGGCGAGCATATAATAGCCAATTACAGCTGATTTTTTGGAATTTGTTAGGTGATTATACCTGAAATTCGACGTGTTTTATGCACCGATTAATGTGCTTTGCATAATGACTCGGCTTTTATGTGTGTGTGGCAAACCCGCACGTTAATTGTATACTTGCCAGACATTAACAAACATTGAATTGCCTAAGGAAATAGAGTCAGTTTTGATAGCGTAACAAAGGGTCACACCAGCTTCTATGCAGGACATTTCTCAGTAGCTTATGTAACACCCTATATAGTCCTATGTGCAGTTTGAACTATCCTAGAAGGGCACCCATCTATTTTCACAGGATATCGGTAAACAACTGGAATCAGATTTACGATCAGCCAGGCGTCTTAAAATCACCCTATTTAAACACTCAATGAAGAACGAATGACCGTGAACATATCGAACATCATCACAGAGAGAAGATAAACTGTTGTATATCTTGCTTCAAAAGCTGATGCTACATATGTTTTGTCCATATAATAATAATGCAAAGGGAATGGATTGTTGAGAACCTCATTCAATACACATGTGTGTTATACGGCTAAATTCTATTATCTACTCTTTCAGGCTCTCATTTGTCCACTGGATGATTCCTCATGAAGTGTGACAGAATAGCGATCTTCGCTGACGAGCAACCTCTTAAGCCGTTGCTTTGTATTGAGATTGTATGCGGTAAGGACGACCACCTCATGTGAGCCTATAATGTGCAATTAATGTAATGCATAGATTGTGTAATAAATGTATGTAGAACTTGCTCCTGAATAGCACACGATCAATATTACTGGACAATATTATTATGCGAATCCATCTTATTCGACTGAAGTATACATTTACCCCATCGTGAATGTTACCAATTCATGAAAACTCACATGCAACGGAAATATATCGGCTTAGACAACTACATCTAGATATTCAAATGCGGTTAACGTCAGACTGCATTTCTATTATTTTCCGTCTCTGCACCCGAATGTGATCATCACTTTAGCGTATTTATCTGAGACGCGTGAACGACAGGTGAGTGTGACTTGCCACTCGGTCCCACAGGTATCAAATATTCGTAATGTTGCCTCCCTGATACAACTTGGTTGATTGTGGTAACATTGCTCATGAATAAATCCCAGGAGCATCGTGTAATATTGAATGAAAGCAAACTAAACGAAAACAAAACACTATAATGGTTAGCTATGCGTTTGTTAAATATACCCATAGCTGACTTGAGGCAATGAATAGAAACTGCGGATATTTGCATCCTCTATGTTAGCTAATGATCATACAGCCATAAAGGGTCGGATATTGCATTGGCAAATAATTGACTCTATTGTAAGATATCAGCATAATTGCCCCAGCAAATAACATTATAAATCCCATTTGAGTGTTTCCTCTTATTACACAAAGAGCTATCAGTTATCTTGCGACCATTATGGCTCAATGCACTATAGGCCGTTGCATATTAACCAATCCTTTTGTGGCCTGTGTTTATTTATCATTTCCTTGTTCGTATTCAACTCGCTTTGTTTTCTCAGCATCTCGTCTCTTTCAAGAATGCATCAATAACCGTATTTTCCATGCTACCAAACAGGCGCCGGATGAAGGTAGTGGAGTGGCTTGGAAAAAAGCAATGCATCGCGTTAACATCGATCAGAAACAAAAGCAATGGGATAAGAAAATAATTTGTTTCCATTAATGAATGGTTTATGATACATCTTAACGCAAACAAAATCAATGCAGCTAGTGGTTAGATGCCATGAATGGGAGCCTATAATTGGTTAAATATCCGGATATTAAGAATGCCGAGTCCTTGCCTAGCATCATGTATAATTTTCATGCCCAATTATGTTGTGGGATGGAGCGGATAACAGCTGTACGTCTATCTGAAAATCTCAGCACTACCGCATTACAAGACAACAAAACTCGTTCGTTCAGACCAGAACACACAGAAAATCCAAAAGAAATGTGTATCATTTGTAGTGCGAAAACACTTAGTCATTGCCGTTCTTCTTTGCACAAAAATCACATACAGTTATATATCGATATCTGTATAACGTATGTCATTGAATTCAACAAACAGTGTTGTTGTTGTTAGCTTGAAGTACCAAGCAACTGTCATCCTAATTGCAACCTCCGTACAAATGGGCTACACGAATTACTTATTCACATCCTGAATAAAGTCCCTCGGGGTTCCCACCTTATAAAATGCTTGGTGACAGATCAGCTTGAGGTAGAAACGGAATAGCTGGGGGTTTGCCAGAAGTCACAGCGCAATGATAAACTACTGTTTTGTGCTTTGTGCGAAACACGCAGCGCGTGCTCCTCGTACTAGAGCGAGAATAAAATACGGTGCCAGTGTGGCGCCGTCGATCACTGGCAGTTAATTACATAGTGCCTGCTTGGGTTTAATGTGATATGCGATTGTGTGATATGGACATTGAAACATGTGCACAAATGTCCGAAATTGTGTATGATAATACTTAATCCTTGATCCGCAAAAGACAACTCAAAATATGTAGCGGTGCTCACGAAACAAGTAGGCATATTCCAATGTCCCTTAACTGATAACAAATAGCAGTCGCACAATATATAAGAATAATTGCATAACCACAGTGTTGTGCTTAACAACAAAACGCCACAACGATTGACTTATTGTTATATGACAAAAGTGATCTCCATCCGATGCAAATCAACAGACTTATTTCACCGTTATCGTTTGTTTTAGTTCAACGGATATCACTTCAATGAATGAAATGAATGATAACATGTGCTTTTGCTTACCATTGTGCCAGCAGCCATTGTTAGAATTAAGCAGTTATATATCATGACTTACTTCCGAAAAGTTGCGATGCATGTAACCATTAAACCTGGCAGTGGCTATTTAGGTGCATAGTGTCTTAGAGTGACAGCTCATATCATCACTGACCTGTTGAATATACGCAATGACGAAAACGGATTCTTACCTAACGTGAAACTATATTTATGAATCCCCAATCACAATAATAACACTAATCAGCACATTTTCAAGCCGATGAATGAGTAGCTTGGCAACCACATTAACAGCTGCTTGGTGTTAATCTTTACTGAAATTTGACAGATGAATCTATGTTGGCTACTCTCCTGGTAAGCTCGTCAGTGTGCATAATTGGTAGCACTAAAAAGCCTACTGTATCATGTCGGGGTTAAAGTCGCATTGCAAACTTAACTATCATAATCGCAGAATCATTTTGTCCTTAAACCAACTTTGCATTTCATATACAATTGGTTGCTCGCTGGTATTTCATAAAATAGCTGATGAAATATAGCTGTCTAATTGATTCTTTTCAAACTGAACATTCACGTAATTGCAATTTTGTCATATTACCATGATTAAACTCATGTGTGTCTTCTTAGCCCTTCTTTCATGTTGAAATCCAAAAAGAAACATATGGGCTGACCAAAATGAATGCAAATATATGTATTCAAACTCCTTTCAAATTAGTCATTTTGCAATCCATGTTTAGTGCATAGGGCCATCTAGCCTGCCATCATGGTGTCCTTGAATAAAATCAGATTGTACAGCATATCACGAAATATTCGTTGATGAGTTCGGGAATTGATTGAACACTTTCTCATTGTATCTGCATGTTGAGCTTGAGTCAGATGCAATGTATATGTCACGCCACCCTGCTTGGCCTACAATTGAATAATGAATAAGGTGTTCTCCGAGTTGACAGCAATACTCTATCGTTGTTATTGATACGAGCTTGCAACGAACCACCTGAACAATTGAAACCTGACGCAGCAGGTGTTGTGAAGAAAATGGCGAGTAGTAGCATCCATTCATCGTAACTTCAAGCAGATTGTCCTCAGATGTTAGTGACACTTTCTTTGACAAGAATGGAGATAATGTCATGAATGAATTTTTATAAGAGTAAGAACGGTCAATGAATGAATAGATTATCGGTGAAAGATATTGTGTTAGTTAAAGAATTTTCAAAAACTGTAGCTGGCAGCACGAACAAAGTTATGGTGTCATATGTATAAGTATCCGCCCAGCATACGTGCTTTATAATGTAACGAATATTTAGCTTGTCTCCCATATTGATTGGACTTTGTGGTTACGACGACCGTGTCTGAGTCATATCCACTCTCACATGAAGCCCTACAAGACCAGTTCCTCCTGGATCTACGTTCATTACAGACGCTATGTAAGATTAGTAAAGGGTTCACTGCTTAGAATTCCAAGAGTAAGAATGACATCACATCAGATTGATACCCATATTGTGTGGACGTGGTGCGGTCATTATCATGTTACAAGTAGCTGTGGACGACTCTGTAATGGCTTATTCGCAACAAAATATAAAATCCATTACTTCATTCTGCAATATAGCTCAATCATTGTAGTACAAAATAAACGTAATATCACTTCGAGCACAGCTGAGCTAATTAAATATCTGCCTATTTAATATGTAAGAGACGGGAGAAAAGGTTGCTTCTATGAGTGCAATTGATATCAAGCTGATGATGCGTTTGATTGCAGTAACTCACAATAACACGAGCAACAATTGATCGGGACTGGAATGTATTCATATATCATTTGATAAAGCTGGTCTCATTGGCAGTGAGATTTGGTAGCCATTCGGTACTATTGTCAGAATCATCAGGTAGTTCAATTTCCAATATTAACATGCAATGAATCACAATTAGTAAGAAACAAACACTGTAGTTGTTGATCGGTTGCCGGAGTTCAGATAGAAGTTTTAGTGGGAAATATCCTCGGAGATTGTAAATAAGTAATCGAAAACCTTCCTTGCACTGTTTTGTAAACCATGGAGGACCGCGCTAAGATGTGACGATAGATATAAATTCACTGTATCTGAATTGCATCTCTTTTATGCGCCTCGTTTTGTACCGCGATTATATATCAAATGAGACCCTTGATGCTCCTTCAGTGTACATGCAGTAAACAGATCCGACAGTTAAGGAGCACTACCAATGAAGGGGGTTCTATGACTGCTGATGAGGACTAAACAACCTCAGGTTTAAGTAATGCCCAAAATAATTAACTAGAGAATTCCGACCAAAAGGGGTCATGAGATTTACGATACCCAGGACCATTAAACTCCCATAATTGAAAACCCAGTGAAACGCGAGTTGTGCTGAAAATAGCGCTGCTTATAGACAGTCGCATCATGTCTTTCCGCATATTCAAATGCTGGGTTGCTCATATCAATATGCCAGGGGATTTCCGTATAGGTGGAGTGGATTATTAGTATGCAGGGTATTATCCATCATAATGGCAGCTAAAGGGAACGTTTTAAAGATTTAAGTCTCAATATGCCAAGATAGATTGACTGCATAGTTTCAGCATTTCAAATAATATCAGTGTGTGTTCAACATGTCCGAGAACATATAGGGAAAACAATGTTTCTTGTACCCTTTCCCGTGTAGTCTCGCTCTTCATTGATATTCACCAGATTTGTATGCACAACATTAACTTTCTCAATCAGGCCATTGTAATATCGAACAACCAGTAATGGAGTAGATACAACAAGAGAATGCGAATACCACAAGCCTTTTGTTTGCCTAACAGTACTAATGGGATTCCGCACCTTAAGACCGATTTTAATGTTAACCCCAGCGACATTACTTTACATTCGTCAATGATGTGTTTAATATAAACAGATATGGTAATTGATCCGACAGCATCAGCTGTAATCATAGTGCGCCTGAATGAAAATACACAACTGGAAATCTCATCCACCTATTCAGTGTTGTGAATATACAGTATTGCAAGGGACAAGGTCAGCAAAGCGTCTTAACGAATTGAATCTCAACCAGCCACAGACTGCCTTTACCCCACTAATGTCGGACTTTTTCAGGCGAACCCTTTTTACAGCATTTCGTTATTTCAGACAGCCAGAATCGGTAAAACATTATTACAATGCCCAGACTGCATTCATGCGTCGCTCTGTTACTCTTCCAAAATATGCTTATCATCCTGAGTTGGAAGTGCCAATGGAACTTAACACATGAATGCCGAATATAGTTCGGCCCGGTTTAGTGAACGAAGCACGTTACAAACGAAGTCGTACATGGAATAAAGCAATGCTGCATGCTTTCCCACCATCCAAAACAACCAAGCTGCTAACATCAGAATTATTTTGATGCCCCACTATTGAATGTTGCCCACCAACCGATGCAGAACAGAGTTAACTCAAACGTTTCACAAGAACAATTGGGTGCAGTTCCATGAAGTTCAACTTATCTTAGCTAACAGTGTCTATCAATTCATAGGGATAATGTGCTCTGGAGTCACAACAAAGGCCATCAATAAATGATGGTATACAACAAAAAACAATGTCAAGATATTACATTTGTATAGTCTTGTTAGTGAGTAATAAATGTTGGTACATCCCCATCATTTCCATAACTAATAATGGGTTGAGAAGAACTGACCACCTAAATCAAATAAGGAATAAAGTGGGCAGATATATGATAATATTTGTGATGATTTTCGCCACCTCATTCTTTATAGTGCATTTGACATCATGGATTAGAGATCGTGGCATTGCTTTCCAAAAAAGTGATGCGAATCAGTCGCTCATGAAGATGAATAACGTCGATACAACACATGGCTCATTTCCTCTCATGGTTTTATTTCGCTATTATTTTCTAAATCCATAGAAATCACCCGTGAAAAATTATCTTTGTACGTAACTTACATTAGACTAACATATTCGAACGGTCAAACCAAAATATTTTCCAAGTCTACGAAAGGTTGGCGTTCGTGCTAATATATATATATATATATATATATATATATATATATATATATATAGATATAGATATATATATAGATAGATATATATATATAGAGATATATAGAGATAGATATAGAGATAGAGATATATATATATAGATATATATATATATACAGATATTTATATATATATATTTATGTAAACATATATATGTGTATTTATAAATATATATATATATATATAATATATATATATATATATATATATATATATATATATATATATATATATATATATATATATATATATATATATATATTCACACTTAAATATATACATATTCACAATTAAATAAATATCGATAGGAACCGTCAATAGGGTGCAATTCATCCCTGTAAGATTAGCCAAGGGGCAATTGCTGCGAATTTTAAGAGGACGGAATATATCACCTCACATTGATAGCCACATTGCTTGTGACCACGGTTCAAGTGGATAAGATGTATATGATAAGTCCATGTGAATGTGGAACTGCCATTTGCAAGGCATTCGTATTTGTCGATAGCTCGTTATTGGCCCATACTCAACATAATATAACTTTCACCATTACTTCGGCAAATATACCAACTCATTAATCTGCAACATATGTGACAAAAGGGAGAGAAATTATATCAGCTTTATGAATCGTTCTACTATAGCACATTGGTATGACAAAGACGTATATATTGTTCACAGATAAAGCTTGTACAATAGCAATTGTCCGAATTATCTAGTATTTATATCCCCACTATCAGCATACAGTGAATTACCATTTGTATGAAATATTGCAGCAGTTGATTGGTTGCCGGAGCTCAGATCGAAATGTATTTATGGTATTGTAGATCAGCAATCGAAAGTTTTTCTGAGCACTTACAGAATATCCAACTGCGGCCGATGCCAGGATGTGACAATAAATATAGATCCTCTCTATTTGAATTGCATTCCCTTTTTGCGGCCCGTTTTGTAACATGTTCATGCATTAAAGGCAATCAGCAATAATCTTTCGGTGCACAAGCAGTAAACATATCTGACCGATACGCAGCACCTCCGATGAAGGGGGTTCTATGTCCGCTGATGAGGAATAAACATCCTCAGCTTATAGTAATGCTCCGAATAATTAACTAAGGAAACGCGGAAAACACGGGTCATCAAATTTATCATTATCGTGCACTGTCAGAGAACTCTGAGGAGACATCATGGAGGTATGATCTCCTAGTTTCACTAATTGAGTGGATGGCAATCCAAAACTATTTAACATGATTGTATGACTCCATATTTTTGGACTTGATTTATTGCTACTCAACAAAGACAGGGTTTAACATGGAGACAAATATCTAAAGGATCAAAAAGTTACCAGAAAGATATACACAACATGAAGTGCTAATATAAGTTTCCTTTTTTTCCTGGTCCACATTAATATAGCTAGAGACTATCAGCAATTACATATTTATGCGTCATTCACCATAATTCCATATTGCACAGAATCATATTATTTCCTTAAGCACATTAGTCAAATGAGTAGATGCTGCACTTTGATGGGCGCATTTCTTCATTATTCACATCAAACATTATAAATGGCCACCGTGACTTGGCACATTGAAACTAGTGCATGAAAATGGTTCATTTTGGAATGTAAGGATGGTATATTGCCCGAGGATCCACGAAAAGAACTTTTCATAACAATTAATAACGGTTAGTGGTTGCTTAGTTGTAAGAAATAATGTGTCACGCGTCTCCTCAATCCACAAATTAACTGGTCACAGAAATAAACGTTCTACCCATCCTGAAACACTTCATTCCCATTCATGATGAAAACTCGTGACATACCAAAACCGTCCCATGCATCTTGTCCTAGGCTGCTCCATTGAGTTTATCCCGATTAGTAGATACGGCGTTGTCTGTTTCGACCTTCTTTTCGCCATCATAAAAAGCACGTATTTCCGCCGTAGTTAAGATATGACTGCTATTCTTGGTTTGGTGATTGGTTGACAGAAGTCGCTGAAGCGATGACAAGATCCTGGTGTATGCTTCACGTCATTCATGTCTTGCGTGCTGGCTTGAGCCATCAAATATCAGGTTGGCGAGGGCACAGATACAATAAGAGACCACCTTGTGATCCAAATAACAATAATGGCCTAATCCAACGAATATTGCAAATGGATGGTCAATTAGGCACCAGGTGAAGCTAAATGAATCATATTATGTGATTCCACTTGTGTTTACTCGACGCTTTAACATCCACTGGGTGTCGACGGATTGCTCGGTTAAACCCACACGAATATCGAGCTTGACGTTGATTGTGTATTTTTGTTTAATTGGACAAAAAGGGCGATCTTCGAACATATTTGGAACGATTACCAAGCCAGAGCAACGCATAAACCCAGAATCTTTTGGTACATTGTAATAAAAAACCTATTGGCTAATCACTACGTGGTTTGGTAGGCATCCATTTATATGGTCAGCGACATAAGACGGCATAATGGGCGCATCAGGTTATGTTATTCAATGTATGTGTCTTACACCGCACACTGTCTCCCTGTCATAACGCATACATGCGTGATTCTCCGTCCATTCATCAATGCCCAGTGCGTGTGACGCACACATTTGCAATTCAGGTATTGTATATTGGGTCCGTTGATTTACCGATAATTATTTACTGGTAACGATTCCTTTCGCTCTACTGACATTACAACAAATAATAACTGTGGGTAATGGCTTCTTGTGCGTCCGCTCATAATGCTTTATATATCATACACCCATAAAGGGTCGGATACTGCAGTGACAGATCCGTTGCTCTTTTGTGAGGCACCAGTAACATCCATCCAATCAATGCCACTATAAATACTGCTGGTTTGATTATTGTTATCACACACAGAGTTCTATGCTGTCTTTTGCCGCAATGTACAATTGGCTTAGACCAAAGTGCCACCTGGAGCTCTTCCGGGAGTACCTATTTATATTGCTTATAGCGAATTGTGGTAATGGGTAACGAGTCCATATTCCCCATATATCAGCCGTTGAACACAGAGATAAAATAAACCCAAATCAAACTTGTTACGAAAACAGATTAGTGTTATTTTCAAAATAACAAGAGGCCAAGCCACACCGCTCTTCGTCTTCATTCGTTGTTAAAGACGTGAATAAAGTGATCTCGCACATGACCCGTGAATGTGTTGTGGAATATGTCCTTTTCGCAAAGCACATTCATCTTTTGATGGCTCAGTATTCGCTCATAGCACGCATAACTTCAACTCGCCACGTTATAACCCCAACGTTCCCAGCTTAGTTTTTTGCCCAAATTATGTTGTGGGGATTCCCTACGTCCACCCTGTGAATATATAAGCTAGCACCAGCACAAACAACTGTGATGATTCTTTAGGCAAATGGTGTTTCTTGTAAATGCGACATATAGCCAGCATCATAATGCGCCTCACACTATATGACCAACAGTAATGACCCACTGTACTTAAACCAGCTATTGATTGATTGTAATGGATAAAAATCTTTGTTAGGGACAAGATTGGATATGTTTCCTGCCGTATTGTGTCTAGCTCGGCTGCAATCCGCATAAACCTCATCACAAATGACACAACTTCCCATTAAGCAACAAGGAATTCTCTGAACTGGCAAATGGTTTTTCATTAAGCCAGATGTCCGTCTGCACATGTGTTTTGTTTACTTCCTCTTCCCAAATAGGTAGGAGCTGTGATGTGGCGGTGCCTCTGTATATATAAAATACTGAGTAGCTGTTTTATTAAATGAGCTTCGCCACTGGCAATTGAGTGAAGAATGCTGCATCCTAAGTAAACACTTGCGGCTTGATTTGCACCTGTGTAGCACCAAAACGGACATGGCATAAAACAATGTTAAATACTCATCTCCCGTTTCTAATACAATATAACAATCGCCCTGCCAATATGAGTAATACCAATCTAGTTATTTCGTGCGGATTAACCTGTTGGTGTAAGTGTGTACAATTTCGATTGGATTTGATGACAATCAGTCTGGTAAAGTTAGGAGACAACACCACGACAAGAATCACTTACAGTTTGTTTGCCATAAGCATTCAGTGATTGATGCGCCGATATATACGCTGTACAAACCCGCACAACAATGTGTGCTAGTCGAACTAAAAAGCCATTCATTGTAATTTTCTTTTGATGATATCAACAAACTTAAAAGGTCTAAAGCTCTAGAGTCCATGTTCAGTGCTAGCACTCAACTTGGTCTTGATAGCATACAAACGGCTCTCATTCAGCCATCTGCTAGCTTAGAAACCCCCTGCTAGCTTATGTTTACGTCTGAAAACATTGTCAAACCAATCACCCATTGAGAAGGAATACCTATCTATTGGTCTGGGAAATATTTCTTATAATTATCCCGAGAATAACTTTAAGCAAAGGTCATCAGATTTACTATCAGCCAGGAGCAATAGACACCGATAAAAGAAAACTGGTTGAAGCATGCATGGTACAAAACATGGCGAGCATCGTCCCAGAGAGACCGTCAACTGGGTCATCTCTGACCTCACGAGCTAATCCTACATCCGTACTATCAATAAAAGTATGCTGGTTAAAGCAAACGTCTCCACTTTTGGTGTGAAAAATTGGTTTGCTGGATAAAGCGATTATATTGGTAGCTGGATGTAGGTTTCTGTAGATTTAGGACACGTTATGCTTCACCAAATCGACTATGTAATTGAACTATAGTGTATAATCGCATCATTTCTGAGAGAGAAAGATTGCTTTGAAAGTTTCCTATGCCGTAATTTTTTTTTTCATGTGGCTCATCAACATTAATGTAACCAAATATTGAACGCGTCTCAGAACACTTGTTTGTTAGATTTTGTGCATTGCTTTCAATGTACACACAATTATCAATGTCCGAGTCATGCAACAAAAATCATCACATTCAGATGAGAGGATATATATACCATAAGAGGAGTTGCCATCATCCACAAACAGTTGTTAAAAACCGGGCTCATAGCTCATATGATGTGTTCTCTTCTGCATCATGTGTAGCTTTGATTACCCCCGTGGAACTGTGATTGTTATTCATTTATATTACCCTATTATTAACCACCTGTTTTCCAGTTGCGTTTATAAATCGCAATTCATATAAACCCTATTATGTTCAATTATACTGATACAAAACAAATTGCTATGACCTGTCCGTTACCCTAGCAAGTTTCTACTGTTTCCGTTCGTGTGACGGCCCAAGATCCAATATCATTGATCAAATGAGAGAAGAGTTAGTCAATGTAATTGTGTGCCTCATTTACAGCCGAGGTCCTGATGGCGTTGACCTCACTTACTCCTGCATTGGAAAAATACATTCAAGCGCTCAACCACAATATTTTGTATACAGTGAGACATATATACAGATGTGGCCTTACCTCGTTCGCCACTTTCTCATTACAAATCACCCATCGGTGGATACGGAGGAGGTAACGTGGACACACAGTGAGCGCAACAGCATAGTTAGTGGATTGGCCTGAGACGGCCCAATGAATCCCAACATGAGGGAACATCCTGCTGCCATGCAACATATGAAGCCTTACGCATAACATCATGGTAAATTAACTTTGCAATAAATCCCAGCTAAACCAACTTCTCAGCGACACATGAATGAACCACGCTGTCAAGTATATTTGCACACGTCTCCACAAATAACCTTTCGAGTGGATGTCAAAGCACGTATCGCACGTAGCTAATCGACAGAGAGGGTTGTATTTATAGACAGTGGATAACCAATTTTCAAGTCAGTTAGTCACAAGTTCACTGGAATAACCCTTTAATGAATTCTGACAACACAGCCTAACACATTCATTCCCATTTGAGATGCGAACCGCAGTAAACTCGTGGCATATAATCCGTATCGTAGAACAATTGCATTTTCTTAGGATGCTTGATCAAGCTCCGCCCTGTGAGTAGATACACACATGGCCTCTTTTGACCTCTTTTTCATCATCATGGATAACCTTACTCTTCCTCGAACATCGTTTGGTGAAAGATCTGACCGTTATTCTTGATTCGGTGATGTTTTGACCGAAGTCGCTGAAACGCTGATAAGACCCTGATGAGTGTTTTATGTGGTGCATGTATTGCGTGTCCTTGTGGGAAATACGTACAGTGTACTGAAGGCCGCTGATAATCCCACAGGTGGAGGGTTAATAGAATGGTGCCTGCTTGGTCTGAGATAGGACACAGGGTGTGGGCAGGCAGCGTCTGTTGTAGCAAAGTGAGTAAATGAGGCTGGGAAGTGTGACATTCTGCTGATCAGTGCAATCTGACGCAAAGCAAACCCATTTGCAATTTGTTCACATTTGCTTATAGTTATGCCTATTGTTCGTATAACATGCACAATTATACATATATAAATGATATAGCAATGTATATTGCCCATGTATGATGTACAATGATGGATATACACATGTATGTTTACATATATGAGTATCTAAATGCAGAGATAAGCATACACATTTTGTTTGCTCCATCACTTCCAATTACCGTTAATTTATGTGCTTTGGACGAAAAGTGAAATTATGACAAGTTTATCAACACCTAAAACTAAGCAATGATATGCTATCAAAATTATAGGTCACAATATATCGTCATAATATAGATGGCAGTGTTCATATCAAAAACCCTTAAAGCATAGTATATTTCATTAACATAGAAAATAAATTTGTCTTATAAAGGTGCGTCCGTTGTATCGGCAATAACATTCATTCTTCATTTGTCTGATACCTTCGTCCAAAACCACTGCGTGTTACAAACACGTGTACAACGTTAAGCTAGTGAAGAAATACGTCAGGCGAAGTGCGTTGTGAAATTAAGAATGCGCTGGATAAGCAATCTGTGTTCCAATCAATGTAATAATATACTACCCATTAAATTCTGAAACAAAGTAATGAGCTATATTTTCATGCTGTATGTCGCCTTTGGATCCACTGGGTGTGGGTTCGATACCAAGGTGTGTTAACCTGACTGGTTCACTGTAACTCGGATAATCACTTTAAATGGCAGTCTCATCTCTGAATAGGGATGCACCTGACCCGGTAGCTCAATAGTACCGCGCTGGACCTTCGTCCCAGCGGCGTGGGTTTCTCAGCCCGGTCTGAGCGACGGGTTTGTGCCCGGGCACTTAATGGGAGATGTCCAAGCATCACCATACCCTCATCTATCATCGTCGAGATATCACCTCGTTGTTGCAAGTGACGTTAAACCCAAATATTGACATTACCATTACGATAAGCTAACTGAGTTTGTTTATCCTCAACACTAATTAAACATGCTTATAGATGTGTGCTACAGATAGTGGTGAAACGTAGCGTCACCTCTGTTTCAACGTATGACCCACACGAGTTGATGGTTGAATAGCTGGGTCTATTGCAGTATATCATGAACTCAGCTACATATATGACTGAACCATAGCGACCGATTCCGATGCACCATAGAGGGAGGACGGAATAATCCAATATTCATCTGTCAATGTTGTGTAATTATTCAGCCATCGAACTATTCCCATGCTATAAGATGTACCAACGAACTCATGTGAATAACTCAATGCACCACGATAACTGTATAACAATATGTTTCAATAGGCGAGACAGTCGAAGACATCATCACAGCCACAGCATTGTTTGGCAGCTGGACAACTATCACACCACAAGACATGCGTTGCACTTTAATGATTCCGGAGAACAGTATCCACTTTCTCTCTGCGCTTACGTCAAATACACGCGAGAATTCTTGCCCCCAACATTGATTTTCTGGTTACGAATGCAGATTCGTGTCATATATAAATGATAACTGGAAACCTTCCCGTGTCGCTCCTCACCGTCCCACTTAGATATGCTTGAATTGCGACCCATTTGTTGCACATTCATATTTCAAATGAAACCCCAATGCGTCATCGATACACATTAAGTAAACACATTTATTTATTAAGAACAATCCCAATGAATGGTGTTCAATGTCCCCGTCAACACACATCGTCAAATCGATTTCTTTCAGAGGAATGAGCATCTTTAACTTTCACTTACGCATCAAACCATTAGCCGGAAGGTTTAACTTAACTTTGAGGGTCGGATTTATCTTGACTCATGATCAGTAAGCCCACGATAATTGAAAACTCAACGAAGCATGAGCGGTCCCAAACATGGCGAGCATAACCGCAGAGGATTTCAAACTGCAGAATTCAGTCCGTCCTATATTATTATACTATAGGGTATCCATGCTACTGGAGTGGATTATTAGTAACAAGAATAGACCCATCATAATGGTAGCTGAATGTGAGTATAGAAAGATAGAAGACTCAACATGCTGAGATAAATCGACGTACGTACTAGTTGTAGAAGAATGCATCATTGCATGAACAGCTCGCCCTTGAAAATGCTGATAACGCATTACTGATTTGACTTTATTCCGCGAAGTTTGGCTCTTTCTTGATGTTCATTAGGTTTGTATTTACATTTGGTCTCTCAGTACTAAGGTGGATTGAGGAATTGCAATGCCCGAGGCCTTCATTGTTCGTTAAATCACGATGATTGAATCCCGCATTAAAGCTGAGGGTATCAATGCTAGCACCAGCTACCATATTATGGTATCTAAGGGAAGCAATATTTCTATGTTACGCAAGATAAAGTGATGGTTACTAACCTGACAGCATCAGCTGGAATCATCGTTAGACCAACAGTAATCACCCAATATTCAAAAATCTTCGAACAAATCCACCTTCATGGTCAGAGACAAGATCAGTAATGCGTCTCAATGAAATGTGTCGAGTTCGGCTGCAGTCATGGACAGTTTTAGGCCAACTTTTTATGTAAAGCATCAAGACGTTCCATTAATCCAAATTAAGTGAAACATGTTTCCCTTAACAGTTTTCATTCATGCATCGTCCAGTTATTCCCGCCAAATAGGCAATCATTTGAGCCACCAAGTGGCGGCGAATCTGTTAATATTGGATCTGGAGCAGCTGTTCCATTAGTGACGTGACGCCATTGGCAATTGAGACATGGATGTTGAATCACAAATAAGCACCTTTGGCTTGATTGCTTTCCTGACTAACGAAAACGAACATCCGATAAAGCAATGTTAAACACTCATACTTTTTCCATTACAATTGAATGATCCCACTGACGTTATAAGCATTGTCGATATCCTCCACTTGTGATAGTTGCTCTCAAACCAAAGTTTATCATTATGCATGCTGAACGACTGACCAGTCACCATGTACAAATCCGAAATTATTGTGGGAATGAACATGATATTGATAAATGTTTTTATGATATTGACTTCGAATACTGCTATGCAAATTGTCTGAATACAAAGATGAATAACATCGTGGCAATATATGACTAATATCGGGATATGTTTCCGACACATAATATGTGATTTGGATGTCTGGTACAATGGGGTAGATCCGATAACTCTCATCATTTCCCAGCAATAAGCAGGCCACGCTTTTTATCGCACATGTCACTGGTTAATACATGAGAGAATAACGTTATTATCTAAATAATAATGATCAAATAGATTCATGGTGTATCTTCTTAACATATAAAACGCATAAAGATGCATGGGAATATGTATAGACGTCCACGCGTATTATTGAGCAATATATGCCGATCATTTGTTGTGAAATGGTGAGAGAGAGCAAAATATGATGCATCACTTACACTCATTTGCCACAACTATTTCAGCCTTTACGACGAGCATATGATAGCCACTTACAGCTGAATGTTTGGAATATGTGAGGTGATTATACCTGAATTTCGACGTTGTTTTATGCACCAATTAATGTGCTTTGCATAATGGCTCGGCTATTATGCGTGTTTGGCAAACCCGCACTGTTAAATGTATACTTGCCAGACATTAACAAAACAATGACAGCCCATGTTAAGGGCTATTACACACCTCCGTTTTGATAGCGTAACACAGGGTCACACCAGCTACTATGCAGTAGCTTATTTAACACCCTACATAGTCCTATGTACACGTTTGAACATAGCTGATATGGAAAGAATACTCCTGGAAGTGCACCCATCTATTTTTACGAGGATATCGGTTAACAACTGGCATCAGGTTTACGATGAGTCAGGCGCCTTAAAATCACGTTATTTAACCACTCAATACAGAACGGTCGTGAACACACCGAACATCATCACAGAGTGAAGAAAATCTGTTGTTGTTGCTTCAAAACCTGACGCTACATATGTTTTGCCCATGTAATAATAATGCAAAGTGAATGGATTGTTGATTTGCAGGGTAAAGCAATCATATTGGTTCTTAGATTTATTTTCATAAATTGAAGACAACTCATACTGTAACAAATTAATTCAATGGCTGCAATGGAATGTTAAACTTCATCACTCCTGAGAGAGAGATATTTGTTTTCACAAATAAGCAAAGAATAATTGATTTAAACGCGTTTTATATCGGAATAAGAGATGCTGGCTTGATGGGTGTTTTATGAAGATGTTTTTTATGAATTCGTAGGACTTAATTTGGAACATTTAGAGACATGATATATATCATCGTGGCTCACAATGCAGCTATCTTATATCGTACACAGTTTTCTGCGACAGAAATCGTCTATTCCCTACGTGCATATGCGTAGCATTGATGACATAACTCCCTTCAGCAATGGACTGAAACATAACACTGTTTACCTTTAACAACGACGAACGGAAGTCTACTATTACTGATTTCCCAAGTTAAAAGGTTGATATAGCCGTCGAGGGATGATAAAATTTGTTCATGCACAGCCTCCGTTGAAGTCTTCAGCGGCGTGGTAAGTGGACAACATCCACATTGCAACGAGGCCTCGTACACGCTCACAATCCTGTTGTGTTAATGTCTGTGGATACATATTCATGCACGGTTCCTGGACTTGGCTGCAGAACCCACGTCAGTGGAATGTTTGTCTAGCAACAGTAACAATTCAGAACAATTAGTTACTATACGTGCGTGTTTGCCCCATAATGATGGTGAACCGGTACTGCATTCAATACCCACGTGTGTTATCAGGATAAATCCTCATTTGTCCAATGGATGATTCCTCATAAAGTGTGACAGAATAGCGAACTTCGCTGATGAGCAATCTCTTAAGCCGTTGCAGCTCATTGAATTAACTTTGCATTGTGCTTCTTTGTGACAAGGACGACCACCAGTAGAAGAGTTAACTTAATTCATTCATTTTACCCGAACAGCTCTTTTGAAATATCATTCATATATCGTGAATCATGTGAGCCTATAATGTTCAATGATGATAATGCACAGATTGTGTAATAAAAGGGTGTAGTACTTACCAGTGTCAGTGGTGTATCTTATAATATATAATATGTTATTGCTTATTACATCCCAAGATATGAGCAATGCTTACAACACCGAAGGAAGAAGAGTCGGCCAATACAATTTAATGCATCATTTCCAGCCTCGATCTTGATGTGACAATTACTCAAACTACTTCTACCAAGCTAGCGGCAGAGCTCATTTTCTATTACTTCCTATGATTCCCTCTCCTTCAAGATAGGCAGTAATAAGGAAAAACAGCGAGTTATTTTTGGTTGAAATCCAAATACTTTAGGATGATTGTCAGCTGGGTTAATATGGCCGGCAGTTGCCGTTTTCCCCACACAGCTAATGTATGTTTGACCAATTGTCCGGTCATTTTCTTTTGACGACGTAAACAACTTTTTCTAGGTTGCCGTAGGAGTCAGAGTTCCATGGTAAACGGCAATACATAACCAGGTCTTCAGAACACCATAGCATGGCGTAAAATATGCGTCTGTATGCTTACAACCTTCCCCAATGAGAGAGTTCGGCATACATCGGCCAATCAATAGTTCACGGACGGCAGTACTCAAGATGATTATCCAGAGAATATCTGTAAACCAAGGTCATCAGATTTATTATCACCCAGGAGCAATAAACACCCGATAACTAAAAATTCAGTAAACCATGTGTGATCCAGAACATGGCAAGCATAACCATAGAGAGATAATAAACTGAAGAATCCCTAAAGCGAATCCTACATGTATAATGCCAATAACATCAGGTCAGAGTACAACCTTGAAAGCGACATTGATTATTGGTTTTCAGCGGAACCAATCATATTGGAGTCTTGATGTAGGCTTTCATAGACTGATGACACCGCGTACTGCAATAATTATCACATAATATGCACATTTTAGCACCCATCTGATCAATTCTACGATTATGGTTGCGTCCATCATTACAGATTAAGGATTATTGCATACCACGTGCTCCTGAATAACACACGATCAATATCACTGGACAATATTATTATGCGAATCCATATAATTCGACTGAAGTATACATTAACCCCATCGTGAATGTTACCACTACATGAAAACTCACATGTTAAGGAGGTATATCGTCTTATACAGCTTCATCTAGATATCCAAAAGTCAGACTGCATTTGTATTATTTTCTGTCTCTGTTCCCGAATGTGAGCGTGTTTATCTGAGACGCGCGTGGGACAGGTGAGTGTGACCTGCCGTTCGGTTCCATACAGTCCCGCCCTCTTGTGGCGGCGCCTATGTGTTTAATAGAAATTTGTGATGCGTTCCAATTTATGTGGCGCCATAGTTAAACTCGAGTCTCGATTGCTGCATCACAAATTAGCCGACAAAACTCTGCTGGCCTATTGGGTGTCTTATGTAGCCTTCGTTTAATGAATGCGTGGGAAAACGTTAGGACGTGGACAGATATGTGACAAGATATTGTGGTTCATAACGCAGCCGATAAATATCGAATGTTCTCAACGATATCAATGATCTATTTTCTTCGAACAATGACGACCAAAGCTTGTGCACAGAATTTATTCACGAGCATTTCTGCCTTTAGCATACGTTCAAGGGGACCTATAACGAATTATTTTCCACCAGTGGTATTCAGACGCTATTTTGAAATGATTTGGCAAATTACATTAATGCTAAGATCCCTTGTAAGTTAACTTTTTGCGCATTTATTTATGATTAGTTTTCTGCTCTGCTGTACCATCGCAGTTTTACTGTGCCGCTGTTCAATCACCAGTGTTCTTCTCTGCTGTACCATCACCGTTTTACTGTTCCGCTGTTCTATCATCAGTGTTCTGCTCAGCTGTACCATCACCGTTTTACTGTGCCGCTGTTCTATCACCAGTGTTCTGCTCTGCTGTACCATCACCATTTTACTGTAGCGCTATTCCATCATCTGTGTACTGTGAAGCAGTTCCTTCATCATTGCATTTTGTTTCGCTCAATCACCAATAGTTTGTAGCTATGCTGTGTTCATACTGCTGCGTTTATGATGATTGGCCTCTTTACTATCCATCGTATTGCTCAGTAATCCTCTAATGGCCTGTTCCTATCGAAATTATGAATATGTATGCTAACATGTTGGGAGTAAACATTATCACAAAATCAACTTCCCTTAATTTGAGCTATGTGTTTAATTGATAACACCAAGATAAGCACCATCAGCAAGCTGAAGTTACATTGCTATCATAAAACCCTTTGCATGATACCTGTTTCAACAACCAGCGGTACTGGTGTTCTATGATTATAAAACATTTAATTGGGATTCATTGCTAGGTACCGCAAAGTCCCTGGTCTAAAAAACGTGCAGATTAAACCCGTATGTGCATGTTGAATTGATATAGCCCACGACCTTACACTCGATGAGATTGCGTGGTTTATCAGTAGAACTGGAAATGATTAAACACTGAAGTTTACGCAATATAACCAGTCAGCCAATGTTTTGATGAATGTGTCGTTCATTTCGTACTGGCGAGACATATACAGACTCAGTGCTATAATGATGGATAATGACGTTAGACAATGAAGATCAGACAGGAGCTATATATAAATGGTTGTAAGACTTTGAGTTGGTAACTCATGTAACGACGCATTTCAGTTTATATTTTGCTGTGATAATGATGCCTTCAGAGAAGCAAGGCTCAGTTTTCTCATGCTTAATCTGACACTATTGAGAAGGTCCTAGATTCCGAGCTTATGTGATTGAAAGTTAGTTTGGGGGAAATCAATGCAGGTATCAGATATTCATAACGATGCCTCCCTGATACAACTTGTTTGATTGTAGTAACGTTGTTCACGAATGAATCCCAGGAGCATCGTGTAATATTGAATGAAAGCAAACTATACGAACACAAAACACCGTATTTGTTTCGCGTTTGTTAAATATACCCATAGCTGACTTGAGGCAATGGATAGAAACGGCGGGTATTTGCATCCTGTGCGTCAGATAATAATGGTTCGTAGATCATACAGCCATAAAGGGTCGGATATTGCATTGGCAAATAATTGCCTCTGTAATAATATATCAGCATAATTGGTCCAGCAAATGCCATTATAAATATCATTTGCCTGTTTCCTCGAATTACACAAAGAGCTATCAGTTGTCTTGTGACAATTATGGCTTAATGGACTACGGGCCCGTTGCATATCAACCAATCCTTTTGTGGCCTGTGTTTATTCATCATTTTGTTGTTTGTATTCAACTCGCTTTGTTTTCACAGCATCTCGTCTCCTTGATGAATGCATCAAAAACAGTTTTTTCCATGCTACAAGGCAGGTGCCAGATAAAGGTAGCACTTGGTTCTTTGATCCGAGTTCCCGGATACAGAAGGCTATTTTTAATTATGAATCGTGGTAATGATTGTGTTTGTATTCTTCGCACAAAAACAGTCCCCAGCCAGCGTCTGTGTATCCTCCGAGGAATCGTTGCAACACCTTGCATGGTGTTGCAACGAAAACACAACGGTTTTTGACGTCCATTTTCGCCTAACTGTACGAAGCCTACATTTAAGCTAAATACTTAAACCTGCAATGCATTTAACGTGCCATATTCCAAATCACATGTCTTTCACTCAAAACAGCACATCAAGAACACACAGAAAAACCAAAGGATATGTGCATCATTTGTAGTGCGAAAACACTTCAGTCATTGTCGTTCTTCTTCGCACTAACAACACATACAGTTATATATCTATATCTGTATCACTGTGTCGTTGAATTCAACAAACAGTGTTGTTGTTAACTTGTAGTGCCAAGCAACTGTCATCTTCATTGCAACCTCGGTACAATTGGGCTACACGAATTACTTATTCACATCCTGAATAAAGTCCCTCGAGGTTCCCACCTTATAAAACGCTTGGTGACAGATCAGCTTGAGAAAGATACGCAATCGCTAGGGGTTTGCCAGAAGTCACAGCACAATTTTACAACTTACAATTAACAGCTGCTTGGTGTTATTATTAACTGAAATTTGACAGATGAATCATTGTTCGATACTGTCCTGGTAACCTCCTCAGTGTGCATAATTGTTAGCACTATATGGCCTACTATATTATGTAAGGGTAAAAGTCGCATTGCAAACATAACTAACATAATTGCGCAAGCACATTCTCCTCAAAGCAACTTTGCATTTCATATACAATTTGTTGCTCGCTGGTATTTCATAAAATAGCTGAAGAAATATAACTGCCTAATTGAAGTTATTTCATACTGAACACTCACGTAATTTCAATGTCGTAATTGTCATATATCCACGATCGAAACGCATGCGTGCCTTCTCAGATCTTCTTTCGTGTTGAAATCCAAGAAAAAAACATATGGGCTGACCAAAATAAATGCAAATATATGTATTCAAACACCTTTCAAATCAGGGCTTCTACAATCCATGTTGAGTGCATAGAGGACATCTAACATCCCATCAGGGTGTTCTTGAATAAAATCAGATTGTACAGCATATCATGAAATATTCATTGATGAGTTCTTGAAATGAATGAACACTTGGTAGCTGCATGTTGAGCTTGTGTCGCACGCAATGCATATTTCACGCCACCCAGCTTGACCTACCATTGAATACTCTAATGAATGAGGTGTTCACCGCGTTGACAAAAATACTCTGTGGTCAAGATAATGGCGAGAAGTAGGACCGATTCATCGTAACTTCAAGCACATATTCCTCAGATGTTAGTTACACTTTCCTTGACAAGAACGGAGATAACGTCAAGAAAGAATTTTGATTAGAGTAAGTATCGGACAATGAATGATCAATTTTATCGGTAAACGATATTGTGTCAGTTAAACAAGTAAAATAAGCCTTTCAAAAACTGTTGCTGGCAGCACGACCAAAGTTATGGTGTCATATGTATAAGTATCCGCCCAGCGTACGTGCTTTATAATGTAACTTATATTTAGCTTGTCTTCCATATTGATAAGACCTTGTGGTTACGGCGATCGTGTCCGAGTCATATCCACTATCACAAGAAGCCCTACAAGACCAGTTCCTCCTGTGTCTGCCTTCATCACAGACGCGAAGCGGATCGATTTATCTTATCAACCACCGATAAGGTGCAATTTATTCATGTTAGATTAGTAAAGAGATCACTGCTTAGAATTCTAAGAGTAAAAATGACATCACACAAGATTGATACCCATATTGCGTGACTCTGTAATGGCTCATTTGCAAAATAATATAAAATCCAAAACTTCAATCTGCAATATAGCTCAAAGGTAGTTTCATTTCCAATATAAACATGAAATGAATCACCATTAGTAAGAAACACTGCAGTTGTTCAGCGGTTGCCGGAGCTCAGATAGAAGTTGTAGTGGGAATCATCCTCGGGGATTGTACATAAGTAATCAAAAACCTTCCTAACACTGTTTTGCAAAACCATTGAGGTCCGCGGTAAGATGTAATGAGAGATATAAATTCACTGTATCTGAACTGCATCTCTTTTATGCGCCCTGTTTTGTATCACAATTATATATCAAATGAGACCCTTGATGCTCCTTCAGTGTACATGCAGTAAACAGATCCGACCGTTAAGGAGCACTACCAATGAAGGGGGTTCTATGCCTGTTGATGCAGAATAAACATCCTCAGATGTAAGTAATGCTCAAATAAGTAACTAGGGAATTCCGGCAAACAAGGGTCAGTAGATTTACGATTACCCAGAACCAACAAAACACCAATAATTGAAAACTCAGTGAAGCAGGTGTGGTCCTGACAATTGCGAATCTTATAGACAGTCGCATCATGTCTTTCCTCATATTTTAACGCTGTGATGCTCGTATCATTATGCCAGGGAATTTCCGTGTAGGTGGAGTGGATTGTGGGTATACAGGGTAGACCCATCATATTGTCATCTAAAGGGAACATTTTAAAGATTGAAGTCTCAATATGCCAGGAAAGACTGACTGCATAGTTTCTGCATTTCAAATAACATCGTTGGGGGTACAACATGTCTGAGAACATGTAGGGAAACCAATGTTGCTTGTATCCTTTCTCGTGCAGTCACGCACTTCATTGATATTTTCTAGATTTATATGAACAACATTCACCCTCTCATGAACTATCGAACAAGCAGTAATGGAGTAGATGCAACAAGAGAATGCGAATACCACAATCCTTAAGCTTGCCTTACGGTATAGTGCGGCCCAGTTTAGTGAATGAAGCTTGTTACAAACGAAGTCGTATAGGGATGGAGCAATGCAACATGCTTATCCACCATCCAAAACAACTAAGCTGCAATCATCAGAATTATTGTCATCTCCCACTATTGAATGATTCTTACCAACCAATGCAGCACAGAGTTAACTCGAACGATTTACAACAACAATTGGGTGCGATTCCATGAAGTGCAACTTATCTTTGCTAACAGCGTCTATAAAGTCGAATAATGTGCTCTGTAGTCAAAACAAAGGCCATCAATAAATAATGGTCTGCAACAAAAAACAAAGCCGTTATATTAAATTTGTATAGTCTTGATCACAAAACCAAAAGATCTTGGCTTGACTCGAGTGGTCTACAACGACCCTTCAGACAAAGCATAACATTATTAGGAAATAAACTTAAACATCTCCCCATATTTTTGACCAATACCAAGACTACAGATAAAGGGCATATCTGTGACATATAGCTACACCACAGATTGGAGCATAGTACTATCTCATCATTTCCTGCTAAAAATATATATTTTGCTAATGATATATGCATTTACCACATAATATTACGCCAAAGTGCATCCATACTAACTGAGTGGGTTATAGGTTCGCCGGGAAAACCCATCATATCAGTAGATATATGTAGGTTTAAATAGATTGAAGACACCTCATGCTGCGATAAATCAATTAAATCATTACAACATCATCCATAACATCATCACTTGTGAACGTGCTGATAGGAAAATATTGCTTTAAGCCTTTCCTATCTCGTTCAGCGGCGTTATGGTTTGACAAGAATTGACATTCCCTATGAACGAAACCCTCCCCTAACCACCTCCAAAGCACCTTATGTAAATTTTAGTACCCACATGATCAACTCCATGTTATTATCATGTTCATCATTACAAAATGATGTTACAAGGCTAACACTACATACAGTAATGTTAAGTGGTCTTAGATCACCAGCTATACTCATTGTACGACGTAGCAACAAACAATTTACATTAATGGCCAATAATGTTATGCGAGCCATTCCACTGAGTGTAATGAATAATACATATTGCCGGGGAGGAGATTTGATAATGTGACATTATTCTTTTTCGACTGAAATTTCCATCTTTCCAAACGTGATTTGGACCATTTCGTACAAACCCTCTATAAAACAAAATATTGCTATGTGCACCGACTTTTTCAGATGCGATGAAGCATATTTACCACGACAGAGTGCATTTTGGCAGTGCTCAGTCACTCCTCCTGAATGTGTTCATCATCCGGTATTGTATCGCGGAGCACGTAAGACCTACAGTTCAGTCCCACCTATTTGTGGTGGTGCCTGTGAGTATAATGGAAAGTTGAGATGGTTTCCCATTTATGTGGCGCCGCCAGAGGCACTTAAGTCACGATTGTTGAATCACAAATAAGCTTAGGACCACATATTTGAACGCGTATTTGATCGGAACTAGAGATATTGGACTTGATGGATGTCTTACATAGTAATTGTAATGAATGCGTAGGACTAGTTATGCACGTGTGCAGACATGTGAGGTAGCGTGTTCATAACGCGGCCACTTAATTCCCTACGCCCACATCAACAGCAATATTTTTCCGAAAAAGTCCCTAATCAATTTAGTTTTTACCTTTAATATTTGTTGGATATCTGATACAAACGGTTGTTTTCCCCTGGTGGTATGATATTAAAAGAGGTAATGATGAACTGTGTATGTGAACGTGACACACAGAAGTTAAATCCGAATGCCAAGCGGACAAGAATATCAGTGCAATGATAGATCCGATGCGGATTATGTGTATCAAAGTCTAATGGTCACTTGACGCACACCCATTGCCTACGACCGGGTTGCGAAACCCACTCCACAAGATCGTAAGGCCATATTGACGGCATTGAGCAATCGTGTCAGGTACAGTAACCAAGATGGCTAAATGCTATTATATCGAATGCAGCAAAGTCAGCAAATGCGATTTTATGAACCATATACAGCTAAGGTCTTGTTCTTGTTGACCTCACTTATTCAAACTGCTTTTGCATCGTAAAACACATAAAGATATTCATCCGCTATATCACGACCTTAATGCCGTAACTACCCGACCCTGGGTAGACCACATGCTGCTCCATCCTGTCGCTCCATTACCTTAAATATAACAGGGGGGATGGGGTGATGGTAAAACAGAAAGACAGCCAGTCATGTTTGCTGGTAACAGCCATAGCTTGAAGTATTTGTCTGCTGCATTAATATGGACATTTTTGGCCTGGGACTCGCCAAGGAAACATGAAAGTGAAAGAACTAAGTCTGTGTTACTTCCAAGACAATTATCACGCATTACGCTTTATAAGATCAGGGCTGACTGACGGGATCATAAACCTCAACCAATTAAAAGCATCAATAAAGCATGAATGAACCAATGGCATAGTAGCATAATCAAGCTTGATGGTTGCCAACCCTGTCCTTTGAGTGAATGTTCACCGGCTTGAATGATATCTTATCGTTGGACTCTGCTTTACGTGTCAGTAACATTGGCCGCAAATGAAGATGAATAACAACACAGGGCTCATATCTGCCCATGTTTCAAACACGTAAAATATGGTGGGCAATGTCAATCCGTTGCATTTTGCCGCAAGTAGGCCAATACCGTCGATTGTTGCAAGAGAGAGTAAAGTTATAAGTCAAATACCAATAATCAAAAAAATCTCGGCTTCACTCGGGAGGTCTGCTATCATTCTTCTGACATATCCATAGCATAACAAAGGGGTGAATATACTCTGACATCATAGCAAATTTCTGACCTGTACATAGATAACAGATGAATGTTACATAGCTACACCACTATGCGTATTGCCATCCAATTATTTCCAGTTGACAAAATATATATTGCACATTTACAAATCGGGTGAACAATCAATTCGGCTTGATGCCAATCATTTGTAAAAGCATAGAGGTTTACAGTAAGCTTGCCAAACTATTTGATACCAAGATAGACTTCAGCTTACACAAAGCGTGTATGATCACGAATTACTGCTGAGTGTATCGAATAAGTGCGATACACAGATCTGAAATCGATAGTGTCTAATGCATTAATATACATGTATAAATTATCGGTCGGCCAAACCCATACAGATAAACCTATGCTTGGTGAACCGGGCGGTCGTTCGTCTTGTGATAATAATAACCAACGTTTAAGTTACGAAGAATATAGAGATAGATGTACAGCGTCATAACAGGTAATATTTAATCCCAGCGGATCATAACGTAAATATGGTTCTCACTACACCATCTGCGTAAAAACACTCGGTTCGTTATAGACACGTACATTATGTGTGTCCAATGTCCATGCCAGAACCCATAGTCAAACAAATCGCCTACACATGAGGCATTATTATCCTTGGAATACATTATACCCAGCATAGCGGTAAACAGGGATCGACAAATTTATTATCATCCAGGACCAATAAACCTCTACTAATTGAAAACTCAGTGAAGCACGCGTGTTCCAGGACATGGCGAGCATAACTACAGAGGACAATAAACTGTAGCATCTCTGACCTCAAAAGCTAATGCTGCATGCGTTTTACACACATTATTATGCCAGAGTACATCTATACTAGTGGAGCGGGTTATAGGTTTGCAGGGAAAACCCATCATATTGTTGAATGGACGTAGGTTTTCTATATTAACGACACTTCATACAGCGGCAAATCTCTTAAATAACTACATCATAATGCATAATATCATCACTGGCTGATAAACAAATATTGCTTTAACCTTTTCCTTTCTCGTAAAGCTTTATCGCGTAGTAATGCCGGCATTGATATTTTGTAAGCAACTGGAGGACAGAAATACTACAACTAGTTCAATTAGAATTGGCATTCCCTATGAACGACACACACACACCCATTTCTATTCCATTTCTAATACTGCATGCAGTAATAGTAGGTTAACACTACATACAGTGATGGTAGGCTAACACTACATACAGTAATGGTAGGCTAACACTGCATACAGTAATGGTAGGCGAACGCCACAAAGGTAATAGTAGGCTAACACTACAAACAGCAATGGTAGTCTAACACAACATACAGTAATGCTGTGATCACCCAAGTGACCTGTGTGAATATACGATACTAATCCACGAGGTGGTTACAGCAGGTCAACTACATATCACAATCGTCAATCATATATCGGATAAATGTATATCACTGCATTAGTAATTGCCAATGCCATAATGATTGCAGTATTCATTACCGTGGAGATTTGCATGTGTTTTGGGTTTCAGAGACTTAGTCAATAACTTATTTTTATTGGTTGATTTCAATGTAAAGAATTACGAAATATACGCATTTGTTTTCGATGACATTGTAGATCCCAACACAATTGTTCGCCTCCCTGGTCGTTAATAGAGCATTAGTAACGAACAAATATATGTTTATTTCATTACAATCTAAACTGGAGCAGTTTGCATAACATCTTTGACGGAGTTGTCAATTCCAACCATATCGTTTATTACACAGGGTAATTGATTTCCATTTAAATATAGCAAAGGA
>CM067351.1:9849518-9889652 GCA_034190875.2 Urechis unicinctus
ATTACCCTAATCTGTTTTCTCCGGGGCCACCTCGCGCTTCAGCCATAGCAAAATATGTCTAATATCAGAGTTGCATAGGATACCATGAACCTGTCCTTTTCCACCAGAATGACGCTTGGTGAAATCAGTTGTTGTTATTCTAGTTATAGTATAACATATTGGATGAAACTTTTACGAAAATACTGCTGGAAAGGCAAAATAAATTTTGTGCATGGCGTGTTGTTGTTAGTCCCTCAAACAGCAAATTGGACCGCTGCTGTGCTAATATATGATGCTTAATTCGCCTCCGCTCGCTGTGGTTGTTGGGGACAATGCAGTATATCCAACAAATGCAACGTTCATGTAAAGTCCTTGATGTCAATCAGCATGCAGCTTCCGTAAGTGAATCAATATTGATAACTTCAAAAGTGGTTAATGATGTTATCAATATCCTTCCATATTGGTAAATAAGTAATTAGAGCCTAGTGGCTAAATTATGATTCTGTTCTTTAATTTTCGACATATATAGTTAAAGACGGCTTAAAATTTATCATTTTCTTTTCATTTGGGATGGTTCACCATCCATTATAAGGTTGGCTTGAAGTATTTTGAGCTGAACGATACAATAACGGGGGAAGTAAAAACAACGGGAGATGAATCATCATCAGTTGCATTCTTCATGAGGCGATGCACCTCAGCGGGAAATCCAATTTCTCCTCTGATCGATCCTACCTTAAAAGTATCAAGCATAAGCTTGCTTCCCTCATCAGATTAGAGTTAGCAAGGGAATCGTTCGTATTCAAATAAATATGATTCAGCAATCATGAAAAGCATGCATTAACAGAGGCCAGCTGCAATACTGAAATATTATCGTTCTGGCAGATCTAATTCTCTTTTCTCGCTCGCTCGGGGATTAAACTCATTAACCTACTTAACCCCACTTTGTAGCCTGCTGGTAAAACTGAATATGATGCATGGGTAATCTAATGAAGTATATTTTGTTAACGTGTGATTCTGCTCAGAGATTTTACAATCGCCTCAAACTTTGCAAGGATGATGCTGTTGTCTTATTCCACTTTGTTAACCTTCTGTCACATGGCTCTGGTTATTAAGTGTTTGTCTAAGATACGTTGTTATGCATGGCTGTTCTTGCATTGTTCTGGCTAAGATCCCGTTAAGAATTTATCGTAATGCGTCGGGCGGGCTAAGACAACGTCCGCGGTAAGATGACTCCTTGAGAGTTGCTAATACATTTGTGCAATGAGTTGCAGTAACTTTTAACGGAACGTTGACTGCTGTTTGCATTCTTACTATGACTAATATATTGCAATAATTGTTCCATTCAACCATTGATATTATATTTCTCATCGTGTACGAATTCAGTGAATGGGTGATATCAACATTACAAATCGTTACTTATTTGGTTATACCATCATGTCAAATGTTGTTAGAGTGAATGTGGGAATTGACTAGAAATGCATGTCGCAGCTCGTGTCATAGCGAAGTAAATTACACATACAAGAACGTGGCCTTACCAAAAGAGGACACCCCGTTCATTACACTAGATGGACTGTCAAATTGTTCCAGTGTATATTAGGCATTGCCGACATAGCTAACGTGTCGGTCGTGTTTATTTTGTCTTTCTTGTGGCGTTTGTCAGGAAACGATGTTAAGTTAGTAGAATTGGGCTATGCCACAGGGGCGTTCATATACATTAATTATGATTATTTAAAATAATGTCACTGTTTTCAGGAGCTGGGGGAATTTTCTGGCTTAACTTAACAGAGTGTGTCTTCTTTTGTTCTAACAGACTGGCCCAAAGACCTGATATTTATGATTGAGATGTTATGCTATATATCTACTATTTGTTCAGATATTCATTCCATACCAAATCAATCCAGGCAATTGACAGCGGTTAAAATGGCGCATTCGTCATTACAGTACAGCTCACACGGCGTTGCTTTCCAATGCTGTCGGGAAATCGTAACTTGTTAATGGTCAAATGTGTGCTTTGACTGCTTCCCTTTCTCTGCTATTTGTTCTGTGTCGGTTGTGAATATCGCCAAGAGATGCATTGTGTATATAAGCATCAAGCGTATTTATAATAGTTTTTACATATTGTAATATCCTCTGTAAATCGTGTTACAATACTGTTTAAAGTTGACGATTTGGAACGTTTACAGCTTATAACTTATATTTTGTTGAAGACATGTGACACATGCTGCGCTGAATGCCAAGATCTGCAGCACGTATTGGCCGAATCACATGCGTTACACGAAGCAACAAGATAATGGATAAATGCTGTCAATGGTGTCATTGCTTCTTGCTAATTAGATTTTGAGATGTTGCGAGTTTCTCGTCACCATTGTGTAAACATCCATGCCATTTGGAATATAACTCAGTATAAATCTATATTTGAGCATCTTTGCGTTTATGCCCGGTGAATGTATTGTAATATGGTTATATTCACACGTTACTCGTAAGCGATTCGATTATATATTCCGATGTTTCGCTTTGCTTCCTAATACGTCAATAGATCTGTCATATATATGTTTACTTTGCAAACATCCAGTTTTTCATGAAAACATCAGGCTCAAACCACCAGACCGTTCTTCGCTTTAGTTGGAAGGCAATAAACGTACAAGACAGTTGTCATACAATCGTGCAGTGTTGTGTTGTTGCTAGCATGTTTCTATGGAGATGGTGTGCAGGCTTTTCAAGTGTCGATTGGCGCCTGTGTTCCGTTAGGTATGGTCTGGCAAGAGTCAATGCCAAGTCGATTAGACATATACCACAAGCCCTCACACACAGGAGTACACGCGCCCACTCAAACACGCTTTTGGCGAATTTCGCAAGTATGCCTTGGAACTGACAAAGAGTGGTCTGTGATATGACAGACACACGCATACATTGTGCTATCTAAGAATGACGTACTATCGAAGGTGTACTGTTGCTCTTTTCACCCAGCAACAAAGACAATTTATTTTTGGACGCCGAACTTTATACCTACCCCGTTGAAATATTTTAACTTGAAGGTGGGCAAGTCAAACTCTTGGCATATTAAATTTCAGAAGCTCTCCTAGCATATGACTGTAGGGCTTTCCTCATTAGCGTGGATTATTATTGATTGACTCATGTTGATGCTGATTACTCACTGATCATCTTCTCTGTTTTGTTGTATTGACCAAAGCGGTTGTCCTATGAACGAGAAATTGTTTTGTTATCAATCGCACGAGACTAAATATACATTACCTCCAGTAAGAATGCCTCCTTTGTTTCATGCAACCCAATAAAATGCATTGCAGCAATATACAACTGCAGTACATGATTATTGACATACTGCTAAACATGTGTCTGCATGTTGTTAACATACCGCGTATGTTATTTGAATATGAAATTGAAAGGCAGATGTATTGGTGACTTCATGGATTGCGGTCGCTTTCCCGTCATTTGAAAGCCGAAACACATATCCCATATATAACTATTGATGATTCCGTTCATAATCGATCAATCGAAATTTCTTTTATCATTAAAAAAAAGGCACAAATTGGCGAAAGGTGTTTTTTATTAGATTGATTGCTTGTCATCTCGTGAGAGCTCAATGGCGATTATTGGTGCATGATCGTTCAGAAGTAAGATGCTATCGTTACGATGTTTACTTTCAATATTGCAGCTCCTAGCTGGTGACTTTATTGGGGCAAGTTAGACTTCGGTACTAACGGCTTGGGTTCACAACCAACAGTCCAATAATCCTCATCCGTTATCGCTGAAAAAATTTTTTTATGATAGAATCGATGGTTTCTCCCCAGCGATAAAAAATCGCTCCAAACTAATCGCTCTGTCACATTTTTCTTATTGACGACTTGTGTTGTTTGACATGGAATATGAAGCAGGACCGTACAAACATTTGGCGGTGTTTCTATGAGGTCTTGCTTTGACAGCTCTTCAGATTGGCACTATTTCAATACCCCAGGCCTGGTGAGAAGTTCTAATCTCATTCTCGACATTATCAATAGAGAGAATTCTTCCTAGTAAAAGTCAAAAATATGCATTGCTTATGAATTTCTAGTGACGAATAGAGACACGTATTCATCTGAGATGCCACCTCGCGCTTCAGTCTCAGAAGTGAATGCCTAATAATTAGCACCTGAACGAATGTACTACCACAATACCTACCAATAATACTACCACACAACTCATATGCATTCAGGCTCAATTGGCGGGACCCACGTTTCTTAGATTCGTCACCCTTGTCAGCGCTATCATGTACTCATGAGGTGGGTCAGGAGGAACTGAACAGTATTTTCGCGCTGCCCCTCTTAACACTCCCCAACCCCCCCCCCCCTCCCAGCACATTGTACCAAGCGCGCTGGCCCTCTAACCCCCCCCCCCCCAACCCCCCCCCCCCCCCCAACACCCCAGTCCATTGTACCAAGAACAAACCAGGCCTGCCCTACCTAACCATTACATAGTATTTTCGAAGAAGACACCCCGTGCTTTAAGCCAGTTTAGTGTTAACTTTGAGGATTCTTCTCATCAAATTACGTGTTCAAACACCCTTGAGGCAGTATAAAGAGAGACCCGCTGATACCCGGATGTTTCATCTTTATATAAACACTGATTGAATTGTGTTCTTTTTAGAGGGGTATTACCATGCACAATGTTTTAGCTCTGTATACCTGCTATTTACCGATCAATTGAACAATTCACACCTTGTTAGCGTTCACCGGAATGTAACTCATCTAATATCGATACAATAAAGCCGACCCGAACGTAAATGTTACATGATGCGTTGCTGTGATGTTGTTTCATCGCCTATTTCAAATCCATCCTTTATCCAAGGTGCTGGAATGGATCAAACCCTAGGTCTATTAAGTCGTGTGGTTCATGATATTTCCATATATCGGGGTCGTTCAGCAAACTTAACAAGACACGGTTCAGCTGCCTGATGACTTCGGATGCCTATTTATCATTATAGTTTACATGGCTAGTATCATTGTCCGCGCAAATATCACCATTCCCACGATGTCGCAATTCTATGAAGAGCTAAAATCATCTTTGTTAAGGTTATTTTCTGTTTGGATAAAGACGACCGTGACATTGAGACTTGGTCCGTTCCTTGATTAAGTCATTGAGCATGTGCCCCATATGGATCTGATGTGTAATCTCTTCTCTAAGCTCATAGAACGTCCCATCTAATGATTGAGGTCGCTTTGGTCCCAGATGCGCAAGGTCAAGTCCTTGAATTGAAGGATAATTACTCCCTATGTATGCAGTTAGCGTTACTTCTAACATGTATCCATGCGCTGCGTAGGATACCCTCGATCTTGCTACCAAGTATTGTGCGATGCATAAATCTCGTGATGTTTCATTGTTCTGGTGATTTGTCTCATGCTGTAGCAACCGATTGAGTAGCAATCATCGCTTCAAATTTTACAAGTAATGTTTGTGGAAACTCCTTTTCAGGATGCTTACCCAGCTTTAATAGCTTATACAATACCGTGCGCATGACATCGCCAGCCCCCTGTAAGGTGCTGGATGACACCGTGTTCGACCGTTTACACGCTTCGTGATATAATATCGTAACTAGTATTGGAAAAATTACAAGATTTGTGAAGATATAAATACTCTGCTGCAAACATTTCTGTATTGTGCGGCAGAAGCTGACAATGATGATGCCTCTGCCTTTGTGATACTTACAAAACGGACGGTGATACGATCGTGATACTTGCAAAACTGACGCTTACGGTAAGCATTTATGCATAATGTATTGCTTTATTGTTACCCTGGAAGTATGCAGTGTTTCACTTACATCCCCTATCGTGATAACACTGTCAGGATTATATGCTTTCCGATACCCTTTGATCCACATGATATAATTATATTAAGCAACGCGTACAATACACTCTATATAACTAATTACCACTCATATACGTGTCATTCTAGTATGGATCGTTAACCAGATATCAAACCCAACCAGAAGGAAACAATTGCTACCGATGCCTGGATAAAACGGTTTCGTTGAGCTGGCCGACCATTTCCAGTGTAACAGGCCGCACTGACCCTCTGTCAGACTACACCAGGGGTGTAAGTAGGTTAACCTGTTTTATGACCCAGGGCTCATTCTTATATTCACTTGAGTATATTGTGGACTGGGGCAGGCTGCACGCAACCTAATAATACCACTTGTGTCTTTTGGTTCATGTCTTTTCCACCAGAATGACGCTTGGTGAAATTAATTGTTGTTATTGAGTCCAGAAAACATTTTGATCGCTGTATTTTTTGTGCCAAACCGTATATGTTGTAAAAGGTTATCTCAATTGCAGATGATGCTACAATACATGAGGATGAGCTTTCGCATATTATACAGATAAGTATATGATCAAACCAAGCAAATCCATCATGGATTATAATCTGTTTTGCTACACCAGTATCATCCATGACAGGTATCTTCCCAGGTTGGTGAATACAAAGACGCAGTTTCATCAAAAGCCATTGCAGACAAGGTGATTTTTGTCAAATCAGTCGTGCTCAGCAATCGGAGGGTGTGGTATGATCACCCTGTTATAGTATGCACATCAGCTGAAATGAAACCTTTTGGTTAAACATCTGACCAAAGAGCAATGATGTGCGCGATAACACGACAGGCGTGTCAGGGGTGTCGTCGTTAGTCCCTCTTGTAAGAAAAGTGACCTATTGTTGTGCTAATGTGTGCTACTTTATTCGCTTACGCTCATTGTGCTTGTTGGGAGCAATGCATTCATCAATGATATTACAGTTACAATCATGATATTCGTAGTATTTCGTAACTATCTAACAAATGCAACGGCCGTGTAAAGACTTGCATGTCAATCAGCATGCAGTTACTCTCAGTGAATTAACATGTAGGGCCATATATTACTGTTAGATGTTTGATTCAACTTAAAAGAGTAGTCATCGTGCATTCTGTTTGGGGTGGAAGTCACTGCATAAGTATCGTTCATAGCATAACTCAGTATAGTCCCTACACGGTGTTCTTCCGATTTCACGAAAAAGAATACTAACAATTATCCAGTGGAAAAAACAAATCATATTATTTTTCCCGTTCATTAACTTACTTAATCTTTTGAATCTTCAGCACGTCTGGTGATGTAGCTACTCAATACATGCAACTTCTCTAGCATACATATACGTGTATATCCAACAGTTTATCTTGGCAAAGTTTCCGCATGCATTGCAACATTGGACTGATATGTATGTTTGACAAGAAAGCTATATCATGTATAAACACGCAACCATCAGCGCCTGGGCCAAACTCATTGCGCCACGTCTCTGAGGCGGTGTACCTCAGCTGAAAAACCTATTGCTCTCCTATTGCTCCCCTGATTTACCTTATAAGTATCAAGCATAAACTGTGGTTTCCATCATCACTTTAAGGTAAGCAAGGGAATCATTACTGATCAAAGAAATATAATCAATCAATTCTGAAGCTTCGATACTAAAGTGTTATCCCCATGTTCTGGCGGATCTAATTATCTTCTCTTGCTCAGCAATATTGCAATTGATTATCTTGCTCCGTATGCCTGGTATTTACCCACACGCCTGGATGGCCCACCCCTTGTGGCAAGCTCCGGGATTAAACTCATAAACTTTACTAACCTTACTTCGCAGCTTGATGGTAAAAACTAGATTTGGAGCAGTGATAATCTAATGAAGTATACGCTGTCAACGTGTGGCTCAGATATTTTACAACCGACTCCATTTGGCTTAAATAAGACTTTGTTGCATGCTTACAAAAAGTTAATGTTATTAAGATGTCGTGCTTTGCGTTAATAATCAACTTGTGAAAATGGGTTGCAGCGGCTTGTAACCAGGTGTTGACTGCTGTTTTATTTGAACTATGACTAACGTATTGCAATAATTGATCCATTCAACATTTAAAATAATATTCGTCCCCTCTTAGGACAGAGAATCTTTGATTCGAAACTAAATCATGTTTTCTGAACCTGTTACGAATGATAGCACGAACAAATTGCTTGGCATAAATCCAAAACGTATATTGGGTTTTATTACTACTACATTCCGTTATTATGTTCATTTGCTTTTGTACCATGCCTATGAGTCACTGACGCCTACCAGAGACAGTTCATAATGATTGATTACCAAATGTACATTCTTACAGAACGCTGTGTTTAAAAATTACTCCGGCGATCGAGCTGAATCTGTCTTGTTTATGTATGTACAGATACAATCTGAGAAGTAATTCGAGTGAGTCTCTGTTAAGATAACGTCCATATGATGAAACAGCAATCATATACGCTGCATCCGAGGATAAAATCTTACCCAGAAAACCATTCGGCTAACAAAGAACGTTAGGGTTACAAAAGATTTCAATGGGGATCTTCCTTTACTGTTCCAGTCAAATATAACAAGTTCAAGAATTATACCACTATATCATCACAGTCAGCTGCGTGAAAGACTGCTCAGTGCGTCAACTGGTCTCGCTCACACACAAACACACACACCCACACACGCACTCACACGCACTCACACGCACTCACACTCACACTCATACACACCCACATACACACACTCACACACACACAAACGCACAAATACACTCACACTCACACACTCACACACACGCACACACACGCACACACACACACACACACACACACACACACACACACACACACACACACACACACACACACACACACACACACACACACACGTACCGCTCAGTGCGTCAACTAATAAGCTTTTTTTGCGGCTCAATTGAATTTTGTGATATTTCCATTCACGCGTCTCTGGTGCAGACAACGGTTTATTTACAATTAGAACTGATATATATGTGTTGCATATGGGAGATATTATGTATACACATGGAACCAACACTGCTTTGTCATTGACTTTCTCCCTGTCTTTTTTTATCCAATCTCCGAGGCGATGTATCCCTGCTGGTCACCCAATAAGTCTCATCACCTACCCTATCTAATCCATACCAATATCAACTTACTGTTGTCTAGTATTTTCATAGAAACCGGCTTTGCCATGTTAGTTGTAACAGCCCTACCCCTTTAGTTTACCATATCAGTTTATTGTAAACATGGCGGAAATTCCTTGTCAAATAAGCCTGTAGATTGATCCCTGTATATGGCCGTCCCAGCATTTAACTTTGTTAGCCCGCTGCCTCTTAATAGAAATGCTGGTAATTCAGTGAAGCATTCATTGCCTATGCGTAGATATGCATGGCTTTTGTTGCATAGTGCTGTGGATTTACACACACTCCCTTTGGCGAATAACATAACTATCAAATAAGGGTTGAAATAGTCTTGACATTTGTGGAAAGGCTCGTGTTATCGGAAGCGTTGGTTGAGCGATGCTGAGGCTGCGTCTGAGCCAAGGGAATACACATTACGATTTGAAACGGGTCTTGAGGGTATGTTTTCCTAGAGCAGCATGCGTTTTCTGGCCTACAAACAGGATTGCGGTTGAATCATACGTTGTGGGTGTGTTTTCCTACTACACACACGCAAACAATAAACGCCTCATTAACAGATATCAATCAATTTAACTGCTGCAATACAATATTGCTATGCCGCCGATATCATACAAGCTGCCAACGACAAGCATCCATACCGCAGATATCCTCTGTAAATCGTGTTACAATACTGTTTAAAGTTGACGATTTGGAACGTTTACAGCTTATAACTTATATTTTGTTGAAGACATGTGACACATGCTGCGCTGAATGCCAAGATCTGCAGCACGTATTGGCCGAATCACATGCGTTACACGAAGCAACAAGATAATGGATAAATGCTGTCAATGGTGTCATTGCTTCTTGCTAATTAGATTTTGAGATGTTGCGAGTTTCTCGTCACCATTGTGTAAACATCCATGCCATTTGGAATATAACTCAGTATAAATCTATATTTGAGCATCTTTGCGTTTATGCCCGGTGAATGTATTGTAATATGGTTATATTCACACGTTACTCGTAAGCGATTCGATTATATTCCGATGTTTCGCTTTGCTTCCTAATACGTCAATAGATCTGTCATATATATGTTTACTTTGCAAACATCCAGTTTTTCATGAAAACATCAGGCTCAAACCACCAGACCGTTCTTCGCTTTAGTTGGAAGGCAATAAACGTACAAGACAGTTGTCATACAATCGTGCAGTGTTGTGTTGTTGCTAGCATGTTTCTATGGAGATGGTGTGCAGGCTTTTCAAGTGTCGATTGGCGCCTGTGTTCCGTTAGGTATGGTCTGGCAAGAGTCAATGCCAAGTCGATTAGACATATACCACAAGCCCTCACACAGGAGTACACGCGCCCACTCAAACACGCTTTTGGCGAATTTCGCAAGTATGCCTTGGAACTGACAAAGAGTGGTCTGTGATATGACAGACACACGCATACATTGTGCTATCTAAGAATGACGTACTATCGAAGGTGTACTGTTGCTCTTTTCACCCAGCAACAAAGACAATTTATTTTTGGACGCCGACTTTATACCTACCCCGTTGAAATATTTTAACTTGAAGGTGGGCAAGTCAAACTCTTGGCATATTAAATTTCAGAAGCTCTCCTAGCATATGACTGTAGGGCTTTCCTCATTAGCGTGGATTATTATTGATTGACTCATGTTGATGCTGATTACTCACTGATCATCTTCTCTGTTTTGTTGTATTGACCAAAGCGGTTGTCCTATGAACGAGAAATTGTTTTGTTATCAATCGCACGAGACTAAATATACATTACCTCCAGTAAGAATGCCTCCTTTGTTTCATGCAACCCAATAAAATGCATTGCAGCAATATACAACTGCAGTACATGATTATTGACATACTGCTAAACATGTGTCTGCATGTTGTTAACATACCGCGTATGTTATTTGAATATGAAATTGAAAGGCAGATGTATTGGTGACTTCATGGATTGCGGTCGCTTTCCCGTCATTTGAAAGCCGAAACACATATCCCATATATAACTATTGATGATTCCGTTCATAATCGATCAATCGAAATTTCTTTTATCATTAAAAAAAAGGCACAAATTGGCGAAAGGTGTTTTTTATTAGATTGATTGCTTGTCATCTCGTGAGAGCTCAATGGCGATTATTGGTGCATGATCGTTCAGAAGTAAGATGCTATCGTTACGATGTTTACTTTCAATATTGCAGCTCCTAGCTGGTGACTTTATTGGGGCAAGTTAGACTTCGGTACTAACGGCTTGGGTTCACAACCAACAGTCCAATAATCCTCATCCGTTATCGCTGAAAAAATTTTTTTATGATAGAATCGATGGTTTCTCCCCAGCGATAAAAAATCGCTCCAAACTAATCGCTCTGTCACATTTTTCTTATTGACGACTTGTGTTGTTTGACATGGAATATGAAGCAGGACCGTACAAACATTTGGCGGTGTTTCTATGAGGTCTTGCTTTGACAGCTCTTCAGATTGGCACTATTTCAATACCCCAGGCCTGGTGAGAAGTTCTAATCTCATTCTCGACATTATCAATAGAGAGAATTCTTCCTAGTAAAAGTCAAAAATATGCATTGCTTATGAATTTCTAGTGACGAATAGAGACACGTATTCATCTGAGATGCCACCTCGCGCTTCAGTCTCAGAAGTGAATGCCTAATAATTAGCACCTGAACGAATGTACTACCACAATACCTACCAATAATACTACCACACAACTCATATGCATTCAGGCTCAATTGGCGGGACCCACGTTTCTTAGATTCGTCACCTTTTTCAGCGCTATCATGTACTCATGAGGTGGGTCAGGAGGAACTGAACAGTATTTTCGCGCTGCCCCTCTTAACACTCCCCACCCCCCCCCCCCCTCCCAGCACATTGTACCAAGCGCGCTGCCCCCTCTAACCCCCCCCCCCCCCCCCCCCCCCCCCCCCCCCAACACCCCAGTCCATTGTACCAAGAACAAACCAGGCCTGCCCTACCTAACCATTACATAGTATTTTCGAAGAAGACACCCCGTGCTTTAAGCCAGTTTAGTGTTAACTTTGAGGATTCTTCTCATCAAATTACGTGTTCAAACACCCTTGAGGCAGTATAAAGAGAGACCCGCTGATACCCGGATGTTTCATCTTTATATAAACACTGATTGAATTGTGTTCTTTTTAGAGGGGTATTACCATGCACAATGTTTTAGCTCTGTATACCTGCTATTTACCGATCAATTGAACAATTCACACCTTGTTAGCGTTCACCGGAATGTAACTCATCTAATATCGATACAATAAAGCCGACCCGAACGTAAATGTTACATGATGCGTTGCTGTGATGTTGTTTCATCGCCTATTTCAAATCCATCCTTTATCCAAGGTGCTGGAATGGATCAAACCCTAGGTCTATTAAGTCGTGTGGTTCATGATATTTCCATATATCGGGGTCGTTCAGCAAACTTAACAAGACACGGTTCAGCTGCCTGATGACTTCGGATGCCTATTTATCATTATAGTTTACATGGCTAGTATCATTGTCCGCAAATATCACCATTCCCACGATGTCGCAATTCTATGAAGAGCTAAAATCATCTTTGTTAAGGTTATTTTCTGTTTGGATAAAGACGACCGTGACATTGAGACTTGGTCCGTTCCTTGATTAAGTCATTGAGCATGTGCCCCATATGGATCTGATGTGTAATCTCTTCTCTAAGCTCATAGAACGTCCCATCTAATGATTGAGGTCGCTTTGGTCCCAGATGCGCAAGGTCAAGTCCTTGAATTGAAGGATAATTACTCCCTATGTATGCAGTTAGCGTTACTTCTAACATGTATCCATGCGCTGCGTAGGATACCCTCGATCTTGCTACCAAGTATTGTGCGATGCATAAATCTCGTGATGTTTCATTGTTCTGGTGATTTGTCTCATGCTGTAGCAACCGATTGAGTAGCAATCATCGCTTCAAATTTTACAAGTAATGTTTGTGGAAACTCCTTTTCAGGATGCTTACCCAGCTTTAATAGCTTATACAATACCGTGCGCATGACATCGCCAGCCCCCTGTAAGGTGCTGGATGACACCGTGTTCGACCGTTTACACGCTTCGTGATATAATATCGTAACTAGTATTGGAAAAATTACAAGATTTGTGAAGATATAAATACTCTGCTGCAAACATTTCTGTATTGTGCGGCAGAAGCTGACAATGATGATGCCTCTGCCTTTGTGATACTTACAAAACGGACGGTGATACGATCGTGATACTTGCAAAACTGACGCTTACGGTAAGCATTTATGCATAATGTATTGCTTTATTGTTACCCTGGAAGTATGCAGTGTTTCACTTACATCCCCTATCGTGATAACACTGTCAGGATTATATGCTTTCCGATACCCTTTGATCCACATGATATAATTAGATTAAGCAACGCGTACAATACACTCTATATAACTAATTACCACTCATATACGTGTCATTCTAGTATGGATCGTTAACCAGATATCAAACCCAACCAGAAGGAAACAATTGCTACCGATGCCTGGATAAAACGGTTTCGTTGAGCTGGCCGACCATTTCCAGTGTAACAGGCCGCACTGACCCTCTGTCAGACTACACCAGGGGTGTAAGTAGGTTAACCTGTTTTTTATGACCCAGGGCTCATTCTTATATTCACTTGAGTATATTGTGGACTGGGGCAGGCTGCACGCAACCTAATAATACCACTTGTGTCTTTTGGTTCATGTCTTTTCCACCAGAATGACGCTTGGTGAAATTAATTGTTGTTATTGAGTCCAGAAAACATTTTGATCGCTGTATTTTTTGTGCCAAACCGTATATGTTGTAAAAGGTTATCTCAATTGCAGATGATGCTACAATACATGAGGATGAGCTTTCGCATATTATACAGATAAGTATATGATCAAACCAAGCAAATCCATCATGGATTATAATCTGTTTTGCTACACCAGTATCATCCATGACAGGTATCTTCCCAGGTTGGTGAATACAAAGACGCAGTTTCATCAAAAGCCATTGCAGACAAGGTGATTTTTGTCAAATCAGTCGTGCTCAGCAATCGGAGGGTGTGGTATGATCACCCTGTTATAGTATGCACATCAGCTGAAATGAAACCTTTTGGTTAAACATCTGACCAAAGAGCAATGATGTGCGCGATAACACGACAGGCGTGTCAGGGGTGTCGTCGTTAGTCCCTCTTGTAAGAAAAGTGACCTATTGTTGTGCTAATGTGTGCTACTTTATTCGCTTACGCTCATTGTGCTTGTTGGGAGCAATGCATTCATCAATGATATTACAGTTACAATCATGATATTCGTAGTATTTCGTAACTATCTAACAAATGCAACGGCCGTGTAAAGACTTGCATGTCAATCAGCATGCAGTTACTCTCAGTGAATTAACATGTAGGGCCATATATTACTGTTAGATGTTTGATTCAACTTAAAAGAGTAGTCATCGTGCATTCTGTTTGGGGTGGAAGTCACTGCATAAGTATCGTTCATAGCATAACTCAGTATAGTCCCTACACGGTGTTCTTCCGATTTCACGAAAAAGAATACTAACAATTATCCAGTGGAAAAAACAAATCATATTATTTTTCCCGTTCATTAACTTACTTAATCTTTTGAATCTTCAGCACGTCTGGTGATGTAGCTACTCAATACATGCAACTTCTCTAGCATACATATACGTGTATATCCAACAGTTTATCTTGGCAAAGTTTCCGCATGCATTGCAACATTGGACTGATATGTATGTTTGACAAGAAAGCTATATCATGTATAAACACGCAACCATCAGCGCCTGGGCCAAACTCATTGCGCCACGTCTCTGAGGCGGTGTACCTCAGCTGAAAAACCTATTGCTCTCCTATTGCTCCCCTGATTTACCTTATAAGTATCAAGCATAAACTGTGGTTTCCATCATCACTTTAAGGTAAGCAAGGGAATCATTACTGATCCAAGAAATATAATCAATCAATTCTGAAGCTTCGATACTAAAGTATTATCCCCATGTTCTGGCGGATCTAATTATCTTCTCTTGCTCAGCAATATTGCAATTGATTATCTTGCTCCGTATGCCTGGTATTTACCCACACGCCTGGATGGCCCACCCCTTGTGGCAAGCTCCGGGATTAAACTCATAAACTTTACTAACCTTACTTCGCAGCTTGATGGTAAAAACTAGATTTGGAGCAGTGATAATCTAATGAAGTATACGCTGTCAACGTGTGGCTCAGATATTTTACAACCGACTCCATTTGGCTTAAATAAGACTTTGTTGCATGCTTACAAAAAGTTAATGTTATTAAGATGTCGTGCTTTGCGTTAATAATCAACTTGTGAAATGGGTTGCAGCGGCTTGTAACCAGGTGTTGACTGCTGTTTTATTTGAACTATGACTAACGTATTGCAATAATTGATCCATTCAACATTTAAAATAATATTCGTCCCCTCTTAGGACAGAGAATCTTTGATTCAAAACTAAATCATGTTTTCTGAACCTGTTACGAATGATAGCACGAACAAATTGCTTGGCATAAATCCAAAACGTATATTGGGTTTTATTACTACTACATTCCGTTATTATGTTCATTTGCTTTTGTACCATGCCTATGAGTCACTGACGCCTACCAGAGACAGTTCATAATGATTGATTACCAAATGTACATTCTTACAGAACGCTGTGTTTAAAAATTACTCCGGCGATCGAGCTGAATCTGTCTTGTTTATGTATGTACAGATACAATCTGAGAAGTAATTCGAGTGAGTCTCTGTTAAGATAACGTCCATATGATGAAACAGCAATCATATACGCTGCATCCGAGGATAAAATCTTACCCAGAAAACCATTCGGCTAACAAAGAACGTTAGGGTTACAAAAGATTTCAATGGGGATCTTCCTTTACTGTTCCAGTCAAATATAACAAGTTCAAGAATTATACCACTATATCATCACAGTCAGCTGCGTGAAAGACTGCTCAGTGCGTCAACTGGTCTCGCTCACACACAAACACACACACCCACACACGCACTCACACGCACTCACACGCACTCACACTCACACTCATACACACCCACATACACACACTCACACACACACAAACGCACAAATACACTCACACTCACACACACACACACACACGCACACACACGCACACACACTCACACACACACACACACACACACACACCACACACACACACACACACACACACACACACACACGTACCGCTCAGTGCGTCAACTAATAAGCTTTTTTTGCGGCTCAATTGAATTTTGTGATATTTCCATTCACGCGTCTCTGGTGCAGACAACGGTTTATTTACAATTAGAACTGATATATATGTGTTGCATATGGGAGATATTATGTATACACATGGAACCAACACTGCTTTGTCATTGACTTTCTCCCTGTCTTTTTTTATCCAATCTCCGAGGCGATGTATCCCTGCTGGTCACCCAATAAGTCTCATCACCTACCCTATCTAATCCATACCAATATCAACTTACTGTTGTCTAGTATTTTCATAGAAACCGGCTTTGCCATGTTAGTTGTAACAGCCCTACCCCTTTAGTTTACCATATCAGTTTATTGTAAACATGGCGGAAATTCCTTGTCAAATAAGCCTGTAGATTGATCCCTGTATATGGCCGTCCCAGCATTTAACTTTGTTAGCCCGCTGCCTCTTAATAGAAATGCTGGTAATTCAGTGAAGCATTCATTGCCTATGCGTAGATATGCATGGCTTTTGTTGCATAGTGCTGTGGATTTACACACACTCCCTTTGGCGAATAACATAACTATCAAATAAGGGTTGAAATAGTCTTGACATTTGTGGAAAGGCTCGTGTTATCGGAAGCGTTGGTTGAGCGATGCTGAGGCTGCGTCTGAGCCAAGGGAATACACATTACGATTTGAAACGGGTCTTGAGGGTATGTTTTCCTAGAGCAGCAGCATGCGTTTTCTGGCCTACAAACAGGATTGCGGTTGAATCATACGTTGTGGGTGTGTTTTCCTACTACACACACGCAAACAATAAACGCCTCATTAACAGATATCAATCAATTTAACTGCTGCAATACAATATTGCTATGCCGCCGATATCATACAAGCTGCCAACGACAAGCATCCATACCGCAGATATTTTTAAAGCTACAATATTTCTTTACTGTCAATATTGCACAAAATTGCTACAATATTAATACATGCGCATGTCTCTCGGAATCATCCAAAGTCAAGCAGCCAAACCACTACAATACACCTTGGTTCCAAATGTCAATCCAAAAACACATAACAATTATTACAGAGTGCAGGATGTATGCCAGTGCGTGATGCGATCTGAGAGTACCTCTCAACCTATTAAGCCTCCATGTTAATAAGTATGCAGCTGCGTTCAAATGTGTCTACTTGAATGGTCATCACTTCCAGTTAGATGCATGAATGAACATAACAGAGCAGTCATTGTTCTGGGTAGCAGTGGCCCATGTTCCATTGAAGGGCACAATATTGATACAGTCAAAATCGCTATTAATGCTATCAAAATCATTGCATGTTGATGAATAAGCAATAAGAGACTAGCTTGCTATTGCAAGGGGGCGTTCGTAAACATATTTACCCAGGTATATTCTCCTATTATAATATGTTTGCCATTAGTAATGCCAAGAACCTTACGACATATATTTTTCTTTTTAATCACTGGTGTCACATTTTGTACTTAATTGTGACGAGGTTAATTTCGGTCCTAACAGGTGAATAAGAAAAAGAGTGCAACCAAAATCACGTAAGTCATAGCATTGTTCTTAAAAAAACCTGCGATGCTTTGTTTTGCAATGCTTTGAGTTCTCCTGGATGGCATCAGTAACATCTCTTGAGCCGCCATTGTCAATACACAACTCTAGACTTGTCTGTTTGTCCATGTAGCAGGCTATTATTTTTTAAATGCCAGCAAAGATTTCTGGTGAAAAATTACTGGGCATTTTCAAAAACGAGGGTTTGATCTGGAAATAGGCACGAATACTCAGTGAAGGATAAAAGCTCAAATTGATCAAAATGAATTCATGACCTCAGTAACTTACTAAATCATCAATACCATTTTGAATCTGCATCTTCAAAGATGCTAAATCTATCGCATAGATATGTGAGTTAAATCAACTGTTTAACGTGGCGAAGTTTCCAGATTCGTAGCATCTTTAACTGATATGTAGGTTACTCGCGGAACCAACAGCGCTTAAGCCTTACTGGTAGTATATCTCTGTCCGTTAATCTCCGTGCCCCAGGCTATATACCTCTGGAAATCTGGAAATCTAATTGCTCTACTAGCCTATCCTTCCTTATCAATACGAATCGTATCCGCCTGACCAGCTGTACTAAATTAGCTTAAATACAGCGAACCTTAAGCTCCATCATCAGGTTAGTAAGCATATGAAAGACTTCAATCGACATGATAACCTTTAAACGACAGCAACTACTCTAGTCATATTCACCTGCTCAAAAATATTGGCATTGAAAATGCTGTGGTTCTGTATGCCTGGTATCCACCCACCTTCATTGCTGTTCCAGCCCATGTGGCTAGTTCCCGGGATTGAATGGATGCCTAATCGACTTGTTAGCCTGATTGTAAAACTGGTTTGAATCATAGGTAATCCAGTTACGAATACGTCGTCGCCGTTTGAAGTTACTCAGAGATTGATTCATCTAGCATTTGATTTTATGTTTGTAATATTATAAAGAATCAGAGATTGGTTGATATCAGCACCACGCAGGTGACAAATGAATCACTGAATGATAATTTTGACCAATTATTTGGTTATACAATAATGCCAAAGTATTCCTTAGTAATAACAATTTATATTTTCTCATACTGCAATGAATAAAATCGTCACACTCATTGGTAAACTGTTCCTTTGATTAATTATGTAATCCGTGATTGTTTGTCGCCATGATGGTTTTGTGTGGCGCTCAAGATTTTTAAAACTTTGGCAAATTGAATGTGATCATATTTCCGTACAACATTCTAAACCCTATGATACCTGCATCGTATTGAACCAACAGTACTTTATCCCGTCCATTGTACCCTATCCACGAGACGATTATCCCTGCAGGTCATTCATAAAGTTTTGCGACCTGCCCTATGTAATCGATACCAAGTATATCCTAACTGTGGCCTTGGATTTTCACACGAAACCGGTTGTTCCATATTGGCTGTATTAGCACGACCCTTACGATTTCCACATCTGTTTAGTGTAAGCATGAATGTCTTTTCTTATCAAATGACATGATCAAGTACCTTTGAGGCTCTGCATACGCGAGGGCCAGATGTGACCTTGAGGAATCATCTCCATATATGACCTGATCTTATTGTAGTCACTGGTTGAAGGATTGTGTAGAGGCTTTTCATGCCTGATATCTACCCATCATTCAGGCTGTCCCATCCCCAGAAAGCGCTTACCAGGATTTAACTCATTTAAGTCAGTCCTACTTTGTTAGCCCGTCGCAACTTACTGTTGTTCATTATTGATGAAAATCTTAATTCATGCTCTTAATAACTGCTGGAATTGACATGAAAAATCAGGATAGTTCATCACAAGTTTTGTCGAATATTGTTTGGCTCATATCAGATATTGAATAACCATGAACTCTCAGGTGCTCGTGAGAAGTTTAGTTTCTCTATTTGTGCGTTGTTGGAAGTTTCAGGAAGAACCATGAATCTTACCTTTGTGGGTTTGGACTTTTTTTATCTGACACACTTGATACAAAAAATCATCACTCTCAGGTGCTTGTAAAAGGTTGGCTTTTTAGTTTTTCAATTTGTATGAACTTTCATAAGGAAACTTGAATCTTGCATTTTAGGGTGTTGGTAATTCTTCAGCTGACTATCATCACAAAGAAAACGGTAAGCTCTCAGATGCTTGTAAAAAGTATTTTGTTTTTTCAAATTCCATAAACATTCGTAAAAGAACCATTTAGGGGCATGTTATTATAGTGAAGGTCACAAAAACCAGAAATAAGCTCAGAGCAAAATTTCAAAAATAAGTATGAAGATGCCTTGATCAGATCAAGAGAGCTCTTGGTGTTGTCAAAAATGGATATATTTTGCAAGTCACAAACAGTTGTGGTATGTGTGCCTTAAAATAAGTTTGATGCACGTTATGAGGGCCAGTTATGCTTTATACATTGATGATAATTAATTGCTCACTTTTTCCTACTGCAAACTATTGTTCTGTGCTTCGAAAGCGATAAAAACTATTAATGGTTGTCTTTAATGAAGACTTCTAAGGTAACCAGGAAGTTACATATATAACTCCTTGCATGGACCTCTACTCATGAATGTATTCTCACTGAAACAGGTCTAGAAGATGAGGGTGAAGGGACTCATCCATTTAATACAGGCCATTGTAATATTCACACCTGCCGTATGAAACAGGATTATATCAACCCATTTTCTCCGTACATCACTCATTAGACGCGCGCTCAATTGAAAAGCGTGAGTTGCTTGCTGGCTCCTCCCCTCGCTCCAACACATTGCTACCTATAATTTGCTGTGATCTCTGTCTCGTTACTGATTCGCACGGTAAACATGTTGGACAACAATTCTTAAATTGTATTAGATTTCGTTGATTTTGTTAATAAATGAGCATTACTATTGCTGCACGCTAGGCAAGGTTGATGATAAAATATTTATGGATATGAAAATGTTTTTTTAACTGCCCCTTATCTGCATTGGGAGGGGGAGCATATTTGCTTATAGTCTCAAAGATTGCACCATTCGGCCCCGCGCCCCTAAGGTGGCATCAGATCATCAAAACACCAGGGGCTAGTGCCTTGTCTACTTTCGCAGTACTCTGGTAGCCGCGATTGTTCCTAGTTACCGACTTTTATCGCCTACTGAATTTCATATCTAAACCATTTTATTTCGAAACATCAGAAAACTGTTTGAATATAGAAATACAGACATTTATCTTTGTGCTCCCAAAGAGGCATCCTCCTGATTCAACCAGCTGTGTTAAATAGAAGTTGCCTCAGCAAACTTTCCCAATTCACCCGGCAATATTGTCAAAATTGGCTTCCTTTCTACCTGAGCCTACTTTTGTAGCATTTATCGTATTTTCTGTTTTTTAAAATTGCGAACTTAATAACAAAAATTCATTCAATAGGCAGGTTTATATTTATAAATATTTACATATCAAAATTCAGTAGTTAGATACTAATCACAACATGTTTATGCATGATTATCATCTTCGTGCGGCTTACCATGAATACGCATGATTATTCATAGTGTGGTTTACAATAAATATTCAACAATATTCACTTGTACCATTGGTCATTTAACGTTCATGGTAGTTCACGAATACTCAAGGTTTCCAATGTGACCATTATCGATGAATATTACTGATAATTCTTTAATTAAATCTTGTGTTGCAACATGAATAAGCATGATTATTCACCTTGCGGTTTACCATGAGTATTCATTAGTATTCAGCAGTAAAAGTGGTCATTTAACGTTCATGGTAGTTCACGAATATCCCTGAATACTTTATGTGGAATATTTCGTCCATTTGTTCATGACGTGTCATGGATTTTTGACATGTAGTTTACACAAGCTTCCGATAGGTGAAAATATTACCCCTGTGTTAACTTGGAAGTAATCATGTCGTTTGTGGAGAGGGTCGTGCTTTGTGTATGGTTGGCTCAGTGATGCTAAGGCTGCGTCTGAGTCAAGATAAGATACATTATACAAATGAAATGGACCCTCAGGGCACGCCTTCAAAACACCCGAGCGTGATCTAATAACGATGTCTAGCCGGGTGCTTCCTTGTGTCTCGTGCAACATATTGTGAGCGACGGAGTGTCGACCGACACTACATGATAGCATGTTCAGACGGCTGGCGTTGTAATGATGCCGTCCAAGCCGACATGTACTTCCTTTAGCAAGTCAAGAAGCTAATTTTTCTTTAGATTGTTGCCCCTCTTTACATTATATAGAGACTTTTGCAGTACGGTTTCCCGTAACATCCTTATAGATGTATGTATGTTTATTAAGCTTTGCTGCCTGTATGTAGTGGGGCCAGTATTTGCACACACTATTGCCTGTTGCTAATGTCGCATAGCAAGAAAATATATAGACCACGCCTTCTTCTCCTAAATCAATTACGCTCCACGGTCTGTCTAAAACACCACATGGCAAGCATGACAGAGCATTTATTATGCAGTTTTATCATTGATCAGGCAGAGCTTCAACATCTTCTTAATGGCTGCAGCAATTTATAAGCAAACTATTATTAGATCAAGTTCCAGGGGCCGCATGAGTTTGCTGGCCCGCAAATATGGTTGCCGTTAGATCGTATGGTGTGGCTGGTCTTTCCTATTCCACGCATGTAATCAATAAACGTGTAATTAACATTGGAAGACAAAATAAGTTAGACACCACTGCAGGTATTATATACCATCTAACATATCGCTCTTCTGCAGATTTCATACAAAGATGAAAATGATAAAATCACCTAAAATACTAAAATGTTGCACTGATGGCGATATCACGCAATAGGTTGCCAATGACAAGCAGCCACACCGCTGCAATAGTGCCCTGCTTCCAATAATGCAAACGATGTCAAGGATTAAAACTGCTGTAACATGTTGCTCTGCTGCAAAGCTTTATTTGAATTACTCAAAAGGGTACAGCTTCACCCGGAAGCTATCAAACAACACACCTGATGTCATACATTAGAGCTGAATCGTTATTGATGAACACACACCTTATGTTCGCAAGACGAATCTCCAAGCTGCCGCCATTAACTCGTCTACAACCGTCCAATAAACCCTTTGGTTGTAATCTATGCATTGGCTACAAAGGTTGGGTAAACTTCATCCGCACCCTTCAATTTATCTGAGGTGATACACACTATGCATATAGAGAAGAGGTCATATACCAAGTAGCTGAAGTCAAGAAACGAGAACTGTGAGTGGGATAAACGATCCATACAAAAGCTATTCAGTTGCTACCAAGAGAAAGCGTATCGTTATTGTTTACGATGTGTAAAATAGTTTGGCCCTCGACCCAAATCATAACTCATTATTTACAGTCATTACGAATTACAGACTACCAAAGTCATCACTGACAGCATATAGAGCACCTTATACAGTTCTGAAGGCCGCCGCCATTAACCTCTAACCCCTGCACGTACTGTTAAAATACAGCGGTCAACAGTCTATGGAAATGTCAAGTATCACACGACGCAGTGCATGACGGTAATGCTCCTGTGGCTGAGCATATATCGAAAGTCATGGTCCTTCAGCTGTTATCTATGAGAAGTTCCAGCGTGGAACTTTCTCATCATGAAGCAAATAGAAAGGAAGAAATTGCTGATTCAGTAGTTCAAAGCACAAAAACTATGTCATATAATTGGATTTTCATGTTCATTTGCTTATTGTAAATAGGGATCTTTCGGTAATTACCCTCCAATTGAATCTGCCGCGCCTTTATGACTTAGAAAAAGTTGAACAGAAATGCCTCGGATTTTGTACCTTTTTTATTTTATTTTGGAAAGTCACCATAAAAATAAGAAAACAAATCCAGAAATGAAGAAATAAGGAATCAAACGTTCAGTTAGAATCCTACAGACTTGGATAACAGAAAACAATCAAACTTCATTGTTCTACACCTTATCAGCTTTAACAACTTATTCATGAAACAAGTAACTATCATTACAGGTAAATATCTCATTTCAATGTCAAAATACGTACTGATCACAAGCTGTTAGGAACAATACCAGAAACATCTTTCCTAAAGACACCTTGGTTATAAAGCATCCACTTGGGGCCTCTCCATAAATAACGCCATCAAATAGCAATGCAAAACTTTGTCAAACCAAGCTTTACTTTACACATACTGTTTTCACCCCAACAAACAGGCAAGTATTAAATATTTAGTATGGTTTTTTTAAAGCTGCGAAATTAGGCCTCATAGCTTATAGACATGCAGATAAAGCATAATAAACGAATATTAATTGACACATCAAACCACCAATACGCACAGAAATATCACAACTCAATATCATTAACGTCAAACCTTGGACTTCACAGAATGAAATCGTGACCCCTTTGGGCAAAAAGAGCTGCACCAAGAAAAAGTGTTTAAACGGTATCATTGCTTGGGTTTCTCGCACACGGTGCACGAATTGTCGCGCACGAGATTTGGTGTGGAACAGTTCCAGCATGACCAGGTTTCGTTTGCCTTTGTTTTGGGGGTTATAGCATTAAGTTTTGACGAATATGAGCCTTTGTTTGGAACTTCTGCTGTAGAAGGCGTTTGTATATTTGATTTTTTGCGCGGCGGAATTGGAGGGGGCACTTCTTCAGGTGTCGCAGATATCTTTGTGATATATTTATCAGGATCATCAAGGGAGCTAATATGGGTGACAAATACCTCGCTTTTGCGTTTGGCCAGTTCCGTAGCCCAATGCGCAGCCGCGTCGGTGTCGCCACGCTGAATGGCTTCTTCCAACAACACACTCTCGTCGGTGAGCTCATTCATTATCTCTTCATTTGTTAAGTCACCGACAGGCCCGTAATAAATCGGTTCTTTAAAGGAGCGCAAGAGGTCTCCAACACTGGTGAGCAGCTGATCAGCTGTGGATCTGGGGTTACTTTGAGGATCAGGGGATTCCATCATATCTTCCAGCTCCGCATCGGGAATAGGAGGTAGAGGGCGTTTTCTTAGCTCAACGGAATCCAATCGGTGCGTTTTACGTACAGATGAGTCTACGTCTTTCCCATCCTGATGGCTACCTCCTTGTTCTTTGTAAATCATATCCGTCAATGCCCCTCTGGCTGCTTCTCTCGTTGATATAGGCGGACCCATTAGAATGGAACCCTTGGAGGCTAAATCATCTGTATTGTCCTCACTTATCGTCACCCCATGAGGCAACATCATCTTCATGTTCGCATTGAACGCTGCCAGCTCATCACATGGATCCAGACGCAACGCGAACTTCCGGTCATCCTTCAGCGTTATTTCATGCCAATATCCGCAAACCACTCGATAATCACGAATTTTAGAAAGTGATAAATTCATGCGAACTCGTGCTTTGGTGCTGACGTCACAAGCTTTCATGAATACTTCCCGATTGAGCTTTAGAAGGAAAATCACACACTCTGTGCTGTATTTGTCGAACAAACGAACTCGCCAGACGAAAAAGCCCCCAGGTCTCTGTATAGGCATGAGAATGCTGCCTGTACATGTCGTTAATTGGTCGTACTTCTTCGTGAAAACTAACTCCTCCATGGTTACTGAAGTTGGTCGTATATAGGTATATGTCCTAAGATCGCTGTACTCGCTAACTCTAGGTTTCTAGAAATTAGTTTGAGATATAAAAGTGCTTCCTTTTTTGCTTCTGGGAAGTAGCAATGTTTTCAAAGCAAGGTATGTGAGAAATTTTATCTAAAGCTGTATAAAACTTATGCAGAAACGTGTGTGCTGTCGCCAGCCAACCGTACGGTGATTGACACCACGCTATTTGAGTGACATACGTGCTTTTATCACATGACGAAATCACTGACGGACGAGCATGTTATAAACGCGCGTTATGATGGTGGGGGCACTTCACCAATATATATGCCGTCAATCGCAGAAAGTGCACGTTGAATGCGTGCATTGGCACGTCATTTGCTACGGGTTATGAAAACATATATCGTACAGCCCAGTAGCTCGAAGTAGCAAACACAATCAGGATTAATAATCTCTATATTCATTGCGGCGAATTGATTAAATTACCAAGTGCCCCCTAACATAGGAGACCGTAAGAGAACAGTAAATGGCACAACCGCGTGCTTCCCCACTGATGTGGCTGAATTACTGCTAAACACGGATTCACCCGTAGGTCTTTAGCATTTCACCGCGTAAAATGATACCATATATACTCGTTGACGTGACAAGCTATCTCGCCTTCACGTGTAACAGGTTTGTCTGTCTTACTGCCACTGATAACGAATACATTGTGATCTGGCATACCAAATGTCCCGACTTGATGTCAAAACCGGTTTTGATGGTGTCAGGGCTCAATGCTCTATGGTGCCTGTAGGAGTGTGTTGGTATATGTGTGTTTGTTTGTAGGTACTATCATGTCACTTTTATATGAATGTTGTGCTTACATTATGTTGGTCCTTATAAGCATATAACCGTTCGATGCGTTAATAAACCTCTCATGAAGCTTAGTACATCAATAATCATTGGTGGTGTTTGGCGGGTTATCCGCATCCACTGACTGATTTGTGTGGGCTGCTATGATGTCCATATGAGGAAAAGTCAACCTCAAGTATGTATCCAGTCTCGGCATCATATGGGTGGTCCTGTATCTGTAGATACTCCGGCGTATCCACCCACTCAATACCCGCAGTTGGCAAAGGCTGACTCATAGCCCACCCATACAAATTGTTAGCATCAAGGTACTTGATGTAGCTCGTTGGTCTATCCTGATCAAAGCCTTCCACGTGGGGTTATTGGCCTTAGCGTGGCGGCGCGACACCATGCTTATACCATCACAAAGACCTTTCCCAATCATGTCTTGCCGAACACCTCAAACACATCTGCCAAAAGCAGTATATCTGTCCGCAGGTACAGGCCATGGTAGTCACCCATGTTCTTGCACCCAAGCACGCTCCAGACCTTCTGCGCATGGGCATAGTCTAAAGCAGATATACCCTCCTCAGAGAGCTTGCTGTAGAACTCCTGGATCGGCGGCAGAGGGGAATCAAACTTATCCTAGTCGTCCATGAACTCATAGGGGAAGACTCCCTTGCGCAGCAGCAACCGCTGCTTCATCTGTTCTAGCTCATATTCCACCTTCACAGCAAAGGCATCTGGGTTGTTAGCAGACCTCAGCTTATTAAGCGAGGCCAGGAGGAACTGTGCGCTGTCAATGAAGCGCAACTGTCCAGGGAAATATATTTCTCCATGTTGTTGGGGATACAGTTGCTTATACCCTGCATCAAGAGATGGGAGTCATAGCCCCCCAGGTTATGGAACACCATAGGGATGAGCATGTATTGGGACTCAGCCGAAGTTTCAGGTTACCTCTGTTCACGGACAGAGTCACGGCCCAGTTTTTCTTGCACACATGACAGTGGGTTGCAGCCTTATCCGCCTTCTATCCTCCCAAGTCATCCGCATAGGGGCAGGCTTGGACAAAACTGCTTTGATCTTTTGCTCCTCCTGCTGCAGAGCCTGCAAGAACTTCTCCACAGCATCACTCCCTCTGTAAACCACGGGAGGTTCGGACTTATCTTCCCACGGAATAACCACATAGCCGTAGCCGCAACCTTGGTGCTCCTGGGTTCTCTTACTAGGATCAAGCGCAAGACCCGGAAGCTTCACTGTGAGCGTCTCAAAGTCGACATAGATGACGTAGGGTGCAGCAAGCTGTTTCTGCCAGTTCTTGAAGGATAATATATTCTTTCCTTCCTCAGGCATATTCACTCGCACAGCAGTTTGCCCAATCTCCATGCTTGTGCGCCAGGAGCAGAACCTGTGTGGTATATCCACGCAGACGTAGCTCACAGAAGACTTGCAGTGCTCGTGCTTACTCTGGTCAAACAGCAAGCAGTTCAGGTCTTTGATTTGCGTGTAATGAAACCTGCCGTCCTTCTCAATCAGCATGAGGTTTGAACGGGTACCAGAGTGCTTACTGATGCGGTGTACGATAGTGGTCTTCCCGTCCCAGCCAAAAACGTTCAAGGCTAGGTTTTTCTATCTTCTCAACATGCGACACATGTGTAGAATATTCTACACCTGCACCCTCCAGCTGATCCAAAAGCCACTGAATGTTATATTTTGATGATCGCTGTGGGCCTTGGCAACGGGGTGCAGAGCGGCTACAATAGCCCATAGAATGCAGAAGTCGTCCCAGTTCTTTACGTTTATGATGGCCTGCTTAGGTAGGAGCCCCCCTACAACGGTTGGTAGTTGGCAATATCAATCCACAGAATTGTGACCGCCTAAAACTCCCTGCCAGAACCTTGGCTGGTCCACTTCTCCAACCGCTCTTGGATATTAACAGCGCAACGTTGATATCTTCTGAGGAGAGAACCACCTGCTGCTTATTACGCAATACAGGCTACACATACTCAGTGCTGTCATCATTGGCGTGCTTGGAGAGTCTTATCTTAAGGGAAAACTGACACTTGATTCCTCCTAGATCTTCTAGCTCACCAGTCAAAACTTTATGCATCTTCTGCGCACGCCTTTGCAGAACATCATAAGGTCCGAGCCAAGGCGGTGAGACTCAGGAACGTTATTTACCCATCCACGCAACACTAGCTGAGCGTGTAAGCACCCTGTTCTGGGAGCAGAGCACAAGAATCACTTCCATCCTCACTACAATTGGATTGGCAATCTCGACCCTGGTAGTTGCTTTGACGGGTGGCGGGAGCACTAGTGCAACCCTGGCACCAACGCCGACGCCAGCTGATAAGCCCAGTGTAAAGGAATGGATTAAAAAAGCTGAACTCCTTGGCAAACGTCCTGAAGGGCCTAGCCGGTAAGGCAGCAGGTGCCCTTCCTGGAATCATTAGCTCCATCATATAATGGCTGCTTAAGTCAGCTGCAAAGGTGGCTGGTTGGATGGCAGAACATGTATGGGCCGCATTTGTGGCGGTGGTGGGAGTTATCCTCTTGATACTACGCGACCTACTACGTAGCAAACCAATGCACAGCTAAGCCTATAGCGATTCCGCCCACAATAAGAGCGGGTTTCTCATCCTCATGTGCCTACTGAGGGGACTCACCTTTCCAGTTCCACTGGAGGTGGAGGGTCACAGCTTCCTCTATTTGGAAGAACAGGAACCGCGTTGAGATCACTATTGCTCTCGATCTTCTGCTTCTCAGTTGCAATGATAAGGCTGTCGTCACTTATGTCCGGGACCAAGAATTTATCAAACAGGTTGGAGAACTCTACCACAAACGCATTTGTTATTTTACCTGCCTTAACCTGGATGAGAAGGTGTGTCAGATCCTCAAGAGCAACATGAAGTGGGTAGACCGGCCCGGTTTTGTACGTTTTATTCGTATTGAATGTAAAGGCTTGTTTATTCATAGTGCTATTTATCACACTCTGTCAAATGTTCAAAGTGGCGAGGCTGTGTCCCTGCAGAATTCTATTGACAATAGTGCAGGTGATCTATGCGTAGGTCTTAGGTCAATCACGTATACTTTGGGCTAGTATAACATTGAATCAACTATGCCCATTACAAAGGGGAACATTTCTGCAGGAAAAGAAGTAGGTGTCCTTTTGCCCCCTGGCCAGGATGTATTCACAGCTCTAGGTCTTACTTTGGAGGATAATGCTGCTTAAGACATGTCTTGCCGAACACCTCAAACACATCTGCCAAAAGCAGTATATCTGTCCGCAGGTACAGGCCATGGTAGTCACCCATGTTCTTACACCCAAGCACGCTCCAGACCTTCTGCGCATGGGCATAGTCTAAAGCAGATATACCCTCCTCAGAGAGCTTGCTGTAGAACTCCTGGATCGGCGGCAGAGGGGAATCAAACTTATCCTAGTCGTCCATGAACTCATAGGGGAAGACTCCCTTGCGCAGCAGCAAACCGCTGCTTCATCTGTTCTAGCTCATATTCCACCTTCACAGCAAAGGCATCTGGGTTGTTAGCAGACCTCAGCTTATTAAGCGAGGCCAGGAGGAACTGTGCGCTGTCAATGAAGCGCAACTGTCCAGGGAAAATATATTTCTCCATGTTGTTGGGGATACAGTTGCTTATACCCTGCATCAAGAGATGGGAGTCATAGCCCCCCAGGTTATGGAACACCATAGGGATGAGCATGTATTGGGACTCAGCCGAAGTTTCAGGTTACCTCTGTTCACGGACAGAGTCACGGCCCAGTTTTTCTTGCACACATGACAGTGGGTTGCAGCCTTATCCGCCTTCTATCCTCCCAAGTCATCCGCATAGGGGCAGGCTTGGACAAAACTGCTTTGATCTTTTGCTCCTCCTGCTGCAGAGCCTGCAAGAACTTCTCCACAGCATCACTCCCTCTGTAAACCACGGGAGGTTCGGACTTATCTTCCCACGGAATAACCACATAGCCGTAGCCGCAACCTTGGTGCTCCTGGGTTCTCTTACTAGGATCAAGCGCAAGACCCGGAAGCTTCACTGTGAGCGTCTCAAAGTCGACATAGATGACGTAGGGTGCAGCAAGCTGTTTCTGCCAGTTCTTGAAGGATAATATATTCTTTCCTTCCTCAGGCATATTCACTCGCACAGCAGTTTGCCCAATCTCCATGCTTGTGCGCCAGGAGCAGAACCTGTGTGGTATATCCACGCAGACGTAGCTCACAGAAGACTTGCAGTGCTCGTGCTTACTCTGGTCAAACAGCAAGCAGTTCAGGTCTTTGATTTGCGTGTAATGAAACCTGCCGTCCTTCTCAATCAGCATGAGGTTTGAACGGGTACCAGAGTGCTTACTGATGCGGTGTACGATAGTGGTCTTCCCGTCCCAGCCAAAAACGTTCAAGGCTAGGTTTTTCTATCTTCTCAACATGCGACACATGTGTAGAATATTCTACACCTGCACCCTCCAGCTGATCCAAAAGCCACTGAATGTTATATTTTGATGATCGCTGTGGGCCTTGGCAACGGGGTGCAGAGCGGCTACAATAGCCCATAGAATGCAGAAGTCGTCCCAGTTCTTTACGTTTATGATGGCCTGCTTAGGTAGGAGCCCCCCTACAACGGTTGGTAGTTGGCAATATCAATCCACAGAATTGTGACCGCCTAAAACTCCCTGCCAGAACCTTGGCTGGTCCACTTCTCCAACCGCTCTTGGATATTAACAGCGCAACGTTGATATCTTCTGAGGAGAGAACCACCTGCTGCTTATTACGCAATACAGGCTACACATACTCAGTGCTGTCATCATTGGCGTGCTTGGAGAGTCTTATCTTAAGGGAAAACTGACACTTGATTCCTCCTAGATCTTCTAGCTCACCAGTCAAAACTTTTTATGCATCTTCTGCGCACGCCTTTGCAGAACATCATAAGGTCCGAGCCAAGGCGGTGAGACTCAGGAACGTTATTTACCCATCCATGCAAATAGCTTTTAACAGCCTGCTTAGTCTTCTTAAACTTAAGACTCAGTGGGGGGACTGAGGACTAGGTTGCAGGGACTGGTGTGCGTGGGGTGGGGACTGGTCTGTACGGGGCAGGGGTGGGGACAGGGGTGCATGCTACCCCAGCCCTTGATCTAGCAAATATCTCCTTGTATGAACGGTCATATTCATTACGCTTTTCAAGTGCTTGAAGTGCAACTTTAGAGCGTGGGTAAGACGATTTAAAACCGTTAATTGTAGCATAATCGTTTTAGGCTTTACGTGCTCGTGTATTGTGAATCATGTTTACTATACAAAACCATTTGTTCAAATGAAAATATTCTTAACGGCGACACAACACTAGCTGAGCGTGTAAGCACCCTGTTCTGGGAGCAGAGCACAAGAATCACTTCCATCCTCACTGCAATTGGATTGGCAATCTCGACCCTGGTAGTTGCTTTGACGGGTGGCGGGAGCACTAGTGCAACCCTGGCACCAACGCCGACGCCAGCTGATAAGCCCAGTGTAAAGGAATGGATTAAAAAAGCTGAACTCCTTGGCAAACGTCCTGAAGGGCCTAGCCGGTAAGGCAGCAGGTGCCCTTCCTGGAATCATTAGCTCCATCATATAATGGCTGCTTAAGTCAGCTGCAAAGGTGGCTGGTTGGATGGCAGAACATGTATGGGCCGCATTTGTGGCGGTGGTGGGAGTTATCCTCTTGATACTACGCGACCTACTACGTAGCAAACCAATGCACAGCTAAGCCTATAGCGATTCCGCCCACAATAAGAGCGGGTTTCTCATCCTCATGTGCCTACTGAGGGGACTCACCTTTCCAGTTCCACTGGAGGTGGAGGGTCACAGCTTCCTCTATTTGGAAGAACAGGAACCGCGTTGAGATCACTATTGCTCTCGATCTTCTGCTTCTCAGTTGCAATGATAAGGCTGTCGTCACTTATGTCCGGGACCAAGAATTTATCAAACAGGTTGGAGAACTCTACCACAAACGCATTTGTTATTTTACCTGCCTTAACCTGGATGAGAAGGTGTGTCAGATCCTCAAGAGCAACATGAAGTGGGTAGACCGGCCCGGTTTTGTACGTTTTATTCGTATTGAATGTAAAGGCTTGTTTATTCATAGTGCTATTTATCACACTCTGTCAAATGTTCAAAGTGGCGAGGCTGTGTCCCTGCAGAATTCTATTGACAATAGTGCAGGTGATCTATGCGTAGGTCTTAGGTCAATCACGTATACTTTGGGCTAGTATAACATTGAATCAACTATGCCCATTACAAAGGGGAACATTTCTGCAGGAAAAGAAGTAGGTGTCCTTTTGCCCCCTGGCCAGGATGTATTCACAGCTCTAGGTCTTACTTTGGAGGATAATGCTGCTTAAGACATGTCTTGCCGAACACCTCAAACACATCTGCCAAAAGCAGTATATCTGTCCGCAGGTACAGGCCATGGTAGTCACCCATGTTCTTACACCCAAGCACGCTCCAGACCTTCTGCGCATGGGCATAGTCTAAAGCAGATATACCCTCCTCAGAGAGCTTGCTGTAGAACTCCTGGATCGGCGGCAGAGGGGAATCAAACTTATCCTAGTCGTCCATGAACTCATAGGGGAAGACTCCCTTGCGCAGCAGCAACCGCTGCTTCATCTGTTCTAGCTCATATTCCACCTTCACAGCAAAGGCATCTGGGTTGTTAGCAGACCTCAGCTTATTAAGCGAGGCCAGGAGGAACTGTGCGCTGTCAATGAAGCGCAACTGTCCAGGGAAATATATTTCTCCATGTTGTTGGGGATACAGTTGCTTATACCCTGCATCAAGAGATGGGAGTCATAGCCCCCCAGGTTATGGAACACCATAGGGATGAGCATGTATTGGGACTCAGCCGAAGTTTCAGGTTACCTCTGTTCACGGACAGAGTCACGGCCCAGTTTTTCTTGCACACATGACAGTGGGTTGCAGCCTTATCCGCCTTCTATCCTCCCAAGTCATCCGCATAGGGGCAGGCTTGGACAAAACTGCTTTGATCTTTTGCTCCTCCTGCTGCAGAGCCTGCAAGAACTTCTCCACAGCATCACTCCCTCTGTAAACCACGGGAGGTTCGGACTTATCTTCCCACGGAATAACCACATAGCCGTAGCCGCAACCTTGGTGCTCCTGGGTTCTCTTACTAGGATCAAGCGCAAGACCCGGAAGCTTCACTGTGAGCGTCTCAAAGTCGACATAGATGACGTAGGGTGCAGCAAGCTGTTTCTGCCAGTTCTTGAAGGATAATATATTCTTTCCTTCCTCAGGCATATTCACTCGCACAGCAGTTTGCCCAATCTCCATGCTTGTGCGCCAGGAGCAGAACCTGTGTGGTATATCCACGCAGACGTAGCTCACAGAAGACTTGCAGTGCTCGTGCTTACTCTGGTCAAACAGCAAGCAGTTCAGGTCTTTGATTTGCGTGTAATGAAACCTGCCGTCCTTCTCAATCAGCATGAGGTTTGAACGGGTACCAGAGTGCTTACTGATGCGGTGTACGATAGTGGTCTTCCCGTCCCAGCCAAAAACGTTCAAGGCTAGGTTTTTCTATCTTCTCAACATGCGACACATGTGTAGAATATTCTACACCTGCACCCTCCAGCTGATCCAAAAGCCACTGAATGTTATATTTTGATGATCGCTGTGGGCCTTGGCAACGGGGTGCAGAGCGGCTACAATAGCCCATAGAATGCAGAAGTCGTCCCAGTTCTTTACGTTTATGATGGCCTGCTTAGGTAGGAGCCCCCCTACAACGGTTGGTAGTTGGCAATATCAATCCACAGAATTGTGACCGCCTAAAACTCCCTGCCAGAACCTTGGCTGGTCCACTTCTCCAACCGCTCTTGGATATTAACAGCGCAACGTTGATATCTTCTGAGGAGAGAACCACCTGCTGCTTATTACGCAATACAGGCTACACATACTCAGTGCTGTCATCATTGGCGTGCTTGGAGAGTCTTATCTTAAGGGAAAACTGACACTTGATTCCTCCTAGATCTTCTAGCTCACCAGTCAAAACTTTATGCATCTTCTGCGCACGCCTTTGCAGAACATCATAAGGTCCGAGCCAAGGCGGTGAGACTCAGGAACGTTATTTACCCATCCATGCAAATAGCTTTTAACAGCCTGCTTAGTCTTCTTAAACTTAAGACTCAGTGGGGGGACTGAGGACTAGGTTGCAGGGACTGGTGTGCGTGGGGTGGGGACTGGTCTGTACGGGGCAGGGGTGGGGACAGGGGTGCATGCTACCCCAGCCCTTGATCTAGCAAATATCTCCTTGTATGAACGGTCATATTCATTACGCTTTTCAAGTGCTTGAAGTGCAACTTTAGAGCGTGGGTAAGACGATTTAAAACCGTTAATTGTAGCATAATCGTTTTAGGCTTTACGTGCTCGTGTATTGTGAATCATGTTTACTATACAAAACCATTTGTTCAAATGAAAATATTCTTAACGGCGACACAACACTAGCTGAGCGTGTAAGCACCCTGTTCTGGGAGCAGAGCACAAGAATCACTTCCATCCTCACTGCAATTGGATTGGCAATCTCGACCCTGGTAGTTGCTTTGACGGGTGGCGGGAGCACTAGTGCAACCCTGGCACCAACGCCGACGCCAGCTGATAAGCCCAGTGTAAAGGAATGGATTAAAAAAGCTGAACTCCTTGGCAAACGTCCTGAAGGGCCTAGCCGGTAAGGCAGCAGGTGCCCTTCCTGGAATCATTAGCTCCATCATATAATGGCTGCTTAAGTCAGCTGCAAAGGTGGCTGGTTGGATGGCAGAACATGTATGGGCCGCATTTGTGGCGGTGGTGGGAGTTATCCTCTTGATACTACGCGACCTACTACGTAGCAAACCAATGCACAGCTAAGCCTATAGCGATTCCGCCCACAATAAGAGCGGGTTTCTCATCCTCATGTGCCTACTGAGGGGACTCACCTTTCCAGTTCCACTGGAGGTGGAGGGTCACAGCTTCCTCTATTTGGAAGAACAGGAACCGCGTTGAGATCACTATTGCTCTCGATCTTCTGCTTCTCAGTTGCAATGATAAGGCTGTCGTCACTTATGTCCGGGACCAAGAATTTATCAAACAGGTTGGAGAACTCTACCACAAACGCATTTGTTATTTTACCTGCCTTAACCTGGATGAGAAGGTGTGTCAGATCCTCAAGAGCAACATGAAGTGGGTAGACCCGCCCGGTTTTGTACGTTTTATTCGTATTGAATGTAAAGGCTTGTTTATTCATAGTGCTATTTATCACACTCTGTCAAATGTTCAAAGTGGCGAGGCTGTGTCCCTGCAGAATTCTATTGACAATAGTGCAGGTGATCTATGCGTAGGTCTTAGGTCAATCACGTATACTTTGGGCTAGTATAACATTGAATCAACTATGCCCATTACAAAGGGGAACATTTCTGCAGGAAAAGAAGTAGGTGTCCTTTTGCCCCCTGGCCAGGATGTATTCACAGCTCTAGGTCTTACTTTGGAGGATAATGCTGCTTAAGACATGTCTTGCCGAACACCTCAAACACATCTGCCAAAAGCAGTATATCTGTCCGCAGGTACAGGCCATGGTAGTCACCCATGTTCTTACACCCAAGCACGCTCCAGACCTTCTGCGCATGGGCATAGTCTAAAGCAGATATACCCTCCTCAGAGAGCTTGCTGTAGAACTCCTGGATCGGCGGCAGAGGGGAATCAAACTTATCCTAGTCGTCCATGAACTCATAGGGGAAGACTCCCTTGCGCAGCAGCAACCGCTGCTTCATCTGTTCTAGCTCATATTCCACCTTCACAGCAAAGGCATCTGGGTTGTTAGCAGACCTCAGCTTATTAAGCGAGGCCAGGAGGAACTGTGCGCTGTCAATGAAGCGCAACTGTCCAGGGAAATATATTTCTCCATGTTGTTGGGGATACAGTTGCTTATACCCTGCATCAAGAGATGGGAGTCATAGCCCCCCAGGTTATGGAACACCATAGGGATGAGCATGTATTGGGACTCAGCCGAAGTTTCAGGTTACCTCTGTTCACGGACAGAGTCACGGCCCAGTTTTTCTTGCACACATGACAGTGGGTTGCAGCCTTATCCGCCTTCTATCCTCCCAAGTCATCCGCATAGGGGCAGGCTTGGACAAAACTGCTTTGATCTTTTGCTCCTCCTGCTGCAGAGCCTGCAAGAACTTCTCCACAGCATCACTCCCTCTGTAAACCACGGGAGGTTCGGACTTATCTTCCCACGGAATAACCACATAGCCGTAGCCGCAACCTTGGTGCTCCTGGGTTCTCTTACTAGGATCAAGCGCAAGACCCGGAAGCTTCACTGTGAGCGTCTCAAAGTCGACATAGATGACGTAGGGTGCAGCAAGCTGTTTCTGCCAGTTCTTGAAGGATAATATATTCTTTCCTTCCTCAGGCATATTCACTCGCACAGCAGTTTGCCCAATCTCCATGCTTGTGCGCCAGGAGCAGAACCTGTGTGGTATATCCACGCAGACGTAGCTCACAGAAGACTTGCAGTGCTCGTGCTTACTCTGGTCAAACAGCAAGCAGTTCAGGTCTTTGATTTGCGTGTAATGAAACCTGCCGTCCTTCTCAATCAGCATGAGGTTTGAACGGGTACCAGAGTGCTTACTGATGCGGTGTACGATAGTGGTCTTCCCGTCCCAGCCAAAAACGTTCAAGGCTAGGTTTTTTTCTATCTTCTCAACATGCGACACATGTGTAGAATATTCTACACCTGCACCCTCCAGCTGATCCAAAAGCCACTGAATGTTATATTTTGATGATCGCTGTGGGCCTTGGCAACGGGGTGCAGAGCGGCTACAATAGCCCATAGAATGCAGAAGTCGTCCCAGTTCTTTACGTTTATGATGGCCTGCTTAGGTAGGAGCCCCCCTACAACGGTTGGTAGTTGGCAATATCAATCCACAGAATTGTGACCGCCTAAAACTCCCTGCCAGAACCTTGGCTGGTCCACTTCTCCAACCGCTCTTGGATATTAACAGCGCAACGTTGATATCTTCTGAGGAGAGAACCACCTGCTGCTTATTACGCAATACAGGCTACACATACTCAGTGCTGTCATCATTGGCGTGCTTGGAGAGTCTTATCTTAAGGGAAAACTGACACTTGATTCCTCCTAGATCTTCTAGCTCACCAGTCAAAACTTTATGCATCTTCTGCGCACGCCTTTGCAGAACATCATAAGGTCCGAGCCAAGGCGGTGAGACTCAGGAACGTTATTTACCCATCCATGCAAATAGCTTTTAACAGCCTGCTTAGTCTTCTTAAACTTAAGACTCAGTGGGGGGACTGAGGACTAGGTTGCAGGGACTGGTGTGCGTGGGGTGGGGACTGGTCTGTAGGGGGCTGGGGTGGGGACAGGGGTGCATGCTACCCCAGCCCTTGATCTAGCAAATATCTCCTTGTATGAACGGTCATATTCATTACGCTTTTCAAGTGCTTGAAGTGCAACTTTAGAGCGTGGGTAAGACGATTTAAAAAACCGTTAATTGTAGCATAATCGTTTTAGGCTTTACGTGCTCGTGTATTGTGAATCATGTTTACTATACAAAACCATTTGTTCAAATGAAAATATTCTTAACGGCGACACAACACTAGCTGAGCGTGTAAGCACCCTGTTCTGGGAGCAGAGCACAAGAATCACTTCCATCCTCACTGCAATTGGATTGGCAATCTCGACCCTGGTAGTTGCTTTGACGGGTGGCGGGAGCACTAGTGCAACCCTGGCACCAACGCCGACGCCAGCTGATAAGCCCAGTGTAAAGGAATGGATTAAAAAAGCTGAACTCCTTGGCAAACGTCCTGAAGGGCCTAGCCGGTAAGGCAGCAGGTGCCCTTCCTGGAATCATTAGCTCCATCATATAATGGCTGCTTAAGTCAGCTGCAAAGGTGGCTGGTTGGATGGCAGAACATGTATGGGCCGCATTTGTGGCGGTGGTGGGAGTTATCCTCTTGATACTACGCGACCTACTACGTAGCAAACCAATGCACAGCTAAGCCTATAGCGATTCCGCCCACAATAAGAGCGGGTTTCTCATCCTCATGTGCCTACTGAGGGGACTCACCTTTCCAGTTCCACTGGAGGTGGAGGGTCACAGCTTCCTCTATTTGGAAGAACAGGAACCGCGTTGAGATCACTATTGCTCTCGATCTTCTGCTTCTCAGTTGCAATGATAAGGCTGTCGTCACTTATGTCCGGGACCAAGAATTTATCAAACAGGTTGGAGAACTCTACCACAAAGGCATTTGTTATTTTACCTGCCTTAACCTGGATGAGAAGGTGTGTCAGATCCTCAAGAGCAACATGAAGTGGGTAGACCGGCCCGGTTTTGTACGTTTTATTCGTATTGAATGTAAAGGCTTGTTTATTCATAGTGCTATTTATCACACTCTGTCAAATGTTCAAAGTGGCGAGGCTGTGTCCCTGCAGAATTCTATTGACAATAGTGCAGGTGATCTATGCGTAGGTCTTAGGTCAATCACGTATACTTTGGGCTAGTATAACATTGAATCAACTATGCCCATTACAAAGGGGAACATTTCTGCAGGAAAAGAAGTAGGTGTCCTTTTGCCCCCTGGCCAGGATGTATTCACAGCTCTAGGTCTTACTTTGGAGGATAATGCTGCTTAAGACATGTCTTGCCGAACACCTCAAACACATCTGCCAAAAGCAGTATATCTGTCCGCAGGTACAGGCCATGGTAGTCACCCATGTTCTTACACCCAAGCACGCTCCAGACCTTCTGCGCATGGGCATAGTCTAAAGCAGATATACCCTCCTCAGAGAGCTTGCTGTAGAACTCCTGGATCGGCGGCAGAGGGGAATCAAACTTATCCTAGTCGTCCATGAACTCATAGGGGAAGACTCCCTTGCGCAGCAGCAACCGCTGCTTCATCTGTTCTAGCTCATATTCCACCTTCACAGCAAAGGCATCTGGGTTGTTAGCAGACCTCAGCTTATTAAGCGAGGCCAGGAGGAACTGTGCGCTGTCAATGAAGCGCAACTGTCCAGGGAAATATATTTCTCCATGTTGTTGGGGATACAGTTGCTTATACCCTGCATCAAGAGATGGGAGTCATAGCCCCCCAGGTTATGGAACACCATAGGGATGAGCATGTATTGGGACTCAGCCGAAGTTTCAGGTTACCTCTGTTCACGGACAGAGTCACGGCCCAGTTTTTCTTGCACACATGACAGTGGGTTGCAGCCTTATCCGCCTTCTATCCTCCCAAGTCATCCGCATAGGGGCAGGCTTGGACAAAACTGCTTTGATCTTTTGCTCCTCCTGCTGCAGAGCCTGCAAGAACTTCTCCACAGCATCACTCCCTCTGTAAACCACGGGAGGTTCGGACTTATCTTCCCACGGAATAACCACATAGCCGTAGCCGCAACCTTGGTGCTCCTGGGTTCTCTTACTAGGATCAAGCGCAAGACCCGGAAGCTTCACTGTGAGCGTCTCAAAGTCGACATAGATGACGTAGGGTGCAGCAAGCTGTTTCTGCCAGTTCTTGAAGGATAATATATTCTTTCCTTCCTCAGGCATATTCACTCGCACAGCAGTTTGCCCAATCTCCATGCTTGTGCGCCAGGAGCAGAACCTGTGTGGTATATCCACGCAGACGTAGCTCACAGAAGACTTGCAGTGCTCGTGCTTACTCTGGTCAAACAGCAAGCAGTTCAGGTCTTTGATTTGCGTGTAATGAAACCTGCCGTCCTTCTCAATCAGCATGAGGTTTGAACGGGTACCAGAGTGCTTACTGATGCGGTGTACGATAGTGGGTCTTCCCGTCCCAGCCAAAAACGAACGGGGTGCATGCAGAGAGGCTAAACAAGAATAGCCCATAGAATGCAGAAGGTCGTGTCCCGTTCTTGGTAGCGTGCGTATGCTTGTTGTCGGCGTAATCTTTAGTTAATTGAGCCGCCCCCCTCCAGGCTACACCGTTTGAGTTAATTTGGCAGGGAGCTAATAATCCACGAGAATTGTGACTCCGGGGGGGATGTGGGGAGGT
>CM067351.1:9892252-9904752 GCA_034190875.2 Urechis unicinctus
ACGATGATCATGGGGCCAAAATAGTCAGCGTCATCTCAACTGCGCTTCCCCACCAAATTGTAACTTTGTTTGCTACTACTCCGCCTAAGGTTGGAAAATTATTATTCGGTGTAACTATCCACTTTTTGTGGCTTTAACTGTCTTTCCCTGAATTTACATTTTGGCCTTAACGACCATTTTGGCCATGTTGAATAATCGGTCATTATTTGGCTTTGTTCGATGTATATTTGCTTCAAACTTAGATTCATGATTTGTGCGACTTTTAACTTCAATGAACAATTCTTTGTTTCAAATTATCGCTTGAAATGAAGAACATACAAATTTTGAATGAATATATAAATCAGCAGTTTAACGAAAAACTGGCGGCACACGCTCAAATATCTTTACGGGCGGATATAAAAAAAATGGCGATTTTACTGGGAAATCCGGGGGTTGTAAGTCTTTGTCAACTGATTTTTGGTGTTTTGTTCTCAATATATAGCAGTTTGATAGTGTTTTATTTTAGATAAATAAGAACAAATGAAGCACTTAAGCTTGGAACTCGAGACGCAGATCAGCATTCAAAACGTTTGGAGAATCTCGCTGAATCTCACTGGTTTTCTCGATCTATGATGTGCAATGTTTCAAGTAATAAATGAAATAATATCGTATCAACGGACTGTTTTTAACAAAGGAATGATTAGCCAGATCGTTATATGTTATCAGTTTGCTCATGTCTTAAAATCAAATTGCCCCCACGAACGCATCCGCGGGCTCAAGCTGAAGATATATTTTGGGATTGTAACAATTCAAGCTTTCCATACCGCATGGAATTTCCGGTACAGGAGCGAGTATAAACAAAGTTTATAGGTCAGCCATGACCATTTTACACGCTCTCTTTACATTTGATTCTAATCTGGTCAGTATGATTCAAACGTTTAAATATTGAATATCATTAATGTGACAATGAACGTTATTGCTGCGGAAAGAAATTTCATGTACGACAAATTATGAAATACCCGTAGTTTACAGTGGTTAGCGAGCTTCACCGGGCTGTTCCGCACGTGGGCTCTAGCCTCTACGGTCTACCGTTCAGACTCACTCTTACCGATCACTTACACTCTTCCAACGGCAAATAATACCCAGATACCACGTTAATAGGACTAGATGCCTGCAGCTTGGTTGGACAGATCTACCGATTACCATTGATTTGTTTTTAAATGTATTTCCTAACGTTCATTTAACCGTATTGACTATTGGCCATTTTAGCGAACGGATTTTGCCCCATCTGTCAGATGTAAACATCGCCTGATCGTGGGGTTACTCTTTCAAATGTGATTTATTTTTCAAAGGTTGAAGATTGATATTTTGCTTTCCACATCCTTGAATTATTTACTTGCATCAGTAATGTTACCCTTAACATGGAAATAGAATGATCTGTTAATATGATGTATCATTGTAATACACTAAAACATGAGTTCTTTATTACATTCCTATAAGTTTTGTTATGTGTTATACGATAGTTCAGTCACACTTTTGTTATCAATTAGTCAGCAGAGTGATCCTTTAGATCTCAGAAATAGCTATCCAAAACAACTGTGCTGGTTTGAGTTTACAGCCAAATTTCATTAGCGGCTAGGGAAATAATCAGACCCTAAGTAGGTTTTTGAAGTCAAGAGCCTCTTTTGTCTGGGTATCTGCCACATCAATATTGGTAATAAAATTGTTGTCAAATGTTCAATGTGTGTAATCCAAACAATTGTTCAATAGTACAATCACATCATTTGAATATATCATGTATAAGCTATAAATGACATGGTCATCTGTCAGTTAGTCTTGAGCACTGTGCATCTGGTCTAGTGTTGAAGGGTTATTAAGCATATCTGAAGCCCCAAATCACACATGAGGCCTTTTTAGAACAGTGCAGTTCCCAAGATGTAACAAACTGCCTGGTTAGGCATGGCTTGGGAGGTCACTTTTTTTGTTGCCCATCCTGGACCTGTTGCTTGCCACTTATAAGGTATAATTTATGGGACCATTAGGCAGTAACCATTAATAGTTATGCTCCTCAGCACAGTTTTGCCCTCTCCATCTGTCTGCTTGTAAACTTTTGGTGTAACATTTTTTTGATAATGCAAGGCACTCTTATATTGATTGTCACTTACAAACAAACTATCAGCCCTTTGTGACCTTATTATTGTAAAATAATCTCATTAGCTATGTTAACCAAATAGGGAATACCTGTTTCAAATTAAACATGAATCACTCTTATATTGATGATCACTTACAAAGTAAATATCAGCACTGCAATACCTTTTGTTCCTGAGTAATTATCTCAATGGGGAATAATTCTTGATGGCACTTTTCTTATAATGCAAGCTAGAAACTTTACATTGACCAAATCTTGCAAACTTTAACTCATAGCTTTATGGCTTTTGATCCCTGACTTGCTAGATAAAAGCAAATTAAATTTGCTTGTTCAAGGAAAAATGTAGCTAAGTTATTATTAGCTTATGGTTGTTTGGGTGAATCATTTCTTAAAAATTTAAATTATTAGGCTCAAATGCTTAAACTTTTTGCATAACTACTTGGCGATGGACTGTTGTTGCTTGACAAGTGGGTTTGGGGGATATTGTTCAGCCCTGGTGTGTCATTGAATACAATGTTATACTATAAACGCTATGATTAAATGCTGTCATAACTTGTAAGTGTCAAAAGCAGCAGAGTTTACTAGCCATCGGCATTCTGTAGTTATTGTTAGGCTGTGAGATTGTCTAGGTGCTTGTGATGACATTTTGCTCAGCAGCATTCGCGATCTGGTAGTGATTAACTGCTTTACCTCCTGTTCTGGGTTTAATATTATGGACCCAGTATCTCAATTTAATCATATTGGAGATACATATCCTCTGTGTTGGTTAATCTGCCCTATTTAGGAAATTTATTTGTTCAAGATGGGCAACAGTATCAGCTGTCCAAACATCACAATTATGCTCATCTATCTCTGCATGATACCTCCTCATATCAAAGGGAGCAGTGTTTTGCTTTAGGACCACTAGGCTCTTACTTAGTGAAAAGACATTTGGTGATTTAAGATAAATGTATAGTTTAACATAAGAATAGTGATGAGGTCATGTGGCTTCATCTACATTACTGACAGCAATGTAGATGAAGCAACATCACCTCCTCACTATTCTACATGATGAGTTACATTTGCAACATTAAGGTCCATGTGCTAAACCACCATAATAATTCTTCTGCATGCATGTTAATAGTAAAATTCACAACTTCATCAATATTGTGGCTTCACCAGTTTTGTGGCTCCACCATATTGTGGCTTCACCAATACTGTGGCTTCAATAATATTGCGGCTTCATCAATATTGTGGTTTCACCAATACTGTGGCTTCACCAATGTTGTGGTTTCACCAATACTGTGGCTTCACCAGTGTTGTGGTTTCACCAATACTGTGGCTTCACCAATACTGTGGCTACACCAATATTTTGGCTTCACCAAATGTTGTGACTTCCCCAGTGTTGTGGCTTCATCAATATTTTGGCTTCACCAATGTTGCGGCTTCAACAGTGTTGTGGCTTTACCATTTTTTTGGGCTTCGCCAATACTGTGGTATCAAAAATGAAGTGGCTTCACCAGTGTTGTGTTTTCACCAATGTCGTAGCTTCACCAATACTGTGGCTTCATCAATATTTTGGCTTCATCATTGTTGTGGCTTCACCAGTGTTGTGGCTTCACCAGTGTTGTGCTTTCACAATGTTGTAGCTTCACTAATACTGTGGCTTCATCAATATTTTGGCTTCTACATTGTTGTGGTTTCACCAATGTTATGGCTTCACCAATACTATGGCTTCATTAATACTGTTGCTTCATCAATATTTTGGATTCAACATTGTTGTGGTTCACCAGTGTTGTGGCTTCAACATTGTTGCGGCTTCACCAGTGCTTTGGATTGAATTTAATTGTGGCTTCATCAATATTATGACTTCACCAATATTGTGGCTTCACCAAGACTGTGGCTTCACCAATACTGTGGCTTCACCAATGTTGCGGTTTCACCAATACTGTAGCTTCACCAATACTGTGGCTACACCAATGTTGTGGCTTCATCAATATTTTGGCTTTACCAATTTTTGGGCTTCACCAATACTGTGGTATCAACGATGAAGTGGCTTCACCAGTGTTGTGTTTTCACCTATGTTGTAGCTTCACCAATACTGTGGCTTCATCAATATTTTGGCTTCAACATTGCTGTGGCTTCACCAGTGTTGTGCCTTCAACATTGTTGCGGCTTCACCAGTGTTGTGGATTCAATGATATTGTGGCTTCATCAATATTATGACTTCACCAATATTCTGGCTTCACCAATACTGTAGCTTCACCAATTTTGTGGCTTCATCAATACTGTGGCTTCACCAATGTTGTGGCTACATCAGTGTAATGGCTTCAGCAATAATTTGGCTTCACCAATGTTGTGGCTTCAACATTGTTGCCGCTTCACCAAAATTGTGGATTGAATTATATTGTGGCTTTATCAATATTATGACTTTACCAATATTGCGGCTTCACCAATACTGTGGCTTCACCAATGTTGTGGTTTCACCAATACTGTGGCTTCTCCAATACTGTGGCTTCACCAATGTTGTGGCTTCACCAGTGTTGTGGCTTCATCAGTGTAATGGTTTCAGCAATAATTTGGCTTCACCAATGTTGTGGCTTCACCAGTGTTGTGGCTTCAACATTGTTGCCGCTTCACCAAAGTTGTGGATTGAATTATATTGTGGCTTTATCAATATTATGACTTCACCAATATTCCGGCTTCACCAATACTGTGGCTTTGCCAATGTTGTGGCTTCACCAATACTGTGGCTTCACCAATATTGTGGCTTCATCAATATTGTGGCTTCACCAATACTGTTGCTTCACCAATGTTGTGGCTTCACCTGTGTTGTGGCTTCATCAGTGTAATGGCTTCCACATTGTTGTGGCTTCACCAACGTTGCAGCTTCTCCAGTGTTGTGGATTCAGTGATATTGTGGCTTCATCAATATTGTGACTTCACCAATATTGTGGCTTCACAAACACTGTGGCATCACCAATGTTGTGGCTTCACAAGTGTTGTGGCTTTACCATTATTGTGGCTTCACCAATACTGTGGCTTCATCAAAAAAACTGTGGCTTCACCAATGTTGTGGCTTCACCAATATTGTGGCTTCACCACTGTTGTGGCTTCATCAATATTTTGGCTTTACCAATGTTGTGGCTGCAACAGTGTTGTGACTTCACTAATATTGTGACTTCACCAATTTTGTGGCTTCACCAGTGTTGTGGCTTCGTCAATGCTGTGGCTTCATCAATGTTGTGGCTTCATTAATGTTTTGGTTTCACTACTGTTTACAAATGTTTTGGCTTCTCTTTTTTTATTATATCCTGTTGAGATATATCAATCACTGGGGCTTAAAAAGACATGTTATGTCTAATTGTCATAAAACCATCAGAATGACAAAAATGACCGAAACAATGAGTATTATCTGTATTGGTTGTGTGTGAGTTTGGGTCATCAGTCGGTTTAAGTAGAAGATTTTTATCAGAGGTTCTGTTTACCCAGGAAGACTGTTAAGCTCCACCTGGTCCTAATTGATGGTCCTGCAGTTATGATGTATGCACCTGTGTACAGTGTCAAATTGATGTACACTTAATCTGCTCTGTATTTATCTGCAATTCATATCAACTCTTCATCACCAGCCCAGCATGACACAGACCTGGGATTCTCTTTATTACCAGTCCATCGTGACACTGACCTGGGGTTCTTATCACCTGCCCAGTATGTCACTGACCTGGGGTACTTATCACCAACTCATCGTGACACTGACCTGGGGTTCTTATCACCATCCCAGTATGTCACTGACCTAGGGTTCTTATCAACAACTAATCGTGACACTGACTTGGGGTTCTTATCACCATCCAAGTATGTAACCAAACTAGGGTTCGCCTAACATGGCATCTTTTTTGTTTGAAGGGGTAAAATGTGACATGTGTATTGATGATCAACCTAATCAGGTTGACAAGAATTAATGCTGTGTAATGTATTACATAGACTTCCTTTATTTCTTATGATATAAGACTGATAGACAGTTTGACAAGTTAATTTTGTGTGTGTAACAGAATGTGCAACTATAGCTGGTGCACAGCAGGAGAATCATCTTTTGCTGTATCGTACAGCAAGCTGTTGTGGACTCACTAATTGTGTCCAGATGGAAACCCTCCAAGACTCATAAAAGTATATTACTGCTAGTGCAACATAAGATGCTGATGTGGTATTTCTTGCTGATCATTTTCAAATTTATCTGTTCTAATGCCCTCAATTATTTGCTTGATTTCCTGATCACTGATCTTTATGAGGTCAATACATTCAGTCAATTGAGGTCCATTTCTTTTGCTAAATCATCTCTGAATGCTTATATTGTGGATACATGTCTGGTAGAGTTTAGGTGACCCTAGATAAGCAAATGAACTACAATCAAAGTTTAATCATCAGCAAAACAAATTCATTGTCTACCTATTCCTGACCTTAACAGATCCTTCAGCACATTGCCTGCAGATGCAGATATATTTATTTTATTTTATAACTACTTGTTATTATGTAGCTAACTGAATAAAGGCAATATATTTAAAACTTAAAGATTGTTTAATCCATGTTTTATTCAAAGTGTCCTGAGGGGATTTATATCATTCACATAGAGAATTGAGATTCAGGGAAATTCACAAAGTTAATTCAATGTCCAATAAAGGTATAAAACATGTAATAAAGAATATAAAATGAATCAGTTTGAGGTCAGTGTGACGCTGGATGAAGCATATTGTGAATATATGCAGGAATATATGCATTTGGACACGACATAATATGACAGGAACATACTTTGATAAGTGCCCTGTTGCCTAGCCCTACTGCCCTACAAGACATTACCGTTCGACCCGAAACTATACGGCTGGTTTGCATGATTCCCGTTAATATTTAACCATACGAAAATAAATCATTAAAACGTATAATATAAGAGCGAAGACTGGATTCTTAACGCTCCGTGATGCTGCCTCCACCTCTACAGGTTCATGCTGCGTAAATATAGCCGCTCAGAAGAAGCTTCACCCGACAGGGCCGCAAGCCTGTCACACGGCGATTACTAATGACAGCTGTTTGGACTCTCCCGATTCAAGGGACGAGGATTGTTGTCCAACATCGTTGACAGACAGATTACAGTGTCCAGAGTGGTTAAATAACATGAAGCTGCCCAAGGCAATCGATATGTATAATAGTTACAGCAATAACATAAATGATGGTAATTTGATTATCCACGAATCAGAGAATAAATACGTGCCCTACAAGCATTTTTGACATGGAATCGTCCGTGCTGCAACATTAGTAGGGCGGACAAACGCGGCGCCGATCTCGTTTGGACAAGGCCGTTTTTAGGGCCGTTTGGTAGTCTCATGTAAATGACCATTGACAACTAATGACGCAATGATACATTTTGTTCTTTTAATATATTATTAATGAAGAATAGCTTTTCATTTGGTACAATTTTCGTTTTTCTTGCTGGTATTTAATGTGGTGCTAATCGCCGACGAAAATGACGAAAAGTGGTATTTTTTCGGGGCCATAAAAGTTGTGTCGTGATTTATGTACCTAAGGAAAAAGGGCCGTACCTATATATTCTCCATACGATTGCTATATAAATTATACCAAAATGTAGAAGAATGAAAGTGATATGTCGATCCGAGTGATAATCGATCAGATTTTCGAGTTAAATGTTTTAAAATCGCGATTTTGCCGCTTCAAAACCGGATAATTCACCGAAACTCAAATAACTTTACGATTATCACTCGGATCCACACAAAGTAGACTCTCCTCAGCACATCCGTATGATTATCTCTTCTGTAGAACCAAGAATAAAGCGGTACGGTCAATTTAAAGACACCATGTATTCTGCTTATTTTTCATTGAGAAATCTCCCAACGCCATATAGCTTCGGCGCCATGGCAACGGTCCGCGTCCTTGGGAGATTTCATATTGCGACTTTGTCAAAGGTTGGCAAGTCACGTATTGTAAGTTCGTCGATATGGAATTTATCTGATTTACAAAATCAGTTGGACTGTTTCAGTCACTTGTACGATTCACAGCCATTTGGCGTGTGTGAGTGAAACTGTTGGCATGCTTAAATTACTTTTTAAATAATTTATGTCATACCGTTGAATCTATCAACCCTGCTTATTGGAACATCCCAATAAACTATTTGACCTGCATAGGTTGGGAAACTCATCTCTTCTCTCCATCCCGTATCTTTTAACAAATGCGGTAGAACTCTGTTATGATACTCAGAATGCGACAAAACGGGTGTTATTCGAGGAGATACTCGTACTACGTAAACGATAGGAATCTATCTGGGGAAAAGAACATTTATCTTTCCACATGACACAACCAGTTCAAAACGATCCTCCACCAAATTATGCTAGTTCCAACCTGACAAACCGCAACATGACATAATGCATATCCTGTTGGGGTTTTCTAACCATGAAAGTTTTATCAGACTTTTCCATGACAGTTGGTGTTGTCACTACCGGACAAGAAACTGACAATTAAAACCTTTTAAGGGAAAAGAATGCAATAAAGATTTCTCGGGACAGTTACCACCGTGCAGGATGATGGTCGCCTGGTGGGTAAAGACAGAAGAGCATTCTTGCGTTGGAGTAGGATGCGGAAGAGGTTTGGGAACTTAAGGCGCTACAGTTAACTGGGTCACGGGGTATCTGAATAGTTTGGAGGTCTTAACGGACTCGATGGGCGCATACGCGCTCGTGACACTCAGAGCGCGAGAGCGGCTATGAGTGGGGAATAGCAAAATAACACTGCTGGTGGTTTTGTGATATCAATGGCTATTAGTGAGTGGCAATTTCCCAATAGAAGCATTTAGAGGGGTTATGAAAAAGTCCAGAGCACAAAGTCAACATTTTGACCATTTGTATCACAGATAATCACTTTAAATGAGGATTTCTTAGCATACAATTTCTACAAGAAGGCCACAAATAACCAAGTTAAAGCTTTACATTTGCATGTTATAGTTAAATGTGGACATAATTACACATTAAAATCTGAGGGGCTGAGTTATCCAAAATAGATGAACGGAGGGCATTCGCAAAATTGCGCAATGCTGGAATTGTTGAACAAAACAAGACAAAGACACCGACTTGTTTTGAACGCATCAAACGGAGTTCCACTAAGGCCGAAACTGTCCATTGCTCATCGTGCAAAGGGGCGTACAGCAAGCTATACTTCTATCGGCACAGGCGCCAATGCAAGGAGGAGATGAGGCCAAAACCAATTTCGGCAATGGTCATCAACTCAAAGGAAGGCAATGACTTTAAAGAGATTTTAAGTAGCTTCCACAGCAATGCCGTTGGAGACTGTTGCAGAACAGACAGCACAATAAAAATGATAGGCAAGCATCTTTGGGCAAAGAAGAAGTACGCAAATCAGTTATGGCTGATATGCGCATGCTTGCAAGTCTGTACTTAGAAGTTCAAAAGCAAGATGACTCTGAAATGAAGGATGCTGGAGACATGTTCCACCGCGGCAACTGGACAACGCTTAGAGAAGCAATCACTAGCCTCCCATCAGATGACAAAACACTCAAATATGGATTGAAGAATTCATTATATTATCTACTGATGCGATCAGCTGAAATAATACAGGGAGAGGCCCTTATGCTTTCTGGGGAACAGGGAAAGGAACAGGTAGAGGAGCTTGGGCATTTTAAAAGCCTGCTCAAGCACCACCAGAACATGATGTTCAGTGATTGTAAATATCTGATTAACAAATCAAGACAAGAACGCTTAAGGCTGCCCGAGAGGACTCCCCCGGAAGAAGTTATGGTGAAACTCAGAAACCACACAGTGGATCGCATCACATACCTTTCAGGAATCACTATCGATGAATTTGCCACTTCCGAATTTGTTGAGCTAAGGAATCTGACTTGTAGTAGGCTCACACTTTTCAATGCAAGGCGAGGTGGGGAGCCTTGTAGAATGACCATCAAACAATGGACTGAACGAAGAAAATGGCAAACCGATGACGATTACCATTCCTCTGAATTGGACGTAACCTACTGTACGGGTAAGGGTAATTACTTGGTAAGCATCATCATCCCAAAAGATTGCTTCAATGCAATGGATTTACTTGCCGACAATGAAAGGAGAAGTGGCGCAAATATATTGGAGGAAAACACATTCATTTTCCCCAATATTGGATTCTCACGGCATGTGGCTGGGTGGAGCGCCACGGAAGCAGTGATGAAAAAAGCAGGCATTGACTGCAGTCTGGTAAATGCTACCAACCAAAGAGCTCGCATCTCTACATTATACGCTCAACAGGACGTCTCCCAACAAGATCGCGAGTTGTTTTACAAACACATGGGGCATTCGTCCGAGGTCAACCGCGGTACCTACCAGAGGCCGCTGCCCGCTCTTGCTGTGTCTCGAGTTGGCGCGTTCCTCAACAACTTGGACACGACGGCACAAATGGTCGGTAAAACTGGTGAATATTCTGTCTTGATTGAGACGATGCTCTGTTTATATAGATAATGCTTTGTTGTGACTGGTGGTAGAACTAAAAAAAATAATACTTGAATATATGGCGTTGTATGGATGCTAATGCATAATTCAAGTGTCGGGCGGCAGGATAAATTATATATATGTGTTTCCTTTATGTGGTATGGCCAGATTCACTTGAAGTTTATGATCCTGCCAATTTCCAATTGAATGGTCAGTGACAATTTTTTTTTATGCTATCATATATGTGAGCTATTGATTGGTGTTTCAAGTTTGGGTTTAGAATATATTTAAGTAATTGGTAGGAAATGTTTTTGCAGAATCAGCTCTAGTTGCACCTGATGAAGATAACAGTTGTGATGAGGGCCCAATGGAAAAGCGCTGCAAATGGGATTCTGCCCAGACAAGCATCATCCACAAGGCTTTTGGACAGTATATCAAGCTTCCAAGTCCCAAACGCAAACTGCCTGGTAACAGTTATATGACTGAAAGCTGTTAATGCGTGAATTTTTGGTTTAATGTTAACTGTATTATCAAGCGGACATGTTGATTAATGTCGGGTGTTTTTTAAACTCTGTCCCCCAGGAAAACAAGAGATTATGCGCATCATCCAAGAGAACGGCATAACCTATCCGTACAACAAAGTTCGTACCAAAATAATGAACGAGCAGCGGAAAGCCCAGTCAATGACAAGGAAATCCCTTAACTTTGAATGATTATCAAGCATGAAATGTTAACTTTAAATGATTATCAAGCATGAAATGTTAACTTTAAATGATTATCAAGCATAAAATGTTAACTTTAAATGATTATCAAGCATGAAATGGTTGTTGATTAAAGCATGTTTTTCTTCTCATATTCATTCGTTGTTTTAATTGAAGTTACTTTTGCTTGATAACCTATCGATTACGTAATCTTTGTTAACACAAAACGATTTAATCAGGTGGGTTTTATAAACAACCATTAGGTGCAAAAGTGAGAAATAATTACAGCTCAATATAAATCGCAACGGTAATCATGTTAAACATTGTCGTGATTGGTTGAGAACCGGCAGAATTTTCTCATTAAAAGGGTATTTTTATGTAAATATATCACAATTTTCTAATAGGCACACACCAAAATGATCTGTTATATAATTTGTATTTCCAACCAATCTGGTCTTATGATAATACCATCAATATTGGTATGCTTATGTTATAAAAAACCACCATGGGAGGCGAAGTTCCTTTGCCTAATGAGCAGTGTGCCCAGCAATCTGCATGCGTTATGACAGTCACTGCTTTACTCAATCAATTGGACTTCTCTTTTGGGTTCTTTTCAATAAGGATGATGCAAATTGTATCTAACTCGTTGAATACTTAATCCCCCGGGGGGGGGGGGGGCACCTAAGTGTATAGAGGTAGTATATATGTGCCGCGCGACGGGGTATGCTTTTTTCGGCCTCTCGACTTTGACGACGGGTTTTTTGGGCCTCATACTTGTACGACGGGGTATGTTTTTCAGCTTCAATCTGTACGACGGGTTATACATTCGCATAATACCTTGTACGACGGGGTATGTGTTGGTTTTACAATATGGTCAAAATGGTTGATTATATAAAATGGCCAAAATGGTTGGTTTTATAATATGATCAAAATGGTCGATTATATAAAAAGGCCAAAATGGTTGGTTTTATAATATGGCCAAAATTGTCGATTATATAAAAAGGCCAAAATGGTTGGTTTTTTGCATGACAAAACCGTCATGACCTTTTTGGTACAACCATTTTGGAACAAAAAATTTAAAATCGTCGGAAATAAGTTTTGAATGAAGATAACTAAATAAAGCCATACAAGGCAGATGTTAAAATTTGGCATCCACGATATCACATAATTTGAGCCCGCAAATGCAAAATAAGCAGATGACCC
>CM067351.1:9906595-9945472 GCA_034190875.2 Urechis unicinctus
ACTATTTTTCCTTTATTCCGTTTGCCATCGGACAAAATTTAAAAGGGACCACGGGCTTTGAATGCCCCTGTTTTCAAAGGGAAAATTCCCCGTGAATTTTTTTGGGTTTTCCATCCCCTTTTTAGATTCCCCCCCGGGTTCCGTGGTCTGTCAGAACAAACCAAGCCCTTGAGTGTTCATAAAGCATAATTCATATCTATGAATGATGTACACAATCCACTTAATAACGCTTACTGTCAGTCGAACACATGCAGGTCTGGTTAAGGATCTTTGAAAGGAAAACCAACTTGAAAACTCGATAAGGATCCCAAGATATTGAAATGGATCATTCAATATGTCTGCTTGTTGGATCGGAAATGTGTATTGAACCGATTGATTTAAGTGTTGACGTGAGTCATTTTGGATACTGAAATGTTTATACTGGCGAAAAGATCTACGTTTTATACCCTGCCTAAATACAGCTATGTAAGTAAAAAGTTCGTTCTGATTGATATGAAACTATAGTGATGGCATGTATTATGCTGTTAAGCAGATAGGTTGCTTTCATTATCGTAAAACCTAACATTTGGTTGTACAAGCAACAGTACACGACAAGAGACATTTGTCCTCTTGAACGCGTTACTGTCATAATCGTCGATAAGATGCACCATAGTGTCGGAGTTGCATGTCTGAAGAGCTTCTGAAAGGTGTCCATGCTTTTCAGTGTCACCACCACTTTTCGTTTAAGTTATGCATCTTAAAATAGACTCTTATTAATCAAGCCATCACTTATCTGTTTCAAACGTGTACTTGATTTCAGTTCTATCTAATACGTTAAATATACGAGCCATAAAAAATATCTGATTAAAATTATGTCTCAGATAATAATGGTCTTTTGAAGTTACGAGAGCATCATTACTTAGAACGTCATATATATTGGAGCATACGCAAACATTGGCTATCGCTGTGTGTTAGCGCATATGACCTTCATAAACAAAACAAGTGTCAGGTTGTATTCCGGAATGAAGGCTTAGGGAGGCTTCATTTATACACACCTGCACATTAATATAGGCGCCCCTGCTGCTGCTGCTACTGCTGCTGCTGCTGCTGCTGCTGCTGCTGATGCTGCTGCTGCTGCTATTGCTGCTGCTGTGAGACGACAGTGCTAAATTGGCAGGCGGAGGTACATATCGCGTTCATTGAACGAGCTGCTGAGACTGGAAGCGGACGGCATGCTGCTTGCATTCCAGGAATCATATGCATATTACCCAAAGGTGGCAACCCCATGCCTGACAAATATTGCACTAAGGATATCAGGCGCTATCAAATTGGAAAATACGTTAGATTGCAGTAACTTTTACCTGAGAAGTGGATTGAATGACTCTGCCATATAATGTGAGGACGTTTACATGAATTGTCTGCCGTGTATATCATATGACACCTTGTTTGCTAACTGCGCCACCTACCAGCAACGCGCCCTCATATATCAGTACAGCGACCATGGTGATAAGAGATAGAAGACGGATTAACTGATTTGGATGTGAGGGTATATACACGTGCGCAATGTAATACGCGTCACATTCATAAGGGAACTTCTGGAAGTTAACATAGAAACACAACCATGGGAAACATTGCTACAATCCAATTGCAATCAATGGTGAAGAATACCTGGATGAAGAAAGGCAAGTTGTTCAACTCGTTTGATTTTTATCTAATTAATGACTAAGCAGGAACATTTGTTTGGCGCCGTTTTCAAATACCACGGCGTTTCTGCTCTTGCTAACCTAGGTGTGTCATAACACATGATCATTTAAGAATTTCAAACACCAGGTGTTCATTGAAAGTTATGCTTCACAGCTATTTGACCCGATTTCCGATTTATAACGTTTCGGGTTGAACCATGTCACTCAATCGGGTTCCTAAAATAATAGACTGCACAGTGTCGATAACACCCACGTTAAATCATCGACATAATTTCATATTCAAACTACATCAGGCGGAATGGCATATTTGGCGTATATAGGTTTGTCTGGCTGTCAGTGGTGACAAAATAGAATCTACCCAGGTTTGTAATACTGACGTTGGAAATATCATTGTTTGTGAGATAAATCGATGCTGAATGCAAGTGCGCCTCGTGCTCTTGGGTTTGATGATTTATAGCGATCTAAATTATAGGTAGCCGCACGCAGGTCTGTCTCACTTCAGTTTGTTTAGGTATGGTTTTTTACGCAGAGCCCACCCAATCCTTGCCGTCTTAAATGGTAATCTACGGAACTGTATGTAATAACTATTTCTTGTGTAGGTAAATAGTTCAATGGCTTCAGTCATCTACTCTCTGAGCCGTTCGATATGTTACGAGCATAACACTCCAAAGCATTTCCGGGTACGTCATGACACAGCAAGTACCTGATGAGAGGCTGGCAAGCAGAGCCGATGTAACACACTTGAATGGGAGCAATCCGCGGTTTACTCGAGCGTCGTGCTTCTACTTAACAGGAAACTTGAGAAGATCAGGTTAAATCGTTATCACGAGCCTCATACTGCCGCTACTGTTGACATGAAGCGTGTCTGACTAAAGGCCAAACTAATCTGATAACGTCATCGCGCCCGAAACGTGAATGATGGGATAACATATCTCGAATGCCCCCGAATGGTTCACGCATGGTTGGTTTTTTTCAATTACATAATTACACTGCAATGAATAATGCCGAACGCATATGGAATATAGGATTGTTTTTACGCATAAAATAAACAGCAGTGGAGATGCATTATAATGGAAGAGCGTATTCTAGCTGATCCCTGCTGATAAAAGCGGATTTCGTCTTTTTAAAATAGCGGATCGAACAAAAGAATAATATTAATCACGGGTTCTGACAAGCCACATTTTTTGACACTTGATGCCACAGAGTGGGGTAGCGTGTGTATGGGCTCTACTCCGCAGCAGTACGCTCCCTGTTAAGTCATTCCACGTCAAACAACAGTCATTCGGGGAAGCGTCTTTCATTTATTGAGTTCGGGCTTCATTGAAGGTTCATTAAAGGCTTGCGAGTTTCTCTCAATATTCACGACTGGAAGCAAACCTTTTGGTTATTCATTATTCTAGGTGACCGAATCGCCTAAAACCTGGCTTCTATGTAAACATTTCCAACGATGATACATTAGGTCTATTCAACAACGCTAACAATTCATTATGGTAACATTACTCGAGCCATGAGGGGTTATGATCGCATTCCCTTACCACATTAATAACACTGGTGTGCAGTTTCCTTATTGTGCTTCTTCAATATCATTCTGCACACACCTGTAGAATATATTGAATTATACGCACGAATATCAGTGACCTTGTGTCGTATCCGCTCATTGGCTATAAACACCTGTTCTTGTCACCGTCAGTGACCGATCCAGACTACTATTAGTCTGGTTACATACCTACCTGAATAAAACAAAGGTCAGTGCGCAATGATTGCTATTAAGTTTTATTGAAGTAGTCGATACCAGAATATCATTATATCTGGTCTCATTAATTGATGATGCCTGCTACGGTGAATAATTACAATGCAGTTAGAAAGGTAACGCCTTCTACCAACAGGCTAGTGGATACATTTCAATTGAAACTACTACATAACAGAACAGGCCAGAGCAATGTACAATTTGCTGTTTTAACCGGTATATCGGAGCAATATTTCAAACTTTTACAAAGAAAGTAAAACGCATGTAGGTTTTCGCACCTATAGACTGGGCTACATCCATTAGTCCTCCACGGCATTAAACACAGGTGGAGTCCATCAATTAGATGTTTAATTGATACCTAGAGGAATAAACTTCGCGACTTGGTAGTGCGAATGATGTTATCCAGCAGACGATACTGAGAGAATGTTTGTGTTTTGTACTATCCCACAAAAGGACACTGAAGTTGAAATTGCTTACACTAGTCAGACGGTCACTGAATTGGTCATAAAGTGCTGAAAATACCAGCTACCACAAAGATCCTGCCAGCACTTATGTCGTTATTTAAGATGAATGACAGAGCAACGATTGGCTTCCTTTATTTGGAGTATGAGTCTGTGCATTGTGGTAGTGGGGTTATGAGGCTATATCATCAGCTCCGGTATACACGACAATTTGATTATGTTTATCTTTAATCAATGATACTGGCACTGTTGATGGAATTTGACGCAATACTCAGAGATCATACGTACTTCCTACATACGCCAATCCTGTAAGCATCACATGAAATGATGCACCGACGCACAACAATGGTCAACAATGCCGCTGAACCGCCTTCAAAGGATTGTTTATGCCTATTCAGATCATTGATCACAATATTTTGCATGTTTATATCTTCAGTTGCTGTTGTTTGCTGAGCCATGCCGTAAACATTTACTTATGGATATCGCTGGTATTCCTATAGTCTCACCGCTTGACATCAATAACTGATAATTATGATTCTGCTGCGATTCAACATCACGCATATTCTGGCAAAACACTTTTGGCACGACGGCTCAGTAAGACAATGACTGAAATCGGTATATTCATTGCACGTTCGTGACCATAATACTGTATCATCGTTGGCCTTTAACGTCATTAGTCAGAGCAGTTACGCATAAGCTGAACCTATTACGCTTAACCTAAATATTGATCCATGCTAAAGTTATAATTTAAGCATAAACGTACCACTTTAAATGCTACATTCCGATTGCTCGTTAAATAGCAAGTTTACGTGTGAACTGATCTGTTTATTCTTAGAATGCCCAGTTTACTCTTCAACACGTCTGTGTATGCCGAACGTGATCAGTTTACGCATCAACTCAACGATAGGTCTATCTATACATTTCAGCGTACGTATAAACTGATACTATTACGCATATACTGCGAGTTGTAAGACGATCAAGGAAACTATAACAAGGATTGCTTTAAAATCTATTCATACTTATAAACACGGCATTTATTAAATTACGATAGAGAATATTTTTCTTCCATAATACGTATTTTGTTGTCCAACGAACTAATCATTGGTCATATGAAACTGCACTTTGATGCAGAAATTAGCTTACAGCAGAGAACAATGCGGTGGTGTGAAAAAAGAAGCGGGTAATGAGGATATAACAGCCGCTTGGGCGTTTATACTGCATTATTATCATGTATATGATTGATTAATGACACCTGCGCTGGAGATGGAGTTGGATGCAGCATTCAGAAGCCATGTAAAAATCATACTCTCACTCAACCTGTAAGCTTCACTGCAGCATAACAATGGTCAACAATGCTGATGAACCGCCCTCAAAGGATTGCTTGTGTTTTATATGGTCATTGATCACAATACTTTGTCATGTTCACATCCTCCGTGACTGCTGTATGCTGTCAACATTTACCTTAGGGATGTCGCTGGTATTTCTATGGCTTCCCTGCTTGACATACATCCGTGGTTATTTTGATGTGGCTGCTGGCAGATTCTGGCAATAAACGACTAGCACAAAGGCTCATTAAATGATGAGCTAAATCGTGAGATATGAATATGGCGCGTTCAAGTTAGCCTTCAGGGTTCCAGCAGTTACCCACGGTCTGCTTAGCAGCCATTTATTAAAGATAACAAGTACTTTGATAACTCATTGTACTTGTTAGCACGGCAATCAAGCATTACAGATAGAAAATTGGGTTCATTCTGAAATACTATCGGCTTATGTTGGTCGTTATATAAGCCCAACTGACGTTTATAAGCTCTGCACGTGTTGGATGGCGTAGACACATGGTGTTCCTCAAGGAACAATGGTGAATGTCTGAACCACAGTTGAGTTTATTTTGATACAACTCGCGTACCAGGGTTGTGGGTTGCTTATTAAATAATATAGTGTGCGGTTCAATGGACAAATCAGTACTGACGCATTCTCAACCGATTCACAAAGCTGCTTTCCTTGATTGTAAACAAAATGTAAGAGAAAAGCTAGTACCATCGAGAAGTAACGGTTAACTTCATTCTGTTGTCGAGAGCAATTCATGGGTCGCAGGATATTACGTAACAGAGCGTGAACCAATCACAGTCAATAAAACCAGATGAAGGCTGTCCGCATCAATCACCGGCTTGCAATGCCCATATGGCGCGTAACTGCTACAGGCAGCCACGCATTGTCGAAAACTGAGAGAAATTGCAGTCAGGTGTTTATTCTGTAAGCCGATTGCATCAGTTGAATTTTACCTGACTGTTTCCGTTTGCTTCAGAAAAGCCTGGTAAGATATTTTGCATTCAAGATGTGATGCAAGGCCATCTGGCCGGATGTGGGGCTGCAGCTGATATCATAAAATTGGTCAAATATTACACGGGTTGCAATAACTCCTATACTGCTTTAACCTTTGTTGACAACAAGGACACAAGCTCTGCCTGTCTCCCATAAAACCTTCCTATTATGTTTACGTTCATTTTGCATTATCTAAAAAAACGGTCAGCTGTTACTAATGCATGCTTCTCATTTTCCATTATCCAGCACCATTACATTAAGAGGTCATGAATTAAGTCATATACGCTAACACCCAATCATACAGCGGAGGATGTGCATTTAGATTGCTTTAAAAGCTTATCTTGCATGCTCGTCTCCATTGTTTGTGTGCGTTTTAACTCCATCCTATCAATGAATAAAGCTACAACATGCCTTGCAATATAACTTGTTGCTAGTGTCAATGGGCAGACTTTCCTAGGGAGGAAAATCAAGTGTCTGATCATACATCGTCCTGAAATCGTTTATTGTGTTATCGAATGAGGTATCGCGCCGTCATTGTTCCCATACCAGCTGTCACGCAGCAAGAGCAAACAAACATACTGGTAACTCGCTGGCACGTGTTTCTATATTTTGCATCATTCATTTTTGTTCACTAACAAAACGAGTACATTGTTAGTATCTTACCAAATGAAGCATTCATTCATGCTAGATTAATGATGCATAATAATCACATAATATTATACACGTTCTCTTACAATGCTACAAGTTTAGTCAGATGTTGTTACAATATTTCCACTCTTTAACGTTACAAAGAACTCTTCATTTAAACTCGTCCAGTTGTTATAAAGCTGCAAGCTTACGCATACTTCTAACTGATACTATAATGTGTATGGTGCATTTCCATTCTTACTGTGAGGTAGTTGTCGAAATACTGACTGCTTCGTATAGCGAATTGTTTTGCCAACATTTTACTGGTATATCCCATGTAATACGATAAGACAGATAGAGATAATCGCACATAATCCTTTTTGTAATTTACAAAGATATCAGCGCAGTGCCCGTGATATAATTTGAAACCCATCGTGCATTGTGTATTTACCATTATAACTGAGCTCGTTGACGGCAATGTGTGGTATACCTGAAACACCACTTAGTTTGTCATCAACATTGACGGACCTGATTAGTGGCGGTGGTCTTGATATAGTCTATGTCACATTTAACACCATTCATGAATATGAAAATTCCTTATTTCGCAAAGATGAATTTGTATGTCAGCCATATGTAGTCTTGTCGTGTTGAGAATACCTTATTTCAAATGACGCCGGCAGACGTGCAAAATATTCAATTCAATAATGGACATAATATGTTAGTGTAAATGGCCTTCTGAGTAATTCTTCAAAAGACACTTTTTTGTACAGCGAAATGAGGAATTTGCACCGCCATTAAATTGTGTTACTGTATCATCGGCGAGAAATGGCATGGGATTGTGTCGTAATGAGGAAGGTACTGCCATCATTTGCTTTTCCACAGAGAATTCACATTGATTCGTTTTGTGTTCAATCTTCAAAGCATTCCTCGGTCGAATTTATTGCCTGATACAAGAGCTGATTCGCACAACAGCAGGCTGTGCTGTATCTGGCACCGAATGCTCGGTTACAACAACAGCAGCACCAGTCTATCTTGCGAGGATGACTGGACCTCGATCTGCGGACAGCTTTGCTTTATCCATATTTATCAGCCATAGACTAAGAGTATTAAGTGTTTCTCGTCTCTGTATTACTTTATTATTAAAGGGCCCTAAATATAGTAATAATGTAGTGCATTTGCGTTGGTGTTACAAGTTTCCCTGTGCTTTGTAAGAATAAGAGGCACAAGAGTAAGGATATTCTGTGATTATGCAACCCCATCATTTGTTTCTGCCCAGGACTCAAAAATGGAACTGAATGATAGCTTAATTAAGTTATAAAATGTTTAGCTTCAACAACGTATTCAAAACAGCGATGTCGTCACTATCTCGAAGGGACTTGATTCTAGTTATATAACCATAAAAATACTACAAACCGTCATGGTCTCATCATGTTAGGTGTAAGGAATAACAGATGAAGACATATTTATAAAACGAATGGATGCATGGCATGCCGCCGTGTAGTGGCGTTGATTCCAAAGCATTGTGGTACCGCATACTTACTGTATCAATGGGATATTGCTGGAAAATAGCGCACATATAACAATGACCCATTAACTACGAAAGACACAGACAACAGGTCCGCCCGACGTCCATGTTTTCATCCTAGTTCTGTCTCTTCATTTTTAGGGACTACACTGATATCACTTGTACGGCGGACGTACTTACAATATTGGTTGTAGTTGTTGAACCTTGCCCTCTCGGTGCTCCAGGGCTGTATTTCGTGTCATCTATCACTTCCACGATAACAGCATTCTATGTCGAAACTGGTTTTGACGTTTTCCATTTAAATCCTTTATCCCATCCATGTTTGTTGGACAGTGCATTGAAAACAGATTGTTTTAGTTAATGGGGAATAATATCTAATGGTTACAATATACCGCCACCTACCTGAGATATGACACGACGAGCATAAGTGCATAGAATACCGAAGCGGTTATGATAGACCGACCGTTGAGTGTGTAATTGCTTGAATGCTAAAAACAAAGATCTCGGCAATGGAGGAGCTCAATATATTTGATAAATTCGGTTAACCTTGGTTGGTACTTTGGCGTATATTTGATGAAGGTCTGCAATTTTTTTATGTACCGCAGTCATATAATAACATGGTGGACTGAGAACAGGTGTAGTTGTTATTCGTAATTGGGATAAACCAATTGATGATGAAAAATGCGCATCGTCTGCTACTTGAATAAACCTAGCCTTCGTGGATGAATTATAATTGTTACATTTGCCTTTGAGTTATAACAGTCTTCAACAACTTACCATCTACCAAGTACAGTATGAACTATGGCACTAAGAATGCACTGCTCAATGTATAGCTACCTTTGTTTGTATGATTTAAACACCATCCATAACAGCGGCCATTCTTAGTTTTACTTTGCAATGCAATTGTGTCCGCAATAACCTGTAGCATACTGTCCGACCGAGGACTGCATAGTGGTATAGGCCGACCCAGCTGACCCAGCAACTGACACCAACTGGTTGATATTGCATCTAAAATCGACATCTTATGTTTGCTTATATAAACTTTCCTAATCTATCGATGCCTATCTATAGCTACGGTTGCGTTTTGATTTTGATATCAGCTAAGCTCGGCGTGGGTTATATGGCAACTCTTACAAAGGTGCGTTTTACTGATTAAAATATAAAAGTTAAATTTAGTTTATGCATCGCAATACTTTTTTAGCGTGGTCGAGCGGCACGGTATGCTTAATCAAAGCCTTTCATTGTGAAGAAAAGTAATAGTCCAATCACTATTGATATAAAAAGCAACACACCACACTTGCTGGTTCAAATGAAATATGTTCAGCAATAGTTCATAAACATTGCTCACCCTCAACAGACAATTTCTATTGCGCTCATCTTCTCTCGCCAAGGGTTTAAATCGCGGGATCTAAGCTCTGCTTGTGCGATAAACCGACTGCCCTTGGTGATTACCACTCACCTGTTCAATAGAATTAAGGCCAGAGGCTAAGCTGCTCTCACAAGAATCCCCGCTGATTGCTCAGTCGGTCTCTGTTGGAGGCTAACTATATATCATTTTATACGATTCGCCGATACTGGACTAAATTCCAAAGGACCACTGGCTTGAATGCACTGTATGACACAAGGCAAATTCATACAGTGAATTGTTTTGGTATTCCATCACATTCTCAGATTCTCGTTATGGCATTTGTATTATGATAAATAATATACCCACCCTTCCTTTGAGTTGAGTAAAAACAATCAGTTACTGGCGGAAGCAACCTGCTAATGTTTGTAAACCATACTACTGCTAATGTTTACATACCAAGGCTAAGGTCAAGTGTACACACGCTCGTGACGTGGTCATACATGGCCCTTAATTGATATGTTGCTTTATACTGTGTACAGACAAATGACAATAAAATAATATGCTTGATGCACATACTATTTGCTTGTGTGAGTCTATCCATTTGCCGCGGGCACAATGCGCCATATCACTGATGATATTATGGGGTCCTGTGGTTGAATCAGCACTTCCGTGGTCTGTCAGAACAAACCAAGCCCTTGAGTGTTCATAAAGCATAATTCATATCTATGAATGATGTACACAATCCACTTAATAACGCTTACTGTCAGTCGAACACATGCAGGTCTGGTTAAGGATCTTTGAAAGGAAAACCAACTTGAAAACTCGATAAGGAACCCAAGATATTGAAATGGATCATTCAATATGTCTGCTTGTTGGATCGGAAATGTGTATTGAACCGATTGATTTAAGTGTTGACGTGAGTCATTTTGGATACTGAAATGTTTATACTGGCGAAAAGATCTACGTTTTATACCCTGCCTAAATACAGCTATGTAAGTAAAAAGTTCGTTCTGATTGATATGAAACTATAGTGATGGCATGTATTATGCTGTTAAGCAGATAGGTTGCTTTCATTATCGTAAAACCTAACATTTGGTTGTACAAGCAACAGTACACGACAAGAGACATTTGTCCACTTGAACGCGTTACTGTCATAATCGTCGATAAGATGCACCATAGTGTCGGAGTTGCATGTCTGAAGAGCTTCTGAAAGGTGTCCATGCTTTTCAGTGTCACCACCACTTTTCGTTTAAGTTATGCATCTTAAAATAGACTCTTATTAATCAAGCCATCACTTATCTGTTTCAAACGTGTACTTTGATTTCAGTTCTATCTAATACGTTAAATATACGAGCCATAAAAAATATCTGATTAAAATTATGTCTCAGATAATAATGGTCTTTTGAAGTTACGAGAGCATCATTACTTAGAACGTCATATATATTGGAGCATACGCAAACATTGGCTATCGCTGTGTGTTAGCGCATATGACCTTCATAAACAAAACAAGTGTCAGGTTGTATTCCGGAATGAAGGCTTAGGGAGGCTTCATTTATACACACCTGCACATTAATATAGGCGCCCCTGCTGCTGCTGCTACTGCTGCTGCTGCTGCTGCTGCTGCTGCTGCTGCTGCTGCTGCTGCTGCTGCTGCTGCTGCTGCTTGCTGCTGCTGTGTGAGACGACAGTGCTAAATTGGCAGGCGGAGGTACATATCGCGTTCATTGAACGGGCTGCTGAGACTGGAAGCGGACGGCATGCTGCTTGCATTCCAGGAATCATATGCATATTACCCAAAGGTGGCAACCCCATGCCTGACAAATATTGCACTAAGGATATCAGGCGCTATCAAATTGGAAATACGTTAGATTGCAGTAACTTTTACCTGAGAAGTGGATTGAATGACTCTGCCATATAATGTGAGGACGTTTACATGAATTGTCTGCCGTGTATATCATATGACACCTTGTTTGCTAACTGCGCCACCTACCAGCAACGCGCCCTCATATATCAGTACAGCGACCATGGTGATAAGAGATAGAAGACGGATTAACTGATTTGGATGTGAGGGTATATACACGTGCGCAATGTAATACGCGTCACATTCATAAGGGAACTTCTGGAAGTAAACATAGAAACACAACCATGGGAAACATTGCTACAATCCAATTGCAATCAATGGTGAAGAATACCTGGATGAAGAAAGGCAAGTTGTTCAACTCGTTTGATTTTTATCTAATTAATGATTAAGCAGGAATATTTGTTTGGCGCCGTTTTCAAATACCACGGCGTTTCTGCTCTTGCTAACCTAGGTGTGTCATAACACATGATCATTTAAGAATTTCAAACACCAGGTGTTCATTGAAAGTTATGCTTTACAGCTATTTGACCCGATTTCCGATTTATAACGTTTCGGGTTGAACCATGTCACTCAATCGGGTTCCTAAAATAATAGACTGCACAGTGTCGATAACACCCACGTTAAATCATCGACATAATTTCATATTCAAACTACATCAGGCGGAATGGCATATTTGGCGTATATAGGTTTGTCTGGCTGTCAGTGGTGACAAAATAGAATCTACCCAGGTTTGTAATACTGACGTTGGAAATATCATTGTTTGTGAGATAAATCGATGCTGAATGCAAGTGCGCCTCGTGCTCTTGGGTTTGATGATTTATAGCGATCTAAATTATAGGTAGCCGCACGCAGGTCTGTCTCACTTCAGTTTGTTTAGGTATGGTTTTTTACGCAGAGCCCACCCAATCCTTGCCGTCTTAAATGGTAATCTACGGAACTGTATGTAATAACTATTTCTTGTGTAGGTAAATAGTTCAATGGCTTCAGTCATCTACTCTCTGAGCCGTTCGATATGTTACGAGCATAACACTCCAAAGCATTTCCGGGTACGTCATGACACAGCAAGTACCTGATGAAAGGCTGGCAAGCAGAGCCGATGTAACACACTTGAATGGGAGCAATCCGCGGTTTACTCGAGCGTCGTGCTTCTACATAACAGGAAACTTGAGAAGATCAGGTTAAATCGTTATCACGAGCCTCATACTGCCGCTACTGTTGACATGAAGCGTGTCTGACTAAAGGCCAAACTAATCTGATAACGTCATCGCGCCCGAAACGTGAATGATGGGATATCATATCTCAAATGCCCAAATGGTTCACGCATGGTTGGTTTTTTTCAATTACATAATATAGGATTGTTTTACGCATAAAATAAACAGCAGTGGAGATGCATTATAATGGAAGAGCGTATTCTAGCTGATCCCTGCTGATAAAAGCGGATTTCGTCTTTTAAAATAGCGGATCGAACAAAAGAATAATATTAATCACGGGTCTGACAAGCCACATTTTTTTACACCTTGATGCCACAGAGGGGGTAGCGTGTATTGGGCTCTACTCCGCAGCAGTACGCTCCCTGTTTAGACATTCCACGTCAAACAACAGTCATTCGGGGAAGCGTCTTTCATTTATTGAGTTCGGGCTTCATTGAAGGTTCATTAAAGGCTTGCGAATTTCTCTCAATATTCACGTCGGGAAGCAAACCTTTTGGTTATTCATCATTCTAGGTGACCGAATCGCCTAAAACCTGGCTTCTATGTAAACATTTCCAACGATGATACATTAGGTCTATTCAACAACGCTAACAATTCATTATGGTAACATTACTCGAGCCATGAGGGGTTATGATCGCATTCCCTTACCACATTAATAACACTGGTGTGCAGTTTCCTTATTGTGCTTCTTCAATATCATTCTGCACACACCTGTAGAATAATATTGAATTATACGCACGAATATCAGTGACCTTGTGTCGTATCCGCTCATTGGCTATAAACACCTGTTCTTGTCACCGCTATACAGGATACAGGACCGATCCAGACTACTATTAGTCTGGTTACATACCTACCTGAATAAAACAAAGGTCAGTGCGTCAATGATTGCAATTAAGTTTTATTGAAGTAGTCGATACTGAATATCATTATATTTGTCTCATTAATTGATGATGCCTGCTACGGTGTAATAACAATGCAGTTAGAAAGGTAACGCCTTCTACCAACAGGCTAGTGGATACATTTCAATTGAAACTACTACATAACAGAACAGGCCAGAGCAATGTACAATTTGCTGTTTTAACCGGTATATCGGAGCAATATTTTCTAACTTTTACAAAGAAGGTAAAACGCATGTAGGTTTTCGCACCTATAGACTGGGCTACATCCATTAGGCCTCCACGGCATTAAACACCAGTGGAGTCCATCAATTAGATGTTTAATTGATACCTAGAGGAATAAACTTCGCGACTTGGTAGTGCGAATGATGTTATCCAGCAGACGATACTGAGAGAATGTTTGTGTTTTGTACTATCCCACAAAAGGACACTGAAGTTGAAATTGCTTACACTAGTCAGACGGTCACTGAATTGGTCATAAAGTGCTGAAAATACCAGCTACCACAAAGATCCTGCCAGCACTTATGTCGTTATTTAAGATGAATGACAGAGCAACGATTGGCTTTCCTTTATTTGGAGTATGAGTCTGTGCATTGTGGTAGTGGGGTTATATGAGGCTATATCATCAGCTCCGGTATACACGACAATTTGATTATGTTTATCTTTAATCAATGATACTGGCACTGTTGATGGAATTTGACGCAATACTCAGAGATCATACGTACTTCCTACATACGCCAATCCTGTAAGCATTACATGAAATGATGCACCGACGCACAACAATGGTCAACAATGCCGCTGAACCGCCTTCAAAGGATTGTTTATGCCTATTCAGATCATTGATCACAATATTTTGCATGTTTATATCTTCAGTTGCTGTTGTTTGCTGAGCCATGCCGTAAACATTTACTTATGGATATCGCTGGTATTCCTATAGTCTCACCGCTTGACATCAATAACTGATAATTATGATTCTGCTGCGATTCAACATCACGCATATTCTGGCAAAACACTTTTGGCACGACGGCTCAGTAAGACAATGACTGAAATCGGTTTATACATTGCACGTTCGTGACCATAATACAGTATCATCGTTGGCCTTTAAGGTCATGAGTCAGAGCAGTTACGCATAAGCTGAACCTATTACGCTTAACCTAAATATTGATCCATGCTAAAGTTATAATTTAAGCATAAACGTACCACTTTAAATGCTACGTTCCGATTGCTCGTTAAATAGCAAATTTACGTGTGAACTGATCTGTTTATTCTTAGAATGCCCAGTTTACTCTTCAACACGTCTGTGTATGCCTAACGTGGTCAGTTTACGCATCAACTCAACGATAGGTCTATCTATACATTTCAGCGTACGTGTAAACTGATCCTATTACGCATATACTGCGAGTTGTAAGACGATCATTGAAACTATAACAAGGATTGCTTTAAAATCTATTCATACTTATGAACACGGCATTTATTAAATTACGATAGAGAATATTTTTCTTCCATAATACGTATTTTGTTGTCCAACGAACTAATCATTGGTCATATGAAACTGCACTTTGATGCAGAAATTAGCTTACAGCAGAGAACAATGCGGTGGTGTGAAAAAAGAAGCGGGGTAATGAGGATATAACAGCCGCTTGGGCGTTTATACTGCATTATTATCATGTATATGATTGATTAATGACACCTGCGCTGGAGATGGAGTTGGATGCAGCATTCAGAAGCCATGTAAAAATCATACTCTCACTCAACCTGTAAGCTTCACTGCAGCATAACAATGGTCAACAATGCTGATGAACCGCCCTCAAAGGATTGCTTGTGTTTTATATGGTCATTGATCACAATACTTTGTCATGTTCACATCCTCCGTGACTGCTGTTTGCTGTCAACCTTCACCTTGGGGATGTCGCTGGTATTTCTATGGCCTCCCTGCTTGACATACATCCGTGGTTATTTTGATGTGGCTGCTGGCAGATTCTGGCAATACACGACTAGCACAAAGGCTCATTAAATGATGAGCTAAATCGTGAGATATGAATATAGCGCGCTCAAGTTAGCCTTCAGGGTTCCAGCAGTTACCCACGGTCTGCTTAGCAGCCATTTATTAAAGATAACAAGTACTTTGATAACTCATTGCACTTGTTAGCACGGCAATCAAGCATTACAGATAGAAAATTCGGTTCATTCTGAAATACTATCGGCTTATGTTGGTCGTTATATAAGCCCAACTGACGTTTATAAGCTCTGCATGTGTTGGATGGCGTAGACACATGGTGTTCCTCAAGGAACAATGGTGAATGTCTGAACCACAGTTGAGTTCATTTTGATACAACTCGCGTACCAGGGTTGTGGGTTGCTTATTAAATAATATAGTGTGCGGTTCAATGGACAAATCAGTACATACGCATTCTCAACCGATTCACAAAGCTGCTTTCCTTAATTGTAAACAAAATGTAAGAGAAAAGCTAGTACCATCGAGAAGTAACGGTTAACTTCATTCTGTTGTCGAGAGCAATTCATGGGTCGCAGGATATTACGTAACAGAGCGTGAACCAATCACAGTCAATAACACCAGATGAAGGCTGTCCGCATCAATCACCGGCTTGCAATGCCCATATGGCGCGTAACTGCTACAGGCAGCCACGCATTGTCGAAAACTGAGAGAAATTGCAGTCAGGTGTTTATTCTGTAAGCCGATTGCATCAGTTGAATTTTACCTGACTGTTTCCGTTTGCTTCAGAAAAGCCTGGTAAGATATTTTGCATTCAAGATGTGATGCAAGGCCACCTGGCCGGATGTGGGGCTGCAGCTGATATCATAAAATTGGTCAAATATTACACGGGTTGCAATAACTCCTATACTGCTTTAACCTTTGTTGACAACAAGGACACAAGCTCTGCCTGTCTCCCATAAAACCTTCCTATTATGTTTACGTTCATTTTGCATTATCTAAAAACGGTCAGCTGTTACTAATGCATGCTTCTCATTTTCCATTATCCCGCACCATTACATTAAGAGGTCATGAATTCAGTCATATACGCTAACACCCAATCATACAGCGGAGGATGTGCATTTAGATTGCTTTAAAAGCTTATCTTGCATGCTCGTCTCCTTTGTTTTAGTGCGTTTTAACTCCATCCTATCAATGAATGAAGCTACAACATGCCTTGCAATATAACTTGTTGCTAGTGTCAATGGGCAGACTTTCCTAGGGAGGAAAATCAAGTGTCTGATCATACATCGTCCTGAAATCGTTTATTGTGTTATCGAATGAGGTATCGCGCCGTCATTGTTCCCATACCAGCTGTCACGCAGCAAGAGCAAACAAACATACTGGTAACTCGATGGCACGTGTTTCTATATTTTGCATCATTCATTTTTGATCACTAACAAAACGAGTACATTGTTAGTATCTAACCAAATGAAGCATTCATTCATGCTAGATTAATGATGCATAATAATCACATAATATTATACACGTTCTCTTACAATGCTACAAGTTTAGTCAGATGTTGTTACAATATTTCCACTCTTTAACGTTACAAAGAACTCTTCATTTAAACTCGTCCAGTTGTTATAAAGCTGCAAGCTTACGCATACTTCTAACTGATACTATAATGTGTATGGTGCATTTCCATTCTTACTGTGAGGTAGTTGTCGAAATACTGACTGCTTCGTATAGCGAATTGTTTTGCCAACATTTTACTGGTATATCCCATGTAATACGATAAGACAGATAGAGATAATCGCACATAATCCTTTTTGTAATTTACAAAGATATCAGCGCAGTGCCCGTGATATAATTTGAAACCCATCGTGCATTGTGTATTTACCATTATAACTGAGCTCGTTGACGGCAATGTGTGGTATACCTGAAACACCACTTAGTTTGTCATCAACATTGACGGACCTGATTAGTGGCGGTGGTCTTGATATAGTCTATGTCACATTTAACACCATTCATGAATATGAAAATTCCTTATTTCGCAAAGATGAATTTGTATGTCAGCCATATGTAGTCTTGTCGTGTTGAGAATACCTCATTTCAAATGACGCTGGCAGACGTGCAAAATATTCAATTCAATAATGGACATAATATGTTAGTGTAAATGGCCTTCTGAGTAATTCTTCAAAAGACACTTTTTTGTACAGCGAAATGAGGAATTTGCACCGCCATTAAATTGTGTTACTGTATCATCGGCGAGAAATGGCATGGGATTGTGTCGTAATGAGGAAGGTACTGCCATCATTTGCTTTTCCACAGAGAATTCACATTGATTCGTTTTGTGTTCAATCTTCAAAGCATTCCTCGGTCGAATTTATTGCCTGATACAAGAGCTGATTCGCACAACAGCAGGCTGTGCTGTGTATCTGGCACCGAATGCTCGGTTACAACAACAGCAGCACCAGTCTATCTTGCGAGGATGACTGGACCTCGATCTGCGGACAGCTTTGCTTTATCCATATTTATCAGCCATAGACTAAGAGTATTAAGTGTTTCTCGTCTCTGTATTACTTTATTATTAAAGGGCCCTAAATATAGTAATAGATCGATGTAGTGCATTTGCGTTGGTGTTACAAGTTTCCCTGTGCTTTGTAAGATTAAGAGGCACAAGAGTAAGGATATTCTGTGATTATGCAACCTCATCATTTGTTTCTGCCCAGGACTCAAAAATGGAACTGAATGATAGCTTAATTAAGTTATAAAATGTTTAGCTTCAACAACGTATTCAAAACAGCGATGTCGTCACTATCTCGAAGGGACTAGATTCTAGTTATATAACCATAAAAATACTACAAACCGTCATGGTCTCATCATGTTAGGTGTAAGGAATAACCTACATATTTATATAACGAATGGATGCATGGCATGCCGCCGTGTAGTGGCATTGATTCCAAAGAATTGTGGTACCGCATACTTACTGTATCAATGGGATATTGCTGGAAAATAGCGCACATATTACAATAACCCATTCCCTACGAAAGACACAGACAACAGGTCCGCCCCACGTCCATGTTTTCATCCTAGTTCTGTCTCTTCATTGTTAGGCAGACGTACTTACAGTATTGGTTGTAGTCGTTGAACCTTGCCCTCTCGGTGCTCTTGGGCTGTATTTCGTGTCATCTATCACTTCCACGATAACAGCATTCTATGTCGAAACTGGTTTTGACGTTTTCCATTTAAATCCTTTATCCCATCCATGTTTGCTGGACAATCCATTGAAAACAGATTGTTTTAGTTAATGGGGAATAATATCTAATGGTTACAATTTACCGCCACCTACCTGAGATATGACACGACGAGCATAAGTGCATAGATTACCGAAGTGGTTATGATGGACCGACCGTTGAGTGTGTAGTTGCTTGAATGTTAACAACAAAGATCTCGGCAATGGAGGAGCTCAAAATATTTGATAAATTCGGTTAAACTTGGTTGGTACTTTGGCGTATATTTGATGAAGGTCTGCAATTATTTAATGTACCGCAGTCATATGATAACATGGTGGACTGAGAACAGGTGTAGTTGTTATTCGTAATTGGGATAAACCAATTGATGATGAAAAATGCGCATCGTCTACTACTTGAATAAACCTAGCCTTCGTGGATGAATTATAATTGTTACATTTGCCTTTGAGTTATAACAGTCTTCAACAACTTACCATCTACCAAGTACAGTATGAACTATGGCACTAAGAATGCACTGCTCAATGTATAGCTACCTTTGTTTGTATGATTTAAACACCATCCATAACAGCGGCCATTCTTAGTTTTACTTTGCAATGCAATTGTGTCCGCAATTACCTGTAACATACTGTCCGATCGAGGACTGCTTAGTGGTATAGGTCGACCCAGCTGACCCAGCAACATACACCGTCTGGTTGATATTGCATCTAACATCGACATCTTATGTTTGCTTATATAAACTTTCCTAATCTATCGATGCCTATTTATAGCTACGCTTGCGTTTTGATTTTGATATCAGCTAAGCTCGGCGTGGGTTATATGGCAACTCTTACAAAGGTGCGTTTTACTGAGTAAAATATAGAAGTTAAATTTAGTTAATGCATCGCAATACTTTTTTAGCGTGGTCGAGCGGCACTGTATGCTTAATCAAAGCCTTTCATTGTGAAGAAAAGTAATAGTCCAATCACTATTGATATAAAAAGCAACACACCACACTTGCTGGTTCAAATGAAATACATTAAGCAATAGTTAATAAACATTGCTCACCCTCAACAGACAATTTCTATTGCGCTCATCTTCTCTCGCCAAGGGTTTAAATCGCGGGATCTAAGCTCTGCTTGTGCGATAAACCGACTGCCCTTGGTGATTACCACTCACCTGTTCAATAGAATTAAGGCCGGAGGCTAAGCTGCTCTCACAAGAATCCCCGCTGATTGCTCAGTCGGTCTCTGTTGGAGGCTAACTATATATCATTTTATACGATTCGCCGATACTGGACTAAATTCCAAAGGACCACTGGCTTGAATGCACTGTATGACACAAGGCAAATTCATACAGTCAATTGTTTTGGTATACCATCACATTTTCAGATTCTCGTTATGGCATTTGTATTATGATAAATAATAGACCCACCCTTCCTTTGAGTTGAGTAAAAACAATCAGTTACTGGCGGAAGCAACCTGCTAATGTTTGTAAACCATACTACTGCTAATGTTTACATACCAAGGTGAAGGTCAAGTGTACACACGCTCGTGACGTGGCCATACATGGCCCTTAATTGATATGTTGCTTTATACTGTGTACAGACAAATGGCAATAAAATAATATGCTTGATGCACATACTATTTGCTTGTGTGAGTCTATCCATTTACCACGGGCACAATGCGCCATATCACTGATGATATTATGGGGTCCTGTGGTTGAATCAGCACTTCCGTGGTCTGTCAGAACAAACCAAGCCCTTGAGTGTTCATAAAGCATAATTCATATCTATGAATGATGTACACAATCCACTTAATAACGCTTACTGTCAGTCGAACACATGCAGGTCTGGTTAAGGATCTTTGAAAGGAAAACCAACTTGAAAACTCGATAAGGATCCCAAGATATTGAAATGGATCATTCAATATGTCTGCTTGTTGGATCGGAAATGTGTATTGAACCGATTGATTTAAGTGTTGACGTGAGTCATTTTGGATACTGAAATGTTTATACTGGCGAAAAGATCTACGTTTTATACCCTGCCTAAATACAGCTATGTAAGTAAAATGTTCGTTCTGATTGATATGAAACTATAGTGATGGCATGTATTATGCTGTTAAGCAGATAGGTTGCTTTCATTATCGTAAAACCTAACATTTGGTTGTACAAGCAACAGTACACGACAAGAGACATTTGTCCACTTGAACGCGTTACTGTCATAATCGTCGATAAGATGCACCATAGTGTCGGAGTTGCATGTCTGAAGAGCTTCTGAAAGGTGTCCATGCTTTTCAGTGTCACCACCACTTTTCGTTTAAGTTATGCATCTTAAAATAGACTCTTATTAATCAAGCCATCACTTATCTGTTTCAAACGTGTACTTGATTTCAGTTCTATCTAATACGTTAAATATACGAGCCATAAAAAATATCTGATTAAAATTATGTCTCAGATAATAATGGTCTTTTGAAGTTACGAGAGCATCATTACTTAGAACGTCATATATATTGGAGCATACGCAAACATTGGCTATCGCTGTGTGTTAGCGCATATGACCTTCATAAACAAAACAAGTGTCAGGTTGTATTCCGGAATGAAGGCTTAGGGAGGCTTCATTTATACACACCTGCACATTAATATAGGCGCCCCTGCTGCTGCTGCTACTGCTGCTGCTGCTGCTGCTGCTGCTGCTGCTGCTGCTGCTGCTGCTGCTGCTGCTGCTATTGCTGCTGCTGTGAGACGACAGTGCTAAATTGGCAGGCGGAGGTACATATCGCGTTCATTGAACGGGCTGCTGAGACTGGAAGCGGACGGCATGCTGCTTGCATTCCAGGAATCATATGCATATTACCCAAAGGTGGCAACCCCATGCCTGACAAATATTGCACTAAGGATATCAGGCGCTATCAAATTGGAAATACGTTAGATTGCAGTAACTTTTACCTGAGAAGTGGATTGAATGACTCTGCCATATAATGTGAGGACGTTTACAAGAATTGTCTGCCGTGTATATCACATGACACCTTGTTTGCTAACTGCGCCACCTACCAGCAACGCGCCCTCATATATCAGTACAGCGACCATGGTGATAAGAGATAGAAGACGGATTAACTGATTTGGATGTGAGGGTATATACACGTGCGCAATGTAATACGCGTCACATTCATAAGGGAACTTCTGGAAGTAAACATAGAAACACAACCATGGGAAACATTGCTACAATCCAATTGCAATCAATGGTGAAGAATACCTGGATGAAGAAAGGCAAGTTGTTCAACTCGTTTGATTTTTATCTAATTTAATGATTAAGCAGGAACATTTGTTTGGCGCCGTTTTCAAATACCACGGCGTTTCTGCTCTTGCTAACCTAGGTGTGTCATAACACATGATCATTTACGAATTTCAAACACCAGGTGTTCATTGAAAGTTATGCTTCACAGCTATTTGACCCGATTTCCGATTTATACCGTTTCGGGTTGAACCATGTCACTCAATCGGGTTCCTAAAATAATAGACTGCACAGTGTCGATAACACCCACGTTAAATCATCGACATAATTTCATATTCAAACTACATCAGGCGGAATGGCATATTTGGCGTATATAGGTTTGTCTGGCTGTCAGTGGTGACAAAATAGAATCTACCCAGGTTTGTAATACTGACGTTGGAAATATCATTGTTTGTGAGATAAATCGATGCTGAATGCAAGTGCGCCTCGTGCTCTTGGGTTTGATGATTTATAGCGATCTAAATTATAGGTAGCCGCACGCAGGTCTGTCTCACTTCAGTTTGTTTAGGTATGGTTTTCAACGCAGAGCCCACCCAATCCTTGCCGTCTTAAATGGTTATCTACGGAACTGTATGTAATAACTATTTCTTGTGTAGGTAAATAGTTCAATGGCTTCAGTCATCTACTCTCTAAGCCGTTCGATATGTTACGAGCATAACACTCCAAAGCATTTCCGGGTACGTCATGACACAGCAAGTACCTGATGAAAGGCTGGCAAGCAGAGCCGATGTAACACACTTGAATGGGAGCAATCCGCGGTTTACTCGAGCGTCGTGCTTCTACATACCAGGAAACATGAGTAGATCGGGTTAAATCGTTATCACGAGCCTCACATGCCGCTACTGCTGACATGAAGCGTGTCTGACTAAAGGCCAAACTAATCTGATAACGTCATCGCGCCCGAAACGTGAATGATGGGATATCATATCTCAAATGCCCAAATGGTTCACGCATGGTTGGTTTTTTTTCAATTACATAATAAAACACTGCAATGAATAATGCCGAACGCATATGGAATATAGGATTGTTTTACGCATAAAATAAACAGCAGTGGAGATGCATTATAATGGAAGAGCGTATTCTAGCTGATCCCTGCTGATAAAAGCGGATTTCGTCTTTTAAAATAGCGGATCGAACAAAAGAATGATATTAATCACGGGTCTGACAAGCCACATTTTTTGACACTTTGATGCCACAGAGGGGGTAGCGTGTATTGGGCTCTACTCCGCAGCAGTACGCTCCCTGTTAAGTCATTCCACGTCAAACAACAGTCATTCGGGGAAGCGTCTTTCATTTATTGAGTTCGGGCTTCATTGAAGGTTCATTAAAGGCTTGCGAATTTCTCTCAATATTCATGTCAGGAAGCAAACCTTTTGGTTATTCATCATTCTAGGTGACCGTATCGCCTAAAACCTGGCTTCTATGTAAACATTTCCTACGATGATGCATTAGGTCTATTCAACATTGCTAACAATTCATTATGGTAACATTACTCGAGCCATGAGGGGTTATGATCGCATTCCCTTACCACATTAATAACACTGGTGTGCAGTTTTCATATCGTGCTTCTTAAATATCATTCTGCATACACCTGTAGAATAATATTGAATTATACGCACGAATATCAGTGACCTTGTGTCGTATCCGCTCATTGGCTATAAACACCTGTTCTTGTCACCGCTATACAGGAAACAGGACCGATCCAGACTACTATTAGTCTGGTTACATACCTACCTGAATAAAACAAAGGTCACTTCGTCAATGATTGCATTTAAGTTTTATTGAAGTAGTCGATACTGAATATCATTATATTTGTCTCATTATTGATGATGCCTGCTACGGTGTAATTACAATGCAGTTAGAAAAATAACGCCTTCTACCAACAGGCTAGTGGATACATTTCAATTGAAACTACTACATAACAGCACAGGCCACAGCAATGTACAATTGGCTGTTTTTACATGTATATCAGCGCAATATTTTCCTACTGTTACAAAGAATGTAAAAAGCATGTAGGTTTTCGCACCTATAGACTGGGCTACATCCATTTGGCCTCCACGGCATTAAACACCAGTGGAGTCCATCAATTAGATGTTTAATTGATACCTAGAGGAATAAACTTCGCGACTAGGTAGTGCGAATGATGTTATCCAGCAGACGATACTGAGAGAATGTTTGTGTTTAGTACTTTCCCACAAAAGGACACTGAAGTTGAAATTGCTTACACTAGTCAGACGGTCACTGAATTGTCATAAAGTGCTGAAAATACCAGCTACCACAAAGATCCTGCCAGCACTTATGTCGTTATTTAACATGAATGACAGAGCAACGATCGGCTTCCTTTATTTGGAGTATGAGTCTGTGCATTGTGGTAGTGGAGGGATTATTTAGGCACTATGTTATCCAGGTATCACTCGTACGTAGGTTACTTTAATCAAGATCCCTTCGTCGACTATTCATGTTAACGCCCAAGACATGTAGGCTCACATGAAATGCAGATGCACAAACATGACACGTTGAAGGAATTTGACTGAGAGAATGTTTGCTGTTAGTAGATTTCCCACAAAAGGACATGTTAAGTTGAAATGCGAGAAGGGGCAACAACCTCAGACGGTCACTGAATTGGGTCAACAGATGCTTGAACATCGTGTGGTAGGAGAGGGAGGAGTGTTTTAGAAGGAGGGGGGGAAAGAAGGCGCCTTCAATAAGCTGAAACATAGGGAGGAGGAGACTTTAATATGACCCATTGACTTTACCACAAAGAGCCTTGTGCATTGTGGTAAATACTTATACATTTCTGTTTCGCCTTCGAATCCTTCAGTTATGTGGATAACATGAGCACTGCCCCCGGGAGCCTTCGCCCGTTATTTATTCATGAATGACAGAGCAACGATCGGCTTCCTTTATCCCTTGCATTACAATCGGCGATGAGTCTGTGCATTGTGGTAGTGGAGTTATTTTTTAAAGGTAGACTAATATATCAGCTCCGGCGATACAAGACAAGGCTTGCGGGTTAGATATGTCTACAGGTTGCTTTACAATGATACTGGCACTGTTGAAGGAATTTGACCTTCAGCATACTCAGAGAAATGTCGGCATCCTACACCGTTAACCATATCCTGTAAGCATCACATGATTTAGTTTATGATGGCACTGTTGAAGGAAATTTGACGCAATTACTCAGAGATCATCCTACACACGCCCATCCTGTAAGCATCACATGAAATGATGCAACGCCGCACAACAATGGTCAACAATGCAGTTGAACCGCCTTCAAAGGATTGTTTATGCCTGATCAGATCATTGATAACAATATTTTGCATGTTTATATCTTCAGTTGCTGTTGTTTGCTGAACCATGCCGTAAACATTTATTTATGGATATCGCTGGTATTTCTATAGTCTCACCGCTTGACATCAATAACTGTTAATTATGATTCTGCTGCGATTCAACATCACGCATATTCTGGCAATACACATTTGGCACAACGGCACATTAAGACAATGACTGAAATCGGTATATTCATTACACGTTCGTGACCATAACACAGTATCATCGTTGGCCTTAAAAGTCATGAGTCAGAGCAGTTGCGCATAAGCTGAACCTATTACGCTTAACTTAAATATTGATCCATGCTAAAGTTATAATTTAAGCATAAACCTACCACTTTAAATGCTACGTTCCGATTGCTCGTTAAATAGCAAGTTTACGTGTGAACTGATCTGTTTAATCTTAGAATGCCCAGTTTACTCTTCAACACGTCTGTGTATGCCTAACGTGGTCAGTTTACGCATCAACTCAACGATAGGTCTATCTATACATTTCAGCGTACGTGTAAACTGATCCTATTACGCATATACTGCTGAGATGTAAGACGATCATTGAAACTATAACAAGGATTGCTTTTTAAATCTATTCATACTTATAAACACGGCATTTATTAAATTACGATAGAGAATATTTTTTTCCATAATACTTTTGGCCTGTGTCTATCTTTCAATAAACCCACCCCTCGTCAATAAGCTCTGCTCGTGTGCGATGGTGCTGATACGTGGTGGTGTTCTAGGAATAATGGTTACTATCTCAGTCACTAGCTTGTTTACAGGACCGGTTAACACGCCAAACCCACCTGTCGAGGTTGTTTGTTGCTTGGCGGATTACGTATTTTGTGGTCCAACGAGCTAATCATTGGTCATATGAAACTGCACTTTGATGCAGAAATTAGCTTACAGCAGAGAACAATGCGGTGGTGTGAAAAAAGAAGCGGGTTATGAGAATATAACAGCCGCTTGGGGGTTTATACTGCATTATTATCATGTATATGATTGGTTAATGGCTGGAGATGGAGTTAGATGCAGCATTAAGAAGCCATCCTCTCACTCAACCTGTAAGCTTCACTGCAGCATAACAATGGTCAACAATGCTGATGAACTGCCCTCAAACGATTGCTTGTGTTTTATATGGTCATTGATCACAATACTTTGTCATGTTCACATCCTCCGTGACTGCTGTATGCTGTCAACATTTACCCCAGGGATGTCGCTGGTATTTCTATGGCCTCCCTGCTTGACATACATTCGTGGTTATTTTGATGTGGCTGCTGGCAGATTCTGGCAATAAACGACTAGCACAAAGGCTCATTAAATGATGAGCTTAATTGTGAGATATGAATATATCGCGTTCAAGTTAACCTTCAGGGTTCCAGCAGTTACCCACGGTCTGCTTAGCAGCCATTTATTAAAGATAACAAGTGCTTTGATAATTCATTGTACTTGTTAGCACGGCAATCAAGCCTTTCAGATAGAAAATTCGGTTCATTCCGAATTTCTATCGGCTTATGGCTGTCCTTATATAAGCCCACCTGGCGTTTATAGGCTCTGCACGTGTTGGGTGGCGTGGACACGTGGTGCTGCTCAAGGAACAATGGTCAATGTCCGAACCACAGTTCAGTTTATTTTGATGCAACGCGCGTACCAGGGTTGTGGGTTGCTTATTAATTAATATAGTGTGCGGTTCAATGGGTGAATCAGTACTGACGCATTCTCAACCTATTCACAAAGCTGCTTTTCTTGATTGCAAACAAAATGTATGAGAAAAGCTAGTACCATCGAGAAGTAATGGTGAACTTCATTCTGTTGTCGAGAGCAATTACGGGGAGGCAGGATATTACGTAACAGAGCGTGAACCAATCCCAGTCAATAAAACCAGATGAAGGCTGTCCGCACCAACCACCGCCTTGCAACACCCATATGGCGCGTAACTGCTACAGGCAGCCATGCATTTTCGACAACAGCACAGATATTTCGTTACATAGTTGACCTATAGATCGCAATGAACTAATAACACCCTAAATTGGATACTCATCATATATTGATATCATAATGCTTGACCTTTGTCACTTTCATTGCAAGAGAAATAGACGTGCTTTCTTTTCAAACACATGCGTGAGAATGAAGGGCGCCTTGCCTGTAAGCAGCAACATCCCGTTAGAACTGAGAGTAATGGCAGTCAGGTGTTTATTCTGTAAGCCTATTGCTGTTGCTGTACCAAACATCAATTCGCATCAGTTGAATTTTACGTGACGGTTTCCGTTTGCTTCAGAAAAGCCTGGTTAAATATTGTGCATTCAAGATGTGATGCAAGACCACGTGGCCGGAAGTGATACTGCAGCTGATATCATAAAAACCCTTAATTGATTTCAATCTGGAACATGGCAACAGCGTGCCGTCCGTTACAATACAGTGAGACATTGAGAGTCTTACACAAGTAGTGCGGTTCGTTTGCGATGTCGCCAAACGCAAACAAAAGCCATGCATGTTCCGATTTATTAGCCCTGTTCATACACCCAGTGTACATGAATGCTGAAATATATGCGAAAAACCGTCCCATTGATAAAGTCCGTACAGTATGAATTAGTGACCATGACTATGCATTATGTGCTAACGAAATATGTTCAAATCTCAAACTGCTATTCACGACAAGGGCGGATGTATTTTGACAGCCCACCTTGGCACACTCCTGAAGCTTTTAATGCTATACAGTCTATCTGTAGCAGAAATTAATTAGTGAATGGCGTTGCCGTAAATCCGACTGATTCAAAATGAACAAAAGAGTTGCGCGTATAGTGGCTCGGTGTGTTCTGTTAGGTCCTCCTTCAATTTAATACTAAATAGACGAAACGCTCTTGCGTCGCTGGTACAATGCGAAACCCAATAGTTAACATGTTAATAACATATTGAGTATAAACTTGGAACTATTACAAAAAACGCGACTTAAATACCATGATACATAACGGTCTTTATGTGTTAAGCGTTGTGTGTTAACAGTTACAACTGAGCCATATTTATTAAGCTGAATTGATGTGGGACATATGGTTGTGCTGCATCTAATGCATCGTGATTTACTGCAAAGGTACCGAGTAGTACTATCCGTTGTTAAAGCATGTTATCAGCGTATTCAAAATCACCATTATTGGATATTACGTCACTCTATTGGTCAAATATTACACGGGCTGCAATAACCCCTATACTGCTTTGACCTTTGTTGACGACATGGGCACAAGCTCTGCCTGTCTCTCATAAAACCTTCCTAGTTTGTTTACGTTCATTTGCATTATGTAAAAACGGTCAGCTGTTACTAATGCATGCTTCTCAGTCTCTGCATAATAGTAGTTCACACATGTAACTCAATTGACCCATTGGCAGCTAGCTTACATGTCCATTATCCCGCACCATAACATTAAGAGGTTATGAGTTAAGTCACATAAGCTTACACCCAATCATACAGCGGAGGATGTGCATTTAGATTGCTTTAAAGTTTATCTTGCATGTTCGTCCCCTTGTTTGTGCGCGTTTTAACTTCATCATATCAATGAATGAAGCTACAACATGCCTTGCAATGTAACCTGTTGCTAGTGTCAATGGACAGACTTTCCCAGGGAGGACAATCAAGTGTCTGATCATGCAACGTCCTCAAATTGACAGTGGATACATTTATTGTGTGATGTGTTGAAGTATCCCGCCGTCATTGTTCCCATACCAGCTGTCACGCAGCAAGAGCCAACATAATACCGGTAACTCTCTGGCACGTGTTTCTATATTTTGCATCATTAATGTTTGTTCACTAACAAAACGAGTACATTGTTAGTATCTTACCAAATGAAGCATTCATTCATGCTAGACTAATGATGCATAATAATCACATAATATTATACACATTCACAATGCTACAAGTTTAGTCAGACGTTATTACAATATTGCCACTCTTTATCGTTACAAAGATTTCTGTTGCTGACAAATTTCACATAGGTTAGGTCCAATGAATTATGGTAAGTGACCAACCTGGTCCTGGTGGTGCCCGTTGATCCGTGGCTTTATTGGTCAGCACCTTAGCAATGCAGACAACTGGCCTTTGTTCTTGTATAGAACTGTTGAATTGCAAAAATCGTTGTCTAGTTTCCTCCAGAAAAAACTGTTTAATGACGAGACGAGGATCTAACAACAATTATGCTAGCAGTCGATAAAGTAAATAATTCCATTGCAAAATCATTGTTTTCTGTATGGCAGTTAGGGTGATCTGGAGTTGTCTAAATGATTGTCTTAAAGTGCTCTGAGTTCCGATCAATTAACGGTTTGCTTAATATCGTCCGTGTGATATACTGTGGATGACATCAGGTGAATCAAGCGTCAAAAGCGTGTGAGAAATAGTGAAGGGCGTTAAACCTTCTTAACGCAGTTAAAAATGATATATGTTTATAGGCGAACCCTGTCTCAGGCTTTAATGCCCTAGCCAAAACTCTTACAGACATCTTAAAACTGCGCATTGGATATATGCATGAGACGAACACTCTAAAAATGATCAAGCATAATGCAACTGATGCGTACTTCTACCACGCGGTGCTGATGTAGGACCCACTGTCATCAACGCATGATTGAAAGTACCAAATATGGCATGATGAAACTTTTGTTTCTAATGGAGTAAAAAAGTTAAAAGGTTTTATGGTCTAGTACATTGGTATCTGTACCTTCTACTTAACAGATGTTTTTACCAGTGTCAATTCATCATAATAATCGAAACTTGCAATGTGTGTAAGTGGGTAGATACATTGCAGTTGCAAGTGGCTGCTGTTTACTATCTATAAAGTCTAATGAGCCGTCTAATGAGGCACAAAGAGATCTGCGTTATTCAAAGGTACACAATGATATTTTGATGTAACTCCCTAATTGCAATTACTGAGGCGGATAAGCAATGCTCGGTGAATTTTCTTAATAATGCAGATATAATGTATGATAAAACAAAAAGGGCAAATTTTATCCCTCCAGAAAGGTAGAGGCTTGAACATAGTATTATAATGTACATCTTATTATCACGCAGTGAGAAAACGTATTAGCTGGCTTTCATAGCAATCGCAGGCCAAACCACAACATTGACTAACTCCTCCCTAGTAGAGCGTGAAATTGATTTCCCTATGCAGCACAACGTATCGTAAGCCATACTTCACAGTAACCAAGGGTATACACAGTTGGTGATGATGCATTACCACATCATAGAGTGCCAACAATTCATTAAGGACTAAGCATTGGGATGAGGGGATGTTGATGTTCTCTAGTCAGTCAGTTTTCCATTCTGTCGCTCATTCTGTGAAGTGATACCCTTGATCAATCTGCTACAAGTGAGCATGGGGCATTCCAAGGCCACATGTAACAAGTCAGTAACCTCAAGCCAGTGGTTGATGATACTGTCTGTTATTGTTGCTGGTTTCGTGCTGTAGGTTCGGATTCGATATGGGTCGATATTGGTAATGTCATCACCATATCATTAGTAAATTTCAAATCAGTTCTATTCTTGACTTTTGAGCCTTATAACAAAATATAAACTCATGTTAAATAGGGAAGATCAGTTGAACAACGTATGTTTAACATCATTACATAAGACAAACAAATGGTAAGCAATGACGTGAATGGCGTCCGTGTGACAGCTAAAGTATCGAAAGTATCGCGGGTAGAATGCAAATTCATTCCTAGTGAGGTGTCTGCAAAGAAAGGCAACATTCCCAAGTTGTAGCCAGAATAACATGATTAATGTCGGTGGTAAATCTTGACCCGACAGAGACATGTTGCAGAACTCTTCATTTAAACTCATCCTGTTGTTATAAAGTTGCAAGCTTAGGCATACTTTAAACTGATACAATAATGTGTATGGTGCATTTCCATTCTTACTGTGAGGTAGTTGTCGAAATACTGATTGCTTCGTATAGTGAATTGTTTTGCCAACATTTTACTGGTATATCCAATGTAATACGATAACACAGATTGAGTTCATTGCACATAATCCCTTTTGTAATTTACAAAGATATCAGCGCAGCGCCCGTGATATAATTTGAAACCCATCGTGCATTGTGTATTTACCATTATAACTGAGCTCGTTGACGGCAATGTGTGGTATACCTGAAACACCACTTAGTTTGTCATCAACATTGACGGACCTGATTAGTGGCGGTGGTCTTGATATAGTCTATGTCACATTTAACACCATTCATCATTTCGCAAAAATGAACTTGTATGTCAGCCATATGTCGTGTTAAGAAAACCTTATTTCAATTGACGCCGGCAGACGTGCAAAAGTTTTAGTGCAATAAAGGATGTAATATGTTAATGTAAATGACCTTTAGAGTAATTCCTCAAAAGACACTTTTTCGTACAGCGAAATGAGGAATTTGCACCGAAATTAAATTGTGTTACTGTATTATCGGCGAGAAATGGTATGGGATGGTATCGTAATGACGAATGTACTGCCATCATTTGCTTTCCCACAGAAAATTCACATTGATTCGTTTTGTGTTCAATCTTCAAAGCATTCCTCGGGCGAGTTTATTGCCTGATACAAGAGCTGATTCACACACCAGCAGGCTGTGCTGTATCTGACATCGAATGATCAGTTACAACAATAGCAGCACCAGTCTATCTTGCGAGGATGATCGGACCTCGATCTGCGGACAGCTTTGCTTTTATCCATATTTATCAGCCATAGACTAAGAGTATTAAGTGTCTCTCGTCTATGTATTACTGTATTATTAAAGGGCCCTAAATATAGTAATAGATCGATGTAGTGCATTTGCGTTGGTGTTACAAGTTTCCCTGTGCTTTGTAAGAATAAGAGGCACAAGAGTGAGGGACGTTCCGTTATTATGCAACCACATCATTTGTTTCTGCCCAGGACTCAACAATGGAACTGAATGATAGCTTAATTAAGCTATAAAATGTTTAGCCTCAACAACGTAATCAAGCATAAAAATGCTACAAACTGTCATGGTCTCATCGTGTTAGGTGTAAGGAGTAACAGATGAAGACATATTGATAAAACGAATGGATGCATGACATGCCGCCGTGTAGTGGCGTTGATTCCAAAGAATTGTGGTACCGCATACTTATTGTATCAATGTGATATTGCTGGAAAATAGCGCACATATAACAAAGACCCATTAACTACGAAAGACAGAGACAACAGGTCCGTCGTCCATGTTTTCATCCAAGTTTTGTCTCTTCATTTTTAGGAACTACACTAATGTCACTTGTACGGCGGACGTACTTACAATATTGGTTGTAGTTGTTGAACCTTGTCCTCTAGGTGCTCTAGGGCTGTATTTCGTGTCATCTATCACTTCCACGATAACAGCATTTTATGTCAAAACTGGTTTTGACGTTTTCCATTTAAATCCATCATTCCATCCATGTTTGTTGGACAGTGCATTGAAAACAAATTGTTTTAGTTAATGGGGAATAATATCTAATGGTTACAATACACCGCCACCTGCCTGAGATATGACACGACGAGCACAAGTGCATAGAATACCGAAGCGGCTATGATAGACCGACCGTTGAGTGTGTAATTGCTTGAATGCTAAAAACAAAGATCTCGGCAATGGAGGAGCTCAATATATTTGATAAATTAGGTTAACCTTGGTTGGTACTTTGGCGTATATTTGATGGAGATCTGCCATTGTTTAATGTACTGCAGTAATATAATAACTTTGTGGACTGAGAATAGGTGTAATTGTTATTCGTAATTGGGATAAACCAATTGATGATGAAAAATGCACATCGTCTACTACTTGAATAAACCTAGCCTTCTTGGATGAATTATAATTGCGTCATTTGCCTTTGAGTTATAACATTCTTCAACAACTTACCATCTACCAAGTACAGTATGAACTATGACACTAAGATTGCACTGCGCAATGTATAGCTACCTTTTTTTGTATGATTTAAACACCATCCCTAACAGCGGCCATTCTTAGTTTACTTTGTAATGCAATTGTATCCGCAATTACCTGTAACATACTGTCCGATCGAGGACTGCATAGCGGTATAGGCCGACCCAGCAACTGACACCGTCTGGTTGATATTGGATCTAAAATCGACATCTTATGTTTGCTTGTATAAACTTTCCTAATCTGTCGATGCCTATTTATAGATACGCTTGCGTTTTGATTCTGATATCAGGTAAGCTCGGCGTGGGTTATATGGCAACTCTTACAAAGGTGCGTTTTACTGATTAAAATATAAAAGTTAAATTTAGTTTATGCATCGCAATACTATTTTAGCGTGGTCGAGCGGCACTGTATGCTTAATCAAAGCCTTTCCTTGTGAAGAAAAGTAATAGTCCAATCATTATTGATATAAAAAGCAACACACCACACTTGCTGGTTCAAATGAAATATGTTCAGCAATAGTTCATAAACATTGCTCACCCTCAATAGACAATTTCTATTGCGCTCATCTTCTCTCGCCAAGGGTTTAAATCGCGGGATCTAAGCTCTGCATGTGCGATAAACCGATTGCCCTTGGTGATTACCACTCACCTGTTCAATAGAATTAAGGCCAGAGGCAAAGCTGCTCTCACAAGAATCCCCGCTGATTGCTCAGTCGGTCTCTGTTGGAGGCTAACTATATATCATTTTATCCGATTTGCCAATACTGGACTAAATTCCAAAGGACCACTGGCTTGAATGCACTGTATGACACAAGGCAAATTCATACAGTGAATTGTTTTGGTATTCCATCACATTCTCAGATTCTCGATATGTCATTTGTATTATGATAAATAATATACCCACCCTTCCTTTGAGTTGAGTAAAAACAATCAGTTACAGGCGGAAGCAACCTGCTAATGTTTGTAAACCATACTACTGCTAATGTTTACATACCAAGGTGAAGGTCAAGTGTACATACACTAGTGACGTGGTCATACATGGGCCTTAATTGATATGTTGCATTATACTTTGTACAGACAAATGGCAATAAAATAATATGCTTGATGCACATACTATTTGCTTGTGTGAGTCTATCCATTTGCCGCGGGCACAATGCGCCATATCACTGATGATATTATGGGGCCCTGTGGTTGAATCAGCACTTCCGTGGTCTGTCAGAACAAACCAAACCCTTGAGTGTTCATAAAGCATAATTCATATCTATGAATGATGTACACAATCCACTTAATAACGCTTACTGTCAGTCGAACACATGCAGGTCTGGTTAAGGATCTTTGAAAGGAAAACCAATTGACGTTCGGCGTTGATTATCAATAAGGAACCCAAGGTATTGAAATGGATCATTCAATATGTCTACTTGGTGGATCAGGAATCTGTATTGAAACGCTGATTTAGGTTGACGTGAGTCATTTTGTATATTCAAAATATATATACTGGCGAAAAAATCTACGTTTGATTACGCCTTATACCCTGCAAAATACAGCTACACCTATCTGATTAATATGGAATTATAGTGATGGCATATATAATATTGTAAGTCAGATAGGTTGCTTTCATTATCGTACACCCTAACATTTGTGTGTACAAGCAACAGTACACGACAATAGACATTTGACCATTTGAATGCGTTACCGTCATAATCGCATATATGATGCACCTGAGTGTCGGAGTTGCATGTCTGAAGAGCTTCTAAAAGGTGTCCATGCTGTTCAGTTACGCCACATCTTTTTGTTTAAGTTATGCATCTCAACATAGACTTTTATTAATAAAGCCCTCACATATCTGTTTGGAATGTGTGCTTGATCTCAGTTCTATTAGATACGTTAGATATACGAGCCATAAAAAATATCGAATTGCAATAATGTCTCAGATAACAATGGTCTTCTGAAGTCTCAAAAGCATAATTACTTAGAACGTCATATATATTGGATCATACACAAACACTGGTCACTGCAGTGTATTAGCGCATATGACCTTCATAAACAAAACAGGTGTCAGGTTGTATTCCGTAATGAAGGCTAAGAGAGGCTTCATCTATACACACCTGCACATTCATACTGGCGCCCCTGCTGCTGCTGCTGCTGCTGCTGCTGCTGCTGCTGCTGCTGTGAGACGACAGTGCTATATTGGCAAGCGGAGGTGCCTATCGCGTTCATTGAACGGGCTGCTGAGACAGGAAGCGGACGGCGTGCTGCTTGCATTCCAGGAAGCTGATGCATATTACCCAAAGGTGGCTACAGGCAACCTCATGCCTGACAAATATTGCACCAAGGATATCAGGCGCTATAAAATTGGAAATACGTTAGATTGCAGTAACATCTACCAGAGAAGTGGATTGAGTGACTTTGCCATATAATGTGACGAGATTTACATGAATTGTCTGCCGTGTGTATCACATGACTCCGTTTGTTTTGCTTACTGTGCCACCTACCAGAAACGCACCCTCATATACGAATATCTCAGTACAGCGACCATGTTGATAAGTGATAGTTGACAGATTAACTTATTTGGATGTGAGGGTATATACACGTGCGCAATGTAATACGCGTCACATTCATAAGGGAACTTCTGGACGTAAACATAGAAACACAACCATGGGAAACATTGCTACAATCCAATTGCAATCAATGGTGAAGAATACCTGGATGAAGAAAGGCAAGTTGTTCAACTCGTTTGATTTTTATTTCAGGCACTTATTTACTTAAATGATAAAGCAGGAACATTGGCGCCACTTTAAAATACCACAGCGTTCCTGCTCTACCTGGGTGACATAACATTTACGCATTTTAAACACCAGGCGTTCATTGAACCTTAAGCTCCATAGCTACTAGACCCGATTCCAGATTTATAACGTTTTGGGTTGAACCACGTCTCTTAATCGGGTTCCTAAAGTAATAGACTGCGCTGTGTCGATGGCAACCACGGTAAAACATCTACATCATTTCATATTCAAACTACATCAGGCAGAATGGCATAGCTGGCGTATATAAGCTTGTCTGGCTGTCAGTGGTGACACAATATAATCTACCCATGTTTGTAATACTGACGTTAGAAAAATCATTGGTTGTGATTGCAAGTACGCCTCGTGCTCTTGGGTTTGATGAATTATAGCGATCTAAATTATAGGCAGCCACATGCAGGTCTGTCTCACTTCAGTTTGGTTAGGTTCTGTTTACAACACAGAGCCCACCCACTCCTTGCCGTCTTAAATGGTTATCTAAAGAACTGTAAGTAATAACTCTTTCTTGTGTTGGTAAATAGTTCAATGGCTTCAGTCATCTACTCGCCGAGCCGTTCGATATGTTGCGAGCATAACACTCCAAAGCATTTCCCGGTACGTCATGACACAGCAAGTACCTGATGAGAGGCTGGCAAGCAGAGCCGATGTAACACACTTGAATGGGAGCAATCCGCGGTTTACTCAAACGTCGTGCTTCTACATACCAGGAAACATGAGTAGATCGGGTTAAATCGTTATCACGAGCCTCACATGCCGCTACTGCTGACATGAAGCGTGTTTGACTAAAGGCCATACTAATCTGATAACGTCATCGCGCCCGAAACGTGAATGATGTGATATCATATCTCAAATGCCCAAATGGTGCACGCATGGTTGTTTTTTTTTCAATTACATAATAAAACACTGCAACGAATAATGCCGAACGCAGCAGTACGCTCCCTGTTAAGTCATTCCACGTCAAACAACAGTCATTCGGGGAAGCGTCTTTCATTTATTGAGTTCGGGCTTCATTGAAGGTTCATTAAAGGCTTGCGAGTTTCTCTCAATATTCACGTCTGGAAGCAAACCTTTTGGTTATTCATCATTCTAGGTGACCGTATCGCCTAAAACCTGGCTTCTATGTAAACATTTCCAACGATGATACATTAGGTCTATTCAACAACGCTAACAATTCATTATGGTAACATTACTCGAGCCATGAGGGGTTATAATCGCATTCCCTCACCACATTAGTAACACTGTCGTGCAGTTTCCTTATTGTGCTTCTTCTTCTGCATACACCTGTAGAATAATATTGAATTATACGCACGAATATCAGTAACCTTGTGTCGTATCCGCTCATTGGCTATAAACACCTGTTCTTGTCACCGCTAAACAGGATACAGGACCGATCCAGACTACTATTAGTCACCTACCTGAATAAAACAAAGGTCACTGCGTCAATGATTGCAATTAAGTTTTATTGAAGTAGTCGATACTGAATATCATTATATTTGTCTCATTAATTGATGATGCCTGCTACGGGGTAAAATACAATGCAGTTAGAAAAATAACGCCTTCTACCAACAGGCTATTGGATACATTTCAATTGAAACTACTACATAACAGAACAGGCCAGAGCAATGTACAATTGGCTGTTTTAACCGGTACATCGGAGCAATATTTTCTAACTTTTACAAAGAAGGTAAAACGCATGTAGGTTTTCGCACTTATAGACTGGGCTACACCCATTAGTCCTCCACGGCATTAAACACCAGTGCAGTCCATCAATTAGATGTTTAATTGATACCTAGAGGAATAAACTTCGCGACTTGGTAGTGCGAATGATGTCATCCAGCAGACGATACTGAGAGAATGTTTGTGATTAGTACTTTCCCACAAAAGGACACTGAAGTTGAAATTGCTTACACTAGTCAGACGGTCACTGAATTGGTCATAAAGTGCTGAAAATACCAGCTACCGCAAAGATCCTGCCTGCACTTATGTCGTTATTTAACATGAATGACAGAGCAACGATTGGCTTCCTTTATTTGGAGTATGAGTCTGTGCATTGTGGTAGTGGGGTTATGAGGTTATAACATCAGCTCCGGTATACACGACAATTTGATTATGTTTATCTTTAATCAATGATACTGGCACTGTTGATGGAATCTGACGCAATACTCAGAGATCATACGTACTTTCTACACACGCCCATCCTGTAAGCATCACATGAAATGATGCACCGACGCACAACAATGGTCAACAATGCAGTTGAACCGCCTTCAAATGATTGTTTATGCCTGATCAGATCAATGATCACAAAACTTTGCATGTTAATATCTTGGGTTGCTGTTGTTTGCTGAACCATGCCGTAAACATTTACTTAGGGATATCGCTGGTATTCGTATAATCTCACTGTTTGACATCAATAACTGTTAATTATGATTCTGCTGCGATTCAACATCACGCATATTCTGGCAATACACATTTGGCACAACGGCACATTAAGACAATGACTGAAATCGGTATATTCATTACACGTTCGTGACCATAATACAGTATCATCGTTGGCCTTTAAAGTCATGAGTCAGAGCAGTTGCGCATAAGCTGAACCTATTACGCTTAACTTAAATATTGATCCATGCTAAAGTTTAAGCATAAACCTACCACTTTAAATGCTACGTTCCGATTGCTCGTTAAATAGCAAGTTTACGTGTGAACTGATCTGTTTAATCTTAGAATGCC
>CM067351.1:9953123-10019896 GCA_034190875.2 Urechis unicinctus
GTAATAGACTGCGCTGTGTCGATGGCAACCACGGTAAAATATCTACATCATTTCATATTCAAACTACATCAGGCAGAATGGCATAGCTGGCGTATATAAGCTTGTCTGGCTGTCAGTGGTGACACAATATAATCTACCCATGTTTGTAATACTGACGTTAAAAATCATTGGATGTGATTGCAAGTACGCCTCTTGCTCTTGGGTTTGATGAATTATAGCAATCTAAATTATAGGCAGCCACATGCAGGTCTGTCTCACTTCAGTTTGGTTAGGTTCTGTTTACAACACAGCGCCCACCCACTCCTTGCCGTCTTAAATGGTTATCTAAAGAACTGTAAGTAATAACTCTTTCTTGTGTTGGTAAATAGTTCAATGGCTTCAGTCATCTACTCTCCGAGCCGTTCGATATGTTGCGAGCATAACACTCCAAAGCATTTCCGGGTACGTCATGACACAGCAAGTACCTGATGAGAGGCTGGCAAGCAGAGCCGATGTAACACACTTGAATGGGAGCAATCCGCGGTTTACTCGAGCGTCGTGCTTCTACATACCAGGAGTAGATCGGGTTAAATCGTTATCACGAGCCTCACATGCCGCTACTGCTGACATGAAGCGTGTCTGACTAAAGGCCAAACTAATCTGATAACGTCATCGCGCCCGAAACGTGAATGATGGGATATCATATCTCAAATGCCCAAATGGTTCTCGCATGGTTGGTTGTTTTTTTCAATTACATAATGAAATACTGCAACGAATAATGCCGAACGCATATTGAATATAAGGTTGTTTTACGCATAAAATGAACAGCAGTGGCGATGCATTATAAAGGAAGAGCGTATTATAGATGATCCCTGCTGATAACAGAGGATTTCGTCTTTATTAAAATAGCGGATCAAACAAAACAATGATATTAATCACGGGTCTGACAAGCCACATTTTTTGACACTTTGATGCCACAGAGGGGGTAGCGTGTATTGGGCTCTACTCCGCAGCAGTACGCTCCCTGTTAAGTCATTCTGCGTCAAACAACAGTCATTCGGGGAAGCGTCTTTCATTTATTGAGTTAGGGCTTCATTGAAGGTTAATTAAAGGCTTGCGAATTTCTCTCAACATTCACGTCGGGAAGCAAACCTTTTGGTTATTCATCATTGTAGGTGACCGAATCGTCTAAAACCTGGCTTCTATGTAAACATTTCCAACGATGATACATTAGGTCTATTCAACATTGCTAACAATTCATTATGGTAACATTACTCGAGCCATGAGGGGTTATAATCGCATTCTCTTACCACATTAATAACACTGGTGTGCAGTTTCCTTATTGTGCTTCTTCAATATCATTCTGCATACACCTGTAGAATAATATTGAATTATACGCACGAATATCAGTGACCTTGTGTCGTATCCGCTCATTGGCTATAAACACCTGTTCTTGTCACCGCTATACAGGATACAGGACCGATCCAGACTACTATTAGTCTGGTTACATACCTACCTGAATAAAACAAAGGTCATTTCGTCAATGATTGCAATTAACTCGATACTGAATATCATTATATTTGTCTCATTAATTGGTGATGCCTGCTACGGTGTAATTACAATGCAGTTAGAAAAATAACGCCTTCTACCAACAGGCTAGTGGATACATTTCAATTGAAACTACTACATCACAGCACAGTCCAGAGCAATGTACAATTGACTGTTTTTACATGTATATCAGCGCAATATTTCCCTACTTTTACAAAGAAGGTAAAACGCATGTAGGTTTTCGCACCTATAGACTGGGCTACATCCATTTGGCCTCCACGGCATTAAACACCAGTGGAGTCCATCAATTAGATGTTTAATTGATTCCTAGAGAAATAAACTTCGCGACTTGGTAGTGCGAATGATGTTATCCAGCAGACGATACTGAGAGAATGTTTGTGTTTAGTACTTTCCCACAAAAGGACACTGAAGTTGAAATTGCTTACACTAGTCAGACGGTCACTGAATTGGTCATAAAGTGCTGAAAATACCAGCTACCACAAAGATCCTGCCAGCACTTATGTCGTTATTTAACGTGAATGACAGAGCAACGATCGGCTTCCTTTATTTGGAGTATGAGTCTGTGCATTGTTGTAGTGGGGTTATGAGGCTATATCATTAGCTCCGGTATACACGACAATTTGATTATGTTTATCTTTAATCAATGATACTGGCACTGTTGATGGAATTTGACGCAATACTCAGAGATCATACGTACTTCCTACCGACGCCCATCCTGTAAGCATCACATGAAATGATGCAACGCCGCAAAACAATGGTCAACAATTCAGTTGAACCGCCTTCAAAGGATTGTTTATGCCTATTCAGATCATTGATCACAATATTTTGCATGTTTGTATCTTCAGTTGCTGTTGTTTGCTGAGCCATGCCGTAAACATTTACTTATGGATATCGCTGGTATTCCTATAGTCTCACCTGCGCAAGGAACAATTGCCAATGTCTGAACCAACAGCTGAGTTTATTTTGATAAAACTCTCGTACTGGGGTTGTGGGTTGCTTATTAAATCATATTGTGTGCGATTCAATGTTTGAATCAGTACTGACGCATTCTCAACCTATTCACAAAGCTGCTTTTCTTGATTGTAAACAAAATGTATGAGAAAAGCTAGTACCATCGAGAAGTAATGGTGAACTTCATTCTGTTGTCGAGAGCAATTCAGGGGAGGCTGGATATTACGTAACAGAGCGTGAACCAATCCCAGTCAATAAAACCAGATGAAGGCTGTCCGCACCAATCACCTCCTTGCAATACCCATATGGTGCGTAACTGCTACAGGCAGCCATGCATTGTCGACATCAGCACCGATATTTCGTTACATAGTTGACCTATAGATCGCAATGAACTAATAACACCCTAAATTGGATACTCATCACATATTGATATCATAATGCTTGACCTTTGTCACTTTCAGAAATAGACGTGCTTTCTGTTCAAACACATGCGTGAGAATGAAGGGCGCCTTGCCTGTAAACAGCAACATCCCGGTAGAACTGAGAGTAATTGCAGTCAGGTGTTTATTCTGCGAGCCGATTGCTGTTGCTGTACCGAACACTTATCAATTCACATCAGTGGAATTTGACGTGACGGTTTCCGTTTGCTTCAGAAAAGCCTGGTTAAATATTGTGCATTCAAGATGTGATGCAAGACCACGTGGCCGGAAGTAATACTGCAGCTGATATCATAAAACCCTTAATTGATTTCAATCTGGAACATGGCAACAGCGTGCCGTCCGTTACAATACAGTGAGACATTGAGAGTCTTACACAAGTAGTGCGGTTCGTTTGCGATGTCGCCAAACGCAAACAAAAGCCATGCATATTCCGATTTATTAGCCCTGTTCATACACCCAGTGTACATGAATGCTGAAACATATGCGAATAACGGTCATATTGATAATGTCCGTACAGTATGAATTAGTGACCATGACTATGCATCATGTGCTAACGAAATATGTTCAAATCTCAAACTGCTATTCATGACAAGGGCGGATGTATTTTGACAGCCCACCTTGGCACACTCCTGAAGCTTTTAATGCTTTACAGTCTGTCTGTAGCAGAAATTAATTAGTGAATGGCGTTGCCGTAAATCCGACTGATTCAAAATGAACAAAAGAGTTGCGCGTATATTGGCTCGGTGTGTTCTGTTAGGTCCTCCTTCAATTTAATACTAAATAGACGAAACGCTCTCGTGTGGCTGGTACAATGTGAAACCCAATAGTTAACATGTTAATAACATATTGAGTATAAACTTGGATCTATTACAAAAACCACGACTTAAATACCATGATACATAACGGCCTTATTGTGTTAAGCGTTATGTGTTAACAGATACAACCGAGCCATATTAATTAAGCTGAATTAATGTGCGCATACTGCAATATGGTTGTGCTGCATCTAATGGATCGTGATTTACTGCAAAGGTACCGAGTAGTTCTATCCGTTGTTAAAGCATGTTATCAGCGTATTCAAAATCCCCATTATTGGATATTACGTCACTCTATTGGTCAAATATTACACGGGCTGCAATAACCCCTATACTGCTTTGACCTTTGTTGACAACAAGGACACAAGCTCTGCATGTCTCCCATAAAACCTTCCTAGTTTGTTTACGTTCATTTTGCATTATCTAAAAGCGGTCAGCTGTTACTAATGCATGCTTCTCAGTCTCTGTATAAAAGTAGTTATTTGCGAGGCTGCGTTCATATATGTAGCTCAATTGACCCATTGGCAGCTAGCTTACATGTCCATTATCCCGCACCATTACATCAAGAGGTCATGAATTAAGTCACATAAGGCAACATACAATAATACAGCGGAGGATGTGCATTTAGATTGCTTTAAAAGTTTATCTTGTATGCTCGTCTCCTTTGTTTGTGTGCGTTTTAATTTCATCCTATCAATGAATGAAGCTACAACATGCCTTGCAATATAACTTGTTGCTAGTGTCAATGGGCAGACTTTCCTAGGGAGGAAAATCAAGTGTCTCGTCATACATCGTCCTGAAATCGTTTATTGTGTTATCGAATGAAGTATCGCGCCGTCATTGTTCCCTTTACCAGCTGTCACGCAGCAAGAGCACGTGTTTCTATATTTTGCATCATTCATTTTTGATCACTAACAAAACGGGTACATTGTATCTTACCAAATGAAGCATTCATTCATGCTAGATTAATGATGCATAAAAATCGCATAATATTATACACGTTCTCTTACAATGCTACAAGTTTAGTCAGATGTTGTTACAATATTTCCACTCTTTATCGTTACAAAGAACTCTTCATTTAAACTCGTCCAGTTGTTATAAAGTTGCAAGCTTACGCATACTTCAAACTGATACAATAATGTGTATGGTGCATTTCCATTCTTACTGTGAGGTAGTTGTCGAAATACTGACTGCTTCATATAGCGAATTGTTTTGCCAACATTTTACTGGTATATCCCATGTAATACGATAAGACAGATAGAGATAATCGCACATAATCCTTTTTGTAATTTACAAATATATCAGCGCAGCGCCCGTGATATAATTTGAAACCCATCGTGCATTGTGTATTTACCATTATAACTGAGCTCGTTGACGGCAATGTGTGGTATACCTGAAACACCACTTAGTTTGTCATCAACATTGACGGACCTGATTAATGGCGGTGGTCTTGATATAGTCTATGTCACATTTAACACCATTCATAAATATGAAGATTCCTCATTTCGCAAAGATGAACTTGTATGTCAGCCATATGTCGTGTTAAGAAAACCTTATTTCAATTGACGCCGGCATACGTGCAAACGTTTTAATGCAATAAAGGATGTAATATGTTAATGTAAATGACCTTTAGAGTAATTCCTCAAAAGACACTTTTTCGTACAGCGAAATGATGAATTTGCACCGAAATTAAATTGTGTTACTGTATTATCGGCGAGAAATGGTATGGGATTGTGTCGTAATGAGGAAGGTACTGCCATCATTTGCTTTCCCACAGAGAATTCACATTGATTCGTTTTGTGTTGAATCTTCAAAGCATTCCTCGGTCGAGTTTATTGCCTGATACAAGAGCTGATTCGCACACCAGCAGGCTGTGCTGTATCTGGCACCGAATGCTCGGTTACAACAACAGCAGCACCAGTCTATCTTGCGAGGATGACCGGACCTCGATCTGCGGACAGCTTTGCTTTATCCATATTTATCAGCCATAGACTAAGAGTATTAAGTGTTTCTCGTCTCTGTATTACTTTATTATTAAAGGGCCCTAAATATAGTAATAGATCGATGTAGTGCATTTGCGTTGGTGTTACAAGTTTCCCTGTGCTTTGTAAGAATAAGAGGCACAAGAGTAAGGATATTCTGTGATTATGCAACCCCATCATTTGTTTCTACCCAGGACTCAAAAATGAAACTTAATGATAGCTTAATTAAGTTATAAAATGTTTAGCTTCAACAACGTATTCAAAACAGCGATGTCGTCACTATCTCGAAGGGACTAGATTCTAGTTATATAAGCATAAAAATACTACAAACCGTCATGGTCTCATCATGTTAGGTGTAAGGAGTAACAGATGAAGACATATTTATAAAACGAATGGATGCATGACATGCCGCCGTGTAGTGGCGTTGATTCCAAAGAATTGTGGTACCGCATACTTATTGTATCAATGCGATATTGCTGGAAAATAGCGCACATATAACAAAGACCCATTAACTACGAAAGACAGAGACAACAGGTCCGTCGTCCATGTTTTCATCCAAGTTTTGTCTCTTCATTTTTAGGAACTACACTGATGTCACTTGTACGGCGGACGTACTTACAATATTGGTTGTAGTTGTTGAACCTTGCCCTCTCGGTGCTCTAGGGCTGTATTTCGTGTCATCTATCACTTCCACGATAACAGCATTCTATGTCGAAACTGGTTTTGACGTTTTCCATTTAAATCCTTTATCCCATCCATGTTTGTTGGACAGTGCATTGAAAACAAATTGTTTTAGTTAATGGGGAATAATATCTAATGGTTACAATACACCGCCACCTACCTGAGATATGACACGACGAGCACAAGTGCATAGAATACCGAAGCGGTTATGATAGACCGACCGTTGAGTGTGTAATTGCTTGAATGCTAAAAACAAAGATCTCGGCAATGGAGGAGCTCAATATATTTGATAAATTCGGTTAACCTTGGTTGGTACTTTGGCGTATATTTGATGGAGATCTGCCATTGTTTAATGTACTGCAGTAATATAATAACTTGGTGGACTGAGAATAGGTGTAATTGTTATTCGTAATTGGGATAAACCAATTGATGATGAAAAATGCGCATCGTCTACTACTTGAATAAACCTAGCCTTCTTGGATGAATTATAATTGTTACATTTGCCTTTGAGTTATAACATTCTTCAACAACTTACCATCTACCAAGTACAGTATGAACTATGACACTAAGATTGCACTGCGCAATGTATAGCTACCTTTGTTTGTATGATTTAAACACCATCCCTAACAGCGGCCATTCTTAGATTTACTTTGTAATGCAATTGTATCCGCAATTACCTGTAACATACTGTCCGATCGAGGACTGCATAGCGGTATAGGCCGACCCAGCAACTGACACCGTCTGGTTGATATTGGATCTAAAATCGACATCTTATGTTTGCTTGTATAAACTTTCCTAATCTGTCGATGCCTATTTATAGATACGCTTGCGTTTTGATTCTGATATCAGGTAAGCTCGGCGTGGGTTATATGGCAACTCTTACAAAGGTGCGTTTTACTGATTAAAATATAAAAGTTAAATTTAGTTTATGCATCGCAATACTATTTTAGCGTGGTCGAGCGGCACTGTATGCTTAATCAAAGCCTTTCCTTGTGAAGAAAAGTAATAGTCCAATCATTATTGATATAAAAAGCAACACACCACACTTGCTGGTTCAAATGAAATATGTTCAGCAATAGTTCATAAACATTGCTCACCCTCAATAGACAATTTCTATTGCGCTCATCTTCTCTCGCCAAGGGTTTAAATCGCGGGATCTAAGCTCTGCTTGTGCGATAAACCGACTGCCCTTGGTGATTACCACTCACCTGTTCAATAGAATTAAGGCCAGAGGCTAAGCTGCTCTCACAAGAATCCCCGCTGATTGCTCAGTCGGTCTCTGTTGGAGGCTAACTATATATCATTTTATCCGATTTGCCCGATACTGGACTAAATTCCAAAGGACCACTGGCTTGAATGCACTGTATGACACAAGGCAAATTCATACAGTCAATTGTTTTGGTATTCCATCACATTCTCAGATTCTCGTTATGGCATTTGTATTATGATAAATAATATACCCACCCTTCCTTTGAGTTGAGTAAAAACAATCAGTTACTTGCGGAAGCAACCTGCTAATGTTTGTAAACCATACTACTGCTAATGTTTACATACCAAGGCTAAGGTCAAGTGTACACACGCTCGTGACGTGGTCATACATGGCCCTTAATTGATATGTTGCTTTATACTGTGTACAGACAAATGACAATAAAATAATATGCTTGATGCACATACTATTTGCTTGTGTGAGTCTATCCAATTGCCGCGGGCACAATGCGCCATATCACTGATGATATTATGGGATCCTGTGGTTGAATCAGCACTTCCGTGGTCTGTCAGAACAAACCAAGCCCTTGAGTGTTCATAAAGCATAATTCATATCAATGAATGATGTACACAATCCACTTAATAACGCTTACTGTCAGTCGAACACATGCAGGTCTGGTTAAAGATCTTTGAAAGGAAAACCAACTTGAAAACTCGATAAGGATCCCAAGATATTGAAATGGATCATTCAATATGTCTGCTTGTTGGATCGGAAATGTGTATTGAACCGATTGATTTAAGTGTTGACGTGAGTCATTTTGGATACTAAAATGTTTATACTGGCGAAAAGATCTACGTTTTATATCCTGCCTAAATACAGCTATGTAAGTAAAAAGTTCGTTCTGATTGATATGAAACTATAGTGATGGCATGTATTATGCTGTTAAGCAGATAGGTTGCTTTCATTATCGTAAAACCTAACATTTGGTTGTACAAGCAACAGTACACGACAAGAGACATTTGTCCTCTTGAACGCGTTACTGTCATAATCGTCGATAAGATGCACCATAGTGTCGGAGTTGCATGTCTGAAGAGCTTCTGAAAGGTGCCCATGCTTTTCAGTGTCACCACCACTTTTCGTTTAAGTTATGCATCTTAAAATAGACTCTTATTAATCAAGCCATCACTTATCTGTTTCAAACGTGTACTTGATTTCAGTTCTATCTAATACGTTAAATATACGAGCCATAAAAAATATCTGATTAAAATTATGTCTCAGATAATAATGGTCTTTTGAAGTTTCGAGAGCATCATTACTTAGAACGTCATATATATTGGAGCATACGCAAACATTGGCTATCGCTGTGTGTTAGCGCATATGACCTTCATAAACAAAACAAGTGTCAGGTTGTATTCCGGAATGAAGGCTTAGGGAGGCTTTATTTATACACACCTGTACATTAATATAGGCGCCCCTGCTGCTGCTGCTGTTGCTGCTGCTGTTGCTGCGGATGCTGCTGCTATTGCTGCTGCTGTGAGACGACAGTGCTAAATTGGCAGGCGGAGGTACATATCGCGTTCATTGAACGGGCTGCTGAGACTGGAAGCGGACGGCATGCTGCTTGCATTCCAGGAATCATATGCATATTACCCAAAGGTGGCAACCCCATGCCTGACAAATATTGCACTAAGGCTATCCTCCGCTATCAAATTGGAACTAAGTTAGATTGCAGTCACTTCTACCTGAGAAGTGGATTGAGTGACTTTGCCATATAATGTGACGAGATTTACATGAATTGTCTGCCGTGTTTATCACATGACACCGTTTGTTTGCTAACTGCGCCACCTACCAGCAACGCGCCCTCATATATCAGTACAGCGACCATGGTGATAAGAGATAGTAGACGGATTAACTGATTTGGATGTGAGGGTATATACACGTGCGCAATGTAATACGCGTCACATTCATAAGGGAACTTCTGGAAGTAAATATAGAAACACAACCATGGGAAACATTGCTACAATCCAATTGCAATCAATGGTGAAGAATACCTGGATGAAAGGCAAGTTGTTCAAGTTGTTCAACTCGTTTGATTTTTATCTAATTTAATGATTGAGCAGGAACATTTGTTTGGCGCCGTTTTCAAATACCACGGCGTTTCTGCTCTAGCTAACCTAGGTGTGTCATAACACATGATCATTTACGAATTTCAAACACCAGGTGTTCATTGAAAGTTATGCTTCACAGCTATTTGAGCCGATTTCCTATTTATACCGTTTCGGGTTGAACCATGTCACTCAATCGGGTTCCTAAAATAATAGACTGCACAGTGTCGATAACACCCACGTTAAATCATCGACATAATTTCATATTCAAACTACATCAGGCGGAATTGCATATTTGGCGTATATAGGTTTGTCTGGCTGTCAGTGGTGACAAAATAGAATCTACCCAGGTTTGTAATACTGACGTTGGAAATATCATTGTTTGTGAGATAAATCGATGCTGAATGCAAGTGCGCCTCGTGCTCTTGGGTTTGATGATTTATAGCGATCTAAATTATAGGTAGCCGCACGCAGGTCTGTCTCACTTCAGTATGTTTAGGTATGGTTTTCAACGCAGAGCCCACCCAATCCTTGCCGTCTTAAATGGTAATCTACGGAACTGTATGTAATAACTATTTCTTGTGTAGGTAAATAGTTCAATGGCTTCAGTCATCTACTCTCTGAGCCGTTCGATATGTTACGAGCATAACACTCCAAAGCATTTCCGGGTACGTCATGACACAGCAAGTACCTGATGAAAGGCTGGCAAGCAGAGCCGATGTAACACACTTGAATGGGAGCAATCCGCGGTTTAGTCGAGCGTCGTGCTTCTACTTAACAGGAAACTTGAGAAGATCGGGTTAAATCGTTATCACGAGCCTCACATGCCGCTACTGCTGACATGAAGCGTGTCTGACTAAAGGCCAAACTAATCTGATAACGTCATCGCGCCCGAAACGTGAATGATAGGATATCATATCTCAAATGCCCAAATGGTTCACACATGGTTGTTTTTTTTTCAATTACATAATAAAACACTGCAATGAATAATGCCGAACGCATATGGAATATAGGATTGTTTTACGCATAAAATAAACAGCAGTGGAGATGCATTATAATGGAAGAGCGTATTCTAGCTGATCCCTGCTGATAAAAGCGGATTTCGTCTTTTAAAATAGCGGATCGAACAAAAGAATAATATTAATCACGGGTCTGACAAGCCACATTTTTTGACACTTTGATACCACAGAGGGGGTAGCGTGTATTGGGCTCTACTCCGCAGCAGTACGCTCCCTGTTAAGTCATTCCACGTCAAACAACAGTCATTCGGGGAAGCGTCTTTCATTTATTGAGTTCGGGCTTCATTGAAGGTTCATTAAAGGCTTGCGAGTTTCTCTCAATATTCACGTCTGGAAGCAAACCTTTTGGTTATTCATCATTCTAGGTGACCGTATCGCCTAAAACCTGGCTTCTATGTAAACATTTCCAACGATGATACATTAGGTCTATTCAACAACGCTAACAATTCATTATGGTAACATTACTCGAGCCATGAGGGGTTATGATCGCATTCCCTTACCACATTAATAACACTGTCGTGCAGTTTCCATATTGTGCTTCTTAAATATCATTCTGCATACACCTGTAGAATAATATTGAATTATACGCACGAATATCAGTGACCTTGTGTCGTATCCGCTCATTGGCTATAAACACCTGTTCTTGTCACCGCTATACAGGAAACAGGACCGATCCAGACTACTATTAGTCTGGTTACATACCTGAATAAAACAAAGGTCACTTCGTCAATGATTGCATTTAAGTTTTATTGAAGTAGTCGATACTGAATATCATTATATTTGTCTCATTAATTGATGATGCCTGCTACGGTGTAATTACAATGCAGTTAGAAAAATAACGCCTTCTACCAACAGGCTAGTGGATACATTTCAATTGAAACTACTACATAACAGCACAGGCCAGAGCAATGTACAATTGGCTGTTTTTACATGTATATCAGCGCAAATATTTTCTAACTTTTACAAAGAAGGTAAAAAGCATGTAGGTTTTCGCACCTATAGACTGGGCTACATCCATTTGGCCTCCACGGCATTAAACACCAGTGGAGTCCATCAATTAGATGTTTAATTGATACCTAGAGGAATAAACTTCGCGACTAGGTAGTGCGAATGATGTTATCCAGCAGACGATACTGAGAGAATGTTTGTGTTTAGTACTTTCCCACAAAAGGACACTGAAGTTGAAATTGCTTACACTAGTCAGACGGTCACTGAATTGGTCATAAAGTGCTGAAAATACCAGCTACCACAAAGATCCTGCCAGCACTTATGTCGTTATTTAACATGAATGACAGAGCAACGATCGGCTTCCTTTATTTGGAGTATGAGTCTGTGCATTGTGGTAGTGGAGTTATGAGGTTATAATATCAGCTCCGGTATACAAGACAATTTGATTATGTTTATCTTTAATCAATGATACTGGCACTGTTGAAGGAATTTGACGCAATACTCAGAGATCATCCTACACACGCCCATCCTGTAAGCATCACATGAAATGATGCAACGCCGCACAACAATGGTCAACAATGCAGTTGAACCGCCTTCAAAGGATTGTTTATGCCTGATCAGATCATTGATCACAATATTTTGCATGTTTATATCTTCAGTTGCTGTTGTTTGCTGAACCATGCCGTAAACATTTACTTATGGATATCGCTGGTATTCCTATAGTCTCACCGCTTGACATCAATAACTGTTAATTATGATTCTGCTGCGATTCAACATCACGCATATTCTGGCAATACACATTTGGCACAACGGCACATTAAGACAATGACTGAAATCGGTATATTCATTACACGTTCGTGACCATAATACAGTATCATCGTTGGCCTTTAAAGTCATGAGTCAGAGCAGTTGCGCATAAGCTGAACCTATTACGCTTAACTTAAATATTGATCCATGCTAAAGTTATAATTTAAGCATAAACCTACCACTTTAAATGCTACGTTCCGATTGCTCGTTAAATAGCAAGTTTACGTGTGAACTGATCTGTTTAATCTTAGAATGCCCAGTTTACTCTTCAACACGTCTGTGTATGCCTAACGTGGTCAGTTTACGCATCAACTCAACGATAGGTCTATCTATACATTTCAGCGTATGTGTAAACTGATCCTATTACGCATATACTGCTGAGTTGTAAGACGATCATTGAAACTATAACAAGGATTGCTTTAAAATCTATTCATACTTAAAAACACGGCATTTATTAAATTACGATAGAGAATATTTTTCTTCCATAACACTTTTGGCCTGTGTCTATCTTTCAATAAACCCGCCCCTCGTCAATAAGCTCTGCTCGTGTGCGATGGTGCTGATACGTGGTGGTGTTCTAGGAATAATGTTTACTATCTCAGTCACTAGCTTGTTTACATGGCCGGTTAACACGGCAAACCCACCTGTCGAGGTTGTTTGTTGCTTGGCGGATTACGTATTTTGTGGTCCAACGAGCTAATCATTGGTCATATGAAACTGCACTTTGATGCAGAAATTAGCTTACAGCAGAGAACAATGCGGTGGTGTGAAAAAAGAAGCGGGTTATGAGAATATAACAGCCGCTTGGGGGTTTATACTGCATTATTATCATGTATATGATTGGTTAATGACACCTGCGCTGGAGATGGAGTTAGATGCAGCATTCAGAAGCCATCCTCTCACTCAACCTGTAAGCTTCACTGCAGCATAACAATGGTCAACAATGCTGATGAACCGCCCTCAAAGGATTGCTTGTGTTTTATATGGTCATTGATAACAATACTTTGTCATGTTCACATCCTCCGTGACTGCTGTATGCTGTCAACCTTCACCTTGGGGATGTCGCTGGTATTTCTATGGCCTCCCGGCTTGACATCAATACGTGGTTATTTTGATGTGGCTGCTGGCAGATTCTGGCAATAAACGACTAGCACAAAGGCTCATTAAATGATGAGCTAAATTGTGAGATATGAATATATCGCGTTCAAGTTAGCCTTCAGGGTTCCAGCAGTTACCCACGGTCTGCTTAGCAGCCATTTATTAAAGATAACAAGTGCTTTGATAATTCATTGTACTTGTTAGCACGGCAATCAAGCATTACAGATAGAAAATTCGGTTCATTCCGAATTTCTATCGGCTTATGGTTGTCCTTATATAAGCCCACCTGGCGTTTATAGGCTCTGCACGTGTTGGGTGGCGTGGACACGTGGTGTTGCTCAAGGAACAATGGTGAATGTCCGAACCAACAGTTGAGTTTATTTTGATGCAACTCGCGTACCAGGGTTGTGGGTTGCTTATTAAATAATATAGTATGCGGTTCAATGGGTGAATCAGTAATGACGCATTCTCAACCTATTCACAAAGCTGCTTTTCTTGATTGTAAACAAAATGTATGAGAAAAGCTAGTACCATCGAGAAGTAACGGTGAACTTCATTCTGTTGTCGAGAGCAATTCAGGGGAGGCAGGATATTACGTAACAGAGCGTGAACCAATCCCAGTCAATAAAACCAGATGAAGGCTGTCCGCACCAATCACCGCCTTGCAATACCCATATGGCGCGTAACTGCTACAGGCAGCCATGCATTGTCGACAACAGCACAGATATTTCGTTACATAGTTGACCTATAGATCGCAATGAACTAATAACACCCTAAATTGGATACTCATCATATATTGATATCATAATGCTTGACCTTTGTCACTTTCATTGCAAGAGAAATAGACGTGCTTTCTGTTCAAACACATGCGTGAGAATGAAGGGCGCCTTGCCTGTAAACAGCAACATCCCGGTAGAACTGAGAGTAATTGCAGTCAGGTGTTTATTCTGCGAGCCGATTGCTGTTGCTGTACCAAACACTTATCAATTCGCATCAGTTGAATTTTACGTGACGGTTTCCGTTTGCTTCAGAAAAGCCTGGTTAAATATTGTGCATTCAAGATGTGATGCAAGACCACGTGGCCGGAAGTGATACTGCAGCTGATATCATAAAACCCTTAATTGATTTCAATCTGGAACATGGCAACAGCGTGCCGTCCGTTACAATACAGTGAGACATTGAGAGTCTTACACAAGTAGTGCGGTTCGTTTGCGATGTCGCCAAACGCAAACAAAAGCCATGCATATTCCGATTTATTAGCCCTGTTCATACACCCAGTGTACATGAATGCTGAAATATATGCGAAAAACCGTCCCATTGATAAAGTCCGTACAGTATGAATTAGTGACCATGACTATGCATCATGTGCTAACGAAATATGTTCAAATCTCAAACTGCTATTCATGACAAGGGCGGATGTATTTTGACAGCCCACCTTGGCACACTCCTGAAGCTTTTAATGCTATACAGTCTATCTGTAGCAGAAATTAATTAGTGAATGGCGTTGCCGTAAATCCGACTGATTCAAAATGAACAAAAGAGTTGCGCGTATATTGGCTCGGTGTGTTCTGTTAGGTCCTCCTTCAATTTAATACTAGATAGACGAAACGCTCTTGTGTCGCTGGTACAATGCGAAACCCAATAGTTAACATGTTAATAACATACTGAGTATAAACTTGGAACTATTACAAAAAACGCGACTTAAATACCATGATACCTAACGGTCTTTATGTGTTAAGCGTTGTGTGTTAACAGTTACAACTGAGCCATATTCATTAAGCTGAATTGATGTGGCACATATGGTTGTGCTGCATCTAATGCATCGTGATTTACTGCAAAGGTACCGAGTAGTACTATCCGTTGTTAAAGCATGTTATCAGCGTATTCAATATCACCATTATTGGATATTACGTCACTCTATTGGTCAAATATTACACGGGCTGCAATAACCCCTATACTGCTTTGATCTTTGTTGACGACATGGACACAAGCTCTGCCTGTCTCCCATAAACCTTCCTAGTTTGTTTACGTTCATTTGCATTATGTAAAAACGGTCAGCTGTTACTAATGCATGCTTCTCAGTCTCTGCATAATAGTAGTTCACACATGTAACTCAATTGACCCATTGGCAGCTAGCTTACATGTCCATTATCCCGCACCATAACATTAAGAGGTTATGAGTTAAGTCACATAAGCTTACACCCAATCATACAGCGGAGGATGTGCATTTAGATTGCTTTAAAGTTTATCTTGCATGTTCGTCCCCTTGTTTGTGCGCGTTTTAACTTCATCATATCAATGAATGAAAGCTACAACATGCCTTGCAATGTAACCTGTTGCTAGTGTCAATGGACAGACTTTCCCAGGGAGGACAATCAAGTGTCTGATCATGCAACGTCCTCAAATTGACAGTGGATACGTTTATTGTGTGATGTGTTGAAGTATCCCGCCGTCATTGTTCCCATACCAGCTGTCACGCAGCAAGAGCCAACAAAAATACCGGTAACTCTCTGGCACGTGTTTCTATATTTTGCATCATTAATTTTTGTTCACTAACAAAACGAGTACATTGTTAGTATCTTACCAAATGAAGCATTCATTCATGCTAGATTAATGATGCATAATAATCACATAATATTATACACATTCACAATGCTACAAGTTTAGTCAGACGTTATTACAATATTGCCACTCTTTATCGTTACAAAGATTTCTGTTGCTGACAAATTTCACATAGGTTAGGTCCAATGAATTATGGTAACTGACCAACCCAGGTCCTGGTGGTGCCCGTTGATCCGTGGCTTTATTGGTCAGCACCTTAGCAATGCAGACAACTGGCTTTGTTCTTGTATAGAACTGTTGAATTGCAAAAATCGTTGTCTAGTTTCCTCCAGAAAAAACTGTTTAATGACGAGACGAGGATCTAACAACAATTATGCTAGCAGTCGATAAAGTAAATAATTCCATTGCAAAATCATTGTTTTCTGTATGGCAGTTAGGGTGATCTGGAGTTGTCTGAGTTCCGATCAATTAACGGTTTGCTTAATATCGTCCGTGTGATATACTGTGGATGACATCAGGTGAATCAGGCGTCAAAAGCGTGTGAGAAATAGCGAAGGGCGTTAAACCTTCTTAACGCAGTTAAAAATAATATATGTTTATAGGCGAACCCTGTCTCAGGCTTTAATGCCCTAGCCAAAACTCTTACAGACATCTTAAAACTGCACATTGGATATATGCATGAGACGAACACTCTACAAATGATTAAGCATAATGCAACTGATGCGTACTTCTACCACGCGGTGCTGATGTAGGACCCACTGTCATCAACGCATGATTGAAAGTACCAAATATGGCATGATGAAACTTTTGTTTCTAATGGAGTAAAAAAGTTAAAAGGTTCTAGTACATTGGTATCTGTACCTTCTACTTAACAGATGTTTTTACCAGTGTCAATTTATCATAATAATCGAAACAATGTGTGTAAGTGGGTAGATACATTGCAGTTGCAAGTGGCTGCTGTTTACTATCTATAAAGTCTAATGAGCCGTCTAATGAGGCACAAGGAGATCTGCGTTATTCAAAGGTACACAATGATATTTTGATGTAACTCCCTAATTGCAATTACTGAGGCGGATAAGCAATGCTCGTTGAATTTTCTTAATAATGCAGATATAATGTATGATAAAACAAAAAGGGCAAATTTTATCCCTCCAGAAAGGTAGAGGCTTGAACATAGTATTATAATGTACATCTTATTATCACGCAGTGAGAAAACGTATTAGCTGGCTTTCATAGCAATCGCAGAGACGGCCAAACCACAACATTGACTAACACCTCCCTAGTAGAGCGCGAAATTGATTTCCCTATGCAGCACAACGTATCGTAAGCCATACTTCACAGTAACCAAGGGTATGCACAGTTGGTGATGATGCATTACCACATCATAGAGTGCCAACAATTCATTAAGGACTAAGCATTGGGATGCGGGGATGTTGATGTTCTCTAGTCAGTCAGTTTTCCATTCTGTCACTCATTCTGTGAAGTGGTACCCTTGATCTGCTACGAGTAAGCATGGGGCATTCCAAGGTCACATGTAACAAGTCAGTAACCTCAAGCCAGTGGTTTATGCTACTGTCTGTTATTGTTGCTGGTTTCGTGCTGTAGGTTCGGATTCGATGTGGGTCGATATTGGTAATGTCATCACCATATCATTAGTAAATTTCAAATCAGTTCTATTCTTGACTTTTGAGCCTAATAACAAAATATACACTCATGTTAAATAGGGAAGATCAGTTGAACAACGTATGTTTAACATCAGTACATAAGACAAACAAATGGTAAGCAATGACGCGAATGGCGTCCGTGTGACAGCGAAAGTATCGTGGGTAGAATGCAAATTCATTCCTAGTGAGGTGTCTGCAAAGAAAGGCAACATTCCCAAGTTGTAGCCAGAATAACATGACTAATGTCGCGGGTAAATCTTGACCCGACAGAGACATGTTGCAGAAATCTTCATTTAAACTCGTCCTGTTGTTATAAAGTTGCAAGCTTAGGCATACTTCAAACTGATACAATAATGTGTATGGTGCATTTCCATTCTTACTGTGAGGTAGTTGTCGAAATACTGATTGCTTCTTATAGTGAATTATTTTGCCAAATTTTACTGGTATATCCCATGTAATACGATAAGACGGATTGAGTTCATCGCACATAATCCCTTTTGTAATTTACAAAGATATCAGCGCAGTGCCCGTGATATAATTTGAAACCCATCATGCATTGTGTATTTACCATTATAACTGAGCTCGTTGACGGCAATGTGTGGTATTCCTTAAACACCACTTAGTTTGTCATCAACATTGACGGACCTGATTAGTGGCGGTGGTCTTGATATAGTCTATGTCACATTTAACACCATTCATAAATATGAAGATTCATCATTTCGCAAAAATGAACTTCTATTTGTCAGCCATATGTCGTGTTAAGAAAACCTTATTTCAATTGACGCCGGCAGACGTGCAAAAGTTTTAGTGCAATAAAGGATGTAATATGTTAATGTAAATGACCTTTAGAGTAATTCCTCAAAAGACACTTTTTCGTACAGCGAAATGAGGAATTTGCACCGAAATTAAATTGTGTTACTGTATTATCGGCGAGAAATGGTATGGGATGGTGTCGTAATGACGAATGTACTGCCATCATTTCGATTCGTTTTGTGTTCAATCTTCAAAGCATTCCTCGGGCGAGTTTATTGCCTGATACATGAGCTGATTCGCACACCAGCAGGCTGTGCTGTATCTGACATCGAATGCTCAGTTACAACAACAGCAGCACCAGTCTATCTTGCGAGGATGATCGGACCTCGATCTGCGGACAGCTTTGCTTTTATCCATATTTATCAGCCATAGACTAAGAGTATTAAGTGTCTCTCGTCTATATATTACTGTATTATTAAAGGGCCCTAATTATAGTAACAGATCGATGTAGTGCATTTGCGTTGGTGTAACAAGTTTCCCTGTGCTTTGTAAGAATAAGAGGCACAAGAGTGAGGGACGTTCTGTTATTATGCAACCACATCATTTGTTTCTGCCCAGGACTCAACAATGAAACTGAATGATAGCTTAATTAAGCTATAAAATGTTTAGCCTCAACAACGTAATCAAGCATAAAAATGCTACAAACTGTCATGGTCTCATCGTGTTAGGTGTAAGGAGTAACAGATGAAGACATATTGATAAAACGAATGGATGCATGACATGCCGCCGTGTAGTGGCGTTGATTCCAAAGAATTGTTGTACCGCATACTTATTGTATCAATGCGATATTGCTGGAAAATAGCGCACATATAACAAAGACCCATTAACAACGAAAGACAGAGACAACAGGTCCGTCGTCCATGTTTTCATGCAAGTTTTGTCTCTTCATTTTTAGGAACTACACTGATGTCACTTGTACGGCGGACGTACTTACAATATTGGTTGTAGTTGGTGAACCTTGCCCTCTCGGTGCTCTAGGGCTGTATTTCGTGTCATCTATCACTTCCACGATAACAGCATTTTATGTCGAAACTGGTTTTGACGTTTTCCATTTAAATCCTTTATTCCATCCATGTTTGTTGGACAGTCCATTGAAAACAGATTGTTTTAGTTAATGGGGAATAATATCTAATGGTTACAATTTACGCCACCCTACCTGAGATATGACACGACGAGCATAAGTGCATAGATTACCGAAGTGGTTATGATGGACCGACCGTTGAGTGTGTAATTGCTTGAATGCTAAAAACAAAGATCTCGGCAATGGAGGAGCTCAATATATTTGATTAATTCGGTTAACCTTGGTTGGTACTTTGGCGTATATTTGATGGAGATCTGCCATTGCTTAATGTACTGCAGTAATATAATAACTTTGTGGACTGAGAACAGGTGTGGTTGTTATTCGTAATTGGGATACACCAATTGATGATGAAAAATGCGCATCGTCTGCTACTTGAATAAACCTACCCTTTGTGGATGAATTATAATTGTTACATTTGCCTTTGAGTTATAACAGTCTTCAACAACTTACCATCTACCAAGTACAGTATGAACTATGACACTAAGATTGCACTGCGCAATGTATAGCTACCTTTGTTTGTATGATTTAAACACCATCCCTAACAGCGGCCATTCTTAGATTTACTTTGTAATGCAATTGTATCCGCAATTATCTGTAACATACTGTCCAATCGAGGACTGCATAGCGGTATAGGCCGACCCAGCCGACCTAGCAACTGACACCGTCTGGTTGATATTGCATCTAAAATCGACATCTTATGTTTGCTTATATAAACTTTCCTAATCTGTCGATGCCTATTTATAGATACGCTTGCGTTTTGATTCTGATATAAGGTAAGCTCGGCGTGGGTTATATGGCAACTCTTACAAAGGTGCGTTTTACTGAGTAAAATATAGAAGTTAAATTTAGTTTATGCATCGCAATACTTTTTTTAGCGTGGTGGAGCGGCACTGTATGCTTAATCAAAGCCTTTCATTGTGAAGAAAAGTAATAGTCCAATCATTATTGATATAAAAAGCAACACACCACACTTGCTGGTTCAAATGAAATATGCTCAGCAATAGTTCATAAACATTGCTCACCCTCAGCAGACAATTTCTATTGCGCTCATCTTCTCTCGCCAAGGGTTTTGATCGCGGGATCTAAGCTCTGCTTGCGCGATAAACCGACTGCCCTTGGTGATTACCACTCACCTGTTCAATAGAATAAAGGTCAGAGGCTAAGTTGCTCCCACAAGAATCCCCGCTGATTGCTCAGTCGGTCTCGGTTGGAGGCTAACTATATATCATTATATCCGATTCGCCGATACTGGACTAATTTCCAAGGGACCACTGGCTTGAATGCACTGTATGACACAGGGCAAATTCTTACCGTGAATTGTTTTGGTATACCATCACATTCTCAGATTCTCGATATGTCATTTGTATTATGATAAATAATATACCCACCCTTCCTTTGAGTTGAGTAAAAACAATCAGTTACCGGCAGAAGCAACCTGCTAATGTTTGTAAACCATACTACTGTTAATGTTTACATACCAAGGTGAAGGTCAAGTGTACATACACTAGTGACGTGGTCATACATGGGCCTTAATTGATCTGTTGCATTATACTTTGTACAGACAAATGGCAATAAAATAATATGCTTGATGCACATACTATTTGCTTGTGTGAGTCTATCCATTTGCCGCGGGCACAATGCGCCATATCACTGATGATATTATGGGGCCCTGTGGTTGAATCAGCACTTCCGTGGTCTGTCAGAACAAACCAAACCCTTAAGTGTTCATAAAGCATAATTCATATCTATGAATGATGTACACAATCCACTTAATAACGCTTACTGTCAGTCGAACACATGCATGTCTGGTTAAGGATCTTTGAAAGGAAAACCAATGGACGTTCGGCGTTGATTATCAATAAGGAACCCAAGGTATTGAAATGGATCATTCAATATGTCTGCTTGGTGGATCAGGAATCTGTATTGAAACGCTGATTTAGGTTGACGTGAGTCATTTTGGATATTCAAAATATATATACTGGCGAAAAAATCTACGTTTGATTACGCCTATACCCTGCAAAATACAGCTACACCTATCTGATTAATATGGAATTATAGTGATGGCATATATAATATTGTAAGTCAGATAGGTTGCTTTCATTATCGTACACCCTAACATTTGTGTGTACAAGCAACAGTACACGACAACAGACATTTGACCATTTGAATGCGTTACCGTCATAATCGCATATATGATGCACCTGAGTGTCGGAGTTGCATGTCTGAAGAGCTTCTAAAAGGTGTCCATGCTGTTCAGTTACGCCACATCTTTTTGTTTAAGTTATGCATCTCAACATAGACTTTTATTAATAAAGCCCTCACATATCTGTTTGGAATGTGTGCTTGATCTCAGTTCTATTAGATACGTTAGATATACGAGCCATAAAAAATATCGAATTGCAATAATGTCTCAGATAACAATGGTCTTCTGAAGTCTCAAAAGCATAATTACTTAGAACGTCATATATATTGGATCATACACAAACACTGGCCACTGCAGTGTATTAGCGCATATGACCTTCATAAACAAAACAGGTGTCAGGTTGTATTCCGTAATGAAGGCTAAGAGAGGCTTCATCTATACACACCTGCACATTCATACTGGCGCCCCTGCTGCTGCTGCTGCTGCTGCTGCTGCTGCTGCTGCTGCTGCTGCTGCGACACAGTGCTATATTGGCAAGCGGAGGTGCCTATCGCGTTCATTGAACGGGCTGCTGAGACAGGAAGCGGACGGCGTGCTGCTTGCATTCCAGGAAGCTGATGCATATTACCCAAAGGTGGCTACAGGCAACCTCATGCCTGACAAATATTGCACCAAGGATATCAGGCGCTATAAAATTGGAAATACGTTAGATTGCAGTAACTTCTACCAGAGAAGTGGATTGAGTGACTTTGCCATATAATGTGACGAGATTTACATGAATTGTCTGCCGTGTGTATCACATGACTCCGTTTGTTTTGCTTACTGTGCCACCTACCAGAAACGCACACTCATATACGAATATCTCAGTACAGCGACCATGTTGATAAGTGAAAGTTGACAGATTAACTAATTTGGATGTGAGGGTATATACACGTGCGCAAATGTAATACGCGTCACATTCATAAGGGAACTTCTGGACGTAAACATAGAAACACAACCATGGGAAACATTGCTACAATCCAATTGCAATCAATGGTGAAGAATACCTGGATGAAGAAAGGCAAGTTGTTCAACTCGTTTGATTTTTATTTCAGGCACTTATTTACTTAAATGATAAAGCAGGAACATTGGCGCCACTTTAAAATACCACAGCGTTCCTGCTCTACCTGGGTGACATAACATTTACGCATTTTAAACACCAGGCGTTCATTGAACCTTAAGCTCCATAGCTACTAGACCCGATTCCAGATTTATACCGTTTTGGGTTGAACCACGTCTCTTAATCGGGTTCCTAAAGTAATAGACTGCGCTGTGTCGATGGCAACCACGGTAAAACATCTACATCATTTCATATTCAAACTACATCAGGCAGAATGGCATAGCTGGCGTATATAAGCTTGTCTGGCTGTCAGTGGTGACACAATATAATCTACCCATGTTTGTAATACTGACGTTAGAAAAATCATTGGTTGTGATTGCAAGTACGCCTCGTGCTCTTGGGTTTGATGAATTATAGCGATCTAAATTATAGGCAGCCACATGCAGGTCTGTCTCACTTCAGTTTGGTTAGGTTCTGTTTACAACACAGAGCCCACCCACTCCTTGCCGTCTTAAATGGTTATCTAAAGAACTGTAAGTAATAACTCTTTCTTGTGTTGGTAAATAGTTCAATGGCTTCAGTCATCTACTCGCCGAGCCGTTCGATATGTTGCGAGCATAACACTCCAAAGCATTTCCCGGTACGTCATGACACAGCAAGTACCTGATGAAAGGCTGGCATGCAGGGCCGATGTAACACACTTGAATGGGAGCAATCCGCGGTTTACTCGAGCGTCGTGCTTCTACTTAACAGGAAACTTGAGTAGATCGGGTTAAATCGTTATCACGAGCCTCATATGCCGCTACTGTTGACATGATGCATGTCTGACTAAAGGCCAAACTAATCTGATAACGTCATCGCGACCGAAACGTGAATGATGCCATATCATATCTCAAATGCCCAAATGGTTCACGCATGGTTGTTTTTTTCAATTACATAATGAAATACTGCAACGAATAATGCCGAACGCATATTGAATATAAGGTTGTTTTACGCATAAAATAAACAGCAGTGGCGATGCATTATAAAGGAAGAGCGTATTATAGATGATCCCTGCTGATAACAGAGGATTTCGTCTTTATTAAAATAGTGGATCAAACAAAACAATGATATTAATCACGGGTCTGACAAGCCACATTTTTTGACGCTTTGATGCCACAGAGGGGGTAGCATGTATTGTGCTCTACTCCGCAGCAGTACGCTCCCTGTTTAGACATTCCACGTCAAACAACAGTCATTCGGGGACTTTCATTTATTGAGTTCGGGCTTCATTGAAGGTTCATTAAAGGCTTGCGAATTTCTCTCAATATTCATGTCAGGAAGCAAACCTTTTGGTTATTCATCATTCTAGGTGACCGTATCGCCTAAAACCTGGCTTCTATGTAAACATTTCCAACGATTATACATTAGGTCTATTCAACATTGCTAACAATTCATTATGGTAACATTACTCGAGCCATGAGGGGTTATAATCGCATTCCCTTACCACATTAATAACACTGTCGTGCAGTTTCCTTATTGTGCTTCTTCAATATCATTCTGCATACACCTGTAGAATAATATTGAATTATACGCACGAATGTCAGTGACCTTGTGTCGTATCCGGTCATTAGCTATAAAACACCCGTTCTTGTCATCGCTATACAGGAAACAGGACCAAACCACACTACTATTAGTCTGGTTTCATAGCTTCCTTTGGTGAATAAAACAAAGGTCACTTCGTCAATGATTGCATTTAAGTTTTATTGAAGTAGTCGATACTGAATATCATTATGTTTGTCTCATGGATTGATGATGCCTGCTTCAGTGTAATTACAATGCAGTTAGAAAAGTAACGCCTTCTACCAACAGGCTAGTGGATACATTTCAATTGAAACTACTACATAACAGCACAGGCTACAGCAATGTACAATTGGCTGTTTTAACCGGTATATCAGCGCAATATTTTCTTACTTTTACAAAGAATGTAAAAAGCCTGTATATTTTTGCTCCTATAGACTGGGCTACATCCACTAGGCCTCCCCAGTGGAGTCCATCAATAAGATATTACATTGATACCTAGAGGAATAAACTTCGCGACTTGGTAGTGCGAATGATGTTATCCAGCAGACGATATTGAGAGAATGTTTGTGTTTTGTACATTCCCACAAAAGGACACTGTGGTTGAAATTGCTAACACTAGTCAGACAGTCACTGAATTGGCCATAAAGTGCTGAAAATACCAGCTACCACAAAGATCCTGCCAGCACTTATGTCGTTATTTAACGTGAATGACATAGCGACGATCAGCTTCCTTTATGTGGAGTATGAGTCTGTGTATGGTGGTAGTGGGGTGATGAGGTTATAACATCAGCTCCGGTATATACTGCAATATGATTATGTTTATCATTCATCAATGATACTGGCACTGTAGATGGAATTTGACGCAACACGCATAGATCATACGTACTTCCTACACACGCCCATCCTGTGAGCATCACATGAAATGATGCAACGCCGCACAACAATGGTCAACAATGCCGCTGAACCGCCTTCAAAGGATTGCTTATGCTTTATTAAATCATTGATCACAAAACTTTGCATGTTAATATCTTGGGTTGCTGTTGTTTGCTGAACCATGACGTAAACATTTACTTAATGGATATCGCTGGTATTCGTATAGTCTCACTGCTTGATATCAATATCTGGTAATTATGACGCTGCTGCAATTCAACAGCAAGCATATCTTGGTAATACACATCTGGCACAACAGCACATTAAGACAATGACTGAAATCGGTATATTTATTGCACGTTCGTGACCATAATACAATATAAACGTTGGTCTTCAAGGTGATGAGTCAGAGCAGTAACGCATAAGCTGAACCTCTTAAGCTTAATCGTGAATGCTGATCCGTGCTAAAGTTTAACTTATCCATAAACGAACCGTTTTATGCGTTACCTTTTTACAATTTACATGTTACATTCCTATTTCTGGTTAATTGGCAAGTTTACGTGTGAACTGATCCGATTAATTTTATAATGCCCAGTTTACTTTCAACGCGTCCGTGTATACCTAACGTGGTCAGTTTAGGCATCAACTAAACGATAGGTCTATCTATACATTTCCGCGTACGTGTTAACTGATCAACTTACGCACATACTGCTGACATGTAGGACATTGACGATCAACGATTCTATATCAAGGATTGCTTTTAAATCTATTCATACTTCTAAACATGCCATTTATGAAATTACGATAGAGAATATTTTTCTTCAATAACACTATTGGCCTGTGTCTCTCTCTTAATTAACCCGCCCCTCGTCCATCGCGTGGGATGGTGTTGACAGGTGGTGGTAAGCTCTGCTCACGTGGGATGGTGTTGACAGGTGGTGGTGTACTAGGAATGATCGTAACTATCTCAGTCACTAGCTTATTTATAACGCCGGTTTATATGGCAAACCCGCCTGTGTTGCTTGACGGATTACGTATTTTGTGGTTCTATAAGCCAATCATGGGTCATTTCAAACTGCACTTTGATGCAGGAGTTAGCTTACAGCAGAGTAAAAAGCGATTCTGCTTTATTGTTGAAATGAACAAAGTGTTTTAGATTCAAACTTGAGTGTCTGATAGATAAATAAATTCTCGTTTATTGAGTTTTTACTTGGCTGATTAATCGTAATTCGTAATTTTGGCTCGAAATTCAGGAATTTTTCAACATGACACTTCACAACCTAGAGGAATCGCGATTGTTTTTCGACAGTCTTGAAATATTACGATGTCGATATTAGGTAGCAATGTTTGAGACAGTCTTGGTGAGTATCAATATATTGGACGGCGGTCAGTTTTTGCAAAGACGTGGATGGACAACAAACATGTAATTGCTTGCATTGCCGTAGTATTGTGCTATCTACATTTTGTATTACCTAGACACGTGATTGACGCAGTGTTGGCCTCTTAGTTAATTAATTGATGCAATGTTTGCCTCTTAGTCAATTGATTGATTGTGTATTGACCCATGCTTAAGTCTTTTTCTCGAGTAAATAAACGATAGCATCGGGATGACGACTGGTGTTCGGGGGAGAGGGGGTGGGGGAGGGGGGGGGGGGGGTTGGTTGGCGATGTTGAGTATGTGTGTGTATAGGAAAAAAGGCGCGGTCATAAGGATATAACAGCCGAATATACTGCATTATCATCATGCATATGATTGATTAATGATACTGGCGTTGAAGATGGAGTTTGATGCAGCATTCAGTAGCCATATAAACTTCCTACTCACTCACCCTGTAAGCTTCACGAATAAAATAATACACTGCAGCATAACAATGGTCAACAATGCACATGAACCACCCTCAAAGGATTGCTTGTGTTTTATCAGGTCATTGATCACAATACTTTGTCATGTTCACATCCTCCCTGACTGCTGTATGATGTCAACCTTCACCTTGGGGATGTCGCCGGTATTTCTATGGCCTCCCGGCTTGACATCAATACGTGTTTATTTCGATGTGGCTGGAGGCAGATTTTGGCAATACACGACTGGCACAAAGGCTCACTAAATGATGAGTTAAATCGTGAGATATAAATATAGCACGTTTATGCTGATAATACAAATAGCCTTCAGGGTTCCAGCAGTTACCTACTCTCTGCTTAGCGACCATTTATTAAGGATTACAAGTGCTTTGATAATTCATAGTACTTGTTAGCAGGCCTAACACGGATTACGGATAAAGAGTTTGGTTCATTCCATAATAATATCGGCTTATGTTTGTCTTTATATTGGTCCACCTGGCGTTCATACGCTCTGCATGTGTTGGATGGCGTGGATATGGGGTGCTGCTCAAGGAACAATGGCCAATGTCTGAACCAACAGCTGAGTTTATTTTGATGAAACTCTCGTACTGGGGTTGTGGGTTGCTTATTAAATTATATAGTGTGCGGTTCAATGGGTGAATCTGTAATGACGCATTCTCAACCTTTTCTCAAAGCTGCTTTCCTTGAATTAAACAAAATATACAAGAAAAAAATAGTACCATCGAGAAGTAACGGTGAACTTCATTCTGTTGAGGCAGGAGAGGCAGGATATTACGTAACAGAGCGTGAACCAATCACAGTCAATAAAATCAGGTGAAGGCTGTCCGCACCAGTCACCGCCTTGCACTGCCCATATGGCGCGTAAATGCTACAGGCAGCCATGCATTATCGACAGCAACAAAATATTTCGTTACATAGTTGACCCATAGATCACAATGAACTAATAACACCGTAAATTGGATACTCATCATAAATTGATATCATTATGCTTGACCTTTGTCACTTTCATTGCAAGTGAAATAGACGTGCTTTCTGTTCAAACACATGCGTGATGAATGAAGGGCGCCTTGCCTGTAAACAGCTACATCCCGGTAGAACTGAGAGTATTACATCCCGGTAGAACTGAGAGTAATTGCAGTCAGGTGTTAATTCTGTAAGCTGATTGCTGTTGCTTCACCGAAAACTAATCAATTTACATCAGTGGAATTTTACCTGACTGTTTCCGTTTGCTTCAGAAAAGCCTGGTTAGATATTTTGCATTCAAGACTGATGCAAGACCACGTGGCCGGAAGTGCTGCTGCTGCAGATATCATAAAACACTCAATTGATTTCAGATGCATGGCAAGGGCGTGCCGTGTTTTGCAACACAGTGAGCCATGAGAGCGTAATCTTATACAAACAGTGTGGTTCGTTTGCGATATCGCTAAACGCAAACAAAAGCCATGCATATTCTGATTTATTAGCCCTGTTCATACACTCAATGTACATGAATATGGTGAAGTCTCAAACTGCTATTCATGAGAATGGCGTATTTATTTTGACAGCCCACTTTGGCACACTCTGGAAGCTAATAGTTCCATGCAGTCGATCTATGTTGCCACTATCGAGGGTTATCAAAATGATTAGTTCTTTAATTTGACATAACATAACATTTCTCGACATAGCGTTATTGGGGATCTAATTTGTGACCACCTCTCACATTTAATCTTCCATGCGTGACGCACTTGTACAGCCACAAGGTGAAATATATTCAAACACATGTAACCACAGCAACAACACCCTACCTCACACCGATCCCCTACTGCCATCCATGTCACATGTTACATATACACTTCCCATACCCCTTATTATTACATTAGCTCTCATGCGAACAATACACACCCGCAAACATTAACTGCCCGTAGGAGGGCTACATTCTCTATCGCGCAGCACATATCTGGTTTAAGTATTGGTTTGGGTTCACGACGCCGTTATGACGCCTTGCAAGTGTAACTGTAGGATAAAACAACTCTATAATGGAGCCAGGGTTCCCTATCCGAAGGACAAAGGCTTGCAAAAGAGAAATATTAGCACTTGCTAGAGCGCGGTTCAAGACAGGAAGGCTCGAGTATCCACTCTTAACATTTTCATTTAATGTTGATGTCACTGGATATACTGTGCATGGTGGATAACATCACTATCTAACAGGTCGATACGGATCCTGTACGGGTGGTTGGGAGTTATCACTGGCCCACATCATCACTCATTGACGTGCATAGATTAATTAGCATTTTACACGAACAACCGTCTCTTAGTTATCATGTAGGCAAAATGATCCTTAACGCCTCGGCATATGGGGGTATAAAACATTAATTACGGTAGCCTAAGTATTTATGAATTAAGAGGGCCGTGATGCCCACGCTAGAGATGTGTAAGCTGCGTCCGTTATCGGTCACCAGAGGTCGCGTTAAGTGAGTAGAATAAGCGCCACCTGGCGGGTACTGCAAAGCGCTAACAAATAGCAATCATGTAGACCAACCCATTCTGGTAGACGCCGGCTGGTCAAGAACAGCTACAAAAAGTGTTGCCAAACTATTTGTATCCGAGAAGATAGATAAATAGACCATACGCTTGTTAAATAATCAGGGGTATTAAGAAAAGCAGCCAATTTACATTAACTTAATTTACATATAACCATGCATTCCTATGTAGTTCAAGAAAGTATTTGATAGTTAAAACGAAGAGACATGATGTACAAATATCCTTCTTCAATTTTACACTGGATTCACTCCATCATTTATCCTGCTGGTATTCCACAGAGTTTTTATGATTGCCAAGGCTCTCCGCTGAAGGCCCAATGCTTACTCACTAAACTTACTTACTTGCGAACTTGCTAGCTCGCATCACTCTAATCAAGGTCGTTTCTTATGCACTAGCCTTCCACATTAGTGCATTGTGCAAAATATATCATGCTATGTATGTTTATGAGTGTGGATAAATGCATGTATGTGTGTGTGTTCGTGGATGTATGTGTATGTGTGTGTATGTGTGTGCGGGTGAATGTGTGTGTGTGTGCGTTTTAATGCGGTAGTGTTTGTGTGTGTAGGTGTGTGCGTGTTTGTGTGTGTTTGCGTGTTTGTGTGTGTTTGCGTGTGTGTATGTGTGTGTATGTGTTTGTGTGTGAGCTTGAGTGTGTTTTTGTTTGTGTGTTTGTGTGTGTGTTTGTGTGTGTGTGTTTGTGTGTGTTTGTGTGTGTGTGTTTGTGTGTGTGCGTGCGTGTGTATGCGTGTGTGTTTGTGTGTGTGTGTGTGTGTGTTTGTCTTTGTTTGGGTGTATGTGTGTGTTGATTCTATGTAGTAATGGTTAAATGATGGATATTTATTGGTTCTCTCATTTCTTTTGACGCCTCAGAATGTCCTGTACATGATAGATAACATCAACATATCTCACAGGATCGATCTTGGACGACTGGCTGGGATCACTTACACCCATCATCAATTATAGATGTGCATTGGTTACTCAGTACATCACACTAACAACCTCCTCCTTGTTATCGTTTTGACACAGGGGGTCAAAGGTCGAAAGCCGTCTCCTCTCATAAACTGCCCGTTTCTATGTGTGGCATGATAACATAACAAACGGCAATGTGGGATAAGCGCTGTGAGGAAAACAATAAACGTGGATGGAGTAGTGTGTGGGTCGGGGGAGAGGGTGGGCGGTGAGGTCGTAAAGGGATATCAGCCACAGTGAGGCGCAGGGCGCTGGGGTATGGGATGAAGCTAATGAAACCGATAGAAGCCAACTGCTTGTTGTGTGCTTGTCGAGACCAACGACTTCGTCTGCTTGAAATAGGAGTTAGTGTGTTATCCTCCACCCCATCTGGTGGCGAGCATGAGGCCTCCACACAGCCTGCTTCCCCCTTTTCCCTTCGTCACCGCGGTATTTTTACGCCATCTATATGCTCATAATATGTAGATTACACGGGCGTGATGCTTGGGTGCCCATCATAAAGCCTGCTATACAAAGAAATGCATCACTTATCAGGGTCAACACAAAAGCCTAATAGGTTCAAGAACAAATGAATCTTCACCCTGGATGTCCTACAGCACTACTGTACATACAAAAGGCGATGAATAGCAAGTGACCCCCGACTCTTTACAAAAATGACCAGATATGAGATAAATGGTGGACGAATTCCATTGTTAATGCATGCATTAATTCAACTTCCTCAATGGAAGCAATGCTTTATGTGGAACTGTTTATCCGCTAATGAGATCACCCGGCTAAATTTGGCTGCAGGTACTCTTAGGTCAGCACTGGTATTGCGATGTGTCAGTGTGTCTGTACATTAAGTCGAATATACAACACGTACGACGCCGATTAATGCGTTGGTGTATTGGTTGAACTTAGTTCACTGAAAGTATTGACGAATCCGTATATGTAGCCTGTGTCTGATGTCAGTCACCAGAGAGTGCGATTGGTACAACTAGCGCCGCCTGGCGAATAGTTGAAAGCGCTTACAGATGGCAGTTTCATCAAGACCGACAATTTCAGACGGGTTGTAAAGGACAGCTACCAATATAGTTAACTATACATTTTCTTGTGGGAAATCACACGGGACTATTGAGTCTATTCTGTGAATAAAGACGATTTATAAATGCTGACGTTTTTTCGCCTATACGAACTATAAAACCTCTAGAGATACGCACCTTCGTGTTTGAGCTCGCGTCGTTGCACACGGGACTATTGAGTCTATTCTGTGAAATGAACAAAGGTGGCTACAGGCAACCCCATGCCTGACAAAAATAATACCAAGTCTATCCTCCGCTATCAAATTGGAAATACGTTAGATTGCAGTAACTTCTACCTGAGAAGTGGATTGAGTGACTCTGCCATATAATGTGACGAGATTTACATGAATTGTCTGCCGTGTATATCACATGACTCCGTTTTTTTACTTACTGCGCCACCTATCATAAATGCGCCCTCATATACGAATATCTCAGTACAGCGACCGTATTGATAAGCGATAGTTGACAGATTAACTGACTTGCATGTGAGGGTATATACACGTGCGCAATGTATTCATAAGGGAACTTCTGGACGTAAACATATAAGCACAACCATGGGAAACATTGCTACAATCCATTTACATTCAATGGTGAATACCTGGATGAAGAAAGGCAAGTTGTTAAACTCGTTTGATTTTTATTTCAGGAACATTTTCAGGCGCCGTTCTCAAATACCATGGCGTTCCTGCTTTACCTGGATGTGTCATAACACATGATCGTTTGCGCATTTCAAACACCATGTGTTCTTTGAACCTTAAGCTCCACAGCTACTAGACCCGATTCCTGATTTAAAACGTTTCGGGTTAAACCACGTCTCTGAATCGGTATTTCTAAAATAATAGACTGCACAGTTTAGATAGCAACCACATTAAATCATCGGCATAATGTCATATTCAAACTACATCAGGCGGAATGGCATAGCTGGCGTATATAGACTTGTCTGGCTGTCAGTGGTGACACAATAGAATCTACCCATGCTTGTAATACTGACGTTAGAAACATCATTGTTTGTGAGAAAAATCGATGCTGATTGCATGTTGCCTCGTGCTCTTGGGTTTGATGAATTATAGCGATGTAAATTATCGGCAGCCGCACGCAGGTCTGTCTCACTTCAGTTTATTTAGGTTCTGTTTTCAACACAGAGCCCACCCACTCCTTGTCGTCTTAAATGGTTATCTAAAGAACTGTAAGTAATAACTCTCTCTTGTGTAGGTAAATAGTTCAATGGCTTCAGTCATCTACTCTCCGAGCCATTCGATATGTTACGAGCATAACACTCTAAAGTATTTCCCGGGACGTCATGACACAGCAAGTACCTGATGAAAGGCTGGCAAGCAGGGCCGATGTAACACACTTGAATTGGAGCAATCCGCGGTTGACTCGAGCGTCGTGGTTCTACTTAACAGGAAACTTGAGAAGATCAGGTTAAATCGTTATCACGAGCCTCATACTGCCGCTACTGCTGACATGACGTGTGTCTAACTAGAGGCCAAACTAATCTGATAACGTCATTGCGCCCGAAACGTGATTGATGGCATATCATATTTCAATTGCCCTGAATAGTTAACGCATGATTATTTTTTTATAAAATAATGAAACACTGCAACGAATAATGCCGAACGCATATGGAACATTGGCTTGTTTTACGCATAAAATAAACAGCAGTGGAGAGGCATTTTAATGGAAGAGCGTATTATAGCTGATCCCTGCTGATAACAGCGGATTTCGTCTTTATTAAAATAGCGGATTGAACAAAAGAATCACATTAATCACGGGTCAGAAAAACCGCAGTTTTTGACACTTTGATGCCACATAGGGGGTAGTATGTATTGTGCTCTACTCCGCAGCAGTACGCTCCCTGTTTAGACATTCCATGTCAAACAACAGTCATTCGGGGACTTTTATTGATTGAGTTCGGTCTTCATTGAAGGTTCATTAAAGGACTGCGAATTTCTCTCAATATTCACGTCGGGAAGCAAACCTTTGGTTTATTCATCATTGTAGGTGACCGTATCGTCTTATACCTGGCTTCTATGTAAACATTTTCAACGATGATACATTAGGTCTATTCAACAACGCTAATAATTCATTATGGTAACATTACTCGGGCCATGAGGGATTATAATCTCATTCCCTTGCCACATTCATCACATTGGTGTGCAGTTTCCTTACTGTGCTTCTTCAATATCATTCTGCATACACCTGTAGAATAATATTGAATTATACGCACCAATGTCAGTGGCCTTGTGTCTTATCCGCTTATTGGCTATAAACACCTGTTCTTGTCATCGCTATATAGGAAACAGGACCGAACCAGAATACTATTACTCTTGTTTCATACCTACCTGAATAAAACAAAGGTCACTACGTCAATGATTGCAATTACGTTGTATTGAAGTAATCGATCCTGAATGTGATTATATTTGTCTCATTTATTGATGATGCCTGCTTCAGTGCAATTACAATGTAGTTAGAAAAGTAACGCCTTCTGCAAACGGGTTAGTGGATACATTTCAATTGAAACTACTACATAACAGCGCAGGCCACAGCAATGTACAATTGGCTGTTTTAACCGGTATATCGGAACAATATTTTTTTACTTGTACACAGAATTTTAAAAAGCCTGTATGTTTTCGCACATATAGACTGGGTTACATCCTTCCCAGCATTAAACACCAGCGGAGTTCTTTAATTAAATATTTAATGGATGCCTATAAATTCTTAAATAGGAATAAACATCGCGAATGATGAAATCATGCAGACGATATTGAGAGAATGTATGTGTTTTGTACTTTCCCACAAAGGCTATAACATCAGCTCCGGTATATACTGCAATATGATTATGTTTATCGTTAATCAATGATACTGGCACTGTTGATGGAATTTGACGCAACACTCAGAGATCATACGTGCTTCCTACACACGCCCATCCTGTGAGCATCACATGAAAAGATGCAACGCCGCACAACAATGGTCAACAATGCCGTTGAACCGGCTTCGAAGGAATTGCTTATGCTTTATCAGATCATTGATCACAATACTTTGCATTTGTATATTTTCGGTTGCTGAGCCATGCTGTATACATTTACTTTATGGATGTCGCTGGTATTCCTATAGACTTCCTGCTTACAATCAATACCTGGTAGTGATGATGCTGCTGTAACTCAACACCAAGCATATTTTGGCAATACACATCTGCCACATCGGCTCATTATCACAATGACTGAAATCGTATATTTATTTTTCACGTTCGTGACCATAATACAATATCAAGGTCATGAGTAGTTATGCATAAGCTGACCCTCTTACGCTTGAACATGAATGTTGATCCATGCTACAGTCTTATCCTAAGCATACACCAACCGCTTTATGCGTTACCTTTTTGCAGTTTACATGTTACATTCCGATTTCTCGTTAAATAGCAAGTTTACGTGTGAACTGATCTGTTTATTATTAGAGTTCCTGGTTTTCTTTTCAACATGTCTGTGTATACCTAACGTGGTCAGTTTACGCATCAACTAAACGATAGGTCTATCTATACATTTCCGCGTACGTGTTAACTGATCAACTTACGCACATACTGCTGACATGTAGGACATTTACGATCAACGATTCTATATCAAGGATTGCTTTTAAATCTATTCATACATCTAAACACGGCATTTATGAAATTACGATAGAGAATATTTTTCTTCCTTAATACTATTGGCCTGTGTCTCTCTTTTAATTAACCCGCCCCTCGTCCATAATCTCTGCTCACGTGGGATGGTGTTGACAGGTGGTGGTGTACTAGGACGGATCGTAACTATCTCAGTCACTAGCTTATTTATAACGCCGGTTTATATGGCAAACCCGCCTGTGTTGCTTGACGGATTACGTATTTTGTGGTTCAATGAGCCAATCATGGGTCATTTCAAACTGCACTTTGATGCAGGAGTTAGCTTACAGCAGAGTAAAAAGCGATTCTGCTTTATTGTTGAAATGAACAAAGTGTTTTAGATTCAAACTTGAGTGTCTGAGAGATAAATAAATTCTCGTTTATTGAGTTTCTACTGGGCTGATTAATCGTAATTCGTAATTTTGGCTGCGAAATTCAGGAAATTTTCAACATGACACTTCACAAACTAGAGGAATCGCGATTGTTTTTCGACAGTTTTGAGATATTACGATGTCGATATAAGGTAGCAGTGTTCGAGACAGTCTTGGTGAGTATCAATATATTGGACGGCGGTCAGTTTTTGCAAAGACGTGGACGGACAACAAACATGTAATTGCTTGTTTTGCCGTAGTATTGTGCTATCTACATTTCGTGTGCGTAAACGCAGAGTTGTATTACCTAGACACGTGATTGACGCAGTGTTGGCCTCTTAGTTAATTAATTGATGCAATGTTTGCCACTTAGTCAATTGGTTGATTGTGTATTCATCCATGCGTAAGTCTTCTCGAGTAAATAAACGATAGCATCGGGATGACGACTGGTGTTCGGGGGAGAGGGTGGGGGGGGAGGGGGAGGGGGGGGGGGGGCTAGTTGGTTGGTAATGTGGAGTAAGTGTGTGTGGGAAAAAAGGAGCGAGGTAATGAGGATATAACAGCCGCTTGGGCATATATACGTCATTATTATCATGTATATGATTGATTAATGATACCTGCGCTGGAGATGGAGTTTGATGCAGCATTCAGAAGCCATGTAAACATCATACTCTCACTCAACCTGTAAGCTTCACGAGAAGTGATACACTGCAGCATGACATTGGTCAACATTGCAGATGAACCACCCTCAAGGGATTGCTTGTGTTTTATATGGTCATTGATCACAATACTTTGTCATGTTCACATCCCCCGTGTTTATTTCGATGTGGCTGGAGGCAGATTCTGGCAATACACGACTGGCACAAAGGCTCAATAAATGATGAGTTAAATCGTGAGATATAAATATAGCACGTTTATGCTGATAATACAAATTAAAGTTGGCCTTCAGCGTTCCAGCAGTAACCCACGGTCTGCTTAGCGACCATTTATTAAGGATTACAAGTGCTTTGATAATTAATAGTACTTGTTAGCACGTCAAATAAGGATTACGGATAGAGAGTTTGGTTCATTCCATAATGATATCGGCTTATGTTTGTCTTTATATTGGTCCACCTGGCGTTCATACGCTCTGCATGTGTTGGATGGCGTGGACATGGGGTGCTGCTCAAGGAACAATTGCCAATGTCTGAACCAACAGCTGAGTTTATTTTGATAAAACTGTCGTACTGGGGTTGTGGGTTGCTTATTAAATCATATTGTGTGCGGTTCAATGGGTGAATCAGTAATGACGCATTCTCAACCTATTCACAAAGCTGCTTTCCTTGATTGTAAACAAAATGTATAATTATTTAAGCTAGTGCCATGGGGAAGTAACGGTGAACTTCATTCTGTCGTCGATTACGTAACAGAGCGTGAACCAATCACAGTCAATTAAACCCGGTGAAGGCTGTCCGCACCAATCACCGCCTTGCACTACCCATATGGCGCGTAACTGCTACAGGCAGCCACGCATTGTCGACAACAGCAATGATATTGCGTTTCATAGTTGATCCATAGATCGCAATGAACTAATAGCATCGTAAATTGGATACTCATCATAAATTGATATCATTATGCTTGACCTTTGTCACTTTCATTGCAAGTGAAATAGACGTGCTTTCTGTTCAAACACATGTGTGATGAATGAAGGGCGCCTTGCCTGTAAACAGCAACATCCCGGTAGAACTGAGAGTAATTGCAGTCAGGTGTTTATTCTGTAAGCCGATTACTGTTGCTGTACCGAACACTAATCGATTCGCATCAGTTGAATTTTACCTGACTGTTTCCGTTTGCTTCAGAAAAGCCTGGTTAGATATTTTGCATTCAAGATGTGATGCAAGGCCATGTGGCCGGAATTGATGCTGCAGCTGATATCATAAAACACTCAATGGATTTCAATCTGATACATTGCAATGGCGTGCGGTGTGTTGTAACACAGCGAGACATTTAGTGCGTAATCTTACACAAGTAGTGCGGTTCGTTTGCGATGTCACCAAACTCAAACAAAATCCATCCATATTCCGATTTATTAGCCATGTTCATACACCCAATGTATGTGTATGCTGAAATATATGCGAAAAACCGTGCCATTAATAAAGTCCGTCCAGTATGAATAAGTGACCATGACTATGCATCGTAGGCTAACGCAATACGTTCAAATCTCAAACTGCTATTCATGAGAAGGGCGGATGTATTTTGGCAGCCCACTTTCGCACACACCGGAAGCTTATAGTGCTATGCAGTCGATCTATGTTGCCACTATCGAGGGTTATCAAAATGATTAGTTCTTACATTTGACATAACATAGCATTTCTCACATAACGTTATTGGGGATCTAATTTGTGACCACTTTTCACATTGAGTCTCCAATGCGTGACACACTAGTGCAGCCACAAGGTGAAATATATTCATTCATATGTAACCACAGCAACGGCACCCCATCCAACACCGATCCCCTACTGCCATCCCTGTCACATGTTGCATATACTCTTCCGCATATCCCTTAATATTGCATTAGCTTCTATGCGAACAATACACACTCAAACATTAACCGCCTGTAAGAGGGCTCCATTCTCTATCACGCAGCACATATCTGGCCAAAATATTGGTTTGGGTTCACGACGCCGTTATGACGCCTTGCAAGTTTAACTGTATGATAAAACAACGTTATGATGAAGCCGGTGTTCACTATTCAAAGGACAAATGCTGCCAAATGTGAAATATTAGCGCTTGCTAGAGCGCGGTTCAAAACAGGAAGGCTCGAGTATCGACTCTTAACATTTTCATTTAATGTTGATGTCACTGGATATACTGTGCATGGTGGATAACATCACTATCTAACAGGTCGATACGGATCCTGTACGGTTGGTTGGGAGTTATCACTGGCCTACATCACCACTCATTGACGTGCATAGATTAATTAGCATTTTACACGAACAACCGTCCCTTAGTTATCATGTAGGCAAAATGATCCTTAACGCCTCGGCATATGGGGGTATAAAACATTAATTACGGTAGCGTAAGTATTTATGAATTAAGAGGGCCGTGATGCCCACGCTAGAGATGTGTAAGCTGCGTCCGTTATCGGTCACCAGAGGTCGCGATAAGTGAGTAGAATAAGCGCCACATGGCGTGTGCTGTGACGCGCTAACAAATAGCAATCGTAAAGACCAACACATTCCGGTAGATGCCGGCTGGTCAAGAACAGCTACAAAAAGTGTTGCCAATCCATTTTCCCCGATAAGATAGATAAACAGATCATACGCTTGTCAACTAATCAGGTGTGTTTAGACGAGTAGCCAATTTCCACAGTTAATCTACATATACCGATGCACAGCAGTACAGACTGCTACGAATTCCTATGTAGTTCAAACTTGTAGCAGAACTATCGGGTGTAATGATTTCAACGCGTAGTTCAACCCTTGTAATTGTCATTATGAGCAAGTATTTGACAGTTAAAATGAAGAGACACGATGTAAAAATATCCTTCTTCAACTTTGCACTGGATTCACTCCATCATTTATCCTGCTGGTATTCCACAGAGTTTTTGTGATTGCCAAGGCTCTCCGCTGGGATGACAAAGCCTCACTAGGGAAGTCATTGTATTGATTTGAAGGGTAATGGACGAATTCCCCGATGTCTGTTCATTCGGTGTTCTCTGCGTTTTACACTCAGTGCCACCTGGGGGAGGATCTTCGTGGACAGGATCAATCAGACTGTTGTAAAACCTTCATCCGCGCTCGAATCGAGGCTCGTAAACACTTAATTTTTAACTTAAAGAGACTGTTTAGACCCATATTTGGAACGAGGTTGCCTAGCAAGCTGGTTGGCAACCCCACCTTTGAAACCAAAAATGTTAAGTTTTCAGACTTTCAGTCGCTACGCGGCGCTGTGGTCTCAGAAAAAAGATCCTTACTTCGGCTGTCGCCATTTATGTTGTCGGACATTATTCTTCCTGCTTGTCGGTCTAATGTGTGCACAATTATGCCCACAACTTGAATGAGTGAAGATTTTATGAAATCTACATTATGTAACTAAAGCGGAAGAATACACATCGTTAGCGAGGTAAATTCAGAGCGCGTTATGATTTACAGCTAACATTCGTGTAGTTCATGGTTTTAGGGAGGCACCGTTATCGATGGAACGACATAACTGAATAAAATAGATCTCCACAGTATATCATGAACATTTCCAGTCAAATAATAATGTTAAAAACTTATCAACATAACTTCCATCATGTAAACTCGGCGGCACAAATTAGAAGATGTCATTACTTACGTCTGCGTTAATCGTAGTAATGTAATAACGAAATGATCCCTGATTGCCCTATATGCGGCTGAACAGTCACTTTAAGACCCCACATCTCCCTGAAACATCGCCGCAATATCGGACCACTTGGCTCCACGTGTTCGTCGCCAGATGGCGCTTCGGGTTATTTAAGATTGCTTCAACTCAATACCTGATATTTTTGTCGTCATAACTGGTATCCGGCCACACCCCTTTCATCCATCCACTCTAATGGGTCCTGGGTTGGAATCGGTTCAGTGTATGGCCCATGCAAGCCGTAAGAGATATCAATATGGGCAATATTTTTGCTGGGTTGCGACTCTGTCGAGAGGCTGGTCCAGTCATTCGGCTGGTGGTGACATGCCCTAGATAATGGTACTCATTGTTATTTCTTCCGCCTCCATGTTTTTATCTGCATGGAACCTAGGAGGCTCATCGGGTCAAACCAACCGTTTCGTAGCTAGCTCGTAAAACTCTAATCAAGCTCGTTTCCTATATACTTCCCTCCACATTGGTGCATTTTTTCAAATACATCATGCTATGTATGTAATTAGTTGCATTCCTATGATTATGAGTGAGAGCGTGTGTGTGTGTGTGTGTGTGCGTGTATGTGTATGTATGTATGTATGTATGTATGTATGTATGTATGTATGTATGTATGTATGTATGTATGTATGTATGTATGTATGTATGTATGTATGTATGTATGTATGTATGTATGTATGTATGTATGTATGTATGTATGTATGTATGTATGTATGTATGTATGTATGTATGTATGTATGTATGTATGTATGTATGTGTGTGTGTGTGTGTGTGTGTGTGTGTGCATGCGTGTGTATGCGTGTGTGTTTGTGTGTGTTCGTGTGTGTTTGGGTGTGTTTGGGTGTGTTTGTGTGTGCTTGTGTGAGTTTGTGTGTATGTCTGTGTGTATGTGTGTGTTTGTTTGTGTGTGTTTGTGTGTGTGTTTGTGTGTGTTTGTCTTTGTTTGGGTGTATGTGTGTGTTGATTCTATGTAGTAATGGTTAAATGATGGATATTTATTGGTTCTCTCATTTCTTTTGACGCCTCAGAATGTCCTGTACATGATAGATAGCATCAACATATCTCACAGGATCGATCTTGGACGACTGGCTGGGATCACATACACCCATCATCAATTATAGATGTGCATTGGTTACTCAGTACATCACACTAACAACCTCCTCCTTGTTATCGTTTTGACACAGGGGGTTAAAGGTCGAAAGCCGTCTCCTCTCATAAACTGCCCGTTTCTATGTGCGACATGATAACATCGCAAACGGCTTTGAGTTGGGGGGGGGGGGGGTGGTGGGCGGTGAGGTCGTAAAGAGATGTAAGCCACAGTGAGGCGTAGGGCGGTGGGGTGTAGGGTGAAGCTGATGGAACCGATGGAAGCCAACTGTTTGTCGCGTGCTTGTCGAGACCAACTACTTCGTTTCCTTGTAATAGGAGTTAATGTGTTTTCCTTAACCCCGCCAGGTGGCGAGCTTGAGGCCTCCACACAGCCTGCGTCGCCCTCTTCCCTTCGCGTTATATTTCACGCCATCTATATGCTCATATGACGTAGATTACACGGGCGCGATGCTTGGGTGCCCATCATAAAGCCTGCTATACAAAGAAATGCATCACTTATCAGGGTCAACACAAAAGCCTAATAGGTTCAAGAAAAAAAGAAACTTCACCCTGGATGTCCTGCAGCACTACTGTCCATACAACACGCAATGAATAGCAAGTGACCCCCGACTCTTGACAAAAATGACCAGATGTGAGATAATTGGCAGAAATGGTCGAAGAATTCCATTGTCAATGCATGCAATCATTCAACTTCCTCAATGGAGGCAATGCTGTGTGTGCATTTGTTTTTCCGCTAATGAGATCATCCGGCAAAAGTTTCAGGTACTCTTAGGTCAGCACTGGTATTGCGATGTTTGAGGGTGTCTGTACATTAAGTCGGATGTACAACACGTACGACCACTCTGAATATCCGATCCGATTTTAGTGAACATAGATCACTGAGAGTATTGATGAATCCGTGATGTCAGTCGCCAGAGAGTGCGATTGGTACAACTAGCGCCGCCTGGCGAATAGTTGTAAGCGCTTACAGATGACAGTTTCATCAAGACCGACAATTCCAGTCGGGTTCTAAAGAACAGCTATCAATAGCTGTACATTTCTTTGTGGGAACTCACACGGGACTATTGAGTCTATTCTGTGAATAAAAGACGGTTTATAAATGCTGACGATTTTTCGCCTAAACGATCTAGAAACCTCTAGAGATACGCACCTTCGTGTTTGAACTCGCGTCGTTGCATACCTAATCAAGATAATTGGCGGCTGTTTGCCCTCACTATGAGATTGTCCGGATAGCTCTCAAGGACACTGAGCGTTATCAATGCCTGAAGCTATAAACAACGATCTCTTTTAATTAAAGTTTGTTTCTATGTTTACCACTGCTAAGCAATCTAGCTGAGTTATACATCGGCGATAATATGGCTGGAATTTCCAATGAAGGTCACGCGGATAGCGTAACAACCGTGATGTAGGGATTTCTAAGTCTTCTGTAACTGTTGTTATAGTAATGGCAAGCTAGTATTCTATATTCAGGATATTCTTATCCATAGCATTAGAGTCAGTCCACACCACTTTGATCAAAATGGATTAGGATGCGCGTGCCATTCCTGCGCCTGTGATGATTCTACGTGGAAACGTTGGAAAGATAGCTATTTTTTTATGGTTCTCTCGCTCAATAATTGGACCAATTTTGTCGTCTTTTTGTTGCAGACCACGACTTAGACGAACATGAACTTCAAGTCGTCCGGTACAAACCGGAGGGTCTCGACGCGCTCTGTCGAAATACCAAATTCTCACGCAAAGAATTACAGATAATGTACAGGGGCTTCAAACAGGTGAGGAGAGGAGTATTTGTGAGTATGGAAACCATACCTGATTAAATCAACCATGTGATTCACGTTCTAATGTAGATGGTATAACAGGTCTATTAAAACACTGCTCGATTGAAGCTTTGACCCTGTATATATAGCGTGTTTTATACATATTGCTGTAATTGGTTGTGAGGCTTGTCGTCCGTAATGACCTGGTCACCGTCGATTGGTTTCAGGAATGTCCCACCGGCATTGTGAACGAGGAGACGTTCAAAGCAATATATGCTCAGTTTTTCCCCCAGGGCGGAGAGTACCGGAAACTGGCAGGTAGCGCTTTAATGCCAGATGTACATTCACTTCGCGTTGGCACATCCGTAACGGTCGCTGTATGAATTCCTGCAATTGTTGTTTGTACAGATTCCGGGGCGTATGCACATTATGTATTCAACACATTCGACCAGGACCATAACGGTACCATCAGCTTTGAGGTAGGCTTATGCGAAGCATCAGGTGTTCACGTATTGCATGGCGGATGCGCATTGTACACGAAGCATCAGGTGTTCACGTATTGCATGGCGGATGCGCATTGTACACGCACTTACCGTTGGCGCTCGATATTCTAATGTTAAACGCAGTAGAGCTGTGTGATGATTGGCTGTGGTGACAGGACTTCGTGATGGGCCTATCAGTGCTAGCCCGTGGTTCGTACCACGAGAAACTCGAGTGGGCGTTCAGTCTATACGACATTAACGGCGATGGCATTATAACACGTGACGAGATGTACGACATTGTGGCGGCCATCTACGACATGATGGGGAAATACGCTAATCCTTCAATCGATGAACATACTGCCCAACACCACGTAGATCGAGTATTTCAGGTACAAAACATACGATTTATCGATGTGAATACCCCATAAGGTAATTGCTGTTAAATAATGTGTGACACAAATATAACCGCCAAAACATCAGACTCATTCTATTCTGAATTTACCGTCCTCTTCCGAATTCTTCATTTTCCTGCACATGTTGCTCGTGATTTGTTGCAGAAAATGGATCACAACCGGGATGGGGTCATATCTGCTGATGAGTTTATGGAGACCTGTCACAAGGTAAACTCGGTGTGACACCGGAAATTGTCGAATATAAAATGTACAACAGTATAATATTTAAAGCACAATATCATTGTGGGTGCAACGACGCGTTTTAATATGATGCTTCGTATGTTGCAGGATGTGACTATGTTTAAATCTATGGCGATGTTCGACACAGTTTTGTGATTGTAGACTGGGCTTCAATGCGACCCAGTCCTCTGAATGTAATCATAGTTTGTACGCACTAGAAGAAGATGCTGATCAATTCTGTGTGAATACATCCATAGATACGAGGATATGTCGTGATGAAGACAATTGTTATTTGTGGGCTTGTCATATACTGCAGTCATAACGTTTGGAAAGCATTATCACATACATGTGTCTCTCACTATGGGTGGTGGGATGATTTGAAATGTAAACAAATAAAGATGCCTCAGAAGTTAATCATATAATATTTCTTATGCAATTCTACTCTGCAAATTGAAATGGAGGAAATGTGGTCAAATCAACAGCTGTTTGCATGAGTCTTCGTTCTTGTTCATGTTGGGCGTGACACTAATTTGTTCACATGGAAAGCAACAGCTGCATTATATGTACATTTGGCTTGGTGTCTGAAAACGTGAGTCATACAGCCTCACTTATAAATCACCTATTCATAGAACAGTGGAAATGATGGCTTACTTACTTGCTCATAAAATGTACATCCGCGTAATATATTAGGCTCATCTGGTAGAGCGAATGACGTACATCGTATGCGACTTGCATTTGGTCAGGCACTAATTTGTAATCGCACTTCCCGGGATCAACAAGGGACGCGAGCCAACCAACACATAAAAGGAATTGTTATGCATTAGTAGTGTATTATAAATAAGTGTGTCAAAGTCCCGGTAAAAAATGCATACATATGTTAAGGATATGCATATTATTGCATAAGGAATGCACAAGAGCCTCAACACGTTGCCGTTGTCGCAAAGCACGAATAAGATTAAGTTGTCCTCATATTGGATCCAAGAGTTACCGGTGACTGTCGCACTAATAAGACAACTGACTTGAGACTGCTATATAGTTGTTTCTTGTTGTTGTACACTCGATGGAGATGATGCGACTTAAATTGATCAATGTCCTTTTAATGCGGAATACATCATTTGTAGCCAATTCATGTCAATTCATATGTACTTTCTGTCTAGAATATCACCCACTTGATGATAGCTGTTTTAATAGAGTGCAAATAATACGAAAATGCGTAGTTTGGAGTAAGTGTGATCATACCTACTATCTAATGGTTCACACCTACCCCGTAGATAACGTAGACTGTAAATGCGCAGTAATCTCTTGTGTGTCGTGGTGATATTTACGATACAGATGGCTGGATGTTTTCTACAGCGGTGCATTTTTCATCATCACAAACAAAGAGAGAATAGTCTTCATAAAAGACTTTGTTGGGTTGTGACTGATATATCATACTTGACATAATCTTGTATCAAATGCGGAAAAGCTCTCAAAGTAAAGAGCTTTGCAATGGCATCTGTATCGCATTTCAGTCGGAGGGGGGTATTTGTATGAGAGTTAATGGACCTGCATTAGCGAGAGGAGAAGGCATGCCCACGATCATGTACGCAGCGAAAGTAAAAAGCATTGTAACGACCATTCAGGTAGCGACAGTAGAAGGCATGATAGCGACCATTAAGGTAGCGACAGTAGAAGGCATGATAACGACCATTCAGGTAGCGACAGTAGAAGGCATGATAGCGACCATTAAGGTAGCGGGAGTAGAAGGCATGATAACGACCATTAAGGTAGCGACAGTAGAAGGCATGATAGCGACCATTAAGGTAGCGACAGTAGAAGGCATGATAACGACCATTAAGGTAGCGACAGTAGAAGGCATGAAAACGACCATTAAGGTAGCGGGAGTAGAAGGCATGATAACGACCATTCAGGTAGCGACAGTAGAAGGCATGATAGCGACCATTAAGGTAGCGACAGTAGAAGGCATGATACGACCATTCAGACGACAGTAGAAGAAGGCATGATAGGTTAAGTAGCGACAGTAGAAGGCATGATAACGACCATTAAGGTAGCGACAGTAGAAGGCATGAAAACGACCATTAAGGTAGCGGGAGTAGAAGGCATGACAACGACCATTAAGGTAGCGACAGTAGAAGGCATGGGAGACCATTAAGGTAGCGGGAGTAGAAGCATGGTAACGACCATTAAGGTAGTGACAGTAGAAGGCATGATAACGACCATTAAGGTAGCGACAGTAGAAGGCATGATAACGACCATTAAGGTAGCGGGAGTAGAAGGCATGGTAACGATCATTAAGGTAGCGGGAGTAGAAGGCATGAAAACGACCATTAAGGTAGCGGGAGTAGAAGGCATGGTAACGACCATTAAGGTAGCGGGAGTAGAAGGCATGGTAACGACCATTAAGGTAGCGACAGTAGAAGGCATGATAACGACCATTAAGGTAGCGGGAGTAGAAGGCATGGTAACGACCATTAAGGTAGCGGGAGTAGAAGGCATGGTAACGACCATTAAGGTAGCGGGAGTAGAAGGCATGGTAACGACCATTAAGGTAGCGAGAGTAGAAGGCATGGTAACGACCATTAAGGTAGCGGGAGTAGAAGGCATGGTAACGACCATTAAGGTAGCGAGAGTAGAAGGCATGGTAACGACCATTAAGGTAGCGAGAGTAGAAGGCATGGTAACGACCTTTCAGGTATCGAAAGTAGAAGGAATGGTTGCGAACATTCACGTAGCGACAGATGAAGGCATGGTAACGAACATTCATGTAGCGACAGTAAGGCATGGTAACGACCATTCACGTAGCGACCATAGTATGAATGGTAACAGCCATTCACGTAGCGAGAGTAGTAAGAATGGTAACGACCATTCAGGTAGCGATAGTAGAAGGCATGCCTGCTGAGTCTTTTCTGCTACAGCACCTGGAGCCTGCGCACTCGGGCGATAGCCCCGTTGCTGCGCTCGACATGGCCGATTCCAGTGAACGCCAGTGAAGTCCTTACGTCTCCGCTCATTTAATGTGGGTACAATGAAAGGGGAAGCAAGTGCAGTTGTTGAGACGATGACGCGGAGAACAGTGGAACTGCGTTGTCTCCAATAAATGAGATGGAAGAAGGGTGGCTTTGAAAGAGTGGAGAGCAAAGATTTCCACTACAAATTCTGCTAGTCCGGAAACGATTAAAGGGCATCGGTTAAGTAGTAATCTTACTGGTGGCGGAATGATGAAAGAGGGATTTTGACGGAATGGTGAGAGCAGGTTTTTGAGGACAGACAGTGCTCGTGTCGGATACGCGCCTCAAGCCGGCCACAGTGACGCAGAGAAAGATGCTGCAGAGCGCTGTTGCCACGGCCCCGGCCTCGGAGCAGCCCATCATCTGCAGTGACGGGAGCAGACACATCGGCGACGAATCTACTGGCTTCGAAAAGGTGCACGACGGGCAGGCTATCGGACAGCGTAACACCGTGGGGGAGAGATTGTTGGAGTTTGCAGTTGTAAACGAGCTCGTTGTTGGTAACTCTTGGTTCCAGAAGAAACCCAGGCGTTGCTGCTACTCAGATTGAGTTCGTCTTATATCGGCGCAGTTTCAGAAAACAGTTGTCAATCGTGAATGTCATTGTCGGGAAGGAGTGTGCATCACAGCACAGACTGGTAGTCGGAGACTTCATGGCCTCCTTCCTTCTCTAACCCAAGCGTAAGTTTGTGCCTCGCATCTAGGTGTGGAAGCTGCGAGACCCAGAGAAACAAGCCGAGTTCTCCCAGGTGTTTGCTGCCAAGGCACGGGACAACGTCAAGACGCGACCGAGCTCAAGGGTAGAGCCCGTTGCAGGCGACGGGTCAGGTGCGCGGGCTTTCTCGAAGCATCATTGGAGAAAGCAGACCTGATGGTGGAATGCTACGGTGGAGAAAGCAGATTTGATGGTGGAATGCTACGGTGGAGAAAGCAGACCTGGTGGTGGAATGATACGATGGAGAAAGCAGACCTGGTGGTGGAATTATACGGTGGGGAAAGCAGACCTGGTGATTGAATGATACGGTTGAGAAAGCAGACCTGGTGGGGGAATGATACGGAGAAGCGCAGGTGAAGCACAGGTGCTTTAAAGCATAGAAGGCGGGGTGGGGGTGGGCAGGGAAGCATACAACCGATCCAAGCGCATCTCCAACCACAGAACATCTATCCCAAGACGGCAGACATCTATCGGCTCGCCAAACAAATGCAGTGTGACAAGCAGGACGTCTGCGGGGATAAACCAGTGAAGAACGACGGGGACGAACTGTCGCTAGGTAAGGATGCTAAGGGAGAAGCGCGGAAGGAGCATTACGAGCATCTGCCCAACATCGAGTTCCCGTGGAACCCAGTCGACTTCACTGAGGAGACTTCGGTCAAAACCCTGCGCGTGCCGATTACCAAGGCCATTAGTCTCCACAAAGCAGCCAGACCATCTGGTATCGTCGCTGAGATGCTGAAGCCCGCTGGAGAAGCTGGTGGGATGCTGGTGCATGACCTCATCAAGGCCATCATCACTGAGGGGCGGATCCCGACCGAATGGCAAGAGAGCTTCTTCGTCAGCTTGTACATTGCCCACCATATGACATCCCGTGGGATGCGGTCGAACACTTTCTCGCGGTCGATGAAGGCCATGTAGAGGGACTTGTTAGCTGGGCGCTCTTTCTTTGAAATGTAAACAGACCAAGAGCCTGACAGATGTCATCATGACCGAAAACATTCCCAAGTATCCGGATATCGTCTTCGAAGAAGGAAAGTCAGGCAGGCCAAACCCTAAGGAGGGGATTAATTCAGGCCTGTATAATCAAATCGTGGATGATTATGATGTAACGAACATTCAGGTAGCGAGAATATAATGCGCGGTAACCACCATTGAGATACGACAATGGATACGACATGGAAACGACAATGTACGCAGCGACAGTAGACATCATGTTAACGGCAATGCACGCAGCGACAGTAGACTGCATGGTCGCGACAATGCACGCAGCGACAGTAGACATCATGGTAACGCGACAGTAGACAGCACGCGACAATGCACGCAGCGACAGTAGACAGCATGATCGCGACAATGCAAACAGCGACAGTAGACAGCATGGAAACGACAATGCACGCGGCGGCAGTAGACAGCATGATCGCGACAATGCTAACAGCAACAGTAGACTGCATGGAAACGACAATGCACGCGGCGACAGTAGACAGCAGGATCGCGACAATGCAAACAGCGACAGTGGAAGGCACTGTAACGGCCATGCAAGCAGCAGAAGTATGAATTATGCCATTGGATGGTTTGCGATAACATGACTTGCTTAATGTTGTTTTTTCCCTACTGTCTCCACCATCACAGATAAACAGAGCTTAATAATATTCGTATCGTTCCAAAAACGTCTTTAATGTAAGTCTTCGAGATATTGGTAGATTGAGGATGTGACCAGATTGTGCGACTATGGATTAAATTCACGAGACACCATGGTATATACCGACTTGGTGGGGCTCTAAAATCTTATTATTGCAGCGACAAACACGGACGTAAATCATATCTAAGAGAATTGGAATACAGTGGTTATTGCTCTCTAGCGTTAGTTGGTAGTACCAATCAGCACTGTGAATAAAGGTTGGCGGTCGAATTTGTCTGTAAATAAGGTAGTTTGTGCGAGGCAGTCAATTAACATTGAGTGTCATTCAGTGGCATATCATGGGCTGTGTCAGCAGTGACAATGATCGTGGTGGCTGCGAGATATAGCTTGCAAGAGCATCATTGACAACGGATATGCAACAATAATATATCGCAAGAGGGCAGTACAATATGGCGAGCTGATCAACCAGCTTCAACAGTTACGTCACCACCAATACAAACGCAACCGAAGCACTCCCTCGACACATCCAGCGTTAGATGGTTGCGCCAAGAGATGAAAATATTCACTATAGTCACTTGGTCTCCATGTTACTGAGTCAGCAAAGCGTCTACTCCGCCGCTCATATAGGTCGCATATGATAAGACTCAAGACGAAGAAGTCGGCTTGTCATTTTGCCCGTGATCTATACATAGTGCAGGTAAGAATTGGACTCAAGGTGCATCAGTCGGCTTGCCATTCCATCTCCGATATCCATACATGCTGTGAAGGACTCGAGGCGAACAAGTTGGCGTGTCATTCTTTCCCCGTTACTCACATATGGAGGAAGTTAGCGCTAGGCCCATGGTGTAGACGTCGGCATGCGTTGATTATCGCGAAACCCAGCTCGGTATTTCTTGCACCGCCGCGCCGTGACAACCGCAGGCATTTGTAGTCCTGACACGCAGCTCGATTATTTTTGCACATCAGCGCCGTGACAACGACAGGGCTGATCATTGCACCAGTATAACATCACTGATAGAGATTGTTTTTTGTTTTCGCGGTTAACAGTTGGGTCTCACCATTTGGCATAACTGGGTCCCATTAAACTTTACTGTTGAGATGATGATTGCAGATGAAAAATAAATTTGCAAGGGAGCGCAAGTTTTTGACCGAGCCAAAAAGATTCAACATGGCTGCCAATACTGCGAGGAATTATCTACAAGCGTTTCTCGGGGCAGCGATTGAAGTATTATGCACATTCTCTATCCACGCAATCAATATCGATACAATATTTCCCTCTCGGCTGATATCTACGCGTGTCATTACTGCTGCACGGGCTGGATGAGGTATCACATGTACTGGTCATTCGTCGAGCATTGCCCCAGCAACATTTTGAAATGGCACGAAGTCCATCTTTGCGGAATAGCTTCGATACAGAAATATACAGGAGAAACTTAGCTGAAGAGAAGATATCCCAGGTGAGGCAGCATATGGATTGTGCTAACGCCTTTTGTGCGTAGAATTTCATGATATCATCGCCTAAAAAATCGATGTCAAGTCGTTCTATTGCATACTCGAACATTGTGTAGGTGCTTTCCGGTAGAGCCAATAGAAGTGCAAGAACAGCAGTGATTCGTACCATTTTCACAAACTCTTCCAACAACTTAGTATGCGCCAACATGTGATTATCAGCAATCGTCATTTCTGTGTTGGGATAACAAATACTCATAAAATATCCCTTACATATATTCCGCCTTCGCAAACGATTCATACAGGAGGCAGATGATGATTATCAGCCCTGGTAGAAGCGTACTGAACGTTTCATTGAGGACTGGCCACACGTAATGGCGGAAACGATCGTTGTAAAATCCGCCATGTTGTGGATATGAACAAACTTTGCTGCTTTCTCGTTTGTCTAATGGGACGACAAGACCACGTGTCCAGAACACGTGAGCATTGACGAGGAAAATTAGCAAAAATATTGAGAGAATGGAGTTGCGGACTTTCTCAACAGTGAAGATCTTGTGAGCACGATGAGGACTGATTAACATTAACTGTCACGTCAATAAAAGCCAGGGTGACTAGCCACATACTGAGATGCCTCAAGGCGCTTAACACCAACGGAGAAAGTTGACAGGCCACTTCGGAGCTATTCCGTATCTTGACAGATGGATTGATCCCCCAGACGAATGCAACCCAGTCGTTTCCCCGTTTTGCACAGAGAAGTATCAGGTCTGTTATTGCAAGAACAGCTAGAATAGTGCCGGACCAGAGCTGGTACCTTCGCCAATAACGCATAACCACAACCGTTAGCAGGTTGCCCACTGTTCCAAGAACCAGAAGTATTGGTGGGATATAGGTATCAATATATGCTGCAATTATCATTTCAATAGGCTCCTCGAATATAATGAAATTATTGCTGGAATCTTCAAGGACAGACTCGTGCTTGCCTGTAGAGCCATTGTCAGCGTATCGTGCCATTTCCATCAGACTGTTGTCGGTCGTTGCTTAATAAATTAAAAACAGAGGCATCTGTGTGAGTATTAGTGATTTGAATGAAGCAAATAAATGTTAGTTTTTTTGTGGACATTAAAATTTCTCATTGCCTGTGATGATCAGAACAAATGATGAATTTATTGAAATTGCCCAAAAAGTGATACAGAAGCAAATGGGATCCTCATCACTGGTTAATGTTCGTTGATATATCAACTGATGTGTACGTACCGCAATGCAGTCTGAGACGATTTGAGACATCCGTGCTTTGTTAGATTATTGTTTTTCTCGTCCGTTTCCACAATTCTAAAAACCTCGTTGTAGACACAAAAGCTGGCGCCTGTCATCAATGCAGCAAGCACATAGCATGCCTCAGTAATATACCCATCATGCTCGCACGCAGGGACAGCCGTTAGCGAGATGCTAGCTGCTCATGGGAGGCTGCTGCAATGAGAGCACGGTGTACCCTGCGGGATGAGATGTTCGCGGTTAGTGTCTGCCGCCAGAGGGCGCTGTCGTCTATTGGATGTCTGGTCAATTATAGACAACCATTTTGCTGTCCGTCTTGGGTCGCGTTGAGTAAATGCATGCATGACCCATTAATAACCCGCATAGTGTCAATGACTAAGGCGAAAACAACTGCATGGTCTTGTTAATAACAGAACACGTGAGTAAGGCGGTTATATACTAAATAGGTAGCTTATTCAAACTCGTATAAATAGTTGGCTCATGAAAATAAAAAGTACCACTCCGTGTCATTCGGGTGGCAGGGCAATGAGCGGCACGTTCATGGGCTCAAAAGTGTATAGCTAAACAATGCAAGTCACACGCCCATACGTATGATTCGTTGAAGATCCGTGTCCAACGCTCATCACCTCAGAGAAATACCAAAACGGATGCAGTCTTGCCGATGAAAACCTATGTGGTAAGCAAGAAACAATAATTAGCTTAGATTTACAAGGTATGAGACTTAATACACTGATGCGCTGTGGCTGTAATGCCGACCACAATTGCTTTCCAGTGATAATATATGAGGTCACAACATGAAATAGGAGCCAGGTGTATATAATCAAATAAGGAATACACCATGAATAATGGTTTGATGCGTAATAACATTCAGCAACAAAGCAGTAGGGTACAAAACGTGTCATAGTGGTATATCATATAGGGTTATGGAAGACACAGCAGCAAAACAATTACCTGGGGGTATCAAAGTACAAAGGCTGCCTGCCGCAACTGTGATCACCCTACTTTACACTAATCTCACAATAACTTGACCAGATCATCATTCGACCTTGGTAAAATATATTATATCAGGGCGGGCGTATTCAACAGTCATAAAAGCGTACAGCCCGCAGTGCCGGTACCTGTACAGCAGGTTGAAGTAATATATTATTCCAATCATTCGTTATGCAGTGTATATTTGCGCCGCATTGCACAAACATTGTGATATTTGAATTAAAATTTACTGGTTTAGGTTGAAAGTCGCATTCAATAATAATGATGACATCGCGACGATCATGTAAGGGGATAACAATTTGCCACTGATAGAACGAATCCTCCAAAAGCCTATTAAAGCTGTATCTCTCCTGATGTAATCCAACCAAGCCCCAAGAGAGTATGTGATCCTTAGTCAGGAACAATCCCACATTTCAGATTACAAGGCAGGTCAAACAGTAAAGTCCATGGCTTCGAGACCCGACGTGGACCTAATGATTTCGCGCTTGAACGACATTTCTTTGTTTGAATGCATATTCTATGGGTCATTTGTGTTTCCTGTTCAAGTTACAATCAACATCTCTATCTATACTGGGTGTGATGAAAATATACATAATGACATCTACATGCAATCACTTAACCTTATATATATAGTACTGTTGTTAAGAGGTAAATTTATATAAATGTTTTGTAACGAGATCTATTGCGTTCCGATACAAGCAATTGAATCACACAAAATGCAATATATTCAAGTGATATGTATTTCCGAAAATCGGAAGGCGAGGATTTTTGAGCCAGCTGTCTGTGATGGGATGGGTCCCTATATGAAAGTATGAAAGATGGTCACTGAATAGTCACCACGAATAATGCAATGGTGCAATGGTGGGATAATTGAATGGTTGATGTAAGAGATGCTAAGGTGTTTGTAAAGAAGTAAAACTCTCTAATTGTAGTCTGTTACGATTATCAGGCATTAGTTCGGTCACGAAAGTTTGAATAGTCAAGTGTACTTTTGTGTTTTGTGTGGCATTTTTAATGGTGTACGAGACCATTGAGATTGTTAAATCACCTTAATTGAAAACAATGTAATTGGAAAATATGGACATAAAAAATGGTATGTTCCGAATGGAAAAGATTATATGCTGAAAAACCACTTGTTTAGAAATTAATTCAATACCCTCAGGGGTACTGTCCAGTATAATTGAGAAGTAGTGTATAGTAGTTTATAACGTATGATAACTGTCACCGATGCGTCTGATCGGCGTCTTGACGTTTGTCGCGGACGTGGTTGCTCTCTGACACTTGATCATCAATGATGATTATTCTACGGACAATAGGAACACTTTAGCAGAGCTTTATCAAGGTGGCAATGCGGTAATTGACTCTGACAAACGAAAACAAGCTGGGGACGTGTCCCGTATTAGTTCACCGCCGGTAGATTAAACACAATTGAACAGTGGTGGGTATAACAATCACCAAAAGTAAATGATCAGCACGCCGCAGCGAATGATGTCAATGCAAAATGTCTTCCTAAATGTTGTACTTTAAATATGCATTGCACAGACTATTGCAGAAATATGAAGATGCGCTCCTCCATGAGATATGTCCGGTTTTTATTTTCCATAACATTTGATTGGCGCACAGGTACGGCGCTATTTCTTCTGCATTAATTGTCTGTAAGTAATACTCGGTCCACAATAGTCTTCACCGTTTGATAAGGCATGGCGAGCTTGACAATTACGAGGAAACGATTGAAGCGATTACCTAATTGAGGATGCAGACATGGAGTCGGATAACATCAATGAGGGGAAAACGAATTCCCTTTAAGGGGCAATGACACAAACCGCTCATTCATCATGCAAACCGGAAAATGGCTGCGAGATCAGGTTAGTGCAGGGATACCTGTAAGGTTTAATTAGACAACTTTATTCCCATTCCCCATAGAACACCAGAATATTCCCGATTTTTCGCACGAAGATATCAATGTTCTACTTAATTTTATTTGCACATTATGATCGCACCCTACGCTTTGTTAAATGATTGCACATGAACTTGATCGTCATAAAATTTCTGTACCATGAGTGCGAAATAAATGATATTCTTATTATATTGTTACTGACCACATATTGCTTCACTGAAGCAGATACAAACATTGCATAATTTTAGTCACAATATAGCGCCTGAAATTTGCTGCAGATATCAAGAATTGACGGCTTTTTAGGCAAAATAAACCTCGCGAGAGTGGCAAATGTTCGTTAACTTCGATGATATCAATTGTGTATAAAGAAATATAAATCCAGATATTCGAGCAGCTAACGGACGCATGTTGTAGGCGTGAAAACCTATGAAAACACCTAAACTATGAAACATGAATGCTATCATGTTTATCAATTAATTAAATAAGCTGGGAATAATGAAGGAATATTCCATGCTTCCATGCGGGAGATTCGACGCATGAAATAGAAATATCTTTTTAAAATGCCAACACTACAGATAGGGGTCATTCCGCGAATTCATTGTGAAAATAGTCATATACAACAAGGTCCGTTTTATGTTTTAGGACGTTGTAGGACAGGGTGAAGAGCTACCTTGGTCCTTATGAGGCAATTCCATCCAGGCTGATGCGGTCAACCCAACGCACACGTACAGCACAGTGGCAGTGCATGTAAGTTATGCAGTAGCTGAGCGACTTGAGCATCTCGGGTGCATCGGGCGTAGCGTGCATATTATGGTGTAGTGTGATACGTACGGTTTGTAAAAGCATATAGACGCTTGTGCTGCATTTATGCAGGACGGTAGCTGTCTGAGGTAAGCCTTAATGTCGAGTAGATAGGGAGGGCAAAAATAACCCAATACAACAGTAAAGACCCACTCGGGATAGTGGCCTTAAACCGGTCCGGAAAATATCAAAGGTTGAGGACAAAAATGGCCTACTATAAATGCTTTTGGTTGCGACAAATATGTGATTGTTCATAATATCCGTAACTATCCTGATGTTAATAAATCGGAAAGGCGTTCCACTGCCATATCATTAACACCTCTATGGGGTATAAAATGCTGTTGGATATATATGGGAAACTACCCCGGAGAAATAGATTAACCGTTACAACCTTGACCATAATTGAGTTATAAAACATAAACTAAGATGAGACAATGTAATACTGAGTAAAAGCCATATAACTGTAGTTACAAACAACTACACCCCTAATATACAATTTCAAAGGCTTACCTTCGGAGAACGATAGACGTTCTCTCCTCTAACTGAATCCACTCAATATGATTATGAAGTCAGTTTCCAACGATAAAATACATCATCCGACAAATAATATCAGGGACAATATTCGATAAAATACATAAACCTACAATTGTACAGTAATCAGACTACAACACTTGGCGGGATGGCACTTTGGCATTCGCCGTTTCATACAAGTATTCATTGTCATTATCGTTGCGGTTACAAGATAGGATCAGTGCTAAAGGTACAAGCCAATGCTGGTCGATGGTGACAGAGCACCATATGAAGAGCGTAGGTCATTGCAGGTAGCGTTGGAAATCATAATACGTTCGTAATGGATTAGCTTGTGTCATAATACGCCGTATTCATGCTGCTCTATATCTTTCTTGAACGTTGAATAACAAATGGACAGACGGCACATATGTGACATTAATGGATTAAGTACGTCTCTACATTGGCTTAATGTGATGTTGGCATTCCCCTTTGCCCTGTTGTCCTATTTATTTGGTCACTACTTTGATCTGTGAATGAATTATTTAATCTCATCGAGCAAACTGTAGATGCGCAATGCGATGTTACTTACGCTTTTATGGTGGTGGACTACCAGTCCAAACGGTCCTTGTGCCCTGGCTAACAAACACCATAAGGTTTTGGGTCGCCTTATTTGTAAATATTCTTGAATCAATTAGTTCACCCATTATTCAATGGACGAATCGGACAAACTCTGAATTTGTTATTTAGCCTTAGTTGATTATATATAATACAGCAACATTCCCACAATAAACAGGGAATACTGACTACAGTGAAGAGGCAAAACAGTAGCATAGGCTCGCCAGTGCTAGGCTGGACACAGAAAAGGGGCCCAATAACTCTGCTTACTAAGCCGTTTAGTTTGAAGCGCCATTATAAACGCCTGTTGTTAAAACCACTGTTGCATCAAGTTGACTCTCCCAAGTGGACATTTATGATAACAAATGACACTGGGATGCGAGGTCAGGTTAAGGTAGGGGTTCCAAATAAGTCTGACTCAGCCACTATAACCCAATTTTACCATACGCACCACTTTTAAGTAACGTACAATGACTAACTGAAACAGGACACTAAGGTACAATAGACCAAGCTTTGTGCAGGTCCGAGCATGGCAGGTATAGAGCGATTTGCATGCATACTGGCTTATTCTATTTACGCCCTAACAAAAGTAGAGATTAGTTACTTCTCTGTATCAATGAATGTAGTTTCCTAAGTTTTGCCATTCAGCAAATCGATAGAGCATGCAATCTGGTGTATTCATTTCTTGATCATCAGTCATTATACGGGTTGCCTGTGGTCGTACATATGACGCATACTTCCTAATACATGAACCATATCTTTAGTGGACTGACTGATTAGGACTGGGTGACAACTATTCTTTTAATTGTAGACATGCATTGCAACTTATGTAAATCAAACTCTTTAAAGTTGACCACAGGTCAGTTAAATAAATATAATGATTGACGCGGTATTTGGTGTTGCGTCAACGATTAATTCTACGTTGGAAATATAGGCTATTACCCACATGTCATCAATTACGTAATCGCTTGAACGGCAGCGATCGAGATCCAATCAAATCCAAGAATCAGCAAGCCCGGTGATGTCGCCAATACTGCAAGGTGACTGCTGTCACCACTACAAGTCGAAGCAATCGAATGATGATGGCGACCAATCAAATTATCATATTATCTAGACATGCTTCATTTGCAAGCACACGCAGACACACTACACCACCATGACCTGATTGTCCCGACAATGAGGGATAGTAATGGCCAAGACAACCCTGACGAACAATGGGGATATGAAGTTGAATTTTCAATCTAGTCCTATTTGATTGTCTTTCCAGTTATCAAAAGGTGGTGGTAAGAAATATCAAATATTATCGAATGATAAGCTGTGCTTGCATCGGCTTAATTAGCATCATATGCACTGTACTGTAGGTTTAGGGTTTCACGAATTTGCATTATTACACTTTATGCAGCCGACAGTTACTTTTCAATGAGATGTTTATATCAGTTTATTGTTTATTCATCATGCATAGAGGAATTCCTGCAGAAAAACCACCTTGGTTCCTCCTTGTAAATCAGTGTGCTCATGCCAAAGGCGCAGTTTCTTGAATTCCACGTCGTATCTTTGCCACTATTATTTGCTTCCATGCAATTAATTTGTCAGAAATAATTCAACAATTGGCAATTGTGACTAAATATAATGATACTTGCATCATATTGTTGCGAAACATGGCTGTAATTAATACAGAAGCAGCCTTTATGTGGCTGCATATATCATGGAAGAATTCGAACTGTGATTCATCATTTAACATAGTGTAACCTGCCATATACAGCCTCTCTAGAGATCAAATACATCTTGAATAAGCGGTATTCAAATATTGTTTAAGATTCTATTAGTTGAACGAGGTGACAATCAACACGCCACATTAGCCTAACGGGTCTCGGCAACAGTTTATATATATTTTATTATTATTTACATTGATCTTAGTAAGCACACTGCCTAAGCAACTTTCATATCATTCTCGACACTGGCGTAGCCGTAAAGTATTATCTTTTATTCTTTGGACTGTGATGCTGTAGTAACTACATACACGTTTCCGACTGGAAATACAAGAACCATTAGAATCATCCAGACACATATTCAATCTCATGATGATAAATCTCAAAACTGAGCATGCCTGTGAATGCGTTTCATGGCCACATCAAATGCACCTCTTGATTCTACATTTTCGGTAGATACGGGTACAGTGCCTCAGAGTAACGAACGAGCTCATGCTACCTAGCTTAGATGATTGATCAGAAATGACATTCATACTGACTCAGTATCATAAACTAACATGTAATAAAACACAAATGAAGACAGATAAGGCATTGTCAGACTGTGTATGACCATATAGCTACAGTTATAAACATTTACACCACTGCCTATATATATTGTAAACGCTTTCACTTGGTACCGAAAAGATGTGTCCAGCATCAAAGCGAAACAACCCTGTAGTATTAAGATATTCATTGCCAACGACAAAACATATCACCCGACAAAGCATGTCATGTCTTGTATTCGAATAAAGTAATACTCAGACGGCAACATTTAGCGTGATGGCATTTTTGCATCCTTTGGTTACATCTTTATAACACTTTATGGCAATAGATTGCGATAAAGCAATAACAGGTCTGAGGTCATTATGATTGATCCACCCCATAAATTAGTTCTCCATCCGTCAAGGGCGTGGAATATCAGAGGAGAAGAAGGCACCGTAGCATTTGGCTTTGTCCTATGTATAATATTATTTCTTTTAACTACGAATGCACAGGCGGCATCCAAACCATACAATTTACAATGCTGTTTTATGTGGAAGAAAAGAAGTCATCCAAGCTTATCACATATAATAACGGAACGTTCTCATAATTAGCCTGCAATTTTGAGCACATCTAATATGCAATAAAACTACTAATGGCGACATAAATATACCTTTATTGGCGGTCTTAGTCACGGCGCTATGCTGTATCATATCCGTGTAGCCATGTCTCTAAGAGATGGAACCAACAAGTAACAGTAAGAATAAAACAAGGACCTAAATTACAATAGTAATAAATAATCTGCTGTGTACATATACAGTGTATTTGTCAGAATGACAATTGTAGAAGCAGCAGTTACATCAAGACGTACTCAACATGCAGGCATTGTTATCGATCCATAACGGTTATTCACATTATTACTTGTGGCAGTCAGCAACACCATCAGTGATTTGCTCCTATGTGTAACTTAGCAATGTGAGGCTATTACCTAAAGTCATGAACTGAATTGCTATGTCTAAGAATAAGTGTAATCTGCAACTTGGTGTTCTTTTTAGCTCTGTAATACAACCCGGCTCCTAAGCTATCACAAGCCACGTTATTCAACGGCGCACTGGTCAGGGAGATAAACATTTGTAATCAAAGGGTAGTAGATAATTCGCTCAATCCACTGTGGTCGGCAAACCCAATATGTCTCGCAGCCTTTACACGAACAAGTCAGTTAACTCACTGCTTCTGAACTGTTTGATCATTGGAGATTTGTTTTAGATAATGTACTGCAAGCCATGGATCGCAGCAAAAGTTGCGCGATGAGCTAAAAATATTCGACTTATATACATGCATATTGAATCAATATCCTTGCATTCATTTGACATATAGTTGTATGAACTGAAATAGCAATACACATCACTCCAACGTCTCGCAGTGGAATGCTTCGCTATTCGCATTCAGTATATGAATATCATTTGTACGTCTAGAAACCCTCGAGACGCAATAGGATATCAGATAGAGTACAAAAAGCTATTTCATGTGGGTCTATATGTCCTAGCTTTGGTTAAGTTGCCAACCTTTAGGAACTGTGATGTCAGGTTATTTGTGTAATCAAAGAATCTATAACCGGAATAAGCCATGACTGTCATGCCATAACTTAAGGGCACCTTGGATAGTGGGTGGGTTTTGTCCCATACAAACTCTGTTGTCATGACATTACAGAAAATGAACTGATAGTGACCAGTTGATTGTCACACTAACGACTTGATATGTCAGTTAATGAAGGCTTTTTATCTGGAGCTACCATGCGACTTCTACTGAGACGGCACTTGATAATTTGATAACATTATCAGTACCGTTGTTTAAAGAAAATTTTCACACAGCAATGAAAGGAAAAGCTGTATCGTGATTCTGCAGATAGCTAATAAAGACCGCGACGATACACCAAATGTATATCAATAGCCGGCGACGAATGTCAAACAACGAATTGGTTTATCAAACGCAATAAATAAAAAAGTCTTCATTTTATAAACTGTACCTTCAGACACCATGGCAATGAGGTTCTCACATTCAAACGTTAAGACATCTATCACCTCTCTCCTGGTTCGGACCTTATGCTATTTCCTCATACTGGGATATTAATAAAATTATTGTACAAAATGAAATCCAAAAAAGTTCTACGGGCTTATGATATAAGAGGAAGGCAACAGTGAACAAGGAATTAAAAGTTTTTATTTTTGAAATTTCAAAAACAAAATAGGGATAAGCTGGGGGACGAATACCTCAGGGATTGTGATGAACTGCGCTTTGCATCTCCTCGCAAAAAGGTTTTTGGTGGCCCACTAAACTATTGTCCTGATCAATAGCCCGTTAGTTTGGGTAGCTCAGAGATAATTCTCTGCTCGTTGCAGTGGAAAACTGTCGCATCACGTTAAAAATATCATACCAAAAACAACATTAGAGAACGTACAGTTACAGCGTCATTACAACCCAATTGACATGACACTGACGAGCCTAAGGTTCCGATTTAAAGGTAAACCTGCAAATACGTACCGATTACCGAATGATTTTGGCTCGGTTTGTCATTATTTAGGTGTCAAGGAATGAGTGACTAGAAGGGAAGAAAAGAAAACGCATTCAACTTCTTGTATCCGTACAGTTTGTTTGCAGGATGTTTACCAAATGCGTTAGATGTCTATCGAATCCATGTGAAGAAATACATTAAACCATTCCAATATTTTATTCCTTAAACTATTTGAATATAACGTGCTTTGTACAGCTACATTGTCATAGTTGACATATTAATCATTGCCATTACGCAGGATGCATACCTAAATAATGTGTAGCTCAACCACGAATAATACGCTGAACCCACTCAGAAAAATTCCCTTTTCCAATACATATTAGTACACTCAATGCTTTTGGCAAGTAAAGCGCAAGAGTATTCTTACATCCTCATTGAGATAATACTGACAGGAAAAGCTTCAGCAAAAGCTTCATTCATTAACCGACTTCATTGATGGATCATATGCAATATCGAGCAACATGTGCACCGCAGCATAAATCCTATTTAAAAAAAATCCCTATTAATGCTGTGTTAATTGGATGTTATATTCCACAGCAGACCCACAAGTCGGCGCCGCGCAATGAGGTAAGAAACAGGTAATTAGCAAGAGGAAAAGGTGGATGTGGGTATATAAGAGGAGGCACGTAAACAGCAATTATAGGCGAAAAAAGATCCTCCTTTAATGAGCAAGAACGTGGACCGCTCATTCATCATGGAAAAATGACAAGACTGCGAGATCAGGTTATAGGAGGGATACCAATTAAGTATAATCAAGTTACGTTATTCGTATAACAAAACAGCATACCGCATAATGTTATCAGCCGTACTCTCATAAAACATTGCACCATAGTAATCATTATATTGTACCTATGAATGTTTTTATAAACACGCCTGACATCAGGAACCATTTACTCATTTGGTAAAGATATCACGCAGCGATTGCCGTTTGGCAGAATAAACCACGCTTTGCTAGAGCCCGAGCATAACCGGTACCGCGCTATTCGCATGCAGATTTGCTTGTGTTATTTGTAATCTGACAAACGCGTGGATCAGTTAATTTTCCGACTATCAATTTGATAAGGATAGGTTTGCTGGCAACGATGATGTCAATTATATATAATATACCTTTATCGACATATAATAGCAATATGAACAAATCATGGACGCTTGCTGTGGAAGTGAAAACCTAAGTACCCCCTTAAACTACAAAACAAGCTTGCAGTCTGGTCTACTTGGTTTTGTGATAATCAACCAATGAACCATTAACCTGAGGTATCGCAAATGATACTTTTTATTACATAACACATTTCTTAAGTAAGCAGTCTAAATTGGAGGGGGCACACACCACTGGTGTTGGCCTTATATAGCAGCATATATAATAATGAGAGAAGACACCTTACCATGATTCATCATTCCACATAGTATAACCTGCCAAATACAGCCTCTACATGGATAATCGGCTACAAGTCTGCTTGCCTAATAAATCTTGTGTGGCTTGCTATTGGTTGTACGGATCGAGCAGTGAACAACGAGCAAGCAATCAACAAGTTGCATTAGCCTTACAGGTTTCGGCAATGGTTTAGATTTATTTAATTATTATACACATATATCTTAGTCACAACCAAAGCATATTTCATGCCTTTCACGCCTATGACATGGCCTCAAGGCATTATTGTTTATTCATTGGAATTTGATGCTGTGGAAACTAAAATCATGGTCTGTTGTGAGAATACTTAGAGGCAATGTTTGAAGCAGAAACATGTTTGGGCCTAACTGAACAACAACATAAATGTGTGTGTTCGCCCGCCGTGAGTAATACCTTTAGGAGTTAACGTCTGTTTCGCAGCTGTGGAACGACTCGAGACCCACCTCCAGCACATCGCATAATATATGCTCAAAAACGACCTCTAACCTCAACAGGCGATACTGGTCAATTAGTTATTTTGTACACAATAATTATTTGTGGCATCCCTTCATAGATGTAATGATACACGCTCACAGAGATTCGCCCTGGTCAGTTCAACTCAGTGCCTGCAAGAATGGCCTAGTCTAAAGTGACAGAGCCGGACAGAGACACAAAAACCGTACATGTACAGATAGATCTAGTTCACTCTAGACGAGTGACACAGTGTAAAGGGTCTTTTTACTATTCTGACAACTTAAATAGGGGGTCAAAAGAGGGAGTTACATTACTCAAAGTCAATGGGAGTCAGTTCTCCCAAAGACAGAGAGACTGTATCAAGTGTGCAGCAGAGGGAAGATTCTTTTTGGCCCCAATTGATAGACACAATGCAGATGGTTGATTTGCGGATTGCAGATGCGCAGCGGGACACGTGTTACGTCGGTATTTTCAACATTTCCATATCCAGACCCTGATTCTACGCGTACATTATTCAGACCCTTGTCCTCTTTTAAACCGTTTACAATCGTTACAAATCCTATCCATTTTATCTCCCCGATTTTAACAACAACATAATGATTCCGTTTGGTCTAGAGCAATCCCCCACAATTAATTCGAACAGACACTTATACCGGGTGTCTACAATCCAATTATAAGGGGCATGGCCCGCTAATCACTTGACGCCCCCTCTGCCCCCTGAACGAATCACTCACACTCGAACCATGTGACCGGTCTTGACTAATGACGATTGTTCATGCCTGTGGGTCAGGTGAGTGGTGGTGTATCAGACTAGGAATGACGGTCATTGGAAGCATGAGGGGAGAATCAGAGACTGTACCAGAGACAATAGATCATACTTATCGAGACTATATAAGTCTTCTAGTTTTATGCAACATCCCGTTTCTTATAACACTAGGGGAACCGGATACATAAAGGACAAAGAGAGCTCAGCCCACTCCGGAGACACGATGGACATGCTGTAGACAAAGAGTGGTCACCCCACACTGGAGACAGAATGGACATGGTGTAGACAAAGACAAAGTTGGCCGTACAAGAGAGACACCACGTGGAGGAACCTTACTGGAACGAGTATCTACATACACGCTACTACCGCCATCCCGTGTGTCTAAGTACAGGATAATAGTTTGCTTAGTTTGAGTTTGACGTGTTGTGTCCGGACAGCACCCAATACAAATGAACGGACAAGGATCACCAAAATAACAAGAGACAAAGCCGACGACACCGGAATAGTGCTTAAAAACACACCCGGAACCTATGACTCGCTCCCACAACTTTACGACATGTCACATTAGGTTTATCTTCTGTCATAAAGTGACCATGATGCGAACAAGGCAGGTGTTGATATATTCGCTGTACTTTGTATGCAGTTAACCACTCGACAGAGTAATGTTCATTCTAGAAGCATACTGCTAATAGAGACAACAACTGCTCTCAGCAGAGAACACGAGAACTGCCATGTACTGCAAATTGCTGTACCTGTACCACAATAGACAATATACAATCACCGTAACAAGCGCTACAGATTAAGAACAGTTAGAATCATTCAGCTACATCTACGCCCAACGCTTTCGTTCGGAACAGAAGAGATGCATCAAAGCGAAACTACTCGGTGGAAATATGACATATATAAACATGACATATATAAATATGATATATATATATATATATATATATATATATATATATATATATATATATATATATATATATATATATATATATATATATATATATATATATATATATATATATATATATATATATATATATATATATATATATATATATATATATATATATATCTATCTCTATCTATATATATATATATATATATATAGTGTGTGTTGAGTATTAGTAATTGGTGTGCTAAAGTTAAGCCGTTTGCAGAAGTATTTTTCATAAAAAAAAACCGGGTATTTTAATTATTTGATGCAAAGCGGCCCAGGACCCTGTAGTTTGTGGGCTGATAGCTCGAACTAGTTGACTGGCTATAATTTATGTGCTGGACAACGCCTGGTAGGGTGATAAATACTATAAATGAATACTGCTTATAGAGGCAACACTCTGTCAGCCTTGCGCAAGAGCAAGGGCGGGAAATGCCATGTATACCATATTGCTGTGAAAACCCTATAGTGTCGAGAAATAAGCTCACGTCAGCGGTAGTGTTATATCTTAAATATCAACCTCACATCACCACTTAATTGTCCTACCAATAATCTGATCTTATTTAAAAGATATCATTTTTGGGGTTGTTTATGTTTTTTTATGAAAGTATTCCAGACGATAAAGGTCAACTAGCGTTATATGTACCAAGAGTGTACGATATAATGCTTAGGTAATTGATATAGGCTTAGAGGTATGATATAGTCTAGTGCGGCATTGCTAACTGTGACTCCGATCCATTGGAGCAAAAGAATGTGTAACGTTTACTTGAACAACATATGATGAATATCAAGAACCGACTTAGATGATCACAGTTATAGTCTTTGTCAATCTCCCCCGCTAACAATAGGAGCTGTTGGGATCTCATGAAAGTAGCATTGGTGCTCAACTGACGTCAGCACATGCTCTGATTTGTCAAAATGGAAAAGATATGGGGCAGCATTTGCTTAAGGAACAGCTATGGAGCATTATTGCAGCCTGCAGTTTTATTTCTAAGTTGTCCTGCTCGTAAATGACATAAAACAATTGTATTTAGTTGTTCATAAATGACTCAAAATAAGCAGAGACAATAGCATTTTAGGGGATTAAGAATGGATATAGTACTGACAACATGGAACATATTATCTTCCAGATTGGCTGGACTGTTAACATCTGATAATCTTATTAAGCTAACAGGGATAATTACATTCTTTCGAGGCACAGATGGTGATTTGGACTCTCAATCTAAAGACAAGGAAGAATTGGCAAGGAATAATACAGAATTTGATCAAATGTGCTTTAAACGTGACGGAAGGTTGTCGGAGTAGCGCAACATAGAATCTTGCTTATAA
>CM067351.1:10019996-10142496 GCA_034190875.2 Urechis unicinctus
TCTGCTTAACAGCATAATACATGCCATCACTATAGTTTCATATCAATCAGAACGAACTTTTTACTTACATAGCTGTATTTAGGCAGGATATAAAACGTAGATCTTTTCGCCAGTATAAACATTTCAGTATCCAAAATGACTCACGTCAACACTTAAATCAATCGGTTCAATACACATTTCCGATCCAACAAGCAGACATATTGAATGATCCATTTCAATATCTTGGGATCCTTATCGAGTTTTTCAAGTTGGTTTTCCTTTCAAAGATCTTAACCAGACCTGCATGTGTTCGACTGACAGTAAGCGTTATTAAGTGGATTGTGTACATCATTCATAGATATGAATTATGCTTTATGAACACTCAAGGGCTTGGTTTGTTCTGACAGACCACGGAAGTGCTGATTCAACCACAGGACCCCATAATATCATCAGTGATATGGCGCATTGTGCCCGCGGCAATTGGATAGACTCACACAAGCAAATAGTATGTGCATCAAGCATATTATTTTATTGTCATTTGTCTGTACACAGTATAAAGCAACATATCAATTAAGGGCCATGTATGACCACGTCACGAGCGTGTGTACACTTGACCTTAGCCTTTGTATGTAAACATTAGCAGTAGTATGATTTACAAACATAAGCAGGTTGCTTCCGCAAGTAACTGATTGTTTTTACTCATCTCAAAGGAAGGGTGGGTATATTATTTATCATAATACAAATGCCATAACGAGAATCTGAGAATGTGATGGAATACCAAAACAATTCACTGTATGAATTTGCCCTGTGTCATACAGTGCATTCAAGCCAGTGGTCCTTTGGAATTTAGTCCAGCATTGGCAAATCGGATAAAATGATATATAGTTAGCCTCCAACAGAGACCGACTGAGCAATCAGCGGGGATTCTTGTGAGAGCAGCTTAGCCTCTGGCCTTAATTCTATTGAACAGGTGAGTGGTAATCACCAAGGGCAGTCGGTTTATCGCACAAGCAGAGCTTAGATCCCGCGATTTAAACCCTTGGCGAGAGAAGATGAGCGCAATAGAAATTGTCTGTTGAGGGTGAGCAATGTTTATGAACTATTGCTGAACATATTTCATTTGAACCAGCAAGTGTGGTGTGTTGCTTTTTATATCAATAATGATTGGACTATTACTTTTCTTCACAAGGAAAGGCTTTGATTAAGCATACAGTGCCGCTCGACAACGCTAAAATAGTATTGCGATGCATAAACTAAATTTAACTTTTATATTTTACTCAGTAAAACGCACCTTTGTAAGAGTTGCCATATAACCCACGCCGAGCTTACCTGATATCAGAATCAAAACGCAAGCGTAGCTATATATAGACATCGACAGATTAGGAAAGTTTATATAAGCAAACATAAGATGTCGATTTTAGATGCAATATCAAACAGACGGTGTCAGTTGCTGGGTCGGCTGGGTCGGCCTATACCGCTATGCAGTCCTCGATCGGACAGTATGTTACAGGTAATTGCGGATACAATTGCATTACAAAGTAAATCTAAGAATGGCCGCTGTTAGGGATGGTGTTTAAATCATACAAACAAAGGTAGCTATACATTGCGCAGTGCAATCTTAGTGTCATAGTTCATACTGTACTTGGTAGATGGTAAGTTGTTGAAGACTGTTATAACTCAAAGGCAAATGTAACAATTATAATTCATCCACGAAGGCTAGGTTTATTCAAGTAGTAGACGATGCGCATTTTTCATCATCAATTGGTTTATCCCAATTACGAATAACAATTACACCTATTCTCAGTCCACAAAGTTATTATATTACTGCAGTACATTAAACAATGGTAGACCTCCATCAAATATACGCCAAAGTACCAACCAAGGTTAACCGAATTTATCAAATATATTGAGCTCCTCCATTGCCGAGATCTTTGTTTTTAGCATTCAAGCAATTACACACTCAACGGTCGGTCTATCATAACCGCTTCGGTATTCTATGCACTTATGCTCGTCGTGTCATATCTCAGGTAGGTGGCGGTGTATTGTAACCATTAGATATTATTCCCCATTAACTAAAACAATTTGTTTTCAATGCACTGTCCAACAAACATGGATGGAATGATGGATTTAAATGGAAAACGTCAAAACCAGTTTCGACATAAAATGCTGTTATCGTGTAAGTGATAGATGATACGAAATACAGCCCTAGAGCACCGAGAGGGCAAGGTTCAACAACTACAACCAATATTGTAAGTACGTCCGCCGTACAAGTGACATCAGTGTAGTTCCTAAAAATAAAGAGACAAAACTTGGATGAAAACATGGACGACGGACCTGTTGTCTCTGTCTTTCGTAGTTAATGGGTCTTTGCTATATGTGCGCTATTTTCACGCAATATCGCATTAATACAATAAGTATGCGGTACCACAATTCTTTGGAATCAACGCCACTACACGGCGGCATGTCATGCATTCATTCGTTTTATAAATATGTCTTCATCTGTTATTCCTTACACCTAACATGATGAGACCATGACGGTTTGTAGTATTTTTATGGTTATATAACTAGAATCTAGTCCCTTCGAGATAGTGACGACATCGCTGTTTTGAATACGTTGTTGAAGCTAAACATTTTATAACTTAATTAAGCTATCATTCAGTTCCATTTTTGAGTCCTGGGCAGAAACAAATGATGGGGTTGCATAATCACAGAATATCCTTACTCTTGTGCCTCTTATATTTACAAAGCAAAGGGAAACTTGTAACACCAACGCAAATGCACTACATCGATCTATTACTATATTTAGGGCCCTTTAATAATAAAGTAATACAGAGACGAGAAACACTTAATACTCTTAGTCTATGGCTGATAAATATGGATAAAGCAAAGCTGTCCGCAGATTGAGGTCCGGTCATCCTCGCAAGATAGACTGGTGCTGCTGTTGTTGTAACCGAGCATTCGGTGCCAGATACAGCACAGCCTGCTGTTGTGCGAATCAGCTCTTGTATCAGGCAATAAATTCGACCGAGGAATGCTTTGAAGATTGAACACAAAACGAATCAATGTGAATTCTCTGTAGAAAAGCAAATGATGGCAGTACCTTCCTCATTACGACACAATCCCATGCCATTTCTCGCCGATGATACAGTAACACAATTTAATGGCGGTGCAAATTCCTCATTTCGCTGTACAAAAAAGTGTCTTTTGAAGAATTACTCAGAAGGCCATTTACACTAACAAATTATGTCCATTATTGAATTGAATATTCTGCACGTCTGCCTTATTTCTCATTTGAAATAAGGTATTCTCAACACGACAAGACTACATATGGCTGACATACAAATTCATCTTTGCGAAATAAGGAATCTTCATATTCATGAATGGTGTTAAATGTGACAAGACCACCGCCATTAATCAGGTCCGTCAATGTTGATGACAAACTAAGTGGTGTTTCAGGTATACCACACATTGCCGTCAACGAGCTCAGTTATAATGGTAAATACACAATGCACGATGGGTTTCAAATTATATCACGGGCGCTGCGCTGATATCTTTGTAAATTACAAAAGGGATTATGTGCGATTAACTCAATCCGTCTTATCGTATTACATGGGATATACCAGTTAAATGGCACCACTATTGGCAAAACAATTTTACTATAAGAAGCAATCAGTAATTCGACAACTACCTCACAGGAAGTATGGAAATACACCATTCACAGTACTGTATAAGTTTTAAGTATACGTAAGCATGTCAACTTTATAACAACTGCACGAGTATGAATGAAGAGTTCTGCAACATGTCTTTGTCGGGTCAATATTTACCGGCAACATTAGCAATGTTATTCTGGCTACAACTTGGGAATGTTGCCTTCGTTTGCAGACACCTCACTAGGTTTGAATTTGCATTCTACCCACGATACTTTCGCTGTCACACGGACGCCATTCACGACATTGCTTAACATTTGTTTGTCTTATGTACTGATGTTAAACATACGTTGTTCAACTGATCTCTCCTATTTAAGATGAGATTATACTTTGTTATATGGCTCAAAAGTCACGAATCGAACTGATTTGAAATTTACTATCGATATGGTGATGACATTACACAAAGTCGTGCGCCAATATCGACCCATGTCTAATGCGAACCTACAGCACCAAAACAACAACAATATCTGGCAGTAGCATCAACCACTGGCTTCAGGTTACTGACTTGATACATGTGGCCTTGGAATGCCCCATGCTCACTCGTAGCAGATTGATCAAGTGTACCACGTCACAGAATGAGCGACAGAATGGAGAACTGACTGACTAGAGAACGTCAACATGCCAGCATCCCAACGCTTAGTCCCTAATGAATTGTTGGCGCTCAATGACATGGTAATGCATCATCACCGACTGCGCATACCCTTGGTTCACGTTACTGTGAAGGATGGCTTACCATCATTTGCCCTGCATGGGAAATCAATTCCACACTTTAATAGGGAAGTGTTAGTCACTGTTATGGATTGGCCGTCTCTTCAATTGTTATGAAAGCAAGCCAATACTTTTTCACTCTGCGTGAGAAAAAGTTGTACAATAAACACTGTGTGTAAGCCTCTGCCTTTCTGGTGGGATAAACTTTTTCCTTCTTGTAATATCATACATTATATCTGCATTATTAAGAAAATGCACCGAGCATTGCATATCAGACTCAGTGATTGCAATTAGGGAGTTACATCAAAATATTATGGTTTACCATTTAATTAAAGTAACGCAGATCTCCCAGCGCTTTCATTGCCATGGCATCACTAGAAATGAGTAGATAACAGTGATCCCGGCTCAGTAGACGAATAGTTTTATAGATAATAAACAGCAGCCATTTGCAAGTGCAATGTATTCACCCACTTACACTCATTGGAAGTTTCGATTATTATGATAAGTTGACATTGGTAAAAACATCTGTTTAGTACAGATATGAATGTCCTAGACTAAGACAACCTTTTAACTTTTTTACTCCATTAGAAACGAAAGTTTCATCATGCCATCTTCCAATCATGCGTTGATGACAGTTGGTCTTAAATCAGCACCGCGTGGTAGAATTACGCATCAGTTGCTTTATGCTTGAACATTTTAGAATGTTCGTCCTATGCATAATCCAATGGCTTGCTTTGAGATTTCTGTAAGTGTTTTGGATAGGGAATTTAAGCCTGACACTAGGTTCGCCCATAAACAAAAGAACATTTTTAACTGCGTTACAAAGTTTAAAGCTCTTCGGTATTTCTCACACGATTTACACGCCTGATTCACCTGATGTCTGCCATAGTATATCACACGGTCGATATAAAGCAAACCGTTAATTGATCGAAACTCAGACAAACATTTAGACAACTCCCTTACTGACATACAGAAAGCAATTATTTTGCAAGGGAATTATTTACTTTATCGATTGAATGCATAATTGCTGTTAGATCTTCGTCTCTTCATTAAATATTTGTTTTTTCTTGAAGAAACTAGACAATGCTTTTTTTTGCTATCCAAACAACAACAAAGGCCAATTGTTTGGTGTTGTCTGCATTGATTAGGAGCAATCCAATTTAAGCCACGGCTAAACGGGCACCAGCAAGACTGGGTTGATTGGTTACTTGAAACCATTGGACCAAACCTGAATGAAATTTGTTGGCAACAGAAATCGTTGTAGCGATAAAGAGTGGTAATATTGATATAACATCTGACTAAACTTGCAGTATTGTAAGCGAATGTGTATAATATGACACGTTTTGTATGCATCATTAATTATTTGATAAAATACTTACAATGTACTCTTTTTGTTAATGATAAACAATTAATGATGCAAAATATAGAAAAAATTTTTTAGGCCCTGAGTGCCATCGAGTTACCTGTATATTTGTTAGCCCTTGCTGTGTGACAGGTGGTATGGGAACATTGACGGTACGATACTTCAACCCATCACACATTAAACGTATCCACTGTCAATTTGAGGACGTTGCATGATCAGACAATTGATTGTCCTCCCTGGGAAAGCCTTTCCGTTGACATAAGCAACAGGTTATATTACAAGGTGTGTTGTAGCTTCAGTCATTGATAGGTTGAAGTTAAAACGCGCACAAACAAGCGGACGAACATGCAAGATAAGCTTTTAAAGCAATCTAAATGCACATCCTCCGCTGTATGATTGGGTGTTGGCTTATGTGACTTAATTCATGACCTCTTAATGTTATGGTGCGGGATAATGGACATGTAAGCTAGCTGTCAATAGGTCAATTGAGCTTCATGTGTGAACGCTGCTGGGCAAATAACCAAAGTTATACAGAGACTGAGAAGCTTGCATTAGTAATGATTGTGGCTACAACTGACGTTTTTACATAATGCAAATAGACATGAACAAACTAGGAAGGATTTATGGGAGGCGGGCGGATCTTGTGTCCTTGTCCTCAACAAAGGTCAAAGCAGTTTAGGCTTTATTGCAATCCGTGTAATATTTGACCAATAGAGTGACGCAATATCCAGTAATGATTATTTGGAATCCTTTATATACGCTGATAACATGCTTTAACAACGTATAGAACTACTCGGTACCTTTACAGTAAATCACGATCCATTAGATGCAGCACAACCATATTGCAGTATGCGCACATTAATTCAGCTTAATTAATATGGCTCGGTTGTATCTGTTAACACATAACGCTTAACACAATAAGGCCGTTAAGTATTGTGGAATTCAAGTCGTGGTTTTAGTAAGAGCACCATGTTCATGTTCAATATGTTATTAACATGTTAACTCTTGGGTTTCGTTTTGTACCAGCGACACGAAAGCGTTACTAGTAATAAATTGAAGGGGGACTTATTTTAACAGAACACGCCGACAAGATCCACTATACGCGCAACTCTTTTGTTCCTTTGGTATCAATCGGATTTACGGCAACGCCATCCACTAATAAATATAGCTAATACTCAAATAAGCACGCAACAGTAGCACTATGCTGCACTTGTCGTGGCCGTGTATAATCTGATTGACGGTGTCAGATACAGCATCACTGCCTGGGGTGAGGATCAGCTCGTGTATCAGGCAATAAACCTAGTTGATTTACTCTGAGTAAAAGCACACAGGAAAGTAATGTGAGTACTTTCAGGGGTAATAAATAATGACAATACATACCCATATTACGGCGCCTTTGCTCGTCAATAATACCGGAAGCCTATGTTAGCTTGCATGTTCGCTGCGAAAATAAATATGAATTAATGAGGGACTTATTTACTCATTATAGCATTGTTTGATAAAAAAAAACATGAAAAGTGTATCAGATTCAATGCGAATATTTGGTCATTAATGCAACAATAATATATTGCGTCGGTTAGTAAATACACCTTTGTTGAACAGAAAATCGTAGTCGAATGAATGAATGGTGCTGTGCGTGATGTGGGCCATATCCAGGCCACCGCCATAATTGGTTATACATCTAGCACAAATCGCTGGATATTGCTTTCACTGCAGATATTGTAATAATAGATCCAGAGTTCTAACGGATACCGTACTGCAATGGCAGTTAACGCTATATATAAGGATTATACTGTGATGTCTTTTTATGGATACAGTCGAGTTCAAGGATCATTCTGTTTTGTGCATTGCATTTCAGCTAAACTGAAAATTACCCAACCATCTTTAGATCATAAGCATGGGTTGTTAACGTTAAAATAAATCGCTCCATGATGACCAGCAGATCATCTACCTTTTAAGTAGTTGAGGCAAATCAATGTAATAATGCAAACTTGGAATCCGCCTTTTAAGTAGTTGAAAATACGATTTGATAATTAAACTTGGTCAAATACGATTTGATGCTTAAAGGTCAATGACCACTTGACAAAAAAAGAAACAAAATGGATGGTACAGGGCAATGCACTCTATGCGTCTGTTATGTTAACTGTCAGGCTGAAGAATGCACGCGATATTGTTAAACAAGGCCCCGGCTATTTTCACCTATCACCCTCAGTCAGTTGAGAGTGTGCCATAATAATACCCATAGTTATCTATACGCTTATGTTGTAGCATTGTTATCGATGGTGACGAAAGTGTCGTGTGAATACATCAGAAGTTGTGGCATTGATGGGAAGCTGTATTGACATAGTAGAAAGAGTGTCAACACCTGTGCTTCAAAATCTAATGTTATGTACTACAGTCTCCCGATGCGAGATTTGCACTTTTGACTTTCCAGCTTTTGGAGTATTTTTCCGCAATCCGTGCCACTGTAAGCCCATTTTACTAAAGGTTATGCGGCTTGTGTCTATTTTTGATATAACCTAATCAGCATTCCTAAGTACGGAAACGAGGGTAGCATTGGTTCTTGGAATGATCCCACCTACGATGAAAAGCTAAATCAGCTTACTTATAAACTGTCCGGTATTGCTGCTATTTTCAATCTCATCGTGATTGGTACATTAATAATTATTACATGGATTACATGGAAAGCGTGCTTGATGTTAAACCAAACAAAAAGCGTTCAATAAACATGTTAACACAGACGTCAACTCGTTTTGCGATCGTTGCTTTACTAGATACAATGAATTCTATCACAGTGCCTGACAAGGTGATGACATTATAGACGTGATAAATATGTCCCAGGTCATATCGGCCCGTGGTGAAGCAGAACCTATAGCACGGTGAAAACAGGTAGCAGCCTCGACCATTAGATTGAAGTTACTGAATAATACAATTGGCCTTGGAACGTCCAGCGCTAACTTGCTGCTGATTGATAAAGTGCAGGACTACACGAAATCAACTACACAATATGGGAATGGCTAGCCAGAGATAGGACATTCAGATGCCAACGTCCCAACAAATCAGCCGTCATGAATTATTGGCGCTCTATGTTGTGATAATGCATCACCACCGACAGTGTTTACCCTTGATTAACTTTATTTTGACTGATGGCTAACGATACTGCATGTATTACTAGGGTGTTGTAGGGCAAATATATATTTGGCCGCCTTTGTGAATGTTTTTTGAAAGAGCATGTACCTTTTCACGAAGCATGACAATATGTGGTACACGAGCAACAATATGCTCAATGTAATATCTACATTATTAAGAAAATGTGCTGAGCATTGCATATTGGCCGCAATAACTGCAATTAGGGAGAGACATAAATGTTAAATTGTGACCATTTGTGGACGGTGTGCGCAGTTTTTTTTTATCTCTGCTTTCATTGCAATGGCATAACTGGAATCGTCTCGATAACAGCAAGTCCAAGTCAGTTGACGACAGGTTTGACAAGTAATTATCTTAATTCCAATCATACGACATCTCTCAGGTAGGTAGTGGCTTATCCTTACCATTGAATGTGATCCCCAATTACATATGCGGCATTAATGAACTTTGCATCCTATATAACGTGCACTATGCCATGATGAACGGATATGACGTGCAATTTCTTTCTGTCTGCTTTCGATTTTCACATAAAATTAAGTTGACACTTACATATGTCAGGTTCCGGCTTGAGCAATTTCTAGGAACAGAGAAGATTATGTGTATAGTTTTTTTTTGAACACAGTGAAGGATTGCAAAGTAGCAAGAAATCGAATAATCGATCACCAATAGCTGGTGTGGTGTATTCGTGTCAGTAAATGCAAGCTTTTGCTCAGCAACCATCAATGATAAGGTGACCATAATCGATTTGAAGGAGAAGGTTTGTATTGCTATAGACGCAAGATGTCATTATAGTAGTGGTGACAAATAAGATATCACACGAAGTTTAATACTGACAGTTGTTTCATAATGCCTCCAGAGGCATTGTGAATCATAATCATAATTGGGCGCTGAAAATATACGTCAGTTGAGTAATGGCTGGGCATGGATTTTGTTGGGCTGTGATGTTTGCAATGTAGCGATGTTGCTTATTGTAATTAGGTGCTGTATTACCATATGAATACTTTTAATTTTGGCCGCGCAATCGAGCGGAACATCATTTTACCAATCAGTGAAATGATCATTTAGCATTTACTTTGACATGTGACACTTATCCATTGATTCAGGACGCCTGGCGCAATTTATAAATGGTCTAACGTTTTTATTCAATCATCACAAATAATAACTACCCAGTGACACTCTTAGGGCGGGTTGGTTAAAGGGATTCATTAATCTGACACCCGGAATGCATAAAACTAATGTCAATTATATCACCTGCAGCCAAGAATTTTCCAGGCATATTCAAGCTCACTTGTGGCGGTGAACCATGCTACATGGTATCAGCGCAAATGGACGCCACTCGAACACAATCAGAGTTTGGATTGCAAGGCAGTGTATCATAGCTCTGTTTATGATTGACTTAGCTCCAAATTCTTAGGATTAACAAGAGCCAAATGCAGGACTCCTAATTTTAACACTGCGGGATATTGGACGTGTTAGCTAGCTGTCGATGGGTCGATTAACCTCCATATGCTCAGCCAGGTGTGTAACCCAATTATTAATGACAGCTTTTATTCAACAGATCATTAAAACTATCCTAGTAAAAATGCTGTTAGCTGTGAGTCATCTTTTCGGCTCTGAATGCGGTTTATGTGACGTTTTCGTTATACCCAATCCGGAAACTGGGGGGTGTTAGTTTGTTTAAGCCAATTTTTTTCAAAAGACATGTGGATGCCTTATTTCACAAAAATTGATGCGGTAATTCAGCATTCGCAATAATATTGCATAAATTTGATGAGAACATTACATAATAACTATCAACAATCAACACTAGACGATGTGTGTGAATCAGCCTTGCCAATTAAAGAATGTAAGGTATCGATTGTGATCTTAATCTGAGTAGGGCTACCAAATTTGTTCGGCAAGAAATGCTGAAAACATTCTATGGGAGGCAATGTCGTTGAGTGACAAGAAACTGCTTTTGCTCGCCAAGATGTGGATGTTCAAAAAGTATGCGTTCATTATATGGAAGTTATGCTTCTAGTATGAGCGCCGCATATCGTCCAGGAACCAAGTAGGCGCAAACCCTAACACGCATTCGGATCGTATGTAAATATCAGCGCCGGTATATTCCTTTCCATAAGGCACTAACTGAATCTATTACTATTTCATGAAGCAGCCTAATTGGGATGAGAGAGCACACAAGTGATTGTTCTCAACCCATGTGATATATCATTATGAGGGGGAGAGGTGATGTCGAAACCATCAGTTTTGGGGATCATGTCTATTGATGAAATGACAAGTACCTGTACCATACTTTCGTGAGCTAAAGAGATTATCCACCTGCTTGACGACCCCCAATTCAGATTGTAAGTCATATGAGCTTATTATCACTCAGTATTGAATGCATATTGATGCCTTAATGCTTTATTTTATCCAAATACCTGTTTTCTGCAGGCGTATGAATGTAACGGTTCACAAGGTTTATTATTGGCAGGTATTCTGACTCATCTTCCTTCTTAATGTTCGATTTACATGGAAATATAAGATAATTTTGACAGCATAACATCACCTGGCAGATCGATGCGTCAACGGCACGGTTATATAACTAGTTGGGTATTTAAATCTGGTGCCTTAGCCTTGGTGAGCTTGGCAAAGGGAACAGTATGCCTGTGATCATTTGTTACTACGTCGTCTACTTCCAATCTTTACTACATAAGACTGGTAAATCCGGTACCAAGGGAAAACCTTATGCTTTTTTTCTAATGTGCCTCTTAAAGGGCCTATCGCACGGTTATAGGTACTTCGCTGAAATCATTTCATAATGTGATCAATAAACTCAAACCGGTCCAATAACCGTCGCATCTGATCAGTTAAGACCAACATTTGATAAAATGTTAGTTCAAATTTGCGCGCCCGACCAAACGCTTCGGCAGCCATTATCTAGGTCAGCCATGCGTGTGACGTCAGGTAAGGGAGGCCGTTCTCAGAGACGCACCGAGTTCCCCGTTGTTTACAATGTCGGAGTTCGTCTCTCGTTTTGGGGATTTTGGATCGTTTTTAGCCATCTTGTGACCGCCTGAACGCGATGGTTAATGGTTGTTGTGTTTGGGGCTGCTCGCGTTACAGTCGGGACGCCGTGAGCTTGTTCAGGTTTCCTCGTAAGGACGATTTAAAAAAAACAATGGTTGGTCAGGTGCTACGATCGCGAGACAAATGGCCGGGCCCGGGCAAGTACTCGTTTGTGTTCTCGGTTCATTTCACCGAGGAAGGTTTGCGAAAGCCTCTGCTGTCAAGCAATCGAGAAAGGATGGTGAGGCAAGTGAACCCTCCCACCCCAACCCAAGAAAAGCAGACCTGCCTTTATCAAGAGACAGAAACAGAGGGTGATACTAGATGACTTTCTTATTGCATTAGTATTTAAAAAATAGTCCATTATCTTGTTAAGAGGGTACAATACATTTCGACCATGCAACAAATTCATGGATCTATATAAATATGATAATTCTAAAGATTGATTTAGCTGATGCATTCCATGAAGGCAAGGAGTGGATGTGGCCACTGAACAACTATCGTGCATGTAATGTTGAATAGACACTATGTGTTTGTTTGTTTTGTGCATAAATTCTATCCCAATTGATTAGTTACTTCTTTGGTATACAGATTTTGGAAGCAGCTATGGCTGACAATGTCACTGGATGTTCAACGGGCGCCTGGCAGATAGCTGAACCGGAACCAATTCCTAGCAGCAAAGGCAACATTTGGTGAATAATTTTACTGATATATAAAATGTAAACAACAACAAATTCAATAACTATGGGGATATATGGTAATAAGCGACAGTCTGATGTGGAAGCTGTGACTTGATTCCTGTTATGTTTCAGAGTATGTCGATTGCCTGATGGCTGAGTTCTTGCTAATTTACTATGAGGCAACCCTGCCAAAGACACACGCACCACCTCCAATGTGTGCAGATGCGGTGAGACCAGATTCATGTCAAGCCATTGAGGCATACTAGAGTAGGTTCCGCATGAATCGAGACAAATCCTAGGTAAGTCGAGGGTAGAGGAATCCTTGATAGTCTGGTGCTGGGAAGTTATCTCGTATTGTTGTAACAGTGCAGGCTGGTAACGGAACCTTTGTCCAAGATGTCCCCAACACCAGCGAACAAACTGCCTGTATGCAGTATACCAGTGACATTGTAGATTTATCCATGCTCAAATATATTTTTTCATACCAGTATCAATAAGTATAATTAAATCGTAAATAATGACTGCTAGCCTTCGTACATATTTATGTGTAAATAATAGAAAACATTGTCACCTTTGTACATCATTATATGACATGTGCCCGTTGTCTGTAGGAGAAATATCCCACTTGCAATGCCTAAGGGTTCAAACAGATTGGGCTGAAACCAGGATGCTGGGTTATGCCACTAATGGGAATGGGGCTGTTCTCTATTGAGGTCATGACTCAAGGAATGTTTACACAGCACACATATTCTTCCACCTCTGCCATTGGTTGACAGTAGCCACACAAACACCTGTAACATGATGTAATGATGGGAATATTATGACTCGAGGAATGTCCACACAGCACACATATTCTTCGACCTCTGCCATTGGTTGACAGTAGCCACACAAACACCTGTAACATGATGTAATGATGGGAATATTAATGTATGTAATAAAGGATGACATATTGTATGGCAAAAATTTTTTTGCCTCTGCATTCATAGAAACTCTGATGTAACACTGACCACGATGCTAATATAATACCATAATCTTCACCTCCTTAAGTCCAGTTATACATTCATTTATGGGCTAATTGAAAATCCTATGAGAAAACAGCTGTGGTACTTGCTCTCCTATATATATTCTACCTCAGAATCAATCTACATCAACTTTTAAAAATATTGTAATCAGCCTTTGATAAAGCCTACTTCAAATAAAAGAGGATCTCTATTTATTAACAGCAGTCCAAAATTAGTTTGTTTTCAATTCGTGTGGAGGAGCTTTTATATTTACATGGTACAACTTCGCAAACATGAACCCTTGCAACCACTTGATTTAATATGGAAGAATTATTTGCTGCAAAGCTCTGTTGTATACTGTTAGTAAAGAGGTTACATATTTTGTTGGTGAAATTTATGGATTAACTTCGTAACACGCCAACACATATACGATGAACAGGTGCACAAGTACGATCAGACATAGCTTACCAAGCATTGTTCTGCAGCCGCCCTATGTCCTGGGCAGGATGACCCGCGTGAGACCCAGACGCAGCAGTTACATCGCCAATGTCTGTTTTCTCCTCATCGGAGACGTCGGATTCGCGTATATCTGGTTCGAATCTGTAAGGCAAAAGTTCCTCTGCCAAAGCAACGATAGTTTGAGAATGACCTGTGCCATACCATGTCTCTTCGTCTCTCCTGAAGTGATGAAATAACGAAATTTCCAGCAGCCATTTCTCGCTAATCGTAGTGCAGATTGCGCCTCGCAACAGAAAAACAATCCCGGACCTGGCTTTACGCAGAGGCGATGAATAATTCATGAGCTTGTCGGCTCGATACGCCGAATTCATCTTTAAAGTCGAATTTCGATCAGAAAGCGCGCACTTAGACAACTGGCACATAGACAGAATAGGTACTTCCGTTATCTGGCGAAAAAAATTACATGATGTTTCGTGCGATAGGCACTTTAAACGGTATAGGAAAAGTTCAAGGCGGTGGCCGTTAAATGGGAACTAACAGTCCGCGAACGTCAGCGCACTACTAGTATTTATTGATCTACATACAAGGGTGCCCTAAGCGGAAGTAATTAAGGCGCCGCGCTACCATTTAATCAGGACCAGGTATCGGTGCAGTTCCTTGTCGTAGAGACATTATGGTGCATTTGGTTAATCTTTCAGTTTCAAATCTAGTCACCAGTTGGCTGAGACTAATCTATAGGAAAGCGCTCATTAGTCGTGGGCTTTTAAATATATCCTTCGTGATAGGTGATGTGGGTCATGACAAATATCCCTTCTAATTAATGTCAGATAAATCTCGCGGTAAATTCAAGCTGTTCTTGTCGTTGCCACGTGTTCTCTGATTGGAGGTGTCAGATACCGCCTCAATTCCTGACGTGTGGATCAGCTCTTGTATCAGGCGATATAACATTTTCATCGCCTATATAATTTGTAGCTCCAAAGCGACGTAGGCATAGCTCAGGATGAAGAGGAAAACTGAAAGTGACGTCACACTCCTCATTCCGTCGACATACGACCCCATAACTCCTTGACGATTTGGTACATCAAAGTCACACCGGATCATAAATGCCTGCTAAATGATACCGTGGATACAGCTGTTGATGCTTTACGGGACAGCAAAAGGGATGACGCACCTTTAAAACGACGTATTGTTTCTTATTAAGTTAGGTGCATCAGATGCATAGCACCTCTCTTGAGTCAACCACAAAATGCAATAGAACTCATACTTCAGAGTAAGTATGGAGAGAGGGTGAGAAATACTACGTCATTATCTGGTCCGCAAGTAACACGATTGAATATCACGTAGAACTCACTGGAGGAAGTGCGGTTACTCTCATCCGCCTGTATGTTATGTCTCATGTTATAGCTGGTAAAGTTCAGACATCAGGCGCCGTCCTTTTCTCAATGAAAAAGATTTCACGAATTCTCAACCTTGTGTACGCTCCCAGTTATTTCCAACGGCTTGCAATTTAAGAGGTGGAATCATGACGACGTAAGGGTAATTGATGCACACAGAAGCTTACGTCGTCAGTCTGTTACAGATGGCGAAGGAATTTACAGATACGTTGGCCTGTTATCTAAAAGCTTTTCATCATTGATAGTCTTTGATGACATTCATCCGACATTTGGTTGTTATTTCAGTGATAAATGTAGCCTTTCAGTCTAAGCTTCTCACGAATCGCTCCAGAATTACGCGTGAGATGGTAGCGTTTACAGAATCAGTAAGCATGCTGTTCAAAACTGATTGTTCAAGTTTAAGCAAGTTTATAGCCAAGTAGCATGTTTTTCATTATGATCGAAGGTGATCTCCAGATTTGTTGTATACGTAAAAACGAGTACTTCATATCCGCAGGGTGGCTGCTTTGCATTGACGCAATATTATACGAAGAAACTCGACACTCATTTATGGACGTTGTGCATTACGACTGAATGACGTGCGATAACCGTGTTTAGCGCAAACACTAACACTATTTACGATCCTTGCCAGATTATGAACAGTAACTAATATATCGAATGCATTATTGATGCATGAAATGCATGTCCCAGATCAAATCGGTTCATGTTAAATGCGAGCATACTACTTGAAAGTAACACGGGCATAAAGCAGCATCGATCAATAGATTGAGGCCACTGACTGATACACCTGGCCTTGGAAAGTTCAGCGCTCACTTGTAGCAGCTTGATAAAGTGCAGCACCACACGGTATCAACAACAGAATATGGAAATGACCGACCAGAGAAAGGTCATCAAGATTCCACCGTCCCAATTCATCCTTATTGAATTGTTGGCTCTTTTGTTGAGGTAATTTATCTCCCTACAGTGTTTACCCATCGTAGTTCTATCGAGATCGGCTGGCATAAGACGCCGATATTACGGGGATCTAGTAAATAAATCTCTGCTTCCTTCCAACAAGTTGCCAATTTTGTTTTGGGTTCACACAGCCGTTCTCATCAGTTATGTTATCAACGCAGAAGTGTAGTAAGCTGTAGGTTTGCCTAGCGGCTTTAAGAGCACTTCCAGTGATGTTATAGATAATACATTTGCCGGCATCCACAAGCTACAAGGTCGAACTACTCAGCTGTTGAGATGCAAACTCTTCGCCCTCTCGATGCCTACGAATGATATAATCCATATCTGTTCCCTCTTCCAGATAAAACAGCAATGTATCAGTTCGTTCAGCAGTATGTGAACGATGATAACAACAGCCTTGCATTGGAGAATTTCACATATAGATATCAATGGTAACGTCGCGATAACACAGTAAGCGGTATGAACCGACTTACATGACACCCAACAAGGAATGACCCATTCGGACAATTTCCTGCTAGCTTTAATCAAAGCAGAAGGTAAGCGCCCGCTTGCAAGCTTTTGTGTTGTTTTCCACTGTTGGACACCAGGTATGTTATTGCTCTGGTGAGTGAGACGTGATAGCCATAGATACTTGCTTACTTGGACATTTACAAATGTAATGATGTTGAGCCCTATGGCTGGTTTGTATTCAGTTCGGAAGACAGTGACCGAGCCCATCTTTAAAGAAGCATTCATTGTGATAATTATAGTACCCAGGCACAATTCATTTACTGCATGTTTGCGTGTTTTGCGGATGTGCTCCTGTATCGGGCAATGTACCAGGCTGTTTTTTGATGACGAGGAAATTATTGACCGACGACAACAGATTGACCAAGCAGGCCAGGAAATACGTAACAAAGAGACTGTGAGGGTCTGCATACGTGTACCAAATAGACCAAGTAGGACAGCAGGTACACCAAATCTCGCGTGCGTGAGGTATGTATGTCATTAACAGCAATCACGAGGACATGGATATTCCTATGCTAAGTAGATTAAAGCATCAATAACCCAACCAAGGTTAAGGCTACTGTAACCTCTTCTTAATTAGTGAATAGTATGATAGCATAATAGCTTTCAATATCTGCTTAATGTTTTAGTATATGGCCATGAGTTGTTCAAATTGTGAACCATATATTCATTTATTCATATATTCAAAGGACTGTTGTATAAACTGGTTGTGGAAATCACCTCATGCAATATTCGCCGAGGAAGGGTCAATGTTAGATGAAGTCATTAAATAAATTCTAGGCTATTCAATAATTGCTTAAAGTCCAAAGCTGCATACTGTTTGAATGATGTGTGCGATGTGGGATTCGTGATACTTCAACAGTTATATTTCTCCATGATAAATAACGAATTTGAGCAAAAGTTTTAACCATACATGTTGTAAGACAGCTATCCCTGAACTAAATGATATATATTGCATTATCTATGGTGGAGGCAATATATTCATATCCGCTGTTATGGACAATACCGACGTCAAATATACTACAAAACAAAACCGGAAACAAAGGTTGCTTTTGTGTACCTTCTCGCCATTTATCAATTTACTTCATGACAAGCTAGATGTTCCCTATTTAGCACTGCGTTTTCTGCACACTACAGTAATATATTTGCCAGCATCCACAAGCTACAAGGTCGAACTACTAAGCTGTTGAGATGCAAATTCTTCGCCCTCTCGATGCCTACGAATGATATAACCCTTATCGGTTCCCTCTTTCAGATAATACAGCAATGTATCAGTTCGTTCAGCAGTATGTGAACGTGATAAAAATAGCCAAAACAAATTCGGCCAAAGGAAATTTGATTGGAGAATTTACCCATAAGCTATAAGCAAGTTGTCGTTTGCTCAAGGTAATACGGTAAATAAGCACAATGAATTGCCGTTCCTCTCCCCTTAATTCAAAACATTGGTTTACACTATTTCAATCAATCAATGAGCTGAATGGAATAATTGCTTCCTTATGCATGCCCAACATTGGTAATGGCGATTGATTGTTCTTGTACTCACTATCGCCAACATTACACTGTATGGCGCGCTTCGAAGACTGTTTAGGAATATTATTCATCTGCTATTCTACTATCTATTTATCATCGTTATCAAAGGATACGTAGCGTCACAGCACACAACAGTTTTTGTGATGTTCAAAGTTTGACGTGGAAAGGTGTGGTACGGGGCAGAAGTCAATATTAAAACAACTAAAGTGTAGGCCAATGAGAAACTCTCTTTACTCAGCGATTAGTTAACCTGCTTAAGTTATAGCATTACGATTCATACACATAACATGGATATTGAAGCTCTCTGGGTGTTCCATTGATAGTGACGCTATCTGCTTCTGTGGTTGCTGCTTATTGTAAGTTATTCTCAAAAGCGATCGACCAGAGGAGTCATACATAGCCGCCCCAAAGGACTATCGGCTGATAAATGCTTGTCAAATGCGCATATGTTGCTGTATGATGCAGTGCCACCAGAGTACTGGACCGATATGACGGCGTGAAGGTCGGGGCAAAGAATGCCAGTACGAATTAACTTTTTAAATCTTGCAATCGAGCTATTGTATCGTAGCCGTTGGACGGGGTGATACCGCTGAAATAATAGCACCAAAAACCAATGTTTTCAAATAATGATTTCCTTTTATATCAACACTTACAATTATTACCTTTTGTCAAGCTTTTAATCTTCGTGTATCGTTCTCTCGGGTATGGATGATCACACGCAAATGCAAATACACGCGTAGTAATATACTTTTAGTGGACATAATGTGTAACTCAATGTGAAGGTAATTTGATGGTCAAAGATTTATCGTTACCACCCATGACCGCATGGTGATAGATGGTAATGGCAAAAGAAGTGTATGGTCCATACGCTCAATTTACGTACAAAGGCCAGCTGCATGTGGAGCAAGTAGAGTCGTGTTTTTAAGGAAATTTGTAACGATTATGTAAGGACATCAGTGTAACAATATTGCTGAATGAAAGTTAAATCAGAAAAGTAATAGCACATGGATGAATAAGTTCATGTTTATTTTGGCAAGATCCCTCATGCATTATGTTTGTTATCAAAGATCAAATATAGCGGTCTGTCGAACGATGATAACACAATAACAGATCAGCAGGTCTTATAACCCATCAAATTACCTGCATATCTGTGTGATTTTTAACGTCGTATGGGTGATGTGAACATTTCGGCAGACTATTATTTATTGTGTAGCAGCAAAATCAGTTCCAGTAAACAAATAACCGATTGCCCTCACTCACTCACTCAAGCTGAATGGCCTGTTTGATTTCATGCACTCAGTCTGAGACTGCTGTGCGTTTTTGCTCATGGGTTCGTGTTGATGACTGCAGGAAGAGTACAAATATTGACGGCTGACAAAGCAAATAATTCAAATAATCCTTATTCACCTACACGATCTAGGTACGTAGGATTAGTAGTGAGGTTTCAGTATGTCAGTCCGTGGCTAGGATATAATCTTTAAATCTAACATAGATGCATTACGACAACATTAATTGTCAAGATGGTGGTCATCTTAACTGAATGTTAATGTGTCTGTATTGGATATTTGTACTCACAAGGCAAGCAATTTTACTGCATTTAATAGTAACGTTCAATCTTTTGCGCGAACAAGCATCATATTACAAAGATGATAGATGCGAGACATGTAACACTTATATGTCTGTTTGAAATGCTCACAGTCAAAGCAGCGTTTGTTGTTATTTTTATTCCACAAGCCGACATAGCCTACCGATTGTAATAGACACGGGAATCAATAATAAGATAGCATGTTGCTAATATCCGATGTAAACACAAGCATGTTTAATAGCGATGGGTCCGTGATGGATGGCGATGATTGTTGCGCTGTAAGCCAGTCGAGGTCCAATAGCGATCCCAGAATGCAAAGAAGCATAATGCTACACTAGTAGCTAATAAGGTGGTGTATTCTCTGATTGACGGTATAGATCAGAACATCACTTCCTAGCGCAAGGATCAGCTCTTGTATCAAGCTATTTCTGTACGCTTAGGAATGTTGTATAGCGATGTAGTTTGTTAAAAGTCGGGAAATATAACACAGGTAAGCGTGGATTATTGCACAGGTGCCAACATAATCAACGCCTGAATCACCGCGCAATTGCGTCAACCTCCTGAATTGGTATAAACAAATTGATGGCATCAATATTTTGCCACCTTGGAAAAATCCACGCTCGCAAATTAAATCCACCATCCAATTTATGAATTACGCATCGTGTTGTGCTGCCCGTTAATAGCGAGCAAACTAATCATTTGGTTTTAATCACTTATCTAAGATTCTGCTGCGGCGTAATAAGTTGTTATTGTGTTCAGAAAAAATGGCTTGGTTTTTTGCTGTTCTGTTCACGTTGCTCTCTTATATCAACTGGAGTGATTGTCCAATACTCTTATCCTCAAAGATAAGCAAGGGAGGATTTTGAAGAGGACTGAGTGATGCTAAGACGAGACTCCGGCGTATCAACGGAAACTTCCTGTTCGTGGGTTTTGAGAATATAGCATACAGATATCGAGGATAACGTCACAATAGCACGGTAAGCCGTATGAACCTACTCACATGACGCCCAACAAGGAGTGACCCATTCGGACAAAGACATTTATTGCCAGCTAGCTTTAATCAGAGCATAAGCTAAGCGCCTGCTTGCATGCTTTTGTGTATCGTGTGTACTACCTGGATGTTGATCGGGTCATTTCCGTAGTCTAACACGCCATTTACCCAAATTCTAGACAGAAAATGCTGCAGTTAACAATCAATTAGCCGGCTCTAGGCAACCAAAATACATTTACAGAAGAATTGGACATGGTTTAATGTTAAAATATTGCATGTAATGTATTCTAATCAATGCCTAACAGCAAATCATAATTCACCATATTTTTCATTTCAAGTAATACCTTCTCCTGATATAGCCACCGAATATCACATCACTTTATAACATTCTGTCACAGGCAGTTATGTCAGGCATGATTGTGTGGATAATAGAGATTGTTTGAAACATAAGTTAGAATGTTGTCGAAATGACTCGACGGTAAATTGCGAACCTAATAGTTATATATATCGCTGGAAATTGAAGATTAAATACAACTTTGCATCCACACACAAAGTAAGCGCAACTGTCAACATAGTGTTGACTGCTGCACTTAATTGGTGATTTTTTTAAATGCAAGTTACTATACCAAACCATCTATCATCCTGATAGCATTATTGACATGCCATAGCTGTAGTTTATTTAATCAAGACAACATTTTACACAGATGGATGTTGGCGTAGGGCAGTGGTGCTGTGAGTATATACATATCAATATTCCCGCCGGGCAACATAATATTGGCCGAAACATAATATTCTGAAAGATATAAAGAAAATGGGTATGGCATTTATGCTGCTGCTTTGTTAAATGGCAAATCTTGTCATATGTAGACACCGACATAGCACATTAATACAGAATCACTCCTGTATCAGACAATATAACCAGCTGTTTACACCTCGAGGAATGTAGATACTACATAGTCAGGTGACACTGACATGCTGAATGATCAGTTCAAAGCGCGAAAACATAATTAAAACCTGGTTGACATAACTCTGCATTTGTTGACTTTTTAAATTGATAGATCCTAAAATCTTAGAATATAAACAGCGCCAAATTATACCTGCAATCTATGAACAGAACTTGACCTTGAAACGAAAAAGGTTCAGTCAGTATGCGATTTCATCTGAGAATGGTTTGAACATCGTATTCATGTTTAAAAATTGTCGCTAATAAAAGAAATTCATTCTAATGATACCCCAATCAGAACTCAAATATATTCACCTCTCACCATTAATGTGTATTTTGAATATAAAGCAGAACAAAACGTTAAGAGGATTGCATTGTGTTCATACACCTATCAAGTAAGTATGCCTGGTGAAAGTAGATACATCTATGCGTGCCAACAAACGATGCAGAGCAATTTGGTTGATAAGAAATGCATCTGGTATTTGTAAGTTGAATTGAGTGGCAATGAACCAGATGCAGATAAGAGGGTACTACTTTAAAATATGTACATACGCATTGTACGCATCGCATTTATCCTTCCAATATAGCTCTAATGAGTCACATCAGGAGTCATATGCTATTTATTAATCTGTATATTTGACTAACAAATTAGATGGCACATGCCAGTTATATTCAGTCGAAAACAGACTAAATTTGGTAATCTGCTGAACTTTAGCTAATTGAACACGACACGGACGTCTCCATATTATTTTCAGCGTCCCAAATAAGAATTGATCTAATTGTAATAAGAAGTATTTTCTTATTGTTATCCCATGCAGTAACCATCTAATCAAATATGAGCTGGCTGGGATACGAGGCCACACTGACCATTGATGATCGTAATATGGAAACATCAGCGCTTGCAGTTGCTACAGGCAAGATTCCGTTGCAAAACCAAACATAATAGACTTTCATAGAGCATTCTGTTGTGAAGAACAGCAGAGTTTACTCATTTATCGTACCGGTTTGAGGTAGTAGCTCTAGCAGTTGATTATACTTCTCCAGTGAGTTGTACAGAGAAACGTCTGGCTCAGAATCCGAATTCAGTGTCATATGTTTATGGCTACATATATCATAGGCCTTTTAAGAGTTCAAGGGCTTACTCTGCTTCTTTGTCTCGCCTTGTATTTACCATTTACTTCGTTAGTATGATGATCAGGAATAGTTATGGCATCGTTCATGTTACAAGCTTGACTTAGCTGAAGCCAAAGCTGAAGCTTAAGCTGAAAAGTAAACAGAGTTTAGGTATTACTTTTCAAAAGAAGCAATAATCAATAGACAAACCACCACAAAATGCTTCCACCACTACCATCAACACCCCTCCCCTACCCCATCACCACCACTACCACCATCATCATTCATCATCACCTTAAGAGACATAACTACAAGACTCATCTAAAGATGAAACCTCTCCATAGTCTGCCTCTTGGCTTCCTCATTGTCAGCAAGTGTTCCTGGTCCATTGGTCCGGAGTTCTGCAATGGAATTCTTGAGCTGGGTAGGACTAGCTTAATATTGTTCTAGAAGGGCCTACATCATTACCTGCATAAATATGCGCTGCACATAATTTGATCTTGCTTATTTCGTAGGAATGTACAATGTGAGAAGACCTATTATTCCTACAATGATTGTGTATCTAATCAGCAAACCAAATGTAGATGAAGTTTTGTCTTTGCACAATCCCCCTTCTTGAATATGGGTAATCTGAGAGAAAACCAGGGTCTTCCATTTCTGGCCACATTCTGTAGTCTACCACTGTTGTGGTTGAAAAGTAGAGCTGCCAGACAATACCTTGAAAACAGCCGTAGAGCCATTCACAATGTGATTGATGAAATTGCAGTTTATACTGCATCATATGAGTCCATATTTAAACTACATCAAGGCTCAAATACTGCAAACAAAGAACCAAGTGAGCAGGTGCAATGTAAAATATATCAAGGCAGGGCAGAAAAACAATTTTGCGAACATAATTACATATCAAACCAACACACCTTTTATACTAATAGCGCCACATGAACCAAGTGTATTTTGGTGCAAATTTGATTACCAAGCGGCGGAAAGCATCCAGGGTAGATATGATATCGTGGAGATATCTTGATGAGGTCTTCGATTATAGCCTTGGAGAGGATGACATCTTCTAGTAAATCAATAGCTTAACTGCCTGCAGAAAATGAGTTCTATTATATATCTACTCAAATAATACCACCATTAGTCATTATTCATCAATACCGTTTTCAATGTCCAGGACAAAAGTGCAAGCTACTGTCGGACAAGCATACATCTACATATGGCTGCCCGACGGGACAAGTCTTTTTGTTAGATCTGTGGAACAGGCTTATCAAATTGACGTCGCCCGACACAGATCAACCATTGGCCAGGTCAATTTTGTCAACGGGCAAATGAAAAGTCTTGCCACTTACCCAAGCGGACAAGCGGCAGCTTGAGTTCCAGTATTGGAGAAATTTGTTCATAGGCTACCTATATGCAAATGACTTTAACTAATTGTCTATTATGGAGAATAATAGCTTGAAATCCCTTTTCCGTATATTCCACCACGGATGAAACGTCTCTCGAAAGGTAGCTTTACACCTCTGTGACCATTTTCACTTTTATTCTGTTTTTCAAATCAGGAGAGAAACATAACTAATGATTTCCAACCCGACCTTCACATAGGAAATGTAAGAACAGTATACTTAGAGATTCTTCAAAAAAACCATGGATCAAAAAAACCCTGATGCTAGCTAGCTCGCAAATAGCAACGGCATCCATGGCAAAACTTCTGTTGATATATGACGTCACAGTGCCTTCGTTTATCTTCGGTGTGTAGTCGGGGAGTTCCGGAATGTTTTGTTTGTATTTGCTTATTTCCTGATTACAGGAAATAAGAATGGCAGGTAATTGATCAGAAAATCGCGTATAATATGTTCCGAAAAATTCATATTTTACCTTATACTTGCTCTTTAATAAGGTAACTACAACTAGAGAATAGTTGATTATAGAGAGAGCGAAGGATCGATTCAGTTGATTTCGACGATAGGGTTGTAACACCCAATCTCAATGGCATGTAAAGCATTATCCGGAATAAAGACCACATATCAATAACCATTGTCATGGGCAATTCTGCAGTCATCAAAGCACAAAAGTAAACCGGAGAGAAAGACTGCTTTGTTAACCTTCTCACAATTTTCTGCAATTCATTCACTTCATGACCAGCCATATTAACAAGGACGTATTTGTATACCACGATAAGTCTCAATTAATCAATGGGCTTTAGGTCTTCCACTTTTGTATTCTTTTACTGTCAGCAATGTTATCTCACGGGACTTGGTTTGGCTACATCTAGACCTCTTCATGATTGAAATACTTCACAGTAGGCAAGAGGCGAATGATGACATGTAATAATCCTGTGCTCAGGTAGTCTTCCCCTTTTGCTGTTACACCATATTCCTTATGTGGGAGTTTTGTAATCCTCACCACTAGTGCTATGAGTATAACGGAATCCATATTTGTGTCAATCATAAGACGCATCATCACTAATGCCATAACGGAGTTTTTGAAGCTGAATCACTAATTCTGTCCAACAACTAGCTCATTTTTGTATTGGGGCCACGTAGCCTCTTGTGCTTCAATAGATGTTGTGGATATTGCATGCGCCAGCGTCGGAAAGCTACAAGTTAAAAGTACTCAGTTGTTGCGATGCATAAGCATTGCCCTCGCGATTCCTATGAATGCCATTTGCCAAATCAATTTTCTTTGGCAGTCAATACCACTTTGTATCACGGGTTTTATTATGTTTTATAATTGCGATGACCAAACCTTGCACTTAGTTCCTAAGATGCATTGTTCAGTTATTATGTGGGGCAAGACCAATAAGATAGACACATGCGGACAACCTTTTCATACGCTTCAATTCGCACATCGAGTATTGAGAAGCGGTCGTTTCCAACCCCTCTCTGGCATTAATAATGCTATGATTCCTTGTGTTAAATAATGCGCAGTAGTCCGGGGCTCATCCATTCAATATCAAACCATGCTAATACAATCATCCATAATCCAAAGAACAGTTTTCCCTTGTAAAGTTAGCGTTAGGTTGTAAGTACACCGATAATTTGTAAGTGGTAACTCTTTCTCGATGTATTGAATTATTCATGCACATATACCCCGACCAATCTGTTTCATGAAACAGAAGAATTAATAAAATACAGTGACCTTATAGAGTGAGATGTACATGGGCGTGCAGAAGCGCTGATCCTCGCGTGTCAGTAAACCACATGAGCATAGAGAAGCGTCGTGTTTCTGTCAAATCGCATCGTTGCATCCGGTTTCGTTAGATGTAAAAAAAAGGGTTGTGTCTTGTGGAGGCTACACGTATTTGGAAGATAGGGACGATTAGTATAGTTAGTAAAATACCAAAAAGGTGAAGTCCGTAATGTTGTAGTCCATTGTCAGCTGCCAAAATAAATGCTCAAACCTTCTTGTTTTTAAAGTTCAATACGCGTCATTAAAAACGGTAAATGACTTAGTCACCGCATTTTCCACTAACAATTAATATACAATGATGAAAACAATCATAGTTCAGGCTGTTGTTTTTTCAAATCATACATTGTTTTTACTATCCCTGGTGGATATTCAATAGACGTTGCTTTTCATCTCGAGCGTGATAAGTGGAACCTCCCGGGAATTTAACCTCCCAGGAATCAGGACCATTCCTTCCTGCAGTATTATGTTACTGCAGAAGTGACTGCAAGAGGACTGTATATGATCCCAGCAACCATTATGAGATGTAAACATACAGCGGTTAAAGATACAATTGGTCGAAGCTATGACCAACTATGGCTTTTTTAGCATTTTGCTGATAGCGCGCTACCCTTACTGAAATAGTATTATCCTTCAATAACTATCATTTACATTCAATTGCAATGAGCTGTAACTCCGACTTATTTGATTTGTTAAAGTTTTCAACGTCTTTCCGCATAGGCAATGGTATTGACGTTCTTATTGCAACATGTTCACACATTTACCAATTAAATGATGTTGGAGAAATTGAATTGTGCCGAGAGGGATGTCGTCAATATTACAGTTACTTCTGCGTAGCTGGGCTTCAATCGGTAATGGCCATTCAACGTGGTGGTCCCAGTTATACAACACTATTCCGGATACGCTCTTGATTATAATGCAATCGTGAACAGTCTAACGTTACTTTATATTCCATGTCGTTATTGTTATGTCAAATGGCATTTCAATGTGCAATTAACTTATGACCATGTTATCTATATCCCAGTCGCAATACACAGCATGGCATTTGGCATTAAAAGGTCTGTCTGTACCTGTCAATGGTCTTTATCATTCACTTAAATGCCAAACTTCGTCCTGCTTAATAATGGCATTGACACTGGTACTAGAATATTAGGAAGACGAATATGTTCTTATAACACTATGTATTCTATTATGAGTATGAATGATTATGTCATTATTAGCTGTCATACTGTCGTACTTGTGATGGAAATCCTGATGCTTTTGTCCATGTAAAGCCGGCTTTTATTGCCAAAGACGCATGACGCCATTGCACATATGGTAAAACAGGGTTCTGAAGTTGAATCACTATCGATATAACCCAGGCTGTGTAACTAAATCCGAATAAAATACCAGAGGTCCTCTCTAAAGTTATATGTTGTTACAAATAATAAATCCGCCAGGTTGACAAGCTTCATCCTTCTTATCCGGACGTTTACATGACGCAGAATATCCGCAGAATATCCATATGGATTTGCAAGCACGTGCTATATCATTTGTCAGACTCACAGGATGAGTGAATGACTCGCGCTTAGCTCTCACAGATAGTATGACTTATGACTTATATTTCAACGTTTGTTTTGTCTAGTCTCTACAAACATACTTACAATATTTAACACCTGTCGCTCTCACACCCTTCTGGCTGTGTAGAACTGATTTTATGCATTCTTATACGTACAGTAACGCAAATGATCACGTAAGATGATGGTCCTATCTCTCTGATAGAGTCATCATAGTTTGGAGAGGAGATGGGCGCCGCGGAACTCTATCAAACTCACAGCATGAAATGAAATGAAGAAGAAACAAAGCACACTGAACGGATATGGTCATATCTCTATGAGGTACAACGTGTAATTGTCTGTTGAAGCACGTTATGTATGCATAGGTTCGATTTGTAGCCTGCTACAGGTTAAATATTACTGCAATTTTATCAAGTGCTTGTGGTGATGTGGTTATTGAGGGGAATCCATTATTATTTGTTTTTTATGCTGAACGACAAGCATCGGATAAGGTACATGTGTAACCCCTGGCCAAATAATCCCACAATGATACACGCCTAGTTGCCGTGATTGAGAGGTGTGATCAGGGAATCATTACAACACCCCACTTCATTTGGATAGGTAATCGTTTGATATAGCTGGATGTATATTTGTCGTTCAAATCTGTAAATATTAAATTTTGCGAAATAAATAAAAACGACTTATACCATAAATGCAGTAGACTAATATAGTATACATCATCAAATTTACTTGTTAAGCTCAATCAGCTTTGGTTCAATAACTAATTAGCCACTGCCAATGCATATTATTTCATTTTTGGGCGATCAGTCGGATTAGGATTCACACAATTTCCTACTTAACACAATTAGTATGGCACAGTGTGTGCCTACTAGGCAAACAATTATTGCCAAAAACCAAACGACTAAGATCACAAGGTAACGCTTATATCGTCAGGTAAAGAGAGCGAAAATGGAGAGCCTGAAAACAGTATCGCTGTTACCTCAGTTAAGGAGATCTGACACGGAGAACTCCAAAACATTAACACTTATATCTTCAGTAAATCTGTTGTCGTATTCTAGTTGCTCCATATCGTGCCATACACAGTGTGTTTATGTACGCATCGTCCAGCATACAGCTGTTGATTTAGGGTAAACACGGACAGAGATAGATGAAGGTGATGACAATACTATCAGCTAGCCAAGGCCAGTATCCTGAGCCTTTAATCTCTGTATAAATTGTGCTGTACAGGCATGCCCGATAACGTGCATTGTCTGACCGATGGTATCAGTTTCATTATTACATTTGGGCATGGGTGCCATTGCTCTTGTCCGACATGAAACGGTAAAACCTGAATGTAAGGCTTTAAAACCGGATGTAAATAAATTTTATAGTTAGGCGAAACATCCCAGAGCGAGCACCTGCTCGGGGTATGTACATTACCTCGGCGATCATGGCGCCCATCGTATGCTTACATAGATTATGGTTAAACAGTAATACGAGCGTCATATTGTGTGTCATCAACACAACAGAAACAAATCGATATAAATATACCAAACAATCCCCATTCACGGCATTATGTCGGTATTGTGTATAACCCATGGATAATCTATCATGCGCACGAAAACATATTGCTTATACCACGAATGAAGTTATATCGATGGGATTATACCACGAATGATATATATATATATATATATATATATATATATATATATATATATATATATTATTTATATATATATATATATATATATATATATATATATATATATATATATATATATATATATATATATATATATATATATATATATATATATATATATATATATATATATATATATATATCTAATGTCTAAAAAACTGCAATGATAGCTAAACTCGACACTAGGGTTATAATATAATGTCATTTTCTTAATAGAGTTCAAGCATTCTTATTTATGTGTAGGCTGCCAGTTAGTTCCAAACAATCTGCATTTTAAGAGGTGTAATCTTGCCGACGTAAGCGTAATGTATGCACACTGAAGCTTACGTCGTGTGTTTGTTAAAGAGATGGCGAAGGAATATACAGTTACGTTTGGCTGCTTATCTCAAAGCTTTTCATCTTCGATAGTCTTTGTGGACATTCAGCTGACAAACCGCTGTTTTTCCATCTCGAGTGAAAACTACGAAGCCTCTCAGTCTTAGCTGCTCACTAAATGCTCCAAAGCGTTAGATGGTAGCGTTTACAGAATCACTTATGCAAGCTGTTCACACCTTATTGACCCTACTTAAACAAGATTATAGCCAAGAAGCTTGGTTTTTATTATGATCAAATGTATTCTCCATATTCGCTTGGTGGCTGCTTAGCATTGACGCTACATGACCGATATAATCATACGACGAAACTTGTCCCGTGCTAGACCCGTCATTTAAGGACGCTGTGCATTAAGACTGAATGACGAGTGATAACCGTGTTAGCGCAAACCCTAACACGATTTACAATCCTTCATTAATTAACAATTGCATTATTGGCACTCGCTATGCATGTATCGGGTTAAATGGGTTCATGGTGAATGCGAGCATACTACCTGAAAGAGAAACAAGGGCATAAAGTAGCATCCTCCAATAGATTGAGGCCACTGACTGATACATTTGGCCTTGGAACGTCCAGCGTTTACTTGGAGCTGCTTGATAAAGTGCAGCACCGCACAGTATCAACAACAGAATATGGAAATGACCGACCAGCGAAAGGGCATCAAGTTGCCAACGTCCCGATTCATCCTTATTGAATTGTCGGGCTCTTTTGTCGAGGTAATTTATCTCCCTACAGTGTTTACCCACTGATAATTCTATCGAGATCGGCAGGCATAAGACGCCGCAGCACTAGTGATATTACAATTTCTAGTAGATAAATCACTGCTTCCTTCAAACAGCTTGCGCATTTCGTTTTAGGTTCACATAGCCTTTCGTCAGTTATATTATCAACGGAGAAGGGTTGTAAGCTGCCATTCCTCCCCGCGGCTTTAAGAACACTTCCATTGATGTCAAAGATATTACGTGCGCCGGCTTCTGCAAGCAACGAGCACGAACTACTCAGCTGTTTAGATGCAAACTCACCTGTTTCTCTTTAGTATATACAGCAATGTATCAGTTCGTTTAGCAGTATACGAACGGTGATAACACCAGCTAATATCGATATCAACAACCCGTCACTATTTGCCAACTGTCAACCACACCAAACCAAATTCGGCCAAAGGAAATTGCAATGGGGAATTTTACATACAGATATCAATAATAAAGTCGCGATAGCACCGTAACCTACTTACATGTCACCCGTAACACCCATTCGGACAAGGACATTAATCTCCTGCTAGCTTTAATCAGAGCAGAAGGTAAGCGCCCGCTTGCAAGCTTTTGTGTATCTATTGTACTACCTAGATGTGGATCGGGTCATTCCCGTAGTGGGGTAGTTTTCCCCTGTTGGACACCAGGTATGTTATTGCCCTGGTGAGTGAGACGTGAAAGCCATAGACACTTGGTTACTTCGACATTTACAAATGTAGTTGATGTTGGGCCCTATGGCTGGTCTGTATTCAGTTCGGACCAAGCCCATCTTTAAAGAAACATTCATCAAGATAATTATAGAACCCAGACCCAATACATTGACTGCATATTTGCGTGTTTTGCCGATGAGCTCCTGTATCGGGCAATGTACCCGGCTGTTTTTTGATGACGAGGAAATTGACCGACGACAACGTATTGACCAAGCAGGCCAGGAAATACGTAACAAAGAGACTGTGAGGGTCTGCATACGTGTACCAAATAGACCAAGCAGGTCAGCAGGTACACCAAATCTCGCGTGCGTGAGGTATGTATGTCATTAACAGCAAACACAAGGACATGGATATATTTATAAGTATATGAAAGCCTCAGTAACCCAACCAAGGTCAAGGCTACTGTACAACTCTGCTTATTTAGCGAATAGTATGATAGCATAATAGCTTTCCATATCTACTTAATGTTTTAGCAATTAGTCAAAATCATTTCAAATGGTGAACCATATATTCATTAATTCATATATTCAAAGGACTGTTGGATAAACTGGTTAGGGAAATTGCCTCCTATCAGCCTCCTATCAGCCTCTATCGCTGAGAAAGTGTCAAGGTTAGATCTTATGTCAATCAATACATTTAAGTCCAAAACAGCATACTGTTTGAATAAATTGTGCGATGTGGGGTTCGTGTGGCAAGAGAGAATGGAATGACTTGCCATATTTTACAAGGGCAATGTAACTATGATACTTCAACAAAACGACACAGTTATATTCCGGCATGACAAGTGGAGCAACAGATCGTTTTAGTTTAACCATACCTGTCGTAAGGCAGTTATCCCTAAACTAAGTGGTTTATATCGTGGAGTCGATATATTCATATCCGCTGTAATGGACAATACCGACGTCAGCAATGCTACAAAACAAAACCCGCCACAAATGTTGCTTCCGTGTACCTTTTCGCCAATTATCAATTCACTTCATGACAAGCTATATGTTTCATATTTCACACTGCGTGTTCTGCAAACTAAAGAAAAAGTTCCACTTTTGTATGATATAACTTTATATATTTTATGTTAAGGCTGCACAAAGACAAATCATAATGGTTCACATTCGGAAAGAGCTAACAACAACATTTGATAATTGTGCCCAAAAGCTTTACATGCGATCCGCTTTGCTGTTGGGTCTTATTCATGATTTGCGAGTTTTATAATCCTCAATGGTTGTCATTGCCCGTATTATCCACTAAATTCACAGCAGACATCAGATGCAAGGTTCTTGTAGTTGAATTATTATTTGCTACTGACAGTTGGTCTATATTGTGTGGGGTCTACAAAGCTTTTCACTATCAGTTGTACGGCCTCCCAGAGGCTTTAAAATCATTTGGCGTGATGCTTTAGAAATTGCACGCACCAGCGTCGGAAGTATTCAGCTGTTGAGATGCAATAACATCGGCCTTAAAGTGCCTTCGAATAATATATACCGAATCGATTTCTTCGTCAATAAATACAGCTTATTATCAGTTTGCTCATGGCTATGAGATCTATGATCGCAAGAAGCCATCACAATCCGCCCGACACCAAACACATGGTGCATGGCCATCGACAATAGCATTGACTATAACATTCAGGCACCAATTTCTAGACTCACGATAGTTCTGAAACCTGGATGGATATATTCAAGTGACCCATTCGGACGTTAGTAACTTGTATGCCTTAATCAGAGCAGAATATATGCAAACGTGTGTTAGCTTTGGAGATTTGGCATCAGTTAATAACTTTGTGGTGCACATCGACCTTCATTTAGACTCAAGACGAGGAATTCATAGACGCAGTTCATGAACTGTGACATGTGTGTACCTGAGGCACCCAGAATGTTTTCAATCCTTCTTATCATAACCGAAACATATTCTGCCCATTGGTTCTCAGAGTTGATATGGCATTAATATTGCATCTCCTTTGGTGATTAGTAATACTTGCTCCTGATTTATTCAATGTAATATCACATCATTATTACGTCACATAACACAACAGGTGGCTTGATCATGCATGCAATAGTTGGTTGCTGAGAATTGTTAAATTTTCCAGTAGAATATTGACGGAGTGAATCTTTTACAAATGAGTGCAATCCAATATTGCGAATGCAGTGGGTAATTATCCAGCGGAAGAATCGTAGGTTGGTGTTACTGTATTGAGTATATTGTTCGAATCCTGCGATGCAGCGATCCATACAACAGTGTCTAAATAATATGTTTTTTCTAACCAAATACAGTTGAATAACTATGGTGTTCTGTGCTTCAGAATTAAATGCAAACTGACGAGCAACTGACGAATTCTAAACCACAAACAACGTGCGGTAAAGGTGGAATGCGAATCCCACGTAACCGTGAGTTGATGCCCAGATATAGTGCAGTTAGTAAGTGGATCACATAACAATATGTTATTGTCACTCTCAACACTTATTGTTTGACAACCCTAACAGTATCTGATGTAATTTAATGAAATAGTATATGCAGTAAATCCTGTGCAAATTTAAAGGAAGAGATGGAGGATATAATATGTGAACTGCTAAGCTGATGATTTAACTGAGATATACATGTGAAGTACTATCCTGACTCAGGCGATATGTGCCAGAACATTTTCTGATGCTAACCTTCCTTGACTATTTGTTATCATGATATACAGATAAAAGCTCGTGCTTCTGTTTAAGCATTTATCAACACAATATGGCGGTGCTGGTACTGAGACGATATGACCAAGGTACGATGTTTGCGAAGATACATTTTGGGAAACTAAGGGTGGTGTTGTTATTACTTACCGAACAGTATTCTTGATGCTTGGGGCAAAGAAATGGCTGAAACTTTCCGTTTTTGGAAGTTGAGTAATGAGCATGCCACCCAAAAACACCGGGTTAGCGTTATCCTTTTTGCAGCACCCTTTGTATTGTTAACATAGTGAAGGGGGAGCGAACGGGATAACCAATAGCAACATCTGTACTAAGGTATAATCAAATCAAAAAAAAAGCAGAGGACTGTGACTGGTCATCAATCAGAATGGGAAACATCGACCTAGAAAGCACCCACAATATAAATGACAGGACTCAAGGTCCAATATCATGACAGCGTGATACATGGGCTGCACCATTACTTCCGGCCATGTGGATGAGCACGCGTATCAGACAATCTACCCAGCTGTTGTCACCTTGAGGAAAGTCATGTACCACCCAGCGGACGGAGATAGCACACAGTCAGGTGATAACACACACTTATTGATTGATTGCTTAGGCGCGATAGCAGACCAACACTTCTTTGTCATGACACTTTGTTCAGCTGTATTTTTGGCGTTTGATACATCATATGCGATTAGTCTGACACTAGGATTGCCATGAAACGACTTTTTATCATGAAAGATTATAAAATGGCTAACATTCCAATCTGGTCTTTATCTGGCACTTGGCATTTGTATTTTTTTTTCATTCAATGAGACAACCGGGGAATTTTAATTTCATTCAAGCATAAACTCAATATAAACTATTACCAGGTTGTCGTTTGCTCAATGTAATACGGTAAATATGCACAATGAAATGCCGTTCCTCTCCCCTTAATTCACAACATTGGTTAACACTATATCAATCAATCAATGAGCTGAATGGAATATTTGCTTCCTTATACATGCCATACATTGGTACATTGTTCTTGTAATGACGATTGATTGCTGGGCTGCAGAAATAATTTTACAACAACATTTATCTGCGTTCTTAAAGGTAACATGGCGTCACAGCACACAACAGTTTTTGTGATGTTCAAAGTTTGTCGTGGAAAGGTGTGGTACGGGGCGGAAGTCAACATTAACACAACTAACGTGTAGGCCAATGAGACTCTCTCTTAACTCGATTAGTTTACCTGCTTAAGTAATAGCAATACGATTCATACACCTAACATGGGTATTGTAGCTCTCTGGGTGTTCCATTGATAATGACGCTATCTGCTTCTGTGGTTATTGCTTATTGTTAGTCAATCTCAACAGTGATTGACAGGAAGACTATCGGCTGATAAATGCTTGTCAAATGCGCATATGTTGCTGTATGATTAAGTGCCACCAGAGTACTGGACCGATATGACGGCGTGAAGGTCGGGGCAAAGAATGCCAGTACGAATTAACTTTTTAAATCTTGCACTCGAGCTAATGTATCGTAGCTGCTGGACGGTGTGATACCGCTGAAAGAATAGCATTAAAAACCAATGTTTTTGAAATAATGATTTTCTTTTATATCATCATTTGCAATTATTACCTTTTGTCAAGCTTTTAATCTTCATGTATCGTTCTCTCGGGTACGGATGATCACAAGCAAATGAAAAATACATGCGTTGTAATATGCTTTTTGTGAACATTATGTGTAACTCAATGCGACGGTAATTTGATGGTCAAGGTTTTGTCGTTGCCACTCATGACCGCATGACGATGGATGGCAATGGCAAAAGAAGTGTAAAGTCCATACGCTCAATTTACGTTAAAAGCCAGCTGCTTGTGGAGCATCTAGAGCCGCGTTTTCAAGCCAACTTTGTAACGGTTATGAAGAGAAATATGTGTAACAATATTGCTGAATAAAAGTTAATTAAGAAAAGTAATAGCACGTGGATGAATAAGATCATGGTAATTTTGACAAAATCTCATTGTATGCATTGTATTGTATTATCGACGATCAAAGCGGTCTGTTGAACGATGATAACACAATAACAGGTCAGCAGGTTCTACAACCCATCAAATTACCTGAATTGATGTGTGATTTTTAGCGTCGTAGGTATGATGTCAAAATTTACGGCTGACTATTATTTAATGTAGCAGCAAAATCAGCTCCATCATGCGTTTCGGCTCATGGGCCCGTGTTGATGACTGTACGATGAGTACAAATATTGATGCGCTGAAAAAGCAAATAATTCAATCAATCCTAACTCACCTACACGATCACAGTATGTAGGATTGGTAGAAGGGTTTCAGTATGTCAGTCCGTATCTATGATACCAGAGCAGCATTGAGACAACATTAATCGTCAAGATGGTGGTCATCTAAACTGAATGCTAATGTGTCTGTTTTGGATATATATACTCCCAAGGCATTCAATATTATTGCATTTAATGGTAACGTTCAATCCTTTTGCGCGAACAAGTCTTAAATTACAAAGGGGAGAGATACGAGACACGAAACGCTTATGTTTCTGTTTGAAATGCTCACTGTCAAAGCAGCATAGGTCTTATTGGACTATGCGCCATAACTGATCAATAGAACAGAAAAATATCCAATTATGGTGATTTTGTTTGGTTCTTATATGCTGATAAACTGATTATATAATGATTAGATAAAAACAGTAGTTGGTACTATTGCTATTATCACGTGGCTTAGGGAACCATAGGACAACATGGAAGCATGTCATGCATCCGTTCACTATCATAGATAGTGATATATTTGAAATTGCTTAGACTGAGCAAAATGTAGTCGCATATTGCATCAGATACTACGCACTGTTGGAGATATGTTTCTGTTATCACATTTATATTCAATATTTCATTTGGATATTTAGAAATTAATAAGCATTCGTGCATCGTTGTACGGCAAAATGAATACACAAAATTTGATTTGTAGTCGTCTCAAAGTAATTGTGAGGACACTGCAGCGTTTGTTGTTATTCTTATTCCACAAGCCGCCATAGCTTACCAGTTGAAATAGACGCGGGGGGGGGCTAATAATAATATAGCATGATGCTGATATCCAATAAAAACACAGGCCTGTTTAATAGCGATGGGTCCGTGATGGATGGCGATGATTGCCGCGTTGTCAGCCAATCGATGTCCGATAGCGATCCCATGATGCAACAGTTGGATAATGCGGCACTAGTATATTTCGTGTATTCTCCGAATGATGGCGAAGATCAGAACATCACTACTTGGCGCGAGGATCAGTTCTTGTATCAGGCGATAGGTCATGCTATTTATGTACGCTTAGGACTGTTATAGCGATGCATATTGTGAAGAGTCGGGTAATATAACACTGGTAAGCGTGGATTATTGCACAGGTACCAACAGAATCAACGATTGAATCACTCGGGCAATTGCGTCAATCTCCTGAATGGCTGTCAAACATTTGTTGGCATCAATATTTTCCACATTGAAAAAAATGAACGATCGCAAATTAAAACCACTATCTTATTCATGAATTAAGGTCTGTGTTGTGCTGCCCGTCAATTGGTTTTAATCACTTCTCAAAAATTCTGTGTTCACAAATGGCTGATTCATAATCGCTGGCAGTAATAATGACGACGACATCAATGCTCCAAAGCCAAACCAGAAACAAGGGTTGTTTTATGTGCTTTTCTACCTTTCATTTACATGGTGCCGTTCCTTAATTACATTCAACCCATGTCATATTTTTCATATTAACAAGTGAGATTTCTGTACACCAACGATATACTCGTTCTTTCAACGACTTTAATATTTTACACCTTTGTATTATGCAAATGTTATTGCTACATAAAGACTTCCTGGATATTACTTCACATTAGACAAGGGGCTAATGATGCAGAAAATGTTGCCGCAAAGCAACTCAACCTACCCCCCTTCCTGCAGCACCTATTCACGATGCGTTAATTTTATAATCATCACTTTACGTCATGCCTAGAATCATTCGCTTATGTAGCTTTAAATCCTTCCCGCGGCTTTAAGAGTATTTCTAATGATGTAATGAATATTGCATTCGCCGGCATCATTAAGCTACAAAGTCGAACTGCTCAGCGGTTGAGACGCAAACTCATCGCCGCTTCATGCCTACGAATGATATATCCCATATTCGACCATAGAAATTGCATTGGAGAATAACGAATAACATTGATGATAACGTCACAATAGCACCGTAAGTGGCATCAATATACTTACATTACGCCCAACGATTTGCGACCCATTTGGAAAATGACATTTATTGCCAGTTAGCTTTAATCAGAGCAGAGGCTAAGCACCTGATTGCAAGCTTAGGTATATCGTGTGTACTACCTGGATGTTGACCGGGTCATTTCCGTAGTCTATCATGACATTTGCTCAAATTCTAGACTGAAAATGTTGCAGTTTATAATCAATAAGCCTGCTCAAGGCAAGCAAAGTACTCTTACTCGTAAGCATGACTGAAACATCAAAAATCCCATATCTGATTTTGCAATTTACATTTACAGGAGAATTGAGTATGGTTCAACGTTACAAGGTGCATGAAACGTATTCTTATCAATGCCTTGTAACAATGCATAATGCACAATATATTTCACTTCAAGTAATCCCAGCTCCTGATTAGCCACCGAATATCACATAATTACTTGATAATATTCTATCACAGGCAGTTTTGTCAGGTATGCATTTATGGGTCATAGAGATTGTTTGAAATATAATGTAGAATGCGGTCGAAATGACGGAACATTACAAACCTAATATATCAATGAAATGGCTGCATATTGCTTTGATAACGGCACTCTGTTTGTGGTAGTGGATTAATTATTCCTTTAATTACTTAGGGGATTGTTTTGTTCACAAGCACCAAGCTATGTGAAGCTGAGGTAGGAGAACAATATGGTCAACCATACAGGTTATGCAACACGTGTCTGTTTTTGATCAAACTGAATTGATATTTTAAGGTACAGAAGCAAACAGTAGCATTGATATGGCTGTAGTTTCAGATCGCCAACCTTTTGCCAACGGGTAATAGAGCTTTCTTCGTTTCTACACGCTTAGAAATAAACATATTTAAACATGTCCTCGCCACGGTTCAGATACACGAAGTTTTTATTTATTGCTGACGTTTGGCTTGAAATTGAAGATTAAATAAAATTTTGCATCTACTCACCAAGCAGGCGCAATTGTCAACATAGCATGGACTGCTGCACTTAATTGGTGATTTATTAAATGCAATTTATAACACCAAACCATCTGACATCCTGATAGCATTATTGACATGCCAAAGCTGTTGTTTAGCTGATAAAGACACAATTTTACACGGTTGAATTTTGGCGTAGGGCTGTGGTGCTGAGAGCATATAAATAAAATTCCCGCCGTGCAATATAACATTGGCCTAAACATAATATTCTGCAGAAATGGAGAAAAGAATTTTGGGTATGGCATTTGTGATGCTGCTTTGTTAAATGTGAAGCGGAAATGATACCAACTTGCATTCTAAGACATTCACAAATCTTGTTATATGTAGACTCTGAACAGTCTGTGATCGGTGTGGAAGACACTGAACTAGCAAATTGATAAAGAAACAACTCTGTATCGGCAATATACCTAGCTGTTTACACATCGAGGAATGTTTCGTGGCGCCGTGTGGAAGTGGACAGTACATAGTCAGGTGATAACACAGACATGCTGATTGATCAGTTCACGGCGCGAAAACATAATCAACACCTGGTTGAAATAACTCTGTATTCAGGGGCGTTGTCGTCGTGGATTGAAAACATATGCATTCGGTATGAAACCAAAATAACAATTAAACGATTTGTTGCCTTTTTAGATGATAGATCTGAAAAGATTAGAATATAAAGAGCGCCAAATGGCACCTGCCATCTATGAACAGAACATGACCTTAAAAACCAAAAAAGGGTTCAGTCAGGTTTATAGATTTTCGATACAAACCAGATTAATTCATTCTACTGGTTCCTCAATCAGACATTATCAGGCATCATTGATGTGTATTACGAATACAAATTAGAACAAGACGTTTAAGTGGATTGCTTGTTACAGCGGCAAGTAAGTAAGCCTGGTGGTGATAACTAAGGCCATATCATCTTGGTGCCTACTTGGGAATGAGTAAAGTAGACAAATCAATGCGTGCCCACCAACGATGCAGAGCAATTTGGTTTACACCAAATGCACCCGATATTCGTAAGTTGAATTGAGTGGTGCTGACCAAGGTGCAGGTAAGAGGGAACTTCTTTCAAATATGTACATATGCAATGTATGCATCGCATTTATCTTTCTACAAATGCAATATTGCTGCAATGTTATCTATCAATCAGTATATTTATCTAACCAATTAGATTGCCCTCTAGGAATCGGGCAACATGCAAATTATATTCAGTCATCAAAGACTAAATGTAGACATCGACTGAACTTTGGATGATTGAACACGACACGTTCCGTCTTCAAATTATTTGCAGCATCCCAAATAAGAACTGATCTTATGGTAATAATGTTGTCTTTTCTTAATGTTACCCCAGGCGGTAACCATCGAATCAAATATGAGGTGGCTTGGGTAAGACAAATGACGATTGAAATTCAGAAACATCAGTGATTACGGTTGCTACAGACAGGATTCCGTGGCAAGACCAAACATAATAGTCTTCTATAGAGCAAACTGTTGTGAGGAATAGAAATGATTACTCGCTTATCGTACCGGTGACAATCAAGCACATGCAAACAACTCATTATTATCTGTCAGTCAGCCAAGTAATACAATGCCGTAAAACTCTTCATTTTACCCAAATGTGTCTGTTACCCGGAGACGATCAAGTTGAGATATCCAATAGTCCTTGTGAATAAAGGGTCTACATTGACATATGTTAGTGTTTGTGGCAGGTCAAGCATAAATTGCATCACGTTTTTCAGTCTTTGGCCCGATATAAATCATTTTACGATATGACCTTATTGGCGTAGACTTAATCAAAACAGATCATGGTAGACAGTTTTCAGGTAACTATGACACATAATTTGCACTGGCATTCGTGCATCAGTGGAATACAGCGGCTTGCTTCTCAATGTCCCGAACTAGAGATGATCTGTCCCTGATGTTTCACTAGTGGAGAGTTTTTTTCAGCAAGGATATTTTATCAGTTAACGTGTAGTCATATTATAGTGACCGTCATGTAAGCCCTTTAATCCATTCGGTGATCTTTAGCTAGGCAGGGACAATGTCAGTACTAGAGGTCGACTGCGTTTTTCTTGCAATGACACAATAACAGGATCTACTGCTACTTTGTGTTTAATTTACTTGGTTGAGCTAACGACTGATTGCTCTCACTCCCTAGAGTGGAATGGCCTGTTTGTTGCCATGCACTCACTCAGTGGCTGTTTTGCGTGTTTCGGCTCATGGAGCCTGTAGAAACACGGTAAGATGAGCACAAATATTGTATAAGCAAACTATAGTAATCAATCACAATAATCATCCATCTGAACGAGCATAGTGTGTATGCTTTATAGACGGGTTTCAGAATGGCACTCAATGTTACGGATATAATCTTTCAATTTGATTATGACATCGAATGATCAGGGCCAATAGTGCATAGGACTGACTGCAGCATACCAATGTTACACCAAAAGCCCAGTTCAAAATTCAATAATTGTGATGGTGACTTTTTTCGCGTTCTGATAAAAAGCATGGTTATGCATGGTGGTGCCATTTGAGCGATAGCATCTTAAACTCCAATGTATCTTCGTCATCAACCACAACGGTGCGATATGACGTTAGATGCTAAAAGGGAGTTTCAACCCCAATATTTACCATTTATTTAGTACGTATTATGATCAGGAATAGTTATGTCATTGTGCATGTTGCAAGTTTGACTTAGCTGAAGCCAAAGCTAAAAAGTAAAGAGAGTTTAAAGCAAATCTTATTAGACCAACCACCACAAAATGCTTCCACCGCCACCATGAACACCCCTTCCCTACCCCATCACCACCACTACCACCATCATCATTCATCATCACCTTAAGAGACATTACCACAGACTTATCTAGAGATGAAACCTCACCATATGCTGCCTCTCGGCTTACCCCTTGTTAGGGAAGTCAAACATTTCAGCAAGTGCTCCTGGTCCATTTGCCTGGAGTTCGGCAATGGGATTCTTAAGCTGGCTGGGACGTGCTGAGTATTGTCAAGTAGAGTCTGCATCATTCCCTGCATACACATACACTGACTTAATTTTATCTTGTTAACTTCACATAAATGTACAATGGGAGAAGACCGATTATTCCTACAATGATGGTGTATCTTATGAGCAAACCAAATGTAGATACAGTTTTGACTTTGCACACTCCCCCGTCTTGAATATGGGAAATCTGGGAGAAAACCGAGGTCTTCTGTTTCGGGTCACAGCCTGTCAATTTGATTGATAGAGGTGCAAGTTAAATGTATCATAATTGTCCATATTTATATACATTAATACTCAAATACTACAAACAAAGAACTGAGTGAACAGGTGAGGTGTAATGTAAAATACATAAATGCAGGACAGGGTGCACAAACAAAGCAAACCAACACACCTTGCATACTGACCAAGCCACATGAAAACAGTTTGTTTTGGTGCAAATGGGATATCCAAGCTATGGAAAGCCTCCGGGGTAGATGTTTGATATAGTAGAGACATGTTAAAGAGGTATGTTATTGTTGTCTGTACAAAAACAGTTCTATTATATATCTACTAAAATAATACCACCATCGGTCCTTATTTATCAATACCGTTTCCAATGACTAGGACAAGTGCAAGCTACTGTCGAACAACCATACATCTACATATGGCTGACCGACGGGACAAGTCTATATGTTAGATCTGTGGAATAGCCTTATCAAATTGACGCTACCCAACATGGATCATTACCAACAATGTCAATTTTGTCAACGGGCAAATGCAAAGTCTGACCACTTAACCAAGCGAACAAGTCGCAAGAGTTCCAGTACCGGAAAAAAAATCATAGGCTACCGATATGCAAATGACTAATTGTCTACTAGCTTGAAATCCTTTTTCCATATATTCCACCACAGATAAAGCGTCTCTCGAAAGGCAAGTTTTTACCGCTGCGACCATTTTTCACTATTATTGTGTTTTCCAAATCAGCACAGAAACATTACTAATGAATTCTAACCCTTAAGGAAATGTCAGAATCTGTATAATCACAGATTCTTAAGAAACAAACACTGATCAGCAAACACTGATGAGTGCCTGTAAATAACGATTATTTAGTACGACAGCTAAATAGCAAAATGAAAAGGCGTCCGTGGCAACATTTTCTGGTTACATGTGAAGTCACAGCACCTTCGTTTATCTTGGGCGTGTGGATGGGAAGTCCCGGAATGTGTTGTTTGTTTTTGCTTACGTCCTGTTTACTTGCGTCGGATCGAAAAAAGAGAGGCAAGTAATTGATAAGAAAATCGTGTACAATATGATCCCATATTTTAGCCTATAAATGCCCTTTAACAAGGTTACTACAACGAGAGAATAGTTGATTATAGAGTGAGCAAGGAATCGATTCAGTTTATTCCGACTGTAGGGTTGTAATCCCCAATCCAAATGGTATCTAAAGCTTTATCCGGAATAAAGCCCATATTTCAATAGCCGCTGTCATGGGCAATTCTGCAGTCAACAAAGCACAAAAGGCAAACCGGAAGCAAAGAATGCTTTGTTAACCTTCTCACAATGTTCTGCAATTCATTCACTTCAGGACAAGCCATATATTAACATGGACGTTTTGATATACCACGATAAGTCTCGATAAAACAATGTCTTCCACATTTGTATAATATAACAGTCGGCAATGTCATCTCGCGGGACTTGGTTTGGCTACATCATGACCTCTTCATGATGGAAATACATTAGGCAAGAGGCGAATGATGACATGTAATAATCCTGTGCTCAGGCAGTCTTCCCTCTTTGCTGTTGCACCATATTCCTTATGTGGGAGTTTTGTAATCCTCAACACTAGCCCATGGGTATTGCGGGATCCATAATTGTGTCAATCATAAGACACATTACCACTAATGGCATAACGGAGTTCTTGAAGCTGAATCATAATTCAGCCCCATTTTTGTGTTGGTGCCACGTAGCGTCTTTCCGCTAGCTCATTTAATGATTCCCATGCAGTAATGCGGTAAACTGTAAGGCCTGTCCGTGGCTTTGAGAGTGCTTCAATAGATGTTGCGGATATTGCATGCCCCAGCGTCGGCAAGCTACAAGGTCAAAGCACTCAGTTGTTGCGATGCAAAAGCTTTGCCCTCGCGATTCCTATGAATGTCCTATGCCAAATCTATTTTCTTTTGCAGCCAATACCGCTTTGTATCAAGGGTTTTGTTCAATTTTATGATAGCGATGACAAAAGCTTTCGCTTAGTTAAGATGCATTGTTCAAAGCTATGTGGGGCGACAACGCTAACATCAACACATTCAGATAACCTTATCATGCGCTTCAATTCGCACATCGGATATGGATTTTATGACAGCCATGTTAAGCATTCAACTCCTCTCTGGGATTGGTAATGGTATGATTCCTTGCATTAAATACTATCCGATTAATGATCAATTAAATTGGCGAATTGATTGATTGTAAATATCAAATCATCCTAATACAATCATCCATGATGCACAGAGCAGTTTTTACTTGTAAAGTTAGTGTACAGATAATATATGAGTGGTCACTCTTTCTCTATGTATTGAATTATTTTTGCAAATATACTTCGACCAATCTGTTTCATGAAACAGAAAGGTTAATAAACCACGTTGACTTTATAGAGCGAGTTGTACATGGGTGTACAGAAGCGCCGATCCTCGCGTGTCAGTAATAAAATGCTGACGTATGTTCCATTGTCCTTCAGTCGTGATTCTTTTTTATCATGTCACAGACTACCTGGCAACACAGACTACCTGGCAACACAGACTACCTGGCAACACAGACTACCTGGCAACACAGCATTGTTGCAACCCAACAATACGTTGATAGACTGGTAGAATGGAGCCTTGGGAATGTCGTCATAAACCACATGAGTATAAAGATGCGTCGTGTTTCTGTCCATCCGGTTTCTTTAGATGTTGGAGGTTACATCAAACTAGCAATAAGCAAACAAAAAGGGTTTGGTAGCGACATGTGTCTTGTGGAGGCCGTACGTATTCGGAAGATCCGTACGGTTAGCATGGTGAATAAGAAACCAATAAGGTGAAGTCCGTAATGATGTAGTCCTTTGTCAGCTGCCAGAATAAATGCTGCTACCTATTTGTCTGTTCAATACACGTCATTACAAACGGTTAATGACATAGTCACCACATTTTCTACCATGAGTATACAATGATGAAAACTATTATAGTTCAGGCTGTTGCTATTTCAAATAATTTATCATTTTTGCGATACCTGGCGATTATTCTTCAGACATTGCTTTTTATCTCGAGCGTGATAAGTGGAACATCCAAGGAATGAAAACAGGGCTTCTCCTCGCGCCTAACAAAATGCACGAATCAGGTCCACACCATCCCTGCAGAATTATGTCATAGCGTTGCATGCCGACTATACATATACCGACTATACATATACCGTATTCACATATACCCACTATACATATACCGACCATACATTTACCGACTTTACTTATACCGACTTAATATATACCCACTATACATATACGAACTATCCATATACCGACTATACATATACCCAATATGCATATACCCACAATACATATACCGACTATACATATATCCACTATACATATACCGGCTATACATATACCTACTACACATATAACGACAATACAGATACCGACTATATATATACCCTCTATACACATACCGACTATACATATACCGACCATATATAAACCCTCTTTGCACATAACAACTACATATATACCGACCATACATATACTGACTATACATACAGCGGTTATACATATACCGACCATACACATATCTACTATCCATATACCCACTATACATATACCCACTATACATATACCGACTATAATATGCCAAATAATCATATACCGAAAATGCATATACCGACTATGCATATACCGACTATACATATGTCGACTATACATATCCCGCCTACACATATACCACTATACAGTTACCGACTATATACATACCCTCTATACATTAAACGACTAAACGTATACCCACTTTACATATACCCACTATACATATACCGACTATAAATATACCCACTATACATATATCGACTATACATATACCGAATATACATATGCTGACTATACATATAGCGGTTATACATATATTGACTATACATATACCCGCTATACATATACCCACTTTACATATACCGACTATACATATACCGACCATATATAAACCCACTTTACAAATAACAACTACATATATACCGACCATACATATACCGACTATACATATACCGAATATGCATATACCGATTATACATATAGCGGTTATACATTACGGATCTTACATATACCCACTATACATATACCCACAAAACATAAACCGACTATACATATACCGACTATACATATACTTACTATTCCTATACCGACTATATACATATACAGACTATACATATACTATATATATACATACGACTATACTACATACATACATACTATACATACGACTATATAATACACTATGCATATACCGACTATTCCTATACCGACTATATAAATACCCACAACACATATACCGAATTTTTATGTACCCACTATACATATCCCGACTATACATGTACCCACTATATATATACCCACTAAAAATATACACGAAATACATATAACCACTATTCATATACCGACTATACATATACCGACTTTACATGTACTGACTATACATATACCGACTACACATATAACGACTATACAGATACCGACTATATATATTCCATCTATACATAAACCGACTATACGTATACCCACTTTACATATACCGACTATACATATACCGACCATACATGAACCCACTTTACACATAACAACTACACATATACCGATCATACATACACTGACTATACATATACCGAATATGCATATACTGACTATACATACAGCGGTTATACATATACCGACCATACATATATCTACTATCCATATGCCCCCTATACATATACCGACTATACATATACCGACTATACATATACGACTAAACAGGTACCGACTATATATATACCCTCTATACATTAACCGACTATACGTATATCCACTTTACATATACCCACTATACATATACCCACTACACATACCCCAATATTCATATACCGACAATACATATACCGACTATACATATACCCATTATACATATACCGACTATGCATATACCCACTACACATATTCCGACTATACACATATCCGCTATGCATATACCGACTACACATATGCCGATTATTCATATACAGACCATATATATACCGACAATACATAAACCCTAGATATATATACCGACTACACATATACCCACTATACATATACCAACTATACATGCACCAACTATACATATACCGACTATGCATGTGCCGAATATTCATTTACCGACTATCCATATACCAACTATACATATACTGACTATACATATACCGACTATACATACAACGACTATACAGATACCGACTATATATATAACCACTATACATAAACCGACTATACGTATACCCACTTTACATATACCGACTATACATATACCGACCATACATAAACCCACTTTGCACATAACAACTACACATATACCGACCATACATTTACCGATTATACATATACCGAATATACATATACTGACTATACATAAAGCGGTTATTCATATACCGACCATACATATATCTACTATACATATACCCTGAACTGAATATGTGCATGGATATCCGGAACATGTACATGTATATAGGGAATATGTACATGTATATACGGAATATGTTCATGTATATTCGGAATATGTACATGTATGCGGAATATGCACATGTATATATGAAATATGCACATGTATATATGGAATATGTATTTTTCATGGGATAGAAGCTACATGGCACCAACACAAAAATGAGCTAGATGTTGGATAGAATTAGTGATTCAGCTTCGAGAACTTTGTTATGCCATTAGTGGTGATGCGTCTTATGTTTGTAACAAATATGGATCCCGCAATACCCATAGCTCTTGTGGTGAGGATTACAAATCTCAAACATAAGGAATATGGTGCAACAGCAAAGAGCGAAGACTGCCTGAGCACAGGATTATTACATGTCATCATTCGCCTCTTGCCTAATGAGAAGTATTTCAATCATGAATAGATCTTGATGTAGCCAAACCAAGTCACGCGAGATAACATTGCTGACTGTTATGTTATACAATTGTGGAAGACATAAAGGCCATTGATAGATCGAGACTCATCGTGGTATATGAAAACGTCTATTTTGATATGGCTTGTCATGCAGTGAATGGATTGCAGAAAATTTTGAGAAGTTTAAGAAAGCATTCTTTGTTTGCGGTATGCCTTTTATGCTTTGCTGACCGCAGAATTGTCCATGATAATGGTTATTGATTTGTGGGCTTTATTCTGGATAATGCTTTGCATACCATTGGGACACTTTCCAGATATTCCCGATCATACGACGACGATAAGCGAAGGCGCTGTGACGTCATATGTCACCAGAAAATGTCGCCACGGACGCCGTTTCTATTTGCGATCTAGCTGTCGTGCTAATTAATCGTTATTTACAGGCACTCATCAGTGTTTGCTGTTCAGTGTTTGTTTCGTAAGAATCTGTAAGTATACTGTTTTATGGCATTGTATTTCTCGGATGACTGATAGATTATATTGTGCTGTTTGCATGTGCTTTCACCGGTACAATAAGCGAGTAAACTTTTCTATTCCTCACAACAGAATGCTCTAAGAAAGTCTAATATATTTGGTCTTGCAACGGAATCTTGTCTGTAGGAACGCTAAGCACCGATGTTACCATATTACGATCATCAATGATTTGATTTTATTGTTACCGCATAGAGTAACAATACGAAAAGACTATATTATAACCTTTAGATCAGTTTTTATTTGTTATTCTGAAAATAATATGGAGACGCGAACTTGTCGTGTTCAATCAGCCAAAGTTCAGTAGATTACCACGTTTGGTCTGCTGTGTGACTGAACATTACTTGCATGGTGAGCTATTCATACATAGACAGGCATCCAATAGGTTAGTCAATTATACATATTAATAAATAGCATATGACTCCTTATTTCATGACACATTGCAGCTATATTGCTGTTATGGAAATGTATATGCGATGCATAAAATGTGTATGTGCATATTTTAAAGTACACATTAATGATGCAAGGTGGCAATATTTGAGGTGTCTTATTGGGGAATCAGTAGAATGAATTAATCTGGTTTGTACCGACAATCTATAAACATGAATAAATGGTATTATTGCTAAGGATGTTCAAACTATTCTATGATGAAATCGTTTACTGACTGAACCCTTTTCGTTTTAATGTCATGTTCTGTTCAAAGATTCTAAACTTCATATATATCAATCTAAAAAGTCACCAAATCGTTTAATTGTTATTTTGCTTTCATACCGATTGCATATGTTTCCAATCCACGCAGACAACGTTATGTGAACCAGGTGTTGATTATATTTTCGCGTTGTGAACTGATCAATCAGCATGTCTGTGTTACCACATGACTATGTACTATCTACTTCCACAGAGCGCTACGAGACATTCCTGGGGATGTAAACAGCTTGGTATATTGCCTGATACAGGAGTGCTTCTTTATTAAGGTGCTAGGTCAGTGTCTCCCACAACGATTACAGACTACAGATGACAAGATTTGTGAATGTCTGAGAATGCAAGCTGGTATCATTTTCCGCCTCCCCTTTAACAAAGAAGCAGCAAAAATTCCATACCCGTTATCCTTTTCTCCATTTCTGCAGAATATTATGTTTCGGCCAATATAAATGGCGGTTTAATGATATTTATATACTCACAACACCACTGCCCTACGTCAAAATTCATCCATGTAAAATGTTGTCTTGATCAAATGTGATACACTACAGCTGTGCCATGTCAATAATGTTATCTGGATGTCAGATGGTTTGGTATGGTAAATTGCATTTAACAAATTACCAATTAAATAGACTCTGTTTGGGTTAATGGTATGTATTATTGCATTTAACTATCTCTACAAAGCCCTAATTGTCTTTCCGTCTAGGGCGACAATAATATGTTGCGTTATCCGTTTAATCACCCGTGACCCTCCATTAACTCAGACGTGATATTTACATAGCTAAAGGAATCCAACATTTAACATAACCAGTTTGAGATTTAGCATTCTTTCGTGATTGTGAGTTCGAATTAAGTTCTGAATCACGGCACAACACAATCCCCTAGGTCAAACGGAATAATTAATCCACTATCACCAAGAGAGTGCCGTTATCAAAGCAATGTGCAGTCATTTCACTTGATATATAAAACTATTAGGTGCGCAATTTTCCGCCGAATCTTTCCGACGACATTCTATATTATATGTCAAACAATTTCTATGATCCACAAATGCATGCCTAACAAAACTGCCTGTGTTAGAATGTGATCAAGTAATGATGTGATATTCGGTGGCTTTATCAGGAGCAGATATTACTTGAAACCAAATAAAATGCATGGTGCATTACGCATTGCTGTTAGACATTGATTAGAATACATTACATGCACCTTTTAACGTTGAACCATATCAGCAAATCAGCTACGCGAGTTCAGATGCATAGTATATTTTAGTTATACTCAGAAGTTTGGCTGCATCGAGCCGTCTAATCGATTGTAAACTGCAGCATTTTCTGTCTAGAATTTGGGTAAATGTCGTGATAGACTAGGGAAATGACCCGATCAACATCCAGGTAGTACAGACTATACGCAAAAGCATGCAATGCAATATCCCTTACATCATTAGAAGTACTCTTAAAGCCGCTGGGAGGACTTACAGCTCACAACACTTCTCCGTTGATAACATAACTGTTACGGGGTCGAACGCAAAGCAAAATAAGCAAGTTGAAAGCAAGTAATTATTTATTAACAAGAACCCCGTTATATCATTAGCAGTGGCTTCTTATGCCTGTCATCAATGCAGAGAAAAATACAGCAAATTATCCAAGGCATCACGTACAATGAGCATTATAAACCAACGCATCGTTAATAGGCGCTGCAGGAAAGGGGGTAGGTTGTGTTGGTTTGGGGCACCATTTTCGTTATTATTGGCCACTTGTCTAATGCGAAGTATGATTCAGGAAGTCTTTATGTAGCAATAACATTTGCATCACTCAAAGACATTTAAGTCGTTGAAAGAACAATTGCACCATTGGTATACAGATATCTCACCTGCTAATATGAAAAATATGCAATGGTTTGAATGGAATTCCGAAACGGCACCATGTAAATTAAATGTAAAAAAAGCACACTAAAACAACCTTTGTTTCTGGTTTGGCTTTGGAGCATTGCTGTCTTCGTCATTATCACTGACAACGGTTATGAATCTGTGGGCTCTCTCTTGGAAAATGCTTTATATGCCTAACGACATATTGGATTAAACTGAATCGATCTGTTGCTCTATCACTCATCAACTATTCCCCCGTTGTTGAGGCTTTGTTTGCATAGAACAAATGCTGCCGCCTACCTCGGTTCTACTTGTAGAATTGGAATCATTTTGCAAATAGGGTAAAGCCACTGTTATACTTCATTCTTCATAACCAGATAGCGCTTATGCGTTATGTCAAATCGATCCATTCTCTGTGCCCAGGTAGGTCAAACGTATTAACCCCATATATCATAATGTTATCCCCTATAACGAACTCGTTACCAGCAACAAAGGTAACCCGATATTACGCGTTGGGATAAAATAACATTTTTTGTGCTTAATGGTCTGCACAACCCCTTGAACAGCCAGTATCCGTTGATACGCATGGGTGTCGTCTTAGCATCCATCAGACCTCTTCAAACTCTTTCGTTGCTTTTCTTTGAGGATAAGAGTATTGGACAATCACACCAGTTTATATCAGAGAGGAACGTGAACAAAACGAAAAAAATAGAAGTGATTAAAACCAAATGATAATTTTGTTCGTCATTAACGGGCAGCACAACACGATGCATAATTCACTAATTGGATAGTGGGTTTAATTTGCAATCGTTCATTTTTTTTTAATGTGACAAAATATTGATGCCCTCAAATGTTTGACAGCAATTCGGGGGTTTGACGCAATTGCGTTGATTCTGTTGGCACCTGTGCAATAATCCACGCTTACCTGTGTTATATTACACGACTGTTCACAATCTGCATCGCTATACAACATTCCTAAGCGTATATAAATAGCATGGCATATTGCCTGATGCAAGAGCTGATCCACGCGCTAGGAAGTGATGCTCTGATCTTTGCCGTCAATCAGAGAATACACGACATAGACTAGTGAAACATTATGCTACTTGTGCATATTGGGATCACTATCGGACACTGATTGGCTAACAGCGAGGCAATCAACGTCATCCATCACGGGGCCATCGTTATTAAAGATGCTTGTGTTTATATTGGATATCGGCATCATGCTATCTTATTATTAATCCCCCGTGGAATACGAATTACAACAAACGCTGCAGTGTCCTCGTCATTATTTGGAGACGGCTACAAATTATATATCATGTATTCATTTTCCCTTACAATGATGCGCAAATGCTTATTAATTTCTAAATATCCTAATGAAATATTGAATATTAGTGTGATACAGGAAACATATTTCCAACAGTGCGTAATATGTTATGCAACATGCGACTACATTTTGCTTAGCCTAAGCCGTTTTAAATTTATCAATATCGAACGGATCCATGTCATGCTTCCAAGTCGTCATATGGATTCCAAAGCCATACGATAAAAGCAATATCACCTACTACTGGTTCCATCTAATCATTTTATAATCAGTTTATCAGCATAAAGTAACAAATCAAAATCACCATATATTTTTCTGTTCTATTGATCAGTTGTGGTGTATAATGCAACAAGGCCTATTGTGCTTTGATTGTGAGCATTTCAAACAAAAACATAAGCGTTACATGTCTCGCATCCACCCCCTTGTAATTAAATTCTTGTTCTTGTTACCATTAAATGCAATAACATTGCCTGCCTTGTGAATATATATCCAACTCCACAGACACATTAACATTCAGTTTAGATGACCGCCACTTTCCTTAAGGTGACAACAGCTGGGTAGATAGTGTTATCTGGGTGCTCATCCACATGCCCGCATGGTACAGAACATGCATCATGCTGTCAAGACATTGGACTTTGAGTCCTGTCATTGGCTGCTTTCTCGGTCGATGTTTTCCATTCGGATTATTTACCCGTCGCAGTTCTCTGTGTTGTTTTTATTTGTTTATACCGGAGTACAAAAATTGCTAGTGGTTATCCCATACGTTCCCCATTCACTATGTTAACAACACATAAGTTGCTTCAAAATGGATAACGCTAACCCGTTTTCTTTTATAGGGGCATGCTCATTTCTCAACGTCTTCCAAATAATTTTTTTAGCTATTTCTTTGCCCCACAGCTTCAAGAATACTGTTCGGTCAGTATTAACAACACCACCCTAAGTTTGCCGAATTGTTATCTGTATATCATGATAATAATAAGTCAAGGGCAGTTAGCATCAGATAATGTTCTTGCACACAATTGCCTGAGTCAGGATGGTACTTCAATGACCTTGACATTGGTTTACCATAGTGCATGCATATCTCAGTTCAATAATCAGCATATTGGATAAAATATTATATCATCCGTCTCTTCCTTTGAATATGCATAGGTTATACTGCATGTATTATTTCATAAAAATTACACAAGGTACTGGTAGGGTTGTCAAACAATCAGTGTTGAGAGTGACAATAACATATTGTTACGTAATCCACTTACTAACTGCACTACGTCTGGTCATCAACTCACGGTTACGTGGGATTCGCATTCCAGCTTTAACGCACGTTGTTTGTGGCTAAGAATTTGTCAGTTGCCTGTCAGTTTGAATTTAATTCTGAAGAACAGAACACCACTGTCCTTCAATTCTATGCGGTCTACAAAAACATATTATAGAGCACTGTTGCATATAGCATGTATACTCAACAACACCAACCTACGATTCTTTCTACTGGATATTTACCCATTGCATTCGCATATTGGATTGCACTTGTTTGCAAAAGATTCACTCCGGCAATTTTCTACAGGTAAATTTATGTGATGTGATATTTCATTGAATAAATCAGGAACAATTATTGCTAATCGCCAAATGAGATGCAATATTCATGGCTGTTGAACTTAAATGTTAATTGCCATATCAACTCAGAGAACCAGCGGGCAAAATATGTTATGATTAGAAGGATTCAAAGCATTATGGGTGCCTCACGCGCACAATTATCACAGTTCATGAACTACTTCTATCAATTCCTCGTCTGAATGCTAGCTCACATTTAACGGCCACCGCCTTTAACATTTCATATACCACTAAAAGGGCACATTAGAAAAAAAGCTTAGGTTTTTCTCTTGGTACCGGATTTACCTGGCTTCTACAGTAAATAATTGAAGTCGACGACGTATTAACCAATAAGCACAGGTGCAAAGTTCCCTTTGCTCAGCTCTCCAGGGCTAAGGCGCCAGCTTTAAATACACAACCAGTTGCATAACAATGCCGTTGACGCATCAATCTGTCAGGAATTAAAGTTGTGCTGTCGAAATTATCTTACATTTTGATGTAAAGTTAGCTTTAAGAAGGAGGTTTTGTCAGAAGATTTGCCAATGATGAACCTTTTGTACCGTGACATACAAACGCCTGCAGAAAAGCGGTATTTGGATAAAATAATGCATTAAGGCATCAAAATGCATGCATTAACCGAGTGAAAGTGAGCTTATATGACTTGACTCTTAATTAGGGGTAGTGGAGCAGGTGGATTACCCTGTCTAAGTGGAAATTACAGGTACTGGTTTAGAAGCTTTACTACATGTGAGGTCGGCATCTGTAATGCATGGCGAGACACCGTCTCTCACATACACCCCTCAAAATATTATAGGCAATCCAATGGATTTTACGTTTAAGTCGAATTATTACTCAACGATTTATTACGATAGGTCAAACACACCTATCTTCAGGTTAAGCAGCAACCAGCAATTATTGAAACGATATATTATATAAATCACTTGGTACATTGTCTCTTTGATCATGTTCTCTCCTCCCGTCAGTTACATCAGTGTTTTTTTTTAATTCAATTTTAATATTGCAAATGATGATTGATGATGACCTCCTGCAACACTATCTCATCAATATATGCGTGCACCTACACAACGTAGAAGAAACCTCATTGCCACCAAAAGGCATGGTAAAAATATCACTGCTTCTTTCAAACGTTTCTTGATTTCATCAGCCATTCTTAATTGTTATGGTGAGGCAAATTTTTATATCTGATGATAAATATAGTCACGTGTAAAGCAGTGAACCTCACTTAAATATAAAAAGAATAAGATAGTCCCTGATCAACGTCAGCATCATCGATCATAATGCATATTATTGACGATGATATGCTTATGTCAGTTGTGGGTCTGGAAAGGGGTGGTGGTAGGGAGGGGTGTGTGTGTGTGTGCAGAAATAACAATCAGATACCGGCGCCGCATAATTCATTCGTGAGTACACAGTAAATGCAAGCAAATGGCTGAGATGAAGGTTAGAATGAATGTCGTTAGCTATACAGCGAAACATCCAAACCGAATATGCTGATTTGACCGAATTGTTTTATTCAATACTTCATAGATATAGTATCTAAGTCTATCAAGCGCTCAGCATTCGTACGTTCTCAAACAGTGCAACAGCAGTCCTCGTGTCCTGGCCTCCAATCACCGACATGCATTGGGAGCCGTCCTTTGAAATCTATATGAATATGCTTCCCACATTACCACCAACAAAAATACATGTACCCATGGTAAACACTGTCAACGAGAATACACCACTTCAATATAAAACACCAACCTGTGAATTAGACTGAATTGGCAAGGGGTCGTGATGTTCTGTCGCTACAGTCTCACTAGCTAGTCATTTCCATATTTTGCCGTTCTTTTATTAATCATTCTGTCACGCGTGAGTACTTGATGTTCCAAGGTATGATGAATCAGTTAACGGCGCAGTCTGATAGTCGATGATGCCTGGCCTTGTTGTTGCTCTTGCTGTATACGTACTGCATGTTAAGATTTTCCGCGTTTAATACGAATCAATAACCCGACTGGCATGTTGGATACTCCATCAAATTCCAAATTTACAATGACTTATCAGTTACATTGCGCGTGAGCCCAGATAATTCGGTGGTGGAAGTATATTGATAATGATTCAGGAATGGCCTCTCTACATGATTGTGTGCGTCTAATATTATCCAAACATAACCTTTGCCTTGTATTTGCTTACTCCATAACTTACCTAGTTACCTTTCGCTTGAACCCAGTTTCTGTGAATGTCTTACAGAAACTTTCAACTCGCATAACTCACCAGGGGTGGTCGTAATAATAGACCTTCAGACTACTTGCGATCCAAGTCAACCATATGCTTAAATTAGGCATGTGAGCGTGTCTCTATTGTTCGTTTTTTAGATACATGTTTATCAGTAATGAGCCCAAGCCATACAACCTGTATGATACGATAGACAACAATGTACAGGTGTAGCAATTCGTCCCCACACGTCATTAGTGTTGCCCATTGATGTTTCCGCCGCGTCTACAATAACAAAATGCAGCATTGAATTATGGATCAGTGAAGAAACCTGTTAACATTTCTCGCGATCCCGCTATTAAATAAGCAAGCTTCCATCTCTGTACAAAATCTTATAAAAACAACAGAAACATCGTATTCGATGTTAACATACGATGGGGGCCATGACAGCCGAGGTAATGTACATACCCCGTGCAGGTGCTTGGTCTGGGATGTTTTGCCTAACAGTAAAATTTCTTATTTATTTCGTAATATTTATTATTTACAGATCTGAAACGACAAATACATATCCAGCTATATAAAACGATGACATTTCAAAATGAGTGCGTGGTCACTCCTCCATTGAGTTATTTAGCTTTAGATATGTCTCGCTTGTCGATGAGAATTATGCTAGTTTCCGTCATTTAAGCTTGTTCCGTCATGGCACAATACTAATATCGTACTTCCAATTATATGGGCTGATGTAATCATGCATTTCAGGATAAACCCATTTACAATAATGCGTTCGTAAGAGGTCTAGATTGTGCAGCCCAACTCCCGAGTACATCGACATTGGAGCTCGTCAACCTAGCGGATCTATTATCTGCGACAACATACAACAGTGGAGAGGACCTCTGGTATTTCTATTCGGATTTCGTTACCCAGCCAGGGTTATTCAGTTACTGACTCAACTTACGAACCCTGTAATACAATAAGTGAGATGGCGTCATGTGTCTAGGGCAATATAAGCCGGCTTTACATGGACGAAAGCATCAGCATTCACATCACCAGTCCGCAAGCATGACAGCTAATAATGACGTAATCATTCATACTTCATGCATCGTTTATAATAGGATACATCGTGTTATAAGAACATAATCGTCTGCCTAACTGATCTAGTACCAGTGCCAATGCCATTATTAAGCAGGACGGGGTATGCCATTAAGTTAAAGATAAAGGTCATTGACAGGTATAGTCTGGTTAATGGTACTCATGCCATGCTGTGTAGTGCGACTGGGATATAAATAACATGACCTGAATTTAATTGCACATTGAAATGATATTTGACATATCAATGGCTACATGGTATATAAAGTAACGTTGGACTGTTAACGATTACATTACAGTCAAGAGCGTATCCGAAATAGTGTTGTATAACTGGGACCACCACGTTGAATGGCCATTACCGATTGAAGCCCAGCTACTCAGAAGTAACTGTTTTATTGCCGACATCCCTCTCGGCACAATTCAATGACTCGAACATCATTTAATTGGCAAATATGGGAATATTAGCAAATATCGCAATAAGGACGTCAATACCATTGCGTATGCGGAAAGATGTTCATAAACTTTAACAAATCAAATAAGTTGGTATTCAACTCATTGCAATTAGATTTATATGTTGGTTATTGAATAATACTTATATCAGAAGGGTAGTGCGCTATCAGGAAAATGCTAATAGAAGCCATATTTTGGGCATAGCTTCGACCGGTGGCCGGGTAGTGGCAGTGGAAGCTCCACGCGCATCACATCTCTCTTAGCCTACAAAGCTAAAGCCATAGCCAACCTAATTAAGTCATATCTTTTTGTCCCTCAACTCAGCGTTTTTTGCGTTTTTCCACGAAACTCAAACAAGATCTTAAACAACACATTGGACGTTCCATCAGCAGATTAGCTGATATACCTATCCGTATGGTTAGAGGTACTCGTGGTTGCAATGATGCTTTCAGTTCGGAATGATTGTTGGCCGATATGACCAGGGAAAAGTTATCGCATATCAATAACGGTTTATGGATTTACGAATGATTGATACTAATCATCACTTATATTATGTTAAGGGCTATATTAAATAATAGTCGTGCCTACATGGTGAAGCAACGCGATGTTATTTTTAAGATACAATTACTTAAAACAGTTAGCGACAATTTGATTTTCATTATCATATTGTGGCGAGGGCATGACATTCTGTGTATTGTAAAATATTTCCCCTATTACCGATATGGTTTTCAGGCAACTGGACATTTAAGCTTGATAAAGAATGAGATTGTTATTTTCAATGGGAATTGGTAGACATCAATCCATTGTCTAACCGATGGTATCAGTTACATTATTACATTTGAGCATGTGTTTTATTGCTCTTGCCAGACATTATACCTTGCTGTAAAACCGGATGTTAAAAAAACACAGGGTATATACATTACCTCGGTGGTCAAAAGGTTACTAGGTAAGTCATGGTAAGTGTGGAATTTTGAGCCTACAGCATAGGGTAAAACAGGTAGCAGCCTAGACCATTACACTTAGGCTACTGACTGATACAACTGGCCTTGGAACGTCCAGCGCTAACTTGTGACTGATTGATAAATTGTAGCACATCACGAAATCAACTACATAATATGGGAATGGCTGGCCAAATATAAGATATTAAAATGCCAACATCCCTGCAATCCAGCCAACATGAATTGCTGGCGCTCTATGTTGTGGTAATGCATCACCACCAACAATGTTTATCCTTAGTTTACAACATTGTGAAGGATGGCCAACGATACTTGGTCCTGCATGTGATAGTGATCTCTCGTTTACTTGGGTATTGTCGGGAAAATTTATGTTGTGGCCGCCTCTGTAAATGTTTTTCGAACGGACAAGTACTTACTCACGAAGCATGAACTTATGTGCTACACGAGCAGCAGTATGATACACTGTTCAACGCGATATCTAAACTATCAAGAACATGTGCTGAGCAATGACTGCAGTCAGTTAGTAACATAAATATCTGATTGTGACCATGTTTTGACAGCAGGCGTAGGTCTTTTATCTCTGCAGGTACACTACATTTAACGCTACGAGATATTAGACATGTTAGCCAGCTGTCGATGGGTCGATTAGTCTCCGAATGCGAACTCAGCCAGGTGTGTAACCACAACTCAAGTTGATGTATAGACAGTAAAGCTTACATTATTAACGATTTCTTTTAATGTAGCTGTCCTTCTTATATATTATGGAATTGAAATAAAATGAAAACATTGGTAGGATGCATTGGAGACAGGTAGAGCTTGTGTTTCTGTCCTTAACTGCTATGGTTAATACTGCATAGCGGTTACTGCAATCCGTGCGATTATTTACCAATAGAACAGTGATATAGTTTGGAGGGTGAGCAACAAGTTAGCAGTGCTGTCGCAACATCCTTCTACAAGCTCTAGTCATCAGAAGTGGCAAGGCCATTCTGACCTCAGGCAGGCCCTTTCGTATACCGTGGTTGAGAAAGTACCATGGGTTAGGATACGACAAGGACCAAAACTACATGTTCTACCACCAATATTACAACGTTTTTGCTTTTGTAATTTCTATGTTAGACTCAATTTACTGATTACCATTATCATTGAACCTCAATATAAAACACTTACCTTTTTTATACCGTGGACACTGATGCTGATACTTTAGGTACTAACGTAAAGGATTATATACTTATTACTACATTAGTTCATTGTATAATTGAAGAACAATTCCATATCAGATGCAATAGATATTCACACAGCATCTTGGTAATATACGCTGAAAGCAGAACAACATGGTTGCGTTCAACATGGCCATGTTTTGTTTAAATCGTTATTTGCAGAAGGCGTGTGTCAATAATGAGAATGTATAGGCTTTGTTTATCACGAATGACACGTCGATATTATGTAGGATGCCATTCAGTCCATAATGCTGATTTTATCTCTTTATGATTGTCATTCCTTGAATATACTGATGAATCTCTCAATACAGTAATAAGAGAGTCACACTGTGTGTCATCAACACAACAGAAACAAGTCAATACAAATATGTTGAATACCAAACAATCCCCATTCTCGGCATTATGTCGGTATTACAGTTCGTGAGTTTTCTCTCATGTGTATAACCCCTGGATAATCTACCATGCGCAAAAAGCCCTAAATTGCTTATACCACTAATGATGACTGCTCACTAAATGCTCCAAAACTTTGCGTTAGATGGTAACGTTTACAGAATCACTTACGCAAGCTACTCACGCCTGATTGTGCCAGCTTAAGTTATTATGATCTCAGGTGATCTCCGAATGTTGTTAGGCGTAAACACGAGGACTTCATATCCACTGGGTGGCTGCTCAGCATTGTCGTTATATATCCTGTACTTGACACGTCATTTCAGGATGTAGTGCATTAAGACTGTATGACGTGCGATAACCATGTAAGCGCAAACCCTAACACGATTCAAGATCCTTGATTGATTAACAATTGCATTAATGGGTTCATGGTGAATGCGAGCATACTTCGTGGGGGCAACAAGGGCATAAAGTATCATCGATCAATAGATTGAGGCCAGTGACTGATACATCTGGTCTTGGAACGTCCAGCGCTCACTTGTAGCTGCTTGATAAAGTGCAGCACCACACGGTATCAACAACAGAATATTGAAATGACCGACCAGAGAAAGGGCATCAAGATTCCAACGTCCCAATTCATCCTTATTGAATTGTTTGCCCTTTGTCGAGGTAATTATCTCCCTACAGTGTTTATCCATTGATAGTTCTTTCGAGATCGACAGGCATAAGACGCCGCAGCACTAGTGATATTACAATTTCTAGTAGATCGATCACTGCTTCCTTCAAACAGCTTGCCCAATCTGTTTTGGGTTCACACAGCCTTTCACCTTCTCGTCAGTTATGTTATCAACTGAGAAGTGTTGTAAGCTGTAAGTCCTCCCCGCGGCTTTAAGAGCACTTCCATTGATGTCATTGATATTGCGTTCGCCGACTTCTACAAGCAACAAGGTCGGCCTACTCAGCTGTTGAGATGCAAACTCACCTGTTTCCTCTTCCAGTATAAACAGAAATGTATTAGTTCATTTAGCAGTATGCGAACGGTGATAAAACAGCTAACGTCGATTTCAAGAAACCGTCACCATTTGCCGGCCACCAACCACACCAATAGAAATTCGACCAATAGAAATTGCATCATACAATTGTACATACAGATATCAATGATAACGTCACGATAGCACCGTAAGTGGTATCAATCTACTTACATGACACCCAACAACGAATGACCCATTCGGACAATGACGTTAATTTCCAGTTAGCTCTAATCCGAGCAGAAGCTAAGCACCTGATATTTGCGTGTTCTGCATAGCTCCGAGTATGCCGATGAGCTTGCAATATACACAGCTGTGTCCACCTAAAACGTAGGTGAGGTAAGACACATAGGATGATTGGTAATTGCCTAGACGCGATAACAGAATCATAAACCTATGTCAAGTTGCGTTGTCGGCGTGTGTTAAGCATACACACTCAGCCTGAAATATAACAATGAAACAAGTGTTTTGCACTTTATCATGACAGATCTACAATTTACTTTATCTAACAATTATGATATTTAACACGACGTCATGGTCGAATTGACACAGCAGTAGGAACAAAACGATCCTTGCTAGCCAATAGCTACTCAAATATTAGATGTGGTCAAAGCTGCTCAAAGGGTAGGTAGCAACCGAGCGAGGTGTCAGCAAAATTGTAAACGACCAATCTATTAAAATGACATGGTTCTAAATTAAAAAACACCTTTAGTCAGAGAATTGTTAAAACATAGTACAATCGTATTCGGGTATTGAAATTGTGAATTCAACCTCAATTTGTGTTATATGGTTGAATTCTGTTTCAAGCACCTAAGATGTCAGTGGTCTTACATCATTGATGTGTATTTCGAACTTAAATGGACAAATCGAAAATGCAACGAGCCAATAATATTTGTATCATGGCATTGCTTGCCCTTTCATCAAACCAAATGCCTCTGTCAGACTAAAATAATAAAAGGTACACCAACATTTAATGGATTGTATTGTTTATAGATATTTTGCCTCACATGAATCGCAGCAATTTGTCGATGCAATATGCAGTAACAATGCTGTATTTAGACGACTCATTTTACGTGCCACGTAAGGCACTTTATTTCAACTAATGTCATGTTTGTGCTGAATTGCCACAGGCGAGTAGTTTATCCCATTTCTGCAATTATCGATGAATAAGGTCATATTTACAGAAGCTATTACCTAGATATTGCAAATTACATTTGGGGATTTATCTTTGATGGATTCGTGATGAGGCCAAGGCCACTGTAATACTCTCCGTATTCAGCGGATAGTATGATAGCATAATAGCTTTCAGTAAATGGTCATGACGTTTCCAAAAGGTGAACTATATATTCATTAATTCTTATATTCAAAAGACTGTTGTATAAAATGGTTATGGAAATTGCCTCCTATCAGCCTCCTAACACCCTCTATCACTGAGGAAGTGTCAAGGTTAGATCTTATGTCACTAAAAAACTGCATACTGTTTGAATAAATTGTAGGGTTCTTGTGGCCAGAGATAATGAAATAATTTGCCATGTTACACAAGGGCCATCATGTTTTCACATATGTTATTACCATTATGATACTTCAACAATACAAAACGTAATATACAGGAAGTCGTTATATTCCTGCATCATTAGATGCTGCTAACCAGTTCTATCGCACCACAAGGTGATGAGGATATTTCCGCAAATGCTTCATGAAGAATTTCGAATGTAACGTTTGCATTATTATATCTACGTGAGACGTGGATGCGATCAAATAATTAAGCTATACACCGCTTCGATGTTTAAGAGTCTGTACTGCCATAAGTGCAAAATGATTGCAAGAAAAGATATTTAGCGTATGAGAATACGATGTTATCGGTGCCCCAGCCGAGGTACATGATGAGGTGGAGCAAAATATCGTTTCAGTTTACCATACCTGTCGTAAGGTTAATATCCCCAAAGCAAACGATATTTATTGCATTTTCTATGGTAGAGTCGACATATTCATATCTGCTGTTACGTACAATACCGAAGTCAGCAATACTACCCACAAAAACGGAAACAAAGGTTGCTTTTGTGTACCTTCTCAATTCACTTCATGCCAGGCTTTATGTTTCATATTGCACCGTGCGTTTTCTGCACACTAAAGTTAGTCTAGATCTGTTAAATATCTCAAAGTGTTCCACTTTTATATGTTATAACTTTCCATAATATATGTTATGGCTGCAAAAAGACCCCATCAAGACTCCTACTCATGATTTTCGAGTTTAACAATCCTCAATAGTTGTCATTGCCCGTTTTATTATCTGAATTCCCAGCAGGCATCAGACGCTGCAGCACTTATGGCATTACAGGGTTATTGTAGTTGAATTATTACTCACCACCGACAGCTAATCTATATTGTGCGGGGTCTACAAAGCCTTTTACCCTCAGCTCTAAGGCCTCCCAGTGGCTATGCAATCATTCCACGTGATGCTTTAGACATTGCATGCACCAGCGTCGGCAGCGTACAAGGTGGACGTACTCAGCATCGCCCTTAATGTGAATTCAAATGAAATATACAAAATCGATTTCGTTGTCAATAAATACAGCTTATTATCGGTTGTCGTTTGCTTAATGTAATACGGTAAATTAATTATCGTTCCTCTCTCCTAATACACACCATTGGTTGACACGTTTTCACTTAATCAATGCATTGAATGGAATAGATCCTACATTGGTAATGTTGATTATTTGTGCTTGTACCCACCATCAACGAGATTCCACTTTACGGAGCGCTTCGATGGGCAGAAATATTTTATAGATAAGAGTGCTGAGGATTATTCCTGGATCTGCTATTCTATTATTCATATTTCTAAAAGGATATGTAGCGTCACAGCACACAGCTGTTTTGATATCTTCAAATTCGATTAAGCTGAGGTATACATTCAACACGAAGCAATCTTGATTAGATTATAATGACAGGAGCGACGGAAAGGTGTGGTTAGGGGCAGAAGGCATCATTAACTAATGTATAGGCCACTGAAAAACCCTTTTAACTCAGTGATTAGTGTGTTAGAATAGTAGCTTTTGGTATCCATGCGCCTAAGTTATAGCATTACGATTCTTACACATAACATCTATAATGTTGCTGTCCGGGTGTTTCGTTGACAGTGACGCTAACTGCTGCTGACGTTAATGCTTATTGTTAGTCAATCTCAACAGTAATAAATAGGTTGAGTCATATTTAGCCGCCCTAAAGGACTATCGGCTGATAAATGCTTGTCAAATGCGCACATGTTGCTGCATGATGAAGTGCCGCCAGAGTACTGTACCGATATGTCGGCGTGAAGGTTGGGGTGGGGGGATGCATAGACGAAATTAACTGAATCTCACAATCGACCTATTGTACCGTAACTGTTGCACGGTGTGATATCGTATGAAGAAAAGCACTTTGGAATAGAACGTAATGTTTGCCAAATAATGATTTCTTTCCGTATTGTCAATTGCAATTATTTTACTTTTGTTAAGCTTTTAATATTCATGAATAATACTTCCGGATATGAATGATCGCAAATGCGAATACACGGGTCGTAATATGCTTTTAGTGGACATGTCTAAATGTGTAAATCAATGCGAAGGTATATTGATTGTCGAAGATATACCCTTGCCACCTCTGACCGCATGGTGATGGAAGGCAACAGCAATCGAATGGTTCAAAGGAATGACGCGCAAATACCACGCGGTATTTTCAAAGAGTTCAATGAGCTGGTTGAAACTGTATTTGCTCTCTGTCCTGGCCTTAGGCCATAAATGGCCTCGGAGTTGATTTGGTTGGTATCATCTGTGAATATCCATTATTGACCACACGGAAAGTTGTGGTATTTGCGCCATACATTCCACAAACAACAATGCTCAGTTCACGTAAAACACCAGCTACACGAAGAGCAATTAGTGCCGAGTTTACAAGTTAATAATGTAACGATTATGTATGGAAATCTGTGTAACAATATTAATGTGTGAAATTGGAAATCAAATACCGCTAAAGAACGATGATAAAACAATAACAAACCAGCAGGTCCTGTAATTCATTCTATGGATTGTTATCGAGGCAGGGATGATGTCAACATGAGCGCCTGACTGTTATTTATTGTAACAGCAAAATCAGTTCCAGTGAACAAATAACCGATTGCGCTCACTCACTCAAGTGGTTTGTTTTCATGCACTCACTCTGAGACTGTTGTGCGTTTCGGCTCATAGAACAATTATGACGACTGCATAATGCGTACAAATATTGATGCGCTGAACACAAATGATGATTGCCGCGCTTTCAGCTAATCAATGTCTGATAGAGATCCGAGTATGCAACAGTACCATATTGCTGTACTAGTCTAGGTCCTGTATTATCTGATTGATGGCGAAGATCAGAACATCACTTCCTATCGCGATGATCAGCTCTTGTATCAAGCAAAATGACATGCTATTTTTTTACGCTGAGGAACGTTTTATAGCAATGCAGATTGTGAAGAGTCGGGTAATATAACACAGGTATGCTTGGATTATTGCACAGGTGTCGACAGAATCAACGCCTGAATCATTGCGCAATTGCGCCAACCTCCTGAATTGCTATCAAACATTTGATAGCATCAATATTTTGTCAAATCGAAAAAATGAACAATCGCAAATTAAACCCTATATCCAAATTATGAATTATGTTATGTGTTGTGCTGCCCGTTAATGACGAGCAAAATAATCAATACGTTTTTATCACTTCTCTAAAATTCTGTTGCGGCGCAATAATTCATTATGGTGTTCGCAAATGGGTTTTTTTTACGGGCTCTCTGATATCAACTGATGACAAACACTCTTATCCTTAAAGATAAGCAAGGGATGATTGATGCTAACAAAACACCAATGCGAATCATCGGAAACTGGCTGTTCGTGGGGTTGTGCAAAACATTAAGCACGAAAAATGTTATTTTATCCTATAGCGTAATATCGGGTTACCTTTGCTGCTGGTAACGAGTTCGTTACAGGGGAAATAATATTATGATATATGGGGCTGATACGTTATACCTAGGCACAGAGAATGATGGAACGATTTGACATAAAGCATAAGTGATATCAGACTACGAAGAATAAAGTAAAGCAGCATGATATCACCATTGTTTTATGATAATAAAAGCATTTATGACAAGCAGTATAATATCGGAAGTCAACGCGACCAAAACATTCTGCTATGAACTGGTAAATAACATGGTCAGGTGCTCTACCATCTTAATGAAATGTTCAAGCTGAACCGAGGTACACATCAGCATTTATTCTATGCTAACAAAGTGTCAACAACAGGGAAATAATTGATGAGAGAGAGAGAGCAAAAGATCGATTCAGTTAAATCCAATAAGTCGTAAGACTCATTACCTCAATCCCAAAGACATATAAAGCATTTTCCGGGAGAGAGCCTACATATCCATAACCGTTGTCAGTGATAATAACGAAGACACCACTGCTCCAAAGCCAAACCAGAAACAAAGCTGTTTTTTTATTGATATGGTGCCGTTTCTGAATTCCATTCCGCCCATGACATATTGTTCACGTTAACAAGTGGGATCTCTGTATACCAATGTTGCAATTGTTCTGTCATAGACTTCAAGTTCTTACACCTTTGTATGATGTCAATGTTATTGCTACATAAAGACTTCCTAAATCATGCTTCACATTAGGCAAGTGGCTAATGATAAAGAAAATGGTGCCCCAAAGCAACACCCACTACCCCCTTTCCAGCTGCACCTATTCCCGATGCGTTGGTTTTATAATCCTCACTCTACGTCATGCCTAGGATCATTGTCAGTATTGGTCTCTGCATTTTCGACAGGCATAAGACGCCGCAGCACTTATGATATCATGGGGTTCTTGTAGTTAAAACACTACATCCTTCCAACAACTTGCATATTTTGTTGTGGGTTCCCACAGCCTAACAACCCCACAACAGCTATGTTATCAACAGAGAATTGCTGTATTCTGTAAGTTTACCTAACGGCTTTAAGAGCACTTCCAATGATGTTATAGATATTACATTCGCCGGCATCCACAAGCTGCAAGGTCGAACTACTCAGCTGTTGAGACGCAAACTCATCGCCACTCGATGCCTTCGAATGATATCCCATATATGTTTCCTCTTTCCGTTAATACAGCAATGTATCAGTTCGTTCAGAAGTATACAAGCGGGGAAATCAACAGACAATATCGATTTCATGAAACCGTCACCATTTGCCAGCTACCAACCACACCCATTAAAATTGCATCGGAGAATTAAGCATACAGATATCGATGATGACGTCGAGATAGCACCGTAAGCTGTATTAATCTACTTACATAACACCCGTTCGGACAATGATATTATCTAATGGCTTTAATCAGAGCAGACGCTACCCGCCTGCTTGCAAGCTTTTGTGTATCGTGTGTACTACCTGGATGTTGATCGGGTCATTTCCGTAATCTATCGCTACTTTTACTCCAATTCTACAATCAATTAGCCGGCGTGAGGCGACCACAATACTACAACTCTTAAGCACAACCGAAACATATTCTGTGTCTAACATCACATAGCAGACTTGCAATTTGCATTTACAGGAGGAATGGATATGGTTCAACGTTAAAAGGTGCATGTTATGTACTCTAATCAAAGCATTGCATAATGCACCTTATATTTTTCTTGGTTTCACGTGATACCTGCTCCTGATATAGCCACCGAATATCACATCATTGCTTGATAAGATTCTATCACAGGCAGGTTTGTCGGGCATGCATTTGTGCATCTTTAAAATTATTTGAAATATAATGTAGAATGTTGTCGAAATGACGGCGGAGAATTGCAAACCTAAAAGTTCTATATATAAATTGATTTGGGCAACATGTACGTTATAACGTTATCTTGAGTCATAAAACAGACTAAATTTCGTAATCTACTGAACTTTGGATGATTTAACACGACACTTCCCGTTCCCATATTATGTTCGGCTGAACAAATAAGAACTGATCTAATGGTAATAATATAGTCTGTACTTATTGTTAGCCCATGCGGTAACCATCGAATCAAATATGAGATGGCTGGCCACACTGCGTCAAATATGACCAAGACGTCTTTAATGTCGCGATATCTAGTAATATTTGTCTAACCAATAAGATGGCTGTCTGCGAATTCGGCAACATGCACGTTATCTTCAGTCATAAAAGAGACTACATGTCGTAATCTACTGAACTTTGGCTGATTTAACACGACACTTCCCGTTTGAGTCAAATATGACTAAGATATCATTAATGTCGCTTCTGTATCATTGACCGTGATCTGGAAACATCAGTGCTTACGGATGCAGGACCAACATCAGAGACTTACATTCAGCAATTTGTTGCAAGGAACAAAATATTACTTGCTTATTGTGCAGATGAAAATCAAGCACGTGCAAACAACACAACATAATTTGTTAGTCATCCGAGTAATACAATGCCATAAAACCTTTCAACCTAACTGAATGCGTCTGTAACCCGGAGTTGATCAACTTGAGATATTCACTAGTCATTGTGTGTCAGTTTTTGTGGCACGTCAAACACGTATTGAAGTATTTAGTTTAGTCCTATGCCTGATTTGAATCATTTTATGATATGACGTTAGTTGCGTAGTCTTTATCATAACAGATCATGATAGACAGTTTTCAGGTACCCATGACAAACAATTTGCGATTTCCATGGAACCGAATATACCTGCATGCTTCTGCTTGTCCCACAGAATCAACAAACAGATTAGCTGCCACTGATATTTCACTGGTGGTGTAGTTTTTTTCCCAGCCAGCACATTCGGTGATCTTTAGCCAGACAAAGACAATAGCAATAATAGCGGTCGACAGCGCGTTTCCAGCAAAGACACAATAACCAGATCTACTGCTACTGTATGTATAATCTATTTGGCTGAACAAACAACTGGTTTCTCTCACTTAACGTGGAATGGCCTGTTTGTTGTCACGTATTCGCTTTTATACTGTTTTTAGTGTTTAGACTCATGGAACCTCTAGATGAAGGTACTATGGACACAAATAATCACAAAGCGAATACTGAAAGCAATCATAATAAGCATCGGTCTGAAGGGGCATAGAGTGTAGGCTATGTAGACGGGTTTCAGCATGTCACTGAGTGTTACTGATTTAATCTTGAAAATTAATTGAGGCATCGAACGGTCAGGATCAATTGCACTTGAGACTTACCACAACAGGCGAGTGTAATACCAACAGACCAGTAAAGAATCCAATAATTGTGGTTTTGATAAACATATTTCAAAACAAGTAGAAGCAATCAGTATTTGGCATCATTGCTGTAATTACGAGTCTTTGAAAACCACACATCTACGCACTATTATAAATATTGACACATTTGCATTTGTTTCAATTAAACTCGATTAATCAGGCATTGCATAAGCGCACAGTGTGTGGTAGATGTTTCGTGCTCAGGCATTTAATGCACGCTCAATTACAACATTCAGTTTGAATATTTATAGACAAGTTAGCATAGAATGCATCATCGTATGGCGAAATGAATAACTTACATACCTGAATCAAATTGCTAGAGTAGTCCTCAGCAGACCCTCGAGCATCCCGGAGGCGCCATCCATGCTACATTCCCGGAGAGACTACGGATGTGATTACGGGTGCAACATGAAGTCGAATTGGAAGTGTACGGTGCCAAGACAGAGCTGACATGAATGCGTCGGCGGTAACGCGGTACATTTCAGAAAAAGCCCCCAGAAGACGCCGGCAACAACTAGGAGGACCCAGCAATAACACAGAGGACACCGGCAAAAGCACGGAGGATCCCGGAATAAACACGCAACAGCCCAGAAGACGCCAGAAACAACACAAGTATCATGGAGGACGGCGGCAGCAATACGGCATTAACACGGAATGAGTACATTACTACCAGGATTGGGTTCCAATGAGGTACAAAATGCTTTTCCAATTAATCCATTGCACACTCCAGAACGGTAAACATAGATCCTGTACTACCCTTAAAAGAAGAAGTCGGTCTGTTATTGGATACGCTTAACCTCAGATTGGACTGCACTAAAGCTGTTTTAGTGGTTGAGGAAGAAACCGAAGCCACTGAAAAGAAGGAAGAAAAAGAAAAAGGCAAATGCTGATGACGCTGAAAGACAGAGGCAAAAAAAGGAGGGTGAAACCTTGGTTTCTGAGAAACAGTATGGGCCGGATGAAAAACTGATCACAGAACTGATAGGAGAAGATGGTAGCTGCTTCAGGAATTTCAGGTACAACACGATGCGATTTTTCGGCTCCCGGAAGCTACAAGGATGCCCCTGGGGCAGCAAGGCGGTTACATGGAGACACCGGATGCTTCATGGATAATCCAGGACTTACCAAGGAAGCAACATAGAGGCATTCATCCTTGTTGCTGCCGGAGGCCTGGGTAGCCGCTGGAAACCCACGTAGGCCCCGAGAGGCGCTCGAGGCCACCAGAGGCCCCCGGAGGCCCCGGGTAGGCGCTGGAAAGCCCAGCCACAACACAGACACATGCCGGAGTCTACACGTTACAGCACGGAGCACATCAGATTGTTACTCCGGGGTCTTCCGGGGACCACTCTGAGACAGGCTGTATGGCTGTATTTGTAGTCAGCTGATGTTATGATCATGACGCGTTAAATTCTTATTTATTTTTATTCTAAAATGAACGTTCATTCACCCGTAGTTTACTATTGCTGTGGTTTAGAATTCTTCAAACAAAGGCAAGCTGCACGACGGTATGTGTTCCATGTTAACAAGGGTACTTCAACGGGAAAATGGTTGATTAAAAGAGAGAGAGCGAAGGATCGATTTAGTTTAATCCAACCTGTCGTAGAGTTGTAAACCTCAATCCCAATGATATATAATGCATTATCCGGATATGGATCCCATATATCCATAACCATTGTCATGGGCAATTCTGCAGTCAACAATGCACAAAAGACATCCCGCAAACAAAGAATATATGTTTCATATTAACAAGTGCTTTTTTGGTATACCACGATAATGGCTTTTCAGCAATATTATCTCGCAAGACTCGGTTTGGCTACATTAAGACCTTCATGATTAAGATACTTCACATAAGGCATTGGGCAAATGACGACATATAATAATCGTGCCCTCAAGCAGTCTAATCCCTTTGCTGATGTGTGAGTTTTATAAATCTCACCACTAGCGCTATTGGTATCCATATTGGCACTCATGGTATAACGGGGTTCTTGAAGCTGAATCGCTAATTCTGTCCAACAACTAGCTCATTTTTGTATTGGGGTCACGTAGCTTCTTGCTGCCAGCTCATTATTAGTTTCCACGCACAAATGCGGTAAGCTGTAAGGCCTGTCTGTGGCTTTGAGAGTGCTTCAACTGATTTTGTGGATATTGCATGCGCCAGCGTCGGCAAGTTTCAAGGTCGAAGTACTCAGCTGTTGCGAGGCAAAAGCATTGTCCTCGCGATTCCTATGAAGGCTATATCTCAAATACATTTTCTCCGGCAGCCAATACCGCTTTGTATCACCGGTGTTGTTCAGTTCTATTATAAAAGCTTGTGCTTGGTTTCTTTTCGACGCATTGATCAATGTTATATGCGGCGAGACCGATAAGACCTACACACCCTGACAGCCTTATCACATACTTCAATTCGACACGTCGGATATTAAGAGCCGGTATTTAGTTTAGTCTTATGCCTGATTTGAATCATTTTATGATATGACGTTAGTTGCGTAGTCTTTATCATAACAGATCATGATAGACAGTTTTCAGGTACCCATGACAAACAATTTGCGATTTCCATGGAACCGAATATACCTGCATGCTTCTGCTTGTCCCACAGAATCAACAAACAGATTAGCTGCCACTGATATTTCACTGGTGGTGTAGTTTTTTTCCCAGCCAGCACATTCGGTGATCTTTAGCCAGACAAAGACAATAGATCGACAGCGCGTTTCCAGCAAAGACACAATAACCAGATCTACTGCTACTGTATGTATAATATTTGGCTGAACAAACAACTGGTTTCTCTCACTTAACGTGGAATGGCCTGTTTGTTGTCACGTATTCGCTTTTATACTGTTGTTAGTGTTTAGACTCATGGAACCTCTAGATGAAGGTACTATGGACACAAATAATCACAAAGCGAATACTGAAAGCAATCATAATAAGCATCGGTCTGAAGGGGCATAGAGTGTAGGCTATGTAGACGGGTTTCAGCATGTCACTGAGTGTTACTGATTTAATCTTGAAAATTAATTGAGGCATCGAACGGTCAGGATCAATTGCACTTGAGACTTACCACAACAGGCGAGTGTAATACCAACAGACCAGTAAAGAATCCAATAATTGTGGTTTTGATAAACATATTTCAAAACAAGTAGAAGCAATCAGTATTTGGCATCATTGCTGTAATTACGAGTCTTTAAAAACCACACATCTACGCACTATTATAAATATTGACACATTTGCATTTGTTTCAATTAAACTCGATTAATCAGGCATTGCATAAGCGCACAGTGTGTGGTAGAAGTTTCGTGCTCAGGCATTTAATGCACGCTCAATTACAACATTCAGTTTGAATATTTATAGACAAGTTAGCATAGAATGCATCATCGTATGGCGAAATGAATAACTTACATACCTGAATCAAATTGCTAGAGTAGTCCTCAGCAGACCCTCGAGCATCCCGGAGGCGCCATCCATGCTACATTCCCGGAGAGACTACGGATGTGATTACGGGTGCAACATGAAGTCGAATTGGAAGTGTACGGTGCCAAGACAGAGCTGACATGAATGCGTCGGCGGTAACGCGATACATTTCAGAAAAAGCCCCCAGAAGACGCCGGCAACAACTAGGAGGACCCAGCAATAACACAGAGGACACCGGCAAAAGCACGGAGGATCCCGGAATAAACACGCAACAGCCCAGAAGACGCCAGAAACAACACAAGTATCATGGAGGACGGCGGCAGCAATACGGCATTAACACGGAATGAGTACATTACTACCAGGATTGGGTTCCAATGAGGTACAAAATGCTTTTCCAATTAATCCATTGCACACTCCAGAACGGTAAACATAGATCCTGTACTACCCTTAAAAGAAGAAGTCGGTCTGTTATTGGATACGCTTAACCTCAGATTGGACTGCACTAAAGCTGTTTTAGTGGTTGAGGAAGAAACCGAAGCCACTGAAAAGAAGGAAGAAAAAGAAAAAGGCAAATGCTGATGACGCTGAAAGACAGAGGCAAAAAAAGGAGGGTGAAACCTTGGTTTCTGAGAAACAGTATGGGCAGAATGAAAAACTGATCACAGAACTGATAGGAGAAGATGGTAGCTGCTTCAGGAATTTCAGGTACAACACGATGCGATTTTTCGGCTCCCGGAAGCTACAAGGATGCCCCTGGGGCAGCAAGGCGGCTACATGGAGACACCGGATGCTTCATGGATAATCCAGGACTTACCAAGGAAGCAACATAGAGGCATTCATCCTTGTTGCTGCCGGAGGCCTGGGTAGCCGCTGGAAACCCACGTAGGCCCCGAGAGGCGCTCGAGGCCACCAGAGGCCCCCGGAGGCCCCGGGTAGGCGCTGGAAAGCCCAGCCACAACACAGACACATGCCGGAGTCTACACGTTACAGCACGGAGCACATCAGATTGTTACTCCGGGGTCTTCCGGGGACCACTCTGAGACAGGCTGTATGGCTGTATTTGTAGTCAGCTGATGTTATGATCATGACGCGTTAAATTCTTATTTATTTTTATTCTAATGAACGTCCATTCCACCGTAGTTTTACTATTGCTGTGGTTTAGAATTCTTCAAACAAAGGCAAGCTGCACGACGGTATGTGTTCCATGTTAACAAGGTAACTTCAACGGGAAAATGGTTGATTAAAGAGAGAGCGAAGGATCGATTTAGTTTAATCCAACCTGTCGTAGAGTTGTAAACCTCAATCCCAATGATATATAATGCATTATCCGGATATGGATCCCATATATCCATAACCATTGTCATGGGCAATTCTGCAGTCAACAAAGCACAAAAGGCATACCGCAAACAAAGAATATATGTTTCATATTAACAAGTGCTTTTTCGGTATACCACGATAATGGCTTTTCAGCAATATTATCTCACAAGACTCGGTTTGGCTACATTAAGACCTCTTCATGATTAAGATACTTCACATAAGGCATGGGGCAAATGACGACATATAATAATCGTGCCCTCAAGCAGTCTAATCCCTTTGCTGATGTGTGAGTTTTATAAATCTCACCACTAGCGCTATTGGTATCCATATTGGCACTCATGGTATAACGGGGTTCTTGAAGCTGAATCGCTAATTCTGTCCAACAACTAGCTCATTTTTGTATTGGGGCCACGTAGCTTCTTGCTGCCAGCTCATTATTAGTTTCCACGCACAAATGCGGTAAGCTGTAAGGCCTGCTTGTGGCTTTGAGAGCGCTTCAACTGATTTTGTGGATATTGCATGCGCCAGCGTCGGCAAGTTTCAAGGTCGAAGTACTCAGCTGTTGCGAGGCAAAAGCATTGTCCTCGCGATTCCTATGAAGGCTATATCCCAAATACATTTTCTCCGGCAGCCAATACCGCTTTGTATCACGGGTGTTGTTCAGTTCTATTATAAAAGCTTGTGCTTGGTTTCTTTTCGACGCATTGATCAATGTTATATGCGGCGAGACCGATAAGACCTACACACCCTGACAGCCTTATCATATACTTCAATTCGACACGTCGGATATTAAGAGCCGGTGGTTTCTTCGTCAGCCATGTGAAGTATCCACCCTTATTGGCATTAATAATGATATGATTTTTTGCAATAAATAACACTCCATCAATTACATTGATGAATTGATAGTTTGCAAATATCAAACCATGCTAATACAATCGTCCTTGATCGAAAAAAGCAGTTTTTCCAAAAGCGTTTTAATCTAAGTGTAGAGATAATATGTAAGTAATTCCTCTTTCTTGAGGTATTGTATTATACATGCAAATATACCCCGATCAATCAGCATCACGAAAGAGGCGGGTAAATAAACTACGGCTACCGTATAGACCGAGTGGTGACTAGGTCTGCATACCGTTAATCCTGGCGTGTGGGTCAGTCACAATATACTGCCCTTCATTAAATTATCCATTTATCTTTTATTCTGACTACCTGGCTACACAGCACTGTTGCAAGCTAACAATGCGTTGATACACTATTAGAATGGAGCAGTGACCATTTATTATTTTTGATATCCCTAGTATAGACAAAACAGTGCTTTCTTCATGGTGCCTCCTCGCGGGCAATCATCACGTGCGTCATTCAATAGAGTGATACAAACGGTTATTACGAAATATAACAAGTATAGCCATACAAATGATATGATTGATAAATTACGCGAGACTTGGTTTCGGCGTTTTACGATGTTAGTTCTAAAATTTAAACAATAAGAAGAACCTTGTTACGCCATAACCTATCCCCATCACCTTTAAGCAGCCATAATGTCACCTGGAAATATAGACGATATGTGGGGGATAGTCTAATATATAGGGGAAGTTTGACAAATATTGCTCGTGCTGCCTCTAACGCTAGCTTATTTACGAAGTCATTTCACACGAACAGCAACTTCCTTTGCAAGGTTGGGGTGTACAAATCGACTAGAAACTGACCGAGTGCGACGCCTAGAAGCCAGTGAGAATGGTATCGAGACGAGAGCTGGTTACGTTTCATTCTTTTAAATCAATACATCAACACTGTTTTAATAATGATGTTACTGTAAGAATTACGCTCCATTACTGTTAGTTACGTGTCGATGGGCTTCATTCGATAGTGGTCATTGAATGTGGTCATAAATTGACCACACTGGGACATTAGGGATCCGATAATGTTCTCATTACAGGATGTATCCTATCAAATACGATTCATCGAGTATGATTAATTTTGCCATTATTAGCGAATTTATCTACAGAGTGCAATAACGATTGCGTTAATCATATCATTGATTCAAAGTGGGTACAGAGAGGACAATTAGTTACAACAATAATTGAGCTCCACAAAAACCCTATCGGAAAACACACAACTGTGCAGTCACACTGGTGATGAGAAGCCTGATTCCGTTGCAGGTATAAACCTGCTTATATTGCACCAGACAAATGACGCCATATCACTTATGGTATTACAGGGACCTGTAGTTGAATCAGTGACATTATTGCCCTTGGAGGGTAATGTTATCCAAATAGATATACCACTACCAAGTCATCACCACTGCGCTGAGTGTTGCTCACATGTTTGTTTGGGTTGAACTATTTGATCGAACACTTCCTCTCCGGTTTGTAACAATCGTTTCTTAGCCGACTGTTTCAGAGACTTCCCTCCCAACAAATCTCCAACCACCCTCACTCCTGTTTTCAAGGCGTGTTTTTTAACGACAGGTAAAACTTTTCGAACCAGCGGTAACACCATTTTAGCCAGACCACCAACCACATTACCAACGCCATGTCCACGCTGACTCCTGGCACCGGAAAACACTGGGAGCCCTCCACCCACTTGGTTCAGGTAATACGGGGTGTAAATATCAGCCATGGTTTTCAAAATATAGCTTTCTTGGTTTTACGGAAATGTAACGTCACTGTCACTTTACCAGATTCGAATGGAATGGGTCGACCCGTGTCATCTCTTATATCGATTTCTATAGTAGAAAAAGTCTTGGTGGCTATCGGGTAATAAATTATCTTTTTATCCGTGGAGTTGATCAACTGCCTGCGACGATCGTGATCGATTGGAATAATACGCAGAAGGGGAACCACGGTGTCTCCTACCACCTGAGCTTCGATGAGATTACAATAGACATAAAGTCCTTACAAGCCTCGATCAGGGTCAACAATGTGCTGACCGACTTGACTGTTCTCAGAAATCCCCATTTCAAAGCCGAGTCTTTTGCGCAACCCCTCGTCCATGTAAACAACAACTGACTCATTGTCTAGGATCATAGTTGCTGTCTGTCATGTTTGATTGTAGGTGAGACGCACTCGCTCCTCATTTTGCTCCTTTAACTTGTCTGCAAAGGCATCCATCAACGATCCGGTCGTATAAAAACCCGGGGTAATGTGAAAATATTTGGGACGGTTTTAACTCCTCCCACGCTTCTACAAACATATCCCACGAGTAACCGTCCATTCGCATTGTCACGTGACTCTTCTTTATCAGCACCATAGGGACCGGATTTCGTACACACATCGTCACGTCTGCACCAATAGAGACCTCGACACGACTCTCCTCTCCCGCTTCTATCTGTTTCAAAGTTTCTGTGACAGCAGCTATTTCGTAACCACAGTCCAATACACAGTTCATCCCCAACTCTATGTAGCATTTCATGAAATTATTTTTCAAAAACACTACATCTTTATTCCAAACCACTATCGAATACTGTGCAAAGTATCGTGTATATAGAGGTTTAACTTGCTCAGATTCAATCTGTTCCACGGCTTTTAACAAGTCAGCGTCGCTCATTTGTTTCTCAGCCATGGTGAATGAGGACCTCAGATCATCCTATCCTGTTTTATATACTCCTCATGACACGTGGTATTACTTCACTTAGCTTAGGTCAGAAAACGCCTCAACAAACTATGACGACATATCCGAGGAGATTGTGAAATCACATATCCCTCCAAATGACCTCACCCAAATAGCGCCCATCCATCACATCAGGTTGCTAAGGTCAGCGACCTCCCTAAGGACATAACCCTACAATTCTAAGGTCACCAATTCAATATATCACCACATGTCATGGGATAAAGGAAGTTAATAGCTACTAATAACCTCGTAAAGACCGTCTTCATATTAAGAGCAACAGGTGAATACAACCGCCAGCAATAACGCTATCCTTGACTTCTCAATCTTTCAACACCATTACCGCTTATTGACTTTTAATAGCCATTTACAAACTCCTTCTCAATAAAACCGTCAAAAATGAACTCACCGCCATACCGCACATTCATCACATCAGCTCGCAAAGCTCAGCAATTCTAAGGTCACCAAAATAACGAAATACCCCACCCCGAATCCGGAAACCATCGTCAGCGAAAAATATATTGTGCAATCCACTTCGTCCAAATCGACGCGTTCGACGCCAACAAAAAAGGGGTATATGGAGGTACGTATATCACTACTCACAAGCTCTAATGTTGAAGTACTCAGGAGTCGGATTGCAAATTTCAGACCTTTCATAATTACAAACGCCTTATTCCAAATGGTTTTCTCCTCAAATGCAATATTACTAATTTATCACTGTCAAACCAGACATATCTTTAGGTAATATGACCAGGGAGGTTTTTAGTGATGAGCAAAATTGACGTACAACCAATGTTCTCAAATTAGGTAAGGGTGGCATTGCTGGTTTCATCCTACTTAGCTAGAGGTGTATATTTCTGACATGACGTGTATGTATCAGCTCAGGGTATATGTTAATGCTTGTTAGCTCCTACATTGGACGTACTCTAGCATCGATTGCAAGACTGACAGGATGAGTGAATGTCATGCCTATGTTAAGCACGTTTTGAAATGAATCGTGATTAGCACTCACAGACAGTATGGCTTATAAATTGGTATTTCAACGTTTGTTTGGTTCATGTAATTATAGTAGCAATATTTAACATCTGTAGAATTTATTTGTTGCATTCTAATATTTACAGCATACTGAACGGATACGATCATAACTATGAGGCATAACATGCAAATATCTGATGAAGTATGCTATATCTGTATAGGTTCGATTCGTGGTCGTTTATATGTATGTTTAAAGGGTGGCTCTCGCAGCAATTAGATCATGTTCTTGTATAACGGATGATTCTCTTTCAGAATATCAACGACCAGTTGACAGCTTGCTCCTATGATGTTTACATTTTACTGGCATTAAAACTGTAGCGCTTATATTTGCAGATTAGAAGAGCAGAAAACGGAGAACTCCAAAACGGTATCGCTAATAACTTCAGGTAAGGAAAGCGGGTATGGAGAACTCAAAAACACTATCGCTTATATATTCAGGCAAGGGGAACGGAAAATGGAGAAGTTGGTGGTGGTTTTATACAGTATACGTGACATCAATATAATGACGACAGCGATTAATTCCTCTAAAAGGAAAAGGAGAGTTCAAGCAGCTTCCGGATGGATTCCTCATACAATCATGTTTATGTTTCGTATTCTGGCTGCTCCATATCGTGCTATCCATAGTGTGTTATTGTAAGCATCGTCGACCGTAAAGCCCTTGATTTATGGTTGACAGGCTAGGGATAGATGAGGGCGATGACAACACTATCAGCCAACCGAGGTCAGTATCCATAACCTTCATTCTCTGCATAAATTGAGCTATACAGGCATGCCCGATAGAGTGCATTGTCTGACAGGTGGAATCAGGTACATCATTACCTTTGGACATGGACTTCATTGCTCTTGCCAGACATTAAACGTTGCTGTAAAACCGCATATAAGGAGCTGCATAGCTAACAACCTACATTCTAACCTTCCGCTCATCCATTTGTGTGCATTTACCGTCTACTTACGAATGGAGTATGTAGCGCCGGTATTTTCTCGTTATTTCTGCACCCCCACCCCAACCACCACCCCTTTTATGCCCACGACTGGCGGAAGCATATTATCGTCAATAATATCCATAATGATCGATGATACTGACGATGATCAGGGACTATCTTATTCGTTTTACATTGTAGTGATGTTAACTGTTTTACAAGTGACTACATTTATCATCAGATATACTAGGTGTAAGAACTTGCATCACCCAAAAAGCTGAGAAACGCTGACCTTTGGAAGAACCAGTGGTATTTGGACCATGCCTTACATATCGAATTAGGTTTCTTCAACTGAGTGTAGGCGCACGCATATATAGACACGATAATGTTGCACGCGGTTATCCCTTCAATCACTATTGTGAAATATGTAAAGTGAATTAGAGCTGATGTAACTGACGGGAGTAGAGAACATGATCAAAGAGGCAATGTAAAAAGTGATTTATTGAATATATCGTTCAATCATGTCACGCTGCTGTTTAAACTGAACATAAGTGTATTTAACCTATCATAATAAATCGTCGAGTAATGATTCGACTGTAACGGGCAATCTATAACAGATGCCGACCTCACATGTAGTAAAGCCCTCGAACTCTTTTAGCTTCAGAAAAATAAGCATAGGGTAATTGTATCTTGTGAGTGTTTGTGTGTCGTATTGCATCTGTTCTGATATGTTTTATCGTCACACGGCACGATAGGGAACGTTGATTTAAATGATATGTAACATGTATGAAATCAAAACAGAATATGGTGGTGTTTTTTATTGACTTTACATATTCACACGAGCATTCCCGCCATGCAAGTGTATTTTCTAAACCATTATTTAAATTATCTGGAGTGGCAGCAGGTCGCTAGTCCAGTTATAAGCCCCGGTAGGGGAAAAACACATACAAATTACAGGACATTACTTGCCTAGTTCCTAAGCCTTAGATATGTGTCATGTGATTGATACATCTGGTGAGGCATCACTTCCGGGCATATGGATTAAATCCAGTATCAGGCAATAAACCCAGCAGTTTACACCTCGAGGAATGTCTTGAAGCGCCCTGTGGAAGTAGATAGTACATTGTCAGGTGACATGCTGATTGATCAGTTCACGGGGCGAAAACATGATCAATTCTTTGTTCAGTGGCGATTTCGGCATAGATTGTACACATATATAATTGAAAATATGCATTCTCAATATGAAACCAAAATACCAATTTAGTGATTGGTTGATTTAATAAAAAAGTATTAATTACCTTGAATGATTAGTGCATAAAGAGCACATACTCGTACCTGCAATCTATAAACATAACAGGCCTCACAAGGAAAAAGTTTCGGTCCGAATGGGATTTTATTTGAGAACGATTTAAACATCCTCAGCCATCGTATTCAGGATGATATAGTTTCGACACAAGGTTTATATTGCTTATTCTTAAATCGAACACCTTATATATTTTCACCGTGCATCATTAATCGGTATTTTGGATTCAAACGAGCAAATGACAACCAAGGCCGTGTCATCTTGGTGCCCACTGGGGCTGATGAAAGTGGACACATAAATGCGTGCCCACCAGCAACGCGGAGCATTTTGGTTCGACACATAATGCATTCGCCGTGAGCAAATTGAATTGTTTGGTGAAGAAAAGTTGCAGGTAAGATGGTACTACACTGCAATATGTACATACGCATTGTATGCATCGCTGTTATCTTTCCACAAGTGCAATAAAACTGCTATACGCTATGAAATCAGGAGCCATTTCCCGTTTTCATGTTATTTTCAGCACCACAAATAAGAACTGATCAAATGGTAATGGTGCAATCTTTGCGGTAACCATCAAAATAAGATTTGAGATGGCTGGCCACTCTTGAGTCAGATAAGACAAAGACGTCATTAATGTCGCATCTGCTTCATTGATGATCGTGAATCGAGAACATCGGTGCTTAAGGTTTCTACAAAGAAGAAGACAAAATGGTCTGTATATAGTTCGAATATCACGTGTGCCAAATGTTTTGATACTGTAGCATTTTGTGGCAGGTCTAACCAGAATGCATGATGTTATTTAGCGTTATGCATAATATTAAACATCTTATAATATGACATTTGATGCGTTTTCATGGAATAGAAATACATCAGCTTACTTCCCCAGGTCTAACCGAATGGATACCAAGGTGATTTGTCACTTGCAGGATATGTTTTAAACCAACATATTAGACAGTTTACGTCAAAATAACCTGCACAACAGCATTGCGAGATTTATAACAGTTTAAACGAAAAGTAATATTTATGCATTAGCTCATAGTTCATTTGACACAGCGACAGTGATGTACAGTTTTGTGTTATTGATGATCAAATAAAGCCGTCTAATTAACGATGATAATACAACAGAAAAAGGACCTGTTATCCGACTAACTGCATGTTGCCAACAATAACATAGTTACCGGGTCTATTTCATGTTGCAGTGAGTAGCTATGAACCGATGCTATCACTCACGAGTGGAATAACCTGCTTGTCATCACACATACGCTGTGAGATTGTTTTATTTGTTTCAGCTCACGGAACCAGCAGTGAGCTAATACGAAGAGTACAAATACTACCTACAAAGCAAAAACTGGAATGAATCAAAATATACATCGACATTGATGCAAATAACGCCCGACCTATCAGCATCACGAAACATGCGAGTAAATAAACTATGGTGACCTTATAAAACGAGTGATGCATATGTCTACAGAAGCGCCGATCCTCGCGTGTCAGTCAGAACAAAGACGTATTTTCCATTATCCATTTACCTTTATTCTATACGGAAAGGACGTGTCATTTCACAGACTGGTGGCAGAGCATAATTTCAAGCTTACAATACGATAACACACTATTAGAATTGAGCACTGGGGATGTCGTCGTGAAACAGTAGAGCACAGTGATGCACTGTATCTTCGTAAGATCATGAATGTCTAGCAGGTGTTATGGAATGTTGGAAATTATATCAAACCACCGATAACAGATAAATAATCACACTCGAGAGCTTGGCGATGACAGACGGATTATAAGATGCTCTTACTACAGATAGAGACAGACGTACACACAATGCGTTAGATGCAGCGCAATCATATTGCAGTATGCCGCACATCAATTCAGCTTGATAAATATGGCTGTTTTTGTAGCTGTTAACACATAACACAACGATTGACACAAAGAGGCCGTTATGCAGTTCGGGCTCTATGTCAGTGACATGGTGTTTGTAGCAGTTTCATGCTCATATTAAATATATTATTTACATATCAACTCTAGAGTTTCTTATTCTTAAGACACTATTAGAATTGAGCACCTACGCACAATATAACTTGTAACAGTTACGCAAAAGCTTTTCATCTATCTATAATTATAATTAAGGAAGATTTATGGTAAAAAAAAACATCACTCTATGCGTAATTATTTGTTATCAATCGAATTTATGGCAACGCCGTCCGCTAATTAATGCCTGATAATTCTTCTCCAGGGACTCAACGAAAGCATTATGCTGCACTGGTAGTGGCCGTGTATACTCTGATTGACGTTGTCAGGTACAGCAAACAGGCTATGTATCTAGTTGTTTTACACTGAGGAATGCTTCGTTAATAGCAAACATGTGAATTCTTTCAGGGTAATGAACAACGACAATACATTCCCTTATTATGGCACAATACGAAGCAGTTACTCGTCCGTGATCCCGAAATCCAGTTTTATCTTGCTAATTCGTTGTACGAATTGATGAGGGACTATTTTATTCATTTACTAACTATATCCTTTGTTTTTTCGAAAACATATTTCAAAGTGTACCAGGTGTAATGCGAATAGGTCGTCATGAACGCCACAATCATATATTCAGTTGACATAATGATTCACCTTTGCGAAGCAGAAAATCCTCGTCATATGAATGAATGGTGCTGTGTGTGATATGAGTCATATCAAGGCTACAGCCATAATTGATTACAGGTCTAGCGCAATTCGACGGATATTGCTTTTACTACAGATATTGTGATAATGGATCAGGTATTTTTATGGCTATATTCAATGATTACTTTATTATGCCCTGTCATTGTTATCAAGGATTAATCTATGTTGTGCAACTCGATCTGACAATTACCCAAATGTCTCCAAATCTTAAACAAGGTTTCGTAAAGCTGAAATTAAATCGTGTTAAATCGGACTGAATCCACATTCAAGGATTAAATGACTGGGGGGAGGGGGGGGGGGGGGGTTAACACAACAATAAGGATGACAAAGGATCGGTCGCATGTTGTTATTGTCACTCTCAACACAGGCAGATAATCCGATATTGTAATAATGCAGGCTATGAATCCGACCAATGCAATTTGGTGCTTAACAGTCAATGACCACTCGACAAAAAAAAACATAGATTATACAGGGGCACGCACTGGTGACACGAGATATGATCCGTTATGTTTATGATTAAGTATGCACCTTATACTGTTTTAAGGTGTTGCTTTGAGGTAAGTGATTGCACATAGCGACGCATCACAAAAGAGCAAGAAATCGAATGATCTAGGTGTTTCTGTCAGTAAATGCAATGTGATGTTCAGCAACTATCGATGAAAAGGTGATCATGAACGATTCGAAGGCGAACGGTGGTACCACTATTAACAAATGATGTCATTAAGTGGTAGTGCCAAATGACATATCCTAGATATCACACAAAGTTCTACCTCCCACGAATCGTAGCAGCTAAAGCAATTGATCTATGCAACATGCTATAGTAACACTGGCAATATTAAGACAACTAATTGAAACTACGACAGAAGAAATTATTTTTCCAGAAATGTCATATTTGTGCTGTTTTTCTACAGGTCGAGTAGTTTATCCCATCGCTGAAGTTATGAGTGAATAAGGTAAATAGCCTAGTCAAACTGATTCTGATACTAGCTTAATGTTGCAAATTATATTCGAGTATCTATCCATAAAGGTTTCCTGATGAGGAAATGGACTGACGTCAACACAAATAAACCCAAGAGATCAGCATCAAAGAGACCGAGAGAGTCTGCAGACGCGCTGCACCGAGACCAGATTACTGAAACTATATGCCAGCAAGAAATGGCCGGCTTGAAACTGAATACTGAGCTGTTAAATCCTGCTGTAGATGGTGAGACCAATAAGATGTAAGGATAATTCTCAGGTATTGTTACCCCACATGCCACTTGAACATCGAGTACTGAAACCAAAGACACAAATTATGCAGTGGCATTTGTGCCGTTTGCATGAAGTAGACAATAACCATTTTGCTTCTGCTTTCTCCAAATAATCAAAAAACAAGTGATCTGACATGTCCTTGTATGCTTCACTTGAGGGTTGTAATGTAAGCGTACATAATTAACAAGACCTACTAGTGTTGGTTTTTACAATGGTGGATGTAACAGCCTTAAACCCATAGACGGGTTTCAGTATGTTATTCAATGTCATCGATGAGAGAAATCCAATTATAGTCATAGTGTTCCTTTCTGGGCCGATATACTAATTTTAATATATATTGATGATGTCAGTGTAAGATGTTGATGCAGGAGCACGGTGCGTGTGAAGATACGCAGATAGTATCCTCAAGATCAGATACCGTATCAAAGACAGTTACTAAATGGAATTCAGTACATACGACGTGATTAACGTCGGGTTACCTTTACTGCAGGTAACGAATGGTCCCTAAGAACGTTTTCAAATGTTTGCGACAATATTTCTTAATAAGAATTCTAGAATTGGCCACGACTTTTTCAAATGATTTGCCATATATTCATTAATTCAAACATTCAACGCAACGTTGTTTAAATTTGTTGAGGAAATTACCTCCGATCAGCCCATGCAATATTGGCTGAGGAAGTTCCAAAGTCAGATCTTATGAAGTCATTGAAATATCAAAGGTCATTTAATAGCGGCCTGCAAATCAAAAACTGCATATTATTTGAATGAATGTTGCTGCTCAGGGTCATGTGGTCAACGAGGATGGAATATTGGTTTGTTTTCCAAAATGGAAATATACCAATATGTTATTACACTATAATCATACTTCAACAATACAGGAGATTGTATATAGGAAGCAGTTATATTCCTGCATCAGTTGATGATGCCAACAGCTTATAACTCAGCACTATGTGAAGAAGAGATATCCCCTTATCATAAATTCTTCATAAATAGTTCCGAATGTACCGTTGCATTATGATATGGATGTGGGACGTGGATGCGACCAAATAATTACGTTATGCACCACTAAGATGCTTGCAAATTTGTTCTGCCATATGTGTGAAATGACTGCTGTTCTCCATGGCAGAGACAAGTTATTTGGCGGAGGTGTGTAATACGTTACAGCTACGACAGCTACGGGCGAATGATAGATGAAGAGGCGGAGCAAACAATCGCTTCAGTTTAACCATACCTGTCGTAGGCTGCATAAAGATTTCCTCAATAATAATGGTTCTTATTGGGAAGGGGCTAATGACAACATTGAATCATTATTCACGATTTGCCAGTTTTATAATCATCAATGGTTGAATTATCCTCTGAATTCCCAGCATGCAGCACTTATGGCATTTCAGGGTTCTTGTGGTTGAATTATTGCTCGCTACCGGCATCTAACCCATGTTGTGTGGGGTCCACAAAGCTTTTAACCTTCAGCTGCAAGGCCTCCCCGCGGCTTTGAAAGCACTTCACGTAATGCTATAGAAATTGCATGCACCAGCGTCGGCAAGCCTCAAGGTAAACGTACTCAAACGACTATTCGTCATGATAATCATCTTTACTCCGAATGGCTTGCTTTCCAATATGGTCTTTACCTGCCACTTTGTAGGTTTTGTTCATTCTATGAGACAACCGGGATATTCTAATTTCATTCATGCATAACTCAATGTCAGCTATTACCAGGACGGTTGTCTTTAGCTCAATGTTATAAGGTAAATAAGCTCTAATAATTGCGTTGAATGGCACTTATGCTTCCTAATACATGCCAGACGTAGGCAATGGTGATTGATTGTTCTTGTACGCTCAATTACATAACATATTTCATTGTATGGTGGGCTATGATGGACTGCAGAAGTAAAACGACATTATAAACAAGAATGCTTTGGAATATTGATTCATCTGCTAAATGTTCCACCCGAGCTAGTGATCACACAACACATGGTTGGCTAATATACACCATTGGGTGCCGTGTTTCTGCAGATATTTGCAATGCCATAAAAGGGGGGTATGAGGCGGTCTAGTGGACATATCGAATCATTAGCGTTTGAGAAGAGAAATTTCGAAATTATGCTATGTGCTCTTGAACCACAAAAACTCTGCATCAGAGTTACAATATAGCATATTAACCAATGCATTAGTTGTGATTACCAAACATGTAAGGAAGTAGACTAACACTACATGGGTTCCATTATACACTCTGTCTATTGATATCCTTTCCCATCCCTCCGGCCGTGAATCGGACAATGAATCATGTTTCCACTGGTCGAATAGGTCTTCAAAATAAGAAATTGTGTGTAAAATAGGTTGAATTCATACACGCCTTACCACACATTTCCTTGCACTTTAATATTGCATGCGAAATTTAAGGATATCTTTTCAAGAAAATTGCTATGACGAGAAAACTAGCCGACGGCAACATGTTAGCCACGGTGGTGACAGGTGGATGGGTCGAGTATCGAGAGTACATCAGTGTCTTGATATTGCGGTATTTTCTACCATCTATTAATCATCGTTCTTAAAGGATACGGGGCTTCACATGACCCGCAGTTTTTGTAATCTGCTACGTTTGACTATTAAGCTCAGGTATAAATTCAACATGAAGCGAAATTGAGAGATGACGCTGCTAGCCAGCAAATAATGACTTTTTTAAATATCATTACCTTTTGTTAAGCTTTTGCGTAGTGATGATCACAAGCAAATGCAAATACACGGATCGCTATATGCATGTTATGGGCATTATGTGTATATCAATGCGAGGGTAAATATATTGTCAAAGATTTATCCTTGCCACACCTGACCGTATGGTATGAAGGGTTCAATGAGCTTGTTGAAACTGTATGGATATTTTTCCTTAGTTCTGTCCCGACCCTAAGTTGTGAATGGCATCGGAGTTGATCTAATTGGCACCAACCGTGAATATCCAATGTATATCCACACGGATTGCTGTGCTATTGGCGCAATAGCTTCCACAGACAACAATGAATACATGTGGAGCAAGAAGGGCCGAGTTTTGTAACGATTATGAAAAGTTAATCTGTGTAACAACATTGTTAAAATCCGATGCCACTAAAGAACGATGATAATACAATAACAGACTAGCAGGTCCTGTAATCCATCAAATCGCCTGCATTTCTACAGTATTGTTAGCGTTGCTGGGATGATGTTAACAAGACCAGCTGACTGTTGTTTAATGTAACAGCAATATCAGTTCCAGTGAACAAACAATCGATCGCTCTCACTCGCTCAAGTAGTTTGTTTCCATGCATTCACTTTGAGACTGTTGTGCATTTCGGCTCATGGAACTGTTAAGACGAATGCACAATGAGTACAAATATTGATGCGCTGACTAAGCAAATACTTTAAACAATTGTATTCACCTAAACGATGTCAGCCCGTGTTGATGATGTCATCTTTAAATCTAACGAAGGGCGGCATGGAGACAACAGTAATTGTCTAAATGGCGGTCGTCTAAATCAGATTCCAATGCGTTTATAAAATAAGATATATATACTAAGCAAGGCAAGCAATTTCAGTGCATGCAATGGTAACGATCAATCGTTAGCACGAGCAAGCATTAACTTACAAAGGCGATAGATGCTAGACATGTAAAGCTTATGTTTTTGTTTGAAATGCTCACAGTCAAAGCAGCATGGGCCTTATTGCACTATATGCCATAACTGATCAATAGAACAGAAAAATATCCTATGATGGTGATCGTGATTTTTTGTTATGTGCTGATAAACTGACACTTATTATTGCTTGAAATCACAATTTGCAATGTATATTTACAGAACGTTTGGCCATGGTTCGTCGTTACAAGGAGCATGTTATGTATTGTAATCAATGGCTAACAGCAATGCATAATGCACCATACATATCAATTTGTGATAAGTAATACTTCCTCCATATATAGCCCAAAAGGTCATGCATTTGTGGTTCATAGAGATGGTTTGAAATATAATGTAGAATGTTGTCGAAATGACTCGGCGGAAAATTGCGAACCTATATGTTCTACATATCAAGTAAAATGACTGCATCTTGCTTTGATAACGGCACTTGTGAGAGTGGATTAATAAGTTGATTACTTATGGGATTGTGCTGTGCCGTGATTCAGAACTTAATTCAAACCCAACAATGCTAAAGCAAAAGGTGGGTACGTTACAGCTTGAACCGCAGCAGCTACTTTAATCCCATATCAGCATAACTGGCGGGTCACGTGTAATCATGTGAATGGTGAATCACGCAGCATGTTTTTGTCGCTCTCGACACAGAAAGATAATGAGAGCTTATTGAAGAAACAAAATGCATCATACACTACACAGGTGACTCGATATTTGATCAGATGCACTGAGTGTGAAGCTGAAGTATGGAAACAATATGGTCAACCATAAAGGTTACTTAACACGTGTCTGTTTTTATCAAAACTGAAGGAAATGTGTCGTAGCGTCCGGTGGAAGTAGATATTACCTAGACAGGTGATGACACAGATATGCTGATTGATTAGTTCACAGGTAGTCATTATTCTTTATACAGCGGTATGAAAGCAATGAAACGATTTGTTGACTTTATAGATTGATAGATCATGAAAGCACGTTATACAAAGAACGCGTAATCGTACCTGCAATCTCGTTTTAAACAACCGAGGCAATAATGCAATCGTATTTAGGTGTATGTATTTTCGATGCAAGCCAGTTTGATCATGTTGATTATTTCTCGATCAAACACCTCCAATATTTTCACTTTGTGTGTATTTCGAATTCAAAGGAGCAAATATAAAGTAAAGCAACACATTAAAATGGATTGCACAGGCAGTGACACTATGAGATGATTTAAGTTCATACACCTTGCAGGTAAGTTTGCGTGGTTAGGATAACCTAGGCCATGCCATCTTGGTGCCCACTAAGGGCTGATGAACGTTGACATACAGATGCGTGTCCACCAAAAACTCAGAGCATTTTTAGTCGACAAAAATGCATGCATCCGATATTCGTAAATTGGATTGTTTGGCGAAGAAAACGTTGCAGGGAAGAGGGTACTGCTTTAAACTGACATTAACATTGTACAGTTTTCGTACTGTACATTGACGGTATAAATGCAAATCAGCAAATTTAAGGCAATCATAGTATACATCTATCTAGAAAATTGTAGACAGATTGCATGACACATCGGTTTTGAGCTACGAACGGACAAGTGCCAATGTTATGCCCGTTATGAGGAACAAAAATATTGCAATCATGAAATCATTTTATAATCTGTATGACTTTAGGTGAGAAGCAACATTGATTTTGGATATATGCAATAGTATCATGAATAAGAGTGACAGATCATCTTAACAGACAGTTTCAGGTCAAATGAAACTGATTATTTTATGCCACAAAATCATTATGCGATATGACATGACTTTAGGTGCGAAGCCTTTATCATAACAGATCATACTAGACAGTTTCAGCTACCTGTGAAACGCTATACTGACATCTATGCGATTTCCATGGAGGAGAATACACCTGCTTACTTCTGCATATCCCAACGAATCAACCAACAGATGATCGGTCACTAATATTTCATTGGTGAAGTGTTTTGTCATCAAAGATATTTGATCAGTTAATGTTTAATCATAATACAGTAACAGTCCAGCAAGTCCGTTTATCCATCTCGCTGCCAGTACATTCGGTGATCGGTAGGTATGGACTATGTCAATACTAGAGGTCGCATGCGTGTTTCTAGCAATGACACAATAACCGGATCTACTACTTTTTAATATTAAATCAATTTGGTTGAGCTAACAACGGATCGCTCTCACTTGCTAAAGTGGAACGGCCTGTTTGCTGTCATGCACTCACTGTACATTGACGGTACGATGTGCACAAATATACATCCGTCTACACGAGCATAGTGTGTATGCTTTGTAGACAGATTTTAGCATGTCACTCAGTGTTACATTAAATGAGACATCGAACGGTCAGGGTGTTACTGCAGCATGCCAATGTCATACCAACACACCAACTAAGAATCCAATAGTTGTGATTTTGACTTTGTTTCTTGTGCTGAAACATGTTTCAAAGCAAACAGAAGCAATCAGTATTTGCTATTCGGGGCTTTTAAAACCACACATATACTCACTATCATAGATATTGATACATTTGCATCTGGCGACACAGACTACCTGGCGACACAGCGTTGTTGCAAGCTAACAATACGTTGATAGCCTAATAGAATGGAGCATTGGGGATGTCGTCATAAAGCCAATGAGCGCAGATATGTATTGTGTATCTGTTATATCAAGCAACCGATAACAGATTGATACACAAACTCGAGGGTTTGGTGACGACGTGTGTCTTGTGGAGGCTTGACGTATTCATAAGATTCGTATGACAATGAGGGAAAAACAACTTAGTTGAAGTCCGTAATGCTGTAGTCCATTGTCATGTGCTAAAATAAATGCTGCTGTTACCTTGGCAAATAGTCTCTCTGCGTTCAAACGACCTACTTGTAGATAAGGGACACTTCATAACTTTATCATCGCATTTTTCACTTTCAATTAGTATGCAATAGTGGCAACATCATAGTAGAGGTTGTTCCTTAAAATCATTTATTGTTTTTGATATACCTAGTGAATAGTCATCAGACACAGTTTAGCTCATATGGAGAATGATATGCTTCGCCTCATAGGAATGTATCAGCGCTTCTCCTCCTGCCCTCCCAGACTGTTCACACAATGCACGAATCTGGACCATATTCAGGATAATGTTAATACAGCTGTAGATGCAGCATTGATGGGGAGCTGTACTGATGGGTAGGGAAGACTTGATCACTGCATATGACCTCAACACCCATTATCAGATAGAAGCGTCAAGATTATTCTGATCAGCCGATGTTGGGTTTTGCTGAAGATTGTGTGACTTGTATGCGCTTCCAAATCACCTGCATCGACATAGCGTTGCATGTAGACAAAGGTTGCATTTGTTTGATTGATGTCTAGCAATTCCCATCGATAATGAAATGCTCATATCAAGCTATAATTTCCAGGTTCAAGAAAACCACAGTGGCAATACGGGGAGTATCTTACAATGCCCTGTGATCTTCACGATATGGATATCAATAATCAAATTCAATATCTTGTCTGGGTTTCAAGGAACGAATAACCCCACGCTGAGTTGAGGGGCGGAAAGATAAGAAACTTTATTCGTCCGCAAAAGGGTTGCCTATAGCATTAACTTTGTAGGCTGGGAAAGATGTGGTGCGCTTGAGTGTTGAGCTTCGTCTGCCACTGCCCAGCCAGATACTTGACGACCGGTGCTCGTGCATGAAGTTTAAGGTACGGTCGCTAGAATCTTGCAGCTTTGTGATTCAGCATGGAGAGGACAAACTAATTGGATTGATGTTATAATCGTAAATTAGGACGTCTGCATCATAACTCGGACAATAATGAATAGTTGGTATTTTCTATTGAGGTAGTGGATCATCGTCGATGGTGTTGACTGCATCATAGTGGATGGCTGAGGAAACATAGCTAGGTCTTGCAAGTGACACGAGCACAGCATAAATCTGCTTCATGATAGGGTCCTAAATATGTCCAATAGGGGGAGTACGCCATCTTTGTAAATCTATGTACATTTAACACGGTGCTTTGTGTGATACACGTTTGTTCAATCGCTCATATTGCCACATGACATTTATCACGAGCTAAGGAGTAAGTTTTAACCTTGTAAATGCATAACCTGTCGCCAAAGCCTTTGCGCAGCCATACTTTCACCTGGACGAAATATGGGGGATAGTCTTGAAAGAAATGTAATAACAATTGCTCGAACTACCGAGTGCGACGCCTAACAGCACGAGAGAATGGTATGGAGACAAGAACGCCAGTTACTCTATTTTAATGCAACAGCTGGTTGCGTTGTGAATTATTACACCATCAGTGCTTGGTTAATGACTGGTGTGGTGCCTCTGTAAGAATTACGCTCCATTGAAGAATTGCTTTTAGTCTCCTTAGCAACTGGTGTACATTTACATATTGAAGGACAGCTCGAGTTAGTACTATCAATGCAAGCATACTTGGTACTCGGTGGAAGATGTAATTACTCCAAGCGTCGCAAATATCTGGCTTATTTTATGATTTTGCTGATTGCGCACTACCCTGCCAGATATGAGTAACTCCTTCCGCAGCATCGATGTTTATGAGACGACAGACATAGCGCTTGCTGTGGCTACCTTTCCAACTAAGCGAGTTATAACTCAGATTATTTGTTATAAAAGTTTGGTATTGTCGTCCTTATGGCAACATGGAGTCACGTGGATAACGAGGAAATATGCCAATGTTCACATAGATGTCAATTTAATGATGTTTGAGACTTGAAATTGTGCAGATAGGAATGTCGTCAATATTACTGTTACTTATGTGTCGGTGGGTCTCGATCTTTATTGGCCATTGAATGTCATTACATTAGGGGGGGCGATAATGTTCTCATTACAGGATGTATCCTATTAAAAGCGATGCATGAAGTATGATTAATTCTGCCATTATTAGCAAATTTATCTACTGATTGCCATAACGATTGCGTTAATCGAATCATTGATTCACAGTAGATACAGAGAGGACAATTGGTTACGGTATTTAATACTCGGCCCCACAAAACCGCTGTCGGAAATCGCACAACTGTGCGTCACACTTTGCCTATGCCTGTATAAAGCTTGCTTATATTGCACCAAATGACGCCATAGCACCTACGGTATAACAAGGTCCTGTAGATGAATCAGTGATTATATTGCCCTGACTGGGTAATGTAATCAGAATATGAGTGCCACAAGTAATCTCTGCTGAGTGTTGCTCATATGCTGTTACAGATAATACATGCACCAGGTTGACAAGCTCCAAGGTCGAAGTACTCAGAAAGAGCACGATTCGGACCTCTTAATGTACTCAAAGCAAAGAGCACTATGGGATTCAAGGACGAAAACTAGCAATTTTGCCATTGTCATGCTTACAAACCGCCTTATTAACCATGGGTGGTTGCAATAGCAACATTTACATACGACTCATTCTTTACTCAAGTTAGGTGACGTTTCAGCTTCTACTATGGGATGAGGATATTTCGACACAAGCTGTATTTAAACAGGGTTCTTTGTTTGGGGGCACTAAGGCATCGCTCATGAAAAAGCATAAAAAGTAGCAATATCGAGTAACATGTGTCGATGTCGCGCCATTCGTGGCTTTTGTAGAAGAATTGATTTGATGCATTCTATCGCGCCATTCGTACAGCGTACTGAACGGATAAGCCTATGACGCAGTCTATGAGGCATAACATGCAAATGTCTGATGAAGTATGTGATATCTGTTTAGGTTCGATTCGTAGTCTTTAACATGTAGGTTTTTATGGGGGGCTCTTACATCAATAACGTGTATAACGGATGATATGGTTATTAAGGTGGAGCTATTATTATTTGGATTTTATGTTGAACGACAAGAATCAGATACGGTACATGTGTTACCCCTGGCCAAATAATCCCACAATAATGCACGCATAGTTGTCGTGATCCCACCTCATTTGGAAAAGTCATCGTTTTATTTTGCTGGATATTTATTTGTCGAATCAGATCTGTAGATGATAAAGGTTACGACATGAATATAAAATGGACTTACCTGTACTTTATCATATTTATTTGTTGATCTCTACCTGATTTCATTCAATAATTATTTAGCTGCTCCCGAAGCTCATTTAAGACACAGATGAGGTACCAATGGGGTCATTCATAACAGCGCTGTGTTCCCCTGAGCCATAGCCACGGGGTAAGCATCACCAACAAGTATACATAACCTTAACTCAATCACGTGAGCAATTTATTCATATTTTCTGGACGCTTTCAATCATTTTTGCATCTTCTTTCAGGGGGTCCTAACAGTTTTTGTCCTTGCTGTGTTATCGATATCAATCTGCAGCAACAATTTCGCCATTCACAGCATCTGTATATAGACGTTTCACCTTCCGACAGTAAATGGTTTCTATTTGTCCCATGCTAGGAGCTTTGAGGATAGTTTTAGTCCCCTATATCGTGTCGGTATTATGTCAGGCCATGTTCGTGGAACGCTTGAATCCAAAAGTATATTTAGTCCCAATCCGGTTTCGATGATTCCATGGGATTTTGTAAAGCATACTCTCAAAATCTCACAAAAACAAAAACACAGGCATGTCAGATAACATGGTATCAGTTACATCATTACTTTTGGACATGGGCTTCATTGCTCTTGTCAGACATTATACCTTGCTGTAACACCGGATGTAAATGTTGTTTATTGTTTGGCAAAACATCACAGAGCAAGCGCCTGCACGGGGTGTGTATATGACCTCATGCGGTCATGCCCAGCATTGTATGTCTACATCGATTGTGGTTTGTGTTGTTTTGAATAAAGTTCCTCCAGAGATAAAACTCTGACGTTAGCTTGCTTGTTAAAAAGCGGGATCGCAAATGCATAGTAGGCGAGGAAGGTTAACAGGTCGACAAATGAAGTTTCTTATCCGATCCATAAATCACTGCTGTATCCCGTAACTGCTGACTCAGCTGACGCATTAATAGGGAACAGTAATGACGTGTGTGGAAGAATGGCAACACTCGTATATTGTTGTATATGTAGGCGTCAACATTATCTCTGCAGTAATCTTGGCATACGCGACTGTTACATCTGACTTAATTGTACACCCACATTTGACATAAATAACAACACCGTCACCCTTTTGTTACCATTCCTGACTGATGTCCTAACGTCAGTGCTATCAATCATTCACAGCTTATTAAAGGAATATGAGCACCGAATCACGTGCCCTTAAAAAATTAGAAGAGCGTATACTGTGTATCACAAGCAATAATCCAGGTGCCTTCGTGAAGTTGTGATTCGTTGTCAATTTCTGTGAGATTGCTGGAGTTACGCGTATGTTTGGGTAATAACTTGTAGCTGTAAGTGGTTTTAACCTTCAGAGGGATACACACCATATCAACAGTAGAAGCCAAGTGCATAGAGTTACCGCATTTACCGCATTGAATGTTGTTCTGGTCAGCAGCAGTATTACCGTGACAATAACCATTCGTTTGTGACAACGACACATGCAGGATATGATCTTGCTCTTTGTTTCGTGACACCGTCATAACGTAGAGGACGTTCATAACCGAAATTCTTATGGTGCTGAGATTATTCACTTAATTTCTCTATTTTAATCAGCTTGACGGTGGATCTTTTGCCCAATGTCTACCTCATATACTAAGCTTTATTGGAACTCATGATATCTGGTCCCAATTGACCTTGATTCTGCCACATAGCACAGAATAATCTCGTTGCTATCCAGTATATAGATCTAAATAGTTTACAATCAATATTCAACAGGACATCGGCCTTTGTAGAGACTTACCAAAATGTTCCTTTGATTGCCAATGAAAGGATGAGTTGAGTAACTTCATTTGGCAGTAGCGTTCTCAAGAACAGCACTGCAGACAAGGGCAAACATGGATCCTTGAATGGATCAACGTGCCCCAGGTATTGTGAAATGTAACCTATGACGTTTGGATACAAAGCCGTAAGGGGTGCCTCATTCACATATCTATACCATGCTGCTCTGTGATACGCCTCGCATCTTGCTTATATATCGTACAAGGTAAGTTACTCCCGATTGGACCGTGTGAAACCGGTATCTGCTTGCGAAACGCCCCCTCACCACCTCTCCCTAGCCCACAACTGATACAACCATATCTTTTTTCGATAATATGACATAATGGTCGATAATGCTAACGTCGTACAGGTACTGTTATTCTTGTTACATTTAAGTGATGTTAACTGCTTTGCAAGTGACTTCATTTATCATAGATTTAGTAGTTCAAAGAATTTGCCACACCAAAAGAATTTAAAAACGAAGAAAAGCTGATGAACTTAAGAAACATTTGGAAGAAGCAGTAATATTTTGACCATGCCTTATATCGGCGATGCGGTTTCTCCAACCGAGTGTTGGCGGTACATGGCGCGCGCATATTTTGACTAGATATTGTTTACTAAGTCGCAGGGGTTAAGCAATACCATCACTATTGTGCAATATTTGACTTTATTTAGAATAACACTGACTTGAGTTGAGAAGAGAACATGAGCAAAGAGAAAAAGTGATTTATTGAATATATCGTTCAATCATTGCTGGTTGATTTTTAAACTGCAGACTGGCGTATTTAACCTGTAAAAACAAATATTTCATGTTAATGAGTAATGAAACGTGGCATCTATTGGATTGTCTACGACCCTCTAGAGAGGGCGAATTAGAAGGACCATATTCCGGGATAGCCGTCCAGTCTCGAAACGATACACAGATGCCGATCCTGGCCACTGTTGACACACCACTTCACATGACGTCTCCCTCTTCAGTAACTTCTTCATCAGTTCAGGGCTATAACGACAGCATGTACGTCATGGATGCATGACATGGTGTCTGGAACATTTCCAATATGCAAGTGCATTTTCTAAACAATTTTTTAAATATTTGGAGTGGCATCAGGTCGCTGGTCCAGTAAGGCTACTATGTCATAGAATCTAGGGACAAACAGTCGAATAAAGGCGCCAGGTTATCGTTCGACATTCATTCATTTGATGGCAAATATTCAATGCTCCGACATTACACCGAATGTCTTGGTCATTCAAAATGATTGCACGATATTTGCCGGGGTTCGTATTGATTGAAACGGCGTTAACATGTCTGTCTGTAATCATTCCGTACGTTATAAATATCGAAACTAATTTTTGACGTCAAGTTTCCAATTTGGCTTGAACAAAATGTTAATCTAGGTTTAATCAGTCTTGTTGAACATCGTCAGTGGTGTGAGTGGATATGTAAAATGCACAATGCAACACAACGAATACGCAACACATCTAACATTACACGTGCTTTCGCTTTGTACGCCTAATCATACCACTGACAAAAAGTACGCTAAACAATGTGAACTATGTATTCGCTTGTGATCACGTAACATATCGTATCATAACGTTTATTCGCTTGACAAAGATGCGCTACCTCTCTCTATCGTTTTTTATTCTATCATTCTAGCTCACCCTCTAGCACTATATTCTGTCATATTCTTGCAACGGAGGTGGCGAAGTGGAAATACCACACGCGCCATCGAGCTCTTCCATGGAAGAAATTCCTCAGTGTTCACACCTACCCATCGCCTGGCAAAAGAGATGCGACGAAGAGGCGTGCAGGCCCAGACTTATCATAGCTTCTTTAGGTGGAGAAATGAGGTAGAGTGGACACCAGAGCGCATGGGGCAGAAATACATCCCACGCATTGTCATCTGGGACGAGGTCTGCACAGTACTACGCACAAACCTGCAAACCTTCGTGGAGTGGCTGGTAACACGTGGTGTACTGGTTGTCTGCTGTGGCGACCAGGGTCAGCCACCACCAACTACAGCGGAGCTGACACACGATTAGCTCTGAGAAAATGCATACTATGAGGGGGTCAACTTTGACTACTGGGCAAAGAATGACACCTTCAAAGCCCTGAAAGAGTGCATCCGCCAAGTTCCAGTGTCGAGAAATGCGACATGCTCTGTCCCACTGCCTGGGTTGGGATAGGTTTGTGGACCCGTGGACCCCAAAATACCCCAAACTCAGCTGCCAGAAGGTCCATGACAGAGCATTGAAGCTGATACTGCAGAAACACAAGACGAGCTATCCAGACTCATCAGAGCCTCTACTTTACCACCCCAAGGATATTCGGAAACAAAATATCTAGGTATCGATACCGGGCACAGACGGTACTGAGGTACTCATTCTACATAACTTTGTCAAGGTATCCATTGAGGCTGCAGAGACGGCAATCAAAACCGACAGCTGGCTATGCTCTCACTGTCAACAGCTGGCTGGGCCTCACCATCAAAAACCCGCAGGAGGTCTGGATCATCGACGACTTCCTGCAATGCTACAACCTTGCCGGCATTGGGTCAGTTCGCCCCTGGGACGATCCGCCCCTGGGAAGATCCGCCCCTGGTATGATTCGCCCCTTTTGTGCAGCTTTTTTGTCTTATAGCATCTTTATGGGTTTTTTTCCAGTCAAGCGGGTAACCTCATTGTTTATTGCAAAGACAACAGCTTGCAGCCGAGAAAATCACTCAGTTGATCGTTCCCCAGATGAAAGTTTCGATTCCATGGCATACTGGTGTCCAAAGAGATACTCAGCAAGAGCGGTTAAAGTGTTCCACAATAGCCTGATCTCGAAGGACATCAACACGGCCAAGCATGATGGAGGCCCGATGTTTGGCCAGCAGCTGGTTCACTGGTCTCATGAACTCCTGTCCGGGGTCGACCTAAAGTAGTTGAAGCCAATGAAATCGAGTACATCTGTAGAACTGCCTGACCTAGAGTGCGTGTCATGCTAGCACCTAGGTGAGCGTCTTATCTCACATACAGCTTGGTGATCTCTTCGTCAGACAATAATTCAACCTAGGAAATCGCCAGGTAATGACGGGCCAAACCATCTGCTATGACAGCAGCAAGCCTATCACTCATAGTCTTCAAAGAAGACATGACCGGTCTGGGTTCGTCGGCTGCAGGGTCCAGGATGAGACTGAGCGTACAGAGGACACTCAGCAAGGTGTTTGTCAACGATGCTATCAGGATCCATATTGCGTGTATAATTTCGAAGTCTGATAGTCGTGGAAGACAACTGGTATACTACCCACACAATAATACCTAACCCGGCAACTTTAGGTCCTAGCAATGACACAGCGGCCAAAGGCCCTGTCAGGGTCGTGACGACTTATAGTTTCAATCGGGGACAAAAACATTTGGGGTAGGCTGATCAGTCTTCAGCAGCAGCTTTGAATGCTTGGCGGACTGCGCTGCGTTCCTCCCTTGCTGGTATAACATCAGGCGTCTTTAAACAGGTAACAGTCCTTGATGTGAAAGAGCATCACCCAGTTGGTCTGCTCCCGGAGGTCCTTCTGCAGAGAGTTGTGCTTTTAAGTGAGGACCCAGACACTAAAGGCCAGTTCAGTTCAGATAGCATGTCTTTCCCTTAGTCAATGCTTGTGTGGCCGAGCAGTCGTCATAATGTACACTGTGGGTTCACCCTGAAACCGCTGGTAGAAAAATGGAGCCGCTCTCCGGAATCAACAATGTACACCTCGGAGTCAGACCACACCAAGGGCTCTGTCTGATAGGTCTGGTTGAAACGGACGCTGGAGCAGAGGATTACAATATGCTTGAAGGCGCCGAAAAAAGCCCCTTTAAGTAGGTTGAGCATGAGCACGGTTCTTCCACACCCGGTCTGACCCCAAACATTGGCGTCTTCACTCGTCCTCAGGTCGAGCCACAGGCCGTACTTGGTTGTCAAGATCATTCCTGAGAACTCGTCAGCTACTTCCAGCTTACTGCAGAACCAGCTCTCACTGAAGCCCCTCAATACTATTTGGGCACAAGAAAGGGGTACACTGGATAATGGAACGCACGAGTGTTCATTTGGTGGTGTTGACCATAGATATCCTATGCCAACGCCGGGCCGAGTTTTGCATATTGGGCTATTAACCTGTCTGAGTGGATGGTCTACTCTTTAAGGTGTTACTATTGCTGTACATCGTGTCCAAAATAGCAGTTATTATGTAACAAAGCCAAGGAACGATCACGTTGGCATCCGAATATTTCACACATCTCTCGAGTTGGCTAAAGGTGACTAAATCAGTTGCACTTTAACAGTATAGTTAAGAAGACACCAACCGCATCTAATATTTACCCAGGGCTGTCCCCCATTGATGAGAATTACATGGAACTCCTATGAAGAAGCAATACCTTGAGAAAGAGATTGAAAAATATGTACAAGAAATAAAGGCGTGCTCAGTGGATGCTTTAGTCACTGTTGTTATGTGTCTTGGCCCAGGTGTTATGTCTACAGTAGTTGCCATTCCTATTGTGTTAAGTGTTTCTGGGCCGCTTGTGAGCTACTTGAAATCCCTGGAAAAGTTATCCGTCGGCGACTGACCATGAAGCAAAAAAAAACCACATGAACAGATCCGCGTTCTGGCGCAGAGCAAATGAAATACCAATGCTGACATTGCATCTACAGCACTTGAATATGAAAAAACGCACTGATTCAACGTGGACGAAGAATTAAAAGACATACAAAAAAAAATGGTTGCTCCTGCTTCTATACCAGCGATAATGCATATGATGTAGACCACAGGCACTCGAGATCGGACATCATGATTTGTTATCTCCCTTGCATTATGATATAATATAATATTATGATATAATATCATATATCATAATGCTAGTGTAGAGAAATCATGAATTCCGAACATGATGTCCGAACTAGAGTGCCTGTGATTTCGACCCACCTCAATACACAGAGTGATTACATTGCGTGGACATTTACGTGCTGTATGTACCAAGCCTTACGGCCTATTTAATAAGGAAAGCTGTTGGGTATAGAAAGGAATACCGAAGCGTATTGCTGAGCTTGGAGGTTGTGTTACAGAGTTAAAGTTAGATATAGGTTAAGAGATCGAGCTGAGAGATGTTGTCAGTGATTTTGAAACTAAGAACGATGATCTCGTGGAACTGAAGGATATTGTGAGAAATCTAGAGTCTTAAAACGATGACCTTATCGAGCAAGTGGAGCACATAGAGAAGCTTGTCAGTGTGTGTGAGATGCAGGCCACGGGATTCTGAAATTCTATTGTGCATGGGGTAATAGGGCTTAAAAATACTTTTTGAGCTTGCCATGCCAGTAACCTCGTTGTCTATACTACTCGAGTGCATATGTAAGGCTTGTCGGCAAACATCCCAACGCAGTAATAATTTATGATTGCGTGTTAAATTTTGGGGTCAACACTTCTAGATCGTTTAAGCGAATGACACATTGAGCTTGCTTAGCCAGCTGACACCGATATATATGAACGTCCGAGGCTCTATTCGAGAACATCCGGGTCTGATCGTGGCTATCCGCCACCACACTATTGTGTTGAGGAGTTGGTCATTAGATTATTTGCTGTTTTTGGTAGTTGGTGAGTTGATGATTTGCCATGTTTAAGAGTTGGTCAGTTGATGATTTGCTGTGTTGACGATAACATATCGACTATGAGCCCCCCCACCCCTCCATTTTAAGGCCTATATACCAGGAAGCGAATGGATGTGTTTTTCGAAGATCAACAATAGAATACCATCGAAATACTCAACATTTTTCTATCAACTACTAAAAAACAATTCCAGCATTCACAGTGGGATACATCCATTCACTTCCTGGGTCTATAGAGAGACACCTTGAGCTCCGAGACACCACTGGCACCACGACATTTACTTCATCGGTAACTGAACACTACTAACTTGCTCTCTACCAGCGAAAACCGAGGTACAGACATGGCGATGTATCTGACTGTAGCATTACTTGCGGTTCAGTGCGTTACGACAATGGGATTATATAATGTAAGTCAAATTATACGTTTGACATTATGAATGATCTCCATATGCATCGTAAATATGGGATTCATACACAAACAATGGATCGATATCCCGTGGCCGACGGTTTACATTATTGAATGATCTCCATATACGTACCATCGATACATTAAATATGCATAATTAGCATAATATTCTAATCTATTGTTGCTAGTTTACCAAATTTGCCGAATTTATCGGTAAAATTCGATATGTACGTTGGTCACTTATATGGACTTTCTGTGTTGTAGAGTGCGACTTCTACCAAGAAATGTACGAGTCAGGATTTACCCAAACCCCAGCCAAGGGTCAATTTCGGTGGATTTCGCCTGTGACAGCTCCAATTACAATTCCTGGGTATTCTTACAATCCGTGCCGACGACAAGGAGTTCTGCAGGTGACGCCGACATCCGCCAACAACCTAATCCGCGTGAGATTTGGTCTGTATGACGTAAGTCGTTGGTCCATACACGTCGGGGATTCAGACACAAACAATGGATGGGTAAGACCAACTAATTCCTCTTTATCGATCCATACATGTTTTAACCACATTCTATGTTTGTAATGTTGCCGATCGATAATAGACCATTTACTGGTGGTGAAGTATGAATCTCATGACTTCCATGTGTTCACAGCTTGGGGACTTTTCTACCAACGGATGTGGGGCCGAAGTCCACAGCATTGACAAAAAAATGTTCATTTATGGGAACGTAGCAACTAGAAATGGGGCCCCGGTTCCAGGGGTCTACTTGTCTGGTTATTTCGAAACCTGCCCAGTCGTATGGGACATGAATATCACCAGAAATCAATTCCCAACCTTCGACAATTTATACTACAAACTTGGCAAGATGAGTGGAACAACACCACCTCTACCCTCAAAATACTAAAACCCATTATAAACTATAAACCCATTATCTTTGACAACAACATCTACTCAGATAAAATCCTTACTTCCATAGCATTGGATAATCCCCCCCTTCAATATTACAAACCTAAACATAACCAAGTACAACACAATGATCCAAACTGTCACACCTGTCACACCCCCGAAACCACTTATCACTTTTTCTTTACCTGTTCCAAGTTTAACAACCACCGCATACCACTTATCAATAAATTAAAATTACACAAATATAATAGCAATATCCAAAATATCTATAAAAAAGAAATAATAAAACAAACAATCACTTACATACATAACACACAACGTTTTATATCCCAATAATTTTCCTCCCCACTCATCAAGGCTACCACACACATAACTCTTAACATACTCTGTGCACTTATTCTTTAGTTTTTCTTCTATCCCTCACTATTTGTATACTATCTAGGAACCCCTATGTCCTTATGAGGACATAGGCACTGTAGGGCTATGTTTCTTCTTACTTTAATGCACTGGAGCGGCGCCCAGTGTGAGAAACCCCCTTATTTTGCATATTCGTTCAATCTAGTTAGGTACACATCATTTCATCTTATCCCTTTTTTTTTTTTTTTTTTTTTATTTTAAAATAGCCACACATCCTCCAATAATTAATTTCATTTCTGTGTTTTCTCGGTCGTACCTCCTCTTAAACCCAGTGATATAAAGCATAACTAAACACATTGATAGTGGTACATGGCCAAAGCTGCCAAATCCACTCTAATTAGATTAAACAACAACAACATGTACCGCTTCGATGACATTTATATTGGCATTAACAGAGTCATATATGGGCCGGGCGACCGAGTCGGCCGTGGAGCGTGTGTTTTGTGTGTAAACCTGAACCGATGAAATATATCGATGAAATATGTCGATTGTCACTGACAATGTCATCCAACATGAAATAACCCACCAAATTATCTTAATCAGGGACAGTTCTATTGGAAACATATCTGACAAAGTCTGATAATGGGATAACTAGTTCATTTTTACTAACCATACTATATAAAGACACACTGCTCAATTTTAACAGTGTTAATGATATGCGAAACTTACCTACCGTACGTCGATGATGTAATGAACAATCTTGATAATATCCTGTGTATGGAGACTAATATGGTGAGTTCCTTTACATAGAGCATTGTGACATTTAACTGTTTAATTATACTTCCAAGGATCGTGGTTGTTTCATTCACATGTATGGGGTTTGCACGATTTCGTTACAGAATATGCGCCCACTACACTTCTTGAAGTTGTTTGCTTAGAGGGCGGCTCTTTCGGTGATATGATAACCACGAACACCGCTAATACTGTGTCTATGCCTGTTACTAGCGGTACTGTGCATGAGTTTAAGGTTCTTTTACGGGATAAAAAGGGACGGTTATTGGACAACCACGACTATCCTGTTGGCGTTGTTCTTGAATTTACAAGATATCCATAAAAACCAGAATCTATAGACCTGGACAGAGAGCACTCAGTCTAATCTCTCTGAATATGCACCAAACACCTATGTATCTATGTGTGACTCACAACAAGTGGCTAAAACTGGCGGTACTATGACTGGAGACCTCGAAATGAGAGAAAATAAGATTTAAGGGCTGGGAGACCCGGTTTCACAAAAGGATCCTGTCAATAAGAAGTATGTTGATGCACAACACAGACAACAGCGCAGGGACCTGAGACAATATGTAGACTTACGGAAGAAGCCCCTCATTACTATTTTAGCAGAAGCATGTGGTGCCCTTCGTAGGGTATATGAGTGGTCTTTAGGTGATGGGGGCAGCAGTCAATCCGCACGAGACTCAAGCTGTGGATATACCATGTTATCAAGCGGTAAGATCATTTGTATCAGACTGTCTTCTGGTGTGGGTGCTGATACTGATACTATAACAGTTTTTCCTATATTTTATGGAACAAACTAAGTGGTAGGATAATTTAGCCTGCTGACCAACGGGCTATAATATCTTTAGACGAACCTTTACAGGTGGAACATTGCACAACTATCAATTTTAATACCACCACTCAAAGCAGAGCGACGACTTGTTGTGTGGTATCACTTCTAATTGAATTTTATTTGAAGACTTATAAACTCAGTATGAAACAACAACCGAAAGTATCATTATATCCTGAGCTGCCCTCCAACGATGAGAGTCGGTTCCGACGCGGAGCACTCATATCGGTTAAATGAGTTCAGCCTCAAGAAGCAATACCTCGAGAAAAACATTAATAATATATTTTTTAAGTACAAGAAATATAGGCGTACAGTTAACTCAGTGGATGCAGTATACACTGATTTAGTTATTATTGGTATGTGTCATGGCGCAAGTGGCGTAGGTGTAATGTCTACAGTAGTTGCCATTCCTATTATCACAGTGTTGGGTGCTACTGGAGCCGCTTGTGGGCTACATGGAATTGCGGAAGAAATTATCAGTCAGCGGCTGACTATCAAGGTAAAAAAAACATGATAAAATCCGCATTCCAGCGCATAGCAAATTGAAAACCATTGCTGACCTTGTATTGACAGAACTTGCAGATGATAATATCGCGGATCACGAGTTTAAAGCTGTCTTAGCTGAGGTCACAAAATAAACCCACATGAAGGGGGAAATTAAAGCTAGATCCGTAAAAGCATACCAGATGAATCAATCAATGAAAACACGTGCTAATACAACCTAGAAAAGACGGTATCAGGAAAAAATGGGTGCTTCTACACCGTCCAGCGGACTGTGAATGATATTGACCCACCTCAATATAGAGAGTTATTTCATTGCGCGCTGTCAATGACCAGCTCTCTATTGAATCAACGAGGGTGTTAGATATGGCAATCACTTCGAAGAGCATATTGCTGAACTTGAAGGTTGTGTAAAAGAGTTGAAGTTAAATATTGATTATCAGAGAAAAGAGAAAATAGACTTAGAAATCGAGCAGAGCAATGTTGTCAGTAATTGTGAGTACCTACTGAAAAAAAACTGTGCTGTCAGCAAGTGACTCAGAAGATGTGTGAAAAAGTCCGTGTATCCGGCAGGCAAGATGCAAATACAATATTGGAGAGGCCAGGGCTAACGAAATCCGTACAGGTGTAAAGCCACAACCAAGAAAGGCTGCAAACCCAGTGTGAGGGCTCTGCAGCGCCAAAGAGAGCGATTCAGGTAGCAAAATAGGCACTCTTTCCGTTTGACTAAAACGGCGGATAGCCCACAACAGCGTAGACACCTTGGCCTATTGTCATGTTAGTTTGCCGGCGGACATCAAGCCCGCCATGCAGCCCTGTTGGGAGTCACAAGAGCAAAAACAATAAGGGCTGTAATTAGTGGTATAGTGTAGATGTGGAGCGGTGCGCCAGAACCCTCTCCTAGGGGTGATCCAACTGCTGCGTCAGAACCCCAACTATCTATACTACTACCTCTGGATATCATTCAAGCATAACCACAAGCGAGCCACTAGGAAATTCCTTTTTCAACCAAATTGGTGATATGGCAAGGGGAGCGGGATGCTAAGCGAGATCTGACCTGCGTTTGCCTGTTAATGTTACTGGAGTACTGTTATGATGAAAGTTTGCAACGGTTATTACGGTCTTGGGAGATGTTCTTATGGAGTTGTTGAGATGGGTTCTTGCTGTTCTAGGGAGTTGCAACAAAGGGGTGATGTTGTGTCAGGGAGTTGTTATAAAAAGGTGATTTTGTGTTGGCGAGATGTTATAAAGTGGTGATGTTGTGTTGGGGACTTCTAAAAAAGAGGGGCTGTTGTGTTGGGAACTTCTAAAAAAGCGGTGATGTTGTGTTGGAACGTTAAGATGTTGTGTCAGGGAGTTGTTGCCACTGAAAAAATATACTACATGTTTGAAATCCCATCAGCTTCCTTCTTTGGTAAATGCCGCGTTTTTATCCTTTTAAAATGTCACGATCGGAACTGTGCCGATCACTGGTGACGTGGCAAGAATTTCCAAAATAAACATGAAAAAAAATTCTACAGAGTTCAGGAACTCTCACCCGTTCACTTCTTTACCTATAGGCCGATATGTACAGCGCCACCAAGGGCGTAGCCTGGCTTGAAGGAATGTTACGTACAGACGGGGAAGAATCTACAGTTCGTGACAGTAAAGTTTAACCCCCATTAGGATTTTACTTTGATGCCATTTTTGGCCATATTTATTTTTTCACTTTTCAAACTGATATTGCGCACGTGCATGAGGGCGTATTGCTGGCTACGCCCTTGACCACAATCGGCACCGCGATAATCAATTGTCACGACGTATGTATTTCCAGCAAGACAAAGAAAACAAATTCATAAGATTTCGGGAAAACGCCCTCGTTTACTTCCTTGTCTGAAGGCCGATATATACACCGTCACTATCGGCACCGCACCACTTACTGTTCGCCTCCTTGGGTACAGACGAGGCAGCGGCAAACTTACTCTCTCCAATCGAAGCCTGGTGTTAAGAGATTGCGATGTATCTTATCATAGCATTCTTGGCGGTTCGCTACGTAGCAGCACAGGGATTCTTTAATCTTAACGCGAACGGTAAGTCGTAATACACGTAGCGCAAAATATATTAACGATAATATATCATTTACTCGCGACTGTCATTTCAGTCACTTGCATTTGTGATGTAGAATGAATCAGATGTGTAAATATGCGATAATGCATGTTGTAGAGTGCGACTTCTACCAAGAATTGTACGAGTCAGGATTTACCCAAACCCAAGCCACGGGTCCATTTCAGTGGATTTCGCCCGTGACAGCTCCAATTACAATTCCTGGGGCTCCTGACAATCCGTGCCGACGACAAGGAGTTCTGCGGGTGACGCCGACTGACGCCAACAACCATATCCGCGTGAGATTTGGTCTGTATAACGTCAGTCGTTGGTCCATGCACGTCGGGGATTCAAACACAAACAATGGATACGGTAGGGCGAAACAAGGATTTTTTATATCAAATTCATTGACGCAGACAGTACCCCTCTCTCTTTCGAAGTTAGTCATTGTGCCAATCGATAATAGAGTCATTGAGCGAAGGAGAAATATTATTCTCGTGACTTCTGTGCGTTTGCAGGTGGCGACAGTTCAACTTCCGATGGATGGGCGGCCGAGATCCATAACATTGACAAAAAAATGTTCATTTATGAGAACGTGGCAACCCAAAAACGTCCCCCGGTTGCATCCTACACCTTGGCTGATTATTTCGAAACCTGTCCAGTCGTATGGGACATGAAAATCAAAAGGAATCGGTACGAAGGAACAGATTACCCAACAGACATCACCATGATAACAGACCCCTACTTCAAAAGAACGGACTTTCAAGCTAAGACTAGCAGATTGTACCGCTTCGATGACATTTATATTGGCATCAACAGAGTCGTTCGTGGACCAGGCAGGCGCGTCGGCAGTGGAGCGTGCATTCTGTGTGTAAACCTCAACTGAATAAACATATCGATTGTCGCTGACCATACCATCCAATATATAAATAACCTACAAAATTGTCTCAGTCGGTGATAATTCTACTTAAACTTGTCTTCAAAATATGAAATTGTATAACTTGCTGTTAACCATGGTGAACGTCGATGATATGATGGACGATCTTAGGATAGTCCGCTAACATTGTGTATGTTGGTCGCTTATATGGTGTATATTTTAACCTAATCAAGATTTGATTATCAAAATCTAATACGTTTGAATTATATTGATTGCAATAAACTTTATAATATCTAAATTTACTACACTCAACCTTGTTTTGCTTCTTAAAAAATTGAATGAGGTCCGCTAAGATGGACCCCTCGCACTTACAGCGGATAAAATGTTTGACATTAAAAGCCACGCCACCTGCATCCAACATAAAAACACACCATGTTCTTTGTGCTTCACGGTCACCTACACCAGTAAGAAGACTCTAAATCTTCAACATAAACAACAAGACAGCGATCGTTGTGACGTCAAATGTAGTTTATTTTGTCATATTTGCGGTGGGGCCATTTGATAATGACAAAGCTGCAGACTCATTCAACTGGTCATCGCATAGCCAATTATAGAAAGTCTACAGAGATTATGGCTACACACAGATGATCCGACTGGCTATATGGTGAGCATATCCGCTGTCAGGTGGCTTTACAAAAATAAACCAAAATGCATAAGACTGATTGCACGACTCAGGGCTCGGTGCGTTAAAGCAAAGAAGCTTTCTGGTTGTTCGAGTCGACCGCGCCACCAAATTGACTTGAGCAACACACTGGCCATGCAGACAGGCTCACTGTACCCGGCAACGCTTCTGGGGCCAACTCGTTGCAAAACAACATGGAAAATGTCTTATTTGACCTCATTGCAAACCTGCCCAACGTAGCTATCTTAAAGCGCAGCCTAATGTGCCCCTCCAGATGTGCTGCCTATTCTGTGCGCGGGTTCATACGCAGAATGCTCTTCTGGTGGCTACAGATACTCAACCCTTGTCGCGCCAGTGGGCTGGACCACCTCAGAACGGTATGGCATGCCCACCAAATATCTTGTGCACATTTCACTTTTTGCAATCATCGGGCGTGAACTTAATGCTTCTGGGGCGCCCCAGACAGCGTGTCACTCTTGCGGGTATCTCTGACCTGTTAGTCGAGCCAAAGAGTTTACAGCTTCGCTTAGAGTGCTAACTCAAGCGTCCACCCGAAAAAATATGTGAAGATGCCAACTGTTAGCCACCGCGTATTGCCTCGTCATAGCGGCTCCTAAAAAGACTGTTTAGCCCAATATTTATAACGAGGTTACGCACCTAGGGAAACCAAAAGTTTAAACTTTTCTGACTTTCAGTCGCTACGCGGCACTGCGATCACTCAATATAGATCCTTACTTCAGCTGTCGCCAAATTTGTTGTCGGAATTACCATTTGTGCTCATCAGTCTCATTTTTGTGCAATGACGCACACAAATTTTATGAGTGGATATTTTATTAAATCTACATTATTTAACCGAAGCGTATATGCACACATCAACAGCGAGGTAGCTATAGAGCCCGTAATGATTTACAGCTACATGCGTGTAGTTCATGGTTTTAGAGAGACACCTTTATTGATGAAATGACAAACTTAATCAAACAGATTTCTACTGTACATCATGAGTATATCCAGTCAAATAATTATGTTGTAAATGTATCAACATGATTTTAGTAGTATAGAAAGTAGCGGTTCTGGCGCACCGCCACTCATCTATGATGCACCGCTAATTACCGCTTGTACAGGAGATTATGAGACTGACTCCGCCATGTTTGTTTGCTGCTTAAGTAACGTGACTATAGGTCAAAGTGTCTACGCCCTTTCCAGCTATCAACCGCTATGAGTCAAACGCAGAGAGTGACACCTTGCTGACGTGAAGCCCATACATCTTGTGACCTACAATGCGTACCATGTTCATTCCATGACGAAACTGCTTCTTTGTGAACTCCATGTACTGTGCATGGCGTAGGTGCTTCTTAGCCACAACCTTTCTTTAATCCCTTTGCCTTTTTAATTTCACCCTCGTCAGACAACAGGATTGAATACATATTAGGGCGCAGGTTTACATGCTCTATGATTAGCACACTTGCGCACTCATCCTTCATCTTCTCCAGCACCTCCTTGTTCACGTCACTGAATCAAAGAGGTTACTATCCTCTTGCATGTCTAAGTACAAGTCAGCTGCGCAGATCTCCATAAGTAGTATAGAAAGTAGCGGTTCTGGAGCACCGCCACTCATCTATGATGCACCGCTAATTACCGCTTGTACAGGAGATTATGAGACTGACTCCGCCATGTTTGTTTGCTGCTAAAGTAACGTGACTATAGGTCAAAGTGTCTACGCCCTTTCCAGCTATTAACCACTATGAGTCAAACGCAGAGAGTGATCCAGATCAACTTCAAGTATATATGTGGTTTTGACATTGTCAGGTTGGTCCTGTAACTGTATTGCTTCCAGGGCAGCCGGCTGATTTACCCACTCAATCACCCCAGTGGGTAGGAGGCTTGCTCAACACCCACCCATACAGGTTGTTAGCGTCAAGGTACTGGATGTAGCATGCTGGCGTATCCTGCTCAAAGCCCTCCACGTACTGGTTATTAGCTTTAGCGTGGCGACGCGACACCATGCTTATCCTGCCACGCAGGCCCTTCTCAATGAATAGGTGTTTGTCTAGCTCCACACCCGTGCTATTAAGCTGCACGTCTCATGACATACCGGGGCTGGTGTAGTAGCTGGCTGGGTCCAGCCCGACCTGCTTCAGGCAGGTCTTGCGGAATATCTCAAACCCATCCATATGACAACCCAGGGAGTCCATGGCTTGCACGCAAGTAGTAGTGCATATAGCGCATGCCCTAGTCACCCTCTCCGCTTACTAAACTTGTTTGTCCAAATTGACAGTGTTTAGTTGTTGTTAATGCTGCAGTTATGCGAGGTAGGAACATGCATAGCAATGATATAGCTTGCAAGTAGACGTGCTTAGACTGGCCCAACAAACGAGTCGGCCTCGAGGTCTGTAATAAGCTTCGACTGGTGTTCCGGTAGGATTGGTAGAAACATACAAGCAATACCCGAGTATAGCTGTAGCACTGCCTGACCTAGAGTGCACGCCAGGCTAGCGCCTAGTTGAGCATCGTATCTCACATACAGCTTGTTGATCTCTTTGTCAGACACTAATTCAACCTGATCAATTGTCAGATGATGCTTACCCATGTACTGACAGGCCTGACACCTAGCTATTGTAGCAGCGAGCCTAACTCTCTTTTAGAACCTATGTCCCCTCTGGATTCAGCCTGCTGAAACTCAGTGGCCACTTGGGGTGGGAACTTAGCGTCCAGTGCAAGGAGTTGATCAATGATGATATCAGCATCCATAAATATACACATACGCTTTAAAAGTCTTATATATTGCTGAAACCAGCGTCTGCAGCAGACTTCTACCCAGATAATTATACCTAATCTGGCAACTGATGACACAGCTGCTGTCGCAGCAACTAATCGAGGACAACGGCATATGCCTTGGTCTCTTAGCTGGTGTACTGATGCACGTTCCTCCCTTGTTGGAATCACATCATTTTCATGTAGGGCATCTACAAACAAGTCACAGTACTTGGTGCAAAAGAGCACCACCTATCGGGTCTGCTCACGTAGGTATTTCAGCACAGAGTTGTACTTTGGGTGAGCTTATAGTGCTTGACAAGGCTATGCAGACCCGGCGGAGAGAACTGGTCAACAATCTAGCACTCCAAAGCAAAATGGACAAGCATACAGCCAGTAGGGAGCGTAAACTGGAGGAACTGTCAGGAAACTCTAAGAGCATGAGCTTGCAGAGCTGTGAGAAGAAAGACAAGTAACACTAAAAGCTGCCTCTGTAAACCTGCGACAAAACCTAACGACTGTGATGTATTCTAATTAGGGAAGCGATCACCACAGAGCCACTCGAAGTGAACCCTCTTAACGTAGCTATAAACTCCTTGACAAGATATAAAAATAAAGTGAAAGTCATAGATAAGAAAATCGTAATTTCGAAATATATCCGTCAATAAATGGAACTGGAATTTTTATTTCAATATCATACTAGCTTAAATGAACTGTAAGCGTTTACTTATTACAAGTATCAATCAATACAGAAAAAGATAACCCCACCGATAACGGTTGGATGCAGTTATTATATAATAGTGTCAGCTCGATATGGGGGCTTTGTCAATCAGTCCACGCTCATGAAACATGTTAGCTTCTCACTTTTGAGTTGGACCTATTTTGAGCTGTTCAGAAAGATCAATAGGATTTCGCCTCTCGAGGGGGTCCTCGTTTGGGTCACAGGGTCATGGGAGTGGTCCGTTATGATACAGTATCATCACGGTAATACATTAACAGTCATAAATTCTTCGATATCTCGCAGTAATCATAACTGTTAACCACCATGGGCGTATCCATTCACTAACAACGTTGCGCCTCAGTCCAACATATAATAATAGACCCACTTGCGGTTCTATCATAGCACACAACCCAAACTCAAGTCTCCCAGAACACAACCATAAACTCCTGTATGACACACTGCTATGAAGGGTAATAGTAGAGACAGATGCCTGCTAACACAAGTTGTAATGGCATTTTTCAAAGTGAATCGAATGATTCTTGAGCATATATTGGGCGACTATTTTGTATCAATTCCATAGAAGAACAAGTAAAAAAGTCAAATGAAAGCAGTTGAAATACACAAGAACCAGTATACATGATATATATATATATATATATATATATATATATATATATATATATATATATATATATATATATATATATATATATATATATATATATATATATATATATATATATATATATATATATATATATATATATATATATATATATATATATATATATATATATATATATATATATATATATATATATATAGATATATATAATCTGATAGACAACGCAATGTTAGGTCTATAATATGCCTTTAGGTTTTCATTTGGTATTTGCAGTGACTTAAATCCCTCCCTGTTTCTTCATATTTCATTAGCTAAACACGGAAATCATTAGAAGGCAATGAAGGTGCATGATGCAAGTTTGTCACATGTACAAAATGGGCATGAGCTGCTTGTTATGTGATGGCTGCAAGGAAAGGGTTCTTGTTGGAGATAGATCAGTGAAGAAAGTGCGGTCATTGTTGACCAGGTTGGTGTAGAGGTACATTGCAAGCTCCAAATTGTTAGCTGTGCCCAGATCAACTGTGTTCTCTAAGTGAACCGAGGCCCCTTGTACACCTGTTACATCAAAGAATACTTAAATAACCTGGCACATCAAAGTCACCTGTAAGTGAAGGAGCAGGGGGGTCTCCTGGATGATGTAGACTTAACTCTGATTGCATAGCATCTAATACTCACCAGTTGTGGCAAACGTTTTACCTGAAACATCAAATGAGATGTGCACCAATCCACACATCGCCATCACCACCAGTAAGGTCAAGTAAGGTCACCCACTGGTTCATCTGCAGATTTTAAGAAAGCAAGACCAGCTTAATATTGTTTTGTATCTGCATTGTAGAAAATAACAGATTGATAGTAATTTTTTAATAACATTTTAAATGCACGAGTTCCTTTGGTTGTACTGTTTTTTAATGGAACATTTTGTGAGTAAATGACTGAGAAATAACAAAAGATTTCCCTGCATCTAAGAACATTTTACATACACTCACCTTGACTTACTATCCTTAAAGTAATTCAGCTTCAGACCAGAGAAAGTCAATGACTGAGCCTGGAAGGAGGTGCCTCCACAGGCAGCTGTAAGGCCTTTGGAGAGCGGAGAAGGTAGGCCTTGGGTCCTCAGGGATCATCACCGGTGCCTGTGAGTTTGAAGCAGATTGAGATGACCTCGGAAGATGTCGCATGGGTTTAGCGCCTGTGCTAAGTTGTCAATGATGCGTCTAGATGTATGAAGGTCTTATCACTGGGAGATTATTTGCCTGCCGATTTAAGCCTCCTTATGAGTGGGGTGGTGTTGACCAAAGAATGCTGGCAGCATTAGCACAAGGTAAAGTTTGTGGTGGCTATTGATGCTTCTGCTGCTGCTGCTGTTGGTTGCTTGGCTGCCTTCTTGGAGAGGAGACGGGACCCTCTTTACCTGTCCCCAAGAAGTGCTGTGCCAATTGATTAGGAAGCAGTGCCCCCCACACCCACCAACCCACCCTACCAAATGCAACAAGGCTTCCCTACTTCTCTAGCCCGATCTGGTTATCCACAACCCCCTAGAGAGTAGCCTAATTGTGAACATTATTCCGTTGCCCAGTCTCAAACAGAGACTCATATGTATGGCATGAAAGTCTAAGTAGGTCACATACTGCACAATGGACAGAAGCACCGCTGCGTCTCTATCGGGAGGGGGGGGGGGCATAGTAACAGGTGCAGGGAGAATGGCATGTTATCTTCTTATTCAACTCAATTTCATATCAATGAAATACGATTAAAATCTTGACCCTCAATAATCCATTCATAATAACATTGCGCCATGTACTTCTGCTGATTACTGACGTTAAATCCCATTTTTGAAGTCAAATAAAAGACGAGCAGTTTTAATCAGTTTTATGCAACAAGTTCAGCTGTGTTTGATGAAGTAGCCACAAGATAAGTCTGTGCTAAGTATGATTATGCAATAACATATGGATAGTTCTCAAATAATGCAAATGATTACAGTACTGGTAAGCTTATACCACTTCAAATCTTACTGATTCCAGTCTTTCAACCCCCGCTTCTATGACGTCACCAGAGTTGATAGTGCCTATCCCTGCAGGTGTACCCGTGAGTAGGAAGTCTCCAGGTTCGAGAGTGAAAAAGCCACTTATTATGCTAACAAGGATTAGCTACTGGCCATGTCATATCACTGGTGTTGCCATCCTGTCGTTAATCGCCATTTTGTTTTTTGCCACAGGTTTAGAGAAGATGGATCGCCTACTTAAGCTGTTGGCTGGAAGCTCCCGATGCCACAAGCTGTAACATCACAAGTGTCACTGTAGTGTGCCCCACATCTTCCAAATGCACTTCACCTTGCCAACATATAGGATAACTAAAATGGACTCTATTACTCGTACAAATCACCAGTTAAACATCAGGTATGGAGGGGTAGGGCTGGTTTTCTTTGTACGATGACCATATATATTAACATGTGGGTCTTTATTCCAAAATGACAAGTTTATAAATGGACTAGTCAGAGGTTGACAATTGTATGAAAAATTAAAGTGACTCGTCTGACCGGACGAGTTTGTTTTTTTAGGATTGCAAATCCTACATAGCGAAAACACTTACGTTCAGTGTATGATGAGCTTAATGTGTCTTTCAGCTGACAGGAAAGTCAGGGAGAAATAGCTGCCATAGTGACTTAATCTTCATACATTACATTTAGGTTTATCAAGGGATGACTTTTGTTTATTCAGTATATCAATGGGTGTTTTTTTCAAAAGATTTAGTATATTGATGGGTCCTCTTTTTCTCACATTGTTTTCCTCATCTCATCCAAACTCATCTTCCCGATGAGAATCCCCCAACCTGGGGAAAAATGATGGATAATATCGTCTTACCTGTGTCGAAACATTTAGCAACAGCCCATGAAAGCCTCTTATCAAATGCTTTGAAGAGGTTTGCTTTGCATGTGAAATCCAGCGCAGTACAATAGCCGGCAACTCAAGCTAAAGCTTTGGAGGGAGGCACATCCTTCAAGTGGTCACCAATAATGACACCCAGTTCCACATCATATAGCACACCGTCAGTACTAAACTTGGGAATCTGCAAAAGCACATACAGCCCAAAAGGAAATGAGCTAAAATAATAGGGCTGATCAATATGAAAGATCATATTGCAGTCATAAATAGTAATAAATATGCATACAACAATCTTGTCTCCCTGGGTTACAATGCTGGATGGGGCTTTGAGGTAAAGTCTTGGTGTTTTGGTAGGCAATGCTCCCATTTCTTGCATCAAAGACCTAATCAGAAACAAAATCAACATTTGTAGAAATAATTAAATTCACAACAATGGGAATGAATTGACCACTATGAAAATATTTAAAAAATAATGTACATAAGGCTAATATAGGGTTAAAGTTCAACATGCTGCATGTAGTTCATATAGAGACGTATTACAAAATGACAGATGCATACTTGTAGTTAAATCCCACACCAACAATCTTTCTGGTAAATTCATGGAAGCGACTCACATTTGCAGCAGCCATCTTAACTGAATAACAGTCGATTGATAAAGTATCATAAATATCAAATGCTTCAAATGACAAAAACTTTGCAACCAATCGTTCCAATATTATTAATGGGCTGCGAGATCTTGTTCTGTGGGAGATATTTTCACCACACTACAAGTCCATTATTGATCAGAAAACAATCCCAAGAAGGTGCAAATGAATCTCAAGAAGGCGCAAAACATATCAAGCCCCACTGACCTTCCCCAGGGAGACATGAGAGGTTCAATCTCAATTAGATAACTTGTCAAGTGGCCCCTTCAACAAGATTTGGGAATCCCCTTGTTGTTTGGTCTCGCTGTCCTCAAATGAACAATTTGGAAGATATCAATGACAAACGTTATGCCTGACTGAAAGGAAAGTTACTTGGAATCGATATTATTGACGAAGGAAAGAGTAAATAAAAGGAAAGAGTAAACAAAAATGAACTTAAGGGTCACGCACAAAGCGTTTATGCTGTGTTGGGTGTTGGCTCGGTCGAACGTAGCCTTGCACGACGTTTTATTAACGGTATATATTTATATTACCGTCGTGCGCGGCTAGGTCGAACGGTAATATAAATATATATTTACGGACGTCTTGTAGGGCTATGTTGGGTGTAACCCTACAAGACGTCTGAGTAACATTTATATTACCGTTCGATCGGGGCTATGTTGGGCAGCTCTTTTGAACTAAGTACGAGAGTGATGATGCATGCACTCCCTCTGACAAGGTGATAAAACCTGACGGTCTATTGGGCTTCTGATGGGCGCGGCCATTTTCACTTATATCGTTCATAACCAGATAACAAGAGTGCTGTTTTGAAATTACCGAGGTGTAAATTATCAGTCGACCATAACCAATTATTAACACTTAAGCGAGCTGACATTTGAAGCACCCACTAAGAAATGCAACTAAAAAAACTCACACGTTTACAGCACTGATGGCCAGCTGATCAAGAAAGAGGAAAACATCGGTGTACCGTGCTCTCTTTCCCCAAAAAGTGATTTTCATATAACCTGATATAGTGCTCAGGGCGCTGGGGTGGTACCTGCAAGCTCATTTGAACCAGGTTTGGGAGCTTGACCTCCCTTATAGAATCGATCCAACTGTTAGTCTGTTTGGCTATTACCTACCAACGTAGTTGTTGTCGTTTAGTGGGGTGGAGGCGGAGTGGGCTGTTACGTCGATTTTTTGGCGCTGCAATCAAGAAAGCATCGAAGAAAACTGCCTTCATTTGACCACGAAATAAACCTCCCATCCATATCGTCCTAAGCGAATATTTTTCGGGGCCATGTCAAAAATGGGTCAAAAAATTATTGTTATCAATATCAAGGAGTTACATATACCGTCCTGTGTATGCGGCCAACCGCACACAAAGAGTAGGTTGTTGTTGTAATTGTTATATCAAGGTAAAGTACACACAAAGAGTAGGCCACGGCAGCGTCTGTTTTACCTTACGCTCAACAGGAGGCGTGTAGGTGTATACGCGAGCGCGACCGGGTGGCCACAGAAGTAAACAATACCTAAAGTAGGTCGCGCAAGTGCAGTGCTCAGTTTCTGTTCATTTGTTTAACATCGCCATATTTCCGGAATACCTCATCGAAAGTAATGAGATTTACAAGAAAACGTACCGAAGAGATTTACTGATAGCGGCTTAATAGACCCCTTTAGAGTTCCGACTGCGCATGCGCCGATGTGCGGGGTCAAAGGTGAATTCAGTAAAATTCTTGCATGGCGCAAGCACCGCATATTTCGGGTCCGATAGGCAGACAGCGTCCGCGATCGTTGACTTCTAATTTACTATGTAATTTGGTAATTAACTAATACCTGTGCATAATTAAGATGCATGTAACAATATTCACAAAGTTAACTTGATCTCCAGCCTTTCAAATAAAGCTGTTTTGAATTAATAAACTGAGCGTTTTGAGTCAATCACCTGAGGTATTGAAAACTCATATGTTAAACGTCAAAACCGTTGCTCCTCCAGTCCTGGCGGTCTGGTTTGCATCACATTGCGTCACTTTGACGTACCACCTCAAAATAATGCTCCAAATGCTGTTACAGCTGCGGTTAAAGACGTAACACCTTGCAAACTGTACAATGTAATATATTTTTACATACAGTGTAATGCAGTCCTTTGATGTTCATTGAGACGATCTGGCATACCAGCTGATAATGTGTGTGAACAATGATCATTCCTACACCTTCACAAGCAAGTGTCAAGAAAACTGCAGGTGTATTGGAACTCTGGAAAATCAAAAAGATGCGATGCAACTGCGGTCACAGTTAGAAGAAGCAAAGTAGGTGCAATCAAAGAAGAAGTCTGAAGACAAAACCAAGAGTTTCAAAATTACATCCAAGTATTGTCAACCGACGTTAAAGTATCGCAGAATACAGGCTTTCCGTCCAGGCAGAGTTTCTTTGACCTTTATCAATATATAGAACCCAAAGTGCCCAAATTAAAGTACTGGAGTGGGGTCAATAAAGTTGTCTCAACTAATGTCCGGAGAGCCGTCACTGCAACACCGAAAAGAAGTGGCCGAACAAGAAAGCTCTTTGCTCTGTATGAAATGACGCTGGTTATGATGAAACTACGACTGGACCTGTCCAAAGCTTTTCTTGCCGACCTGTACAACATATCCAGCGGAACGTGCCCGGCAATTATCAACACCTGGGTGAAATTCCTGGCTATTGAATTGAAGCCTGCACGTAAAGATGTTAGACAATCTTTACCGTCATCACTATGAGAAAAGTACCCAACGCTCACATGCACCATTGATTGTTCTGAAATTTTCATTGAGAGACCACGCAACCTAAAGTTGCAAGCCTACACGTGGTCAGACTACAAGAAGTCAAACACAGTTAATCTTTTGAAAGCCATTGCGCCACATGGAATGATATTCTTCCTCTCTGAATGCTGGGGGGGGGGGGGGGGCGTGCTTCCGACCAGCATATCACTAGCGAGTCAGGCTTCCTTGGAAATATTAGGTACGGAGATGTCATCTTAGCTGACAGGGGTTTCCCATACAGAGTGTCCTTCTTTTCCGTGGCGGCACCTTAGAAATCCCACCTACCGTTCACGGTTTGGAGCAAATGTCAAGAAAAGATGAACAGAAGACAAAAAGAGTAGCCAATGCTCGAATACACGCTGAGCGTGCCATCAACAGGATTAAGTGGTTTTGCCCGTCTCACTTGTGCCTCTCATCGATGACATCCTTGTTATATGTGCAGCAATCTGCAATTTGCACCCCCAACTTGTGAAATAAATGTTTATCTAATAGGAGGGCTAGATATATCTGAGTTATTGATTATAATTGCTCATGAAGAAATTTATCTTCTTGCATGAAAATAATACTGTTCATTGTTCCGTTATCATGCTGTTACAACAGAAGTGTGCGTGTCAATGTTAATGAATATTTTAATTTATTGTGAAATAATCTTGCTTTTATTGCTTGTTAATCATGCAACAACGGCACTTTCATCCGTTCAAAGTCTTGACAACTAAACTTTCCGTAGTCATACTGAGTCACATTCACCACAAAAAGCAAATCAAAACAGAAGTAAACACGCTGGAAAGGCACGAAATATCACAACTTGTGCATCAAAACACACGCATCCACATCGAGTACACACGAAGTTTTCCCGAATTGACCTTTGACCCGAGACCGGATGCGCCGCGCTCACGAGACTCCGAACTGGTCTATTGACTGGGAGGATTCTTAACTTGATTTAGACAATATCTTGGGTGATAATCATACGGACAAAGATGATGGCAATACTATAACCAACGCATAAAGCGGTCATATTCCTACAACATTGTTTCACCATCTTCGTTTCTTTTGGAAAGGAGTAAGGGTAGTCAGATTGTTTCTGACAGTAAGTGGGCTTGCCATGGCATAGCTCCGGTCGAACGGTTATATAAATATATACCGTTCTGCTTCAACATTTTTGGCGCACATTAAAACACTAAAATGCTGCATCGCACATCTAGAAAACAACATATATCAAGAGCCTGTACCAAAAAGCTTACCCCAATCGACGCTATTCTTTAAGAAATGCCATCTATATATCATTTCCGAAAAATAGCGATACGATGACTGCCATTTCGAAAATATCGGATCGCGTGATTTCCATCGATTTCCCGCCGCCTCATCCGCATTGCCTCTCTGCTAAGCATGCGAAGCACTTAAAATACAATCTGCTGTTTCTTATCGAGTTCAGAAGCAGGAAGCAATAGTCGTCGATGGGTCAGGCCATTCTGAGCATGCGCGATGTCCGTGGTCTTGAACTTGAAAACAAACACGTTGCTGTGTTTCAGACTTTCTACCGCTTCCAAATTGATCGAACTATAACTAATTACCACGAATGAAATCTCCCGCCAATAAAATTGTCCGTGAACATCATTGCATTCTAAAACTCCATCACTTGGGTATGTTTGGTGTTTTGTAGTTGTCTTAATCGATCTCAATATTTTTAACATTGCGTTAAGAGGCAGAGTAAGGCGTCTACTCAGACGTCTTGTAGGGCTAGCTATGGCAAAACTATTGAAGAGACGTTTCAATAAATGTGAGAAGCATGCTACCAAGTGCTCCAAGGGATTGCGGAAAAAGTCTTAAATACAATCCGAGATGTACAGGTAGTGTTCATAGTATATTTGTGTATTGTCATTGTGTAAATACAAAAATATATTTATGAATTTTGGGTTCACTAATTTCAATCATCATCTTTTTTAAATGACATGAAAACCTATTTCATCTCTAAGGACTGATCAGTTATTTATAGTCTAACAAGCATTTAACTTTTTTGGCACATTTCAATATGCATCAGGTGGATTTGTCTTGCTTAGAGCAGTCAAACCCCAGTAAAAAAACCCATTTATTCACCCAAAAATACTTACAACCCAAACAAACATTAAAG